>OZ022242.1:10882940-11115440 GCA_963978895.1 Erpobdella octoculata
TCCCTTCTGACAGTACTCAGTTATGATGGACTGGTTTGGATGATCGATGCAGACTCCGATAAATCTTACGATGTGGTCATTCTGCAGATCTCTCAACTGGAATTTCAAATTTAATTTGTTATCTTTAAATAAAATTGATTCAAAAAAATATATAATTAATTCTAGCAACTTTAATAATTGTTAATTAATTAAAAAAATAACGAACTTTTTTTATTCGGATTAAGAGAGGTTTCGTAGGGGAGAAAGGACGATCGAACTTTTTTATTGCTACTAAAGTTGACTGGAATGGAAAAATAATTATTTCAAAAAGTTGAAACTAAAACAATTCCGTAAATTATTTTGTGTAATAACTCTAAAAACCAACATTCAGAATTTATCGAATTATTTGATAAACGTGATAATAACGTTATTTAATGAATTTCTTAATAAATTATAAATTATTAATTAGATAAAAAATATGAACGATGAGATCTGCTTGGTGCATATAAAATTTTTAAATTTTGTTTCAAACGATGCACGGATCTGTTCAGCTGCAGCATGGATCTGCTTCTAAAATTGATTTTTTATAATTTTTGTTTAAAAGAATGTTCTAAGTGCTTCTCTAAAAAAAAGACTTCAAGATGTTTTGAAAACAAAAAGATTTAATAAAACTTCTCATTTGTTGATATAATTTGACGGAATGCTCATCTCCGTAAACAATTTATTTTTTTTAAATGTATTTTTGTTATAAATTAAAATATCATGCAGGATGACGTGAAAACAATAAATTTTGAGTTTCACTTAAATACAAAATTTTTGTGAGCAGGTGGTCTAATTCATCTGCACCTGAATGGAGGAGGAATGCATTAATTCATCATATCCATGTTCGGCGTCCATCAATGTCGGATTTCCAGAAATATCGCAAATTAATATATATATATATATATATATATATATATATATATTATATATTATATATTATATAAATATATATATTATATAAACATTGAAAAAAAAACCAAAATCAAGACAGCAAAAAAGACATCAACGACCATGTAAACGATGAATTCAAAAAAGTTTTAAAAACAAAATATGGAGTGCTCTGTGGCTCTTTGGACATCATGAAACGTCACAGTTGACAGCTGCTCAATTCGCATGAACGACGTCATGCATCATTGCCAGACAAACGGCAAAGAATACGGAGCAGCAAGGGAATTAGACAATTATGTCATCCTCTACTACTGCATCTTAAAGTGGCTGATGACAGGACTGTTTGTGTTTTTGAAAACTAAAAGTGAGAAGTGGTTATTATAAATATTTTAAAAATGTTTAAAACGTAAATTTTATTAATTTTTACAGATTTCAATTTTTTAAATACTGGAAACAACATAAGAAAAATTTTTTTTGACTCTCAGATGAGTTCCACTATGTGTCTCAATCTATTTGATGGCTAAAGACATATCTATCAAATTTATACCACTGAGCATCTCTGGTCTTTCACATTCCGTCTTTAAGTTACGCTACTGGGTTTTTACTAACTATGATTTAAGTACATAATTTCTCACAATCTTTGAGACAATTTTTTTCCAATCATTAAGTGTATTACATGCCGCTCAATAAAAAAATTATTCTATAGAATATATAATTATATCACTGCATTGCTAATATAAGACACGAACTAATAAATAAAATAAAAATAATTCAAATTGTAAAGTAAATAAACAAACGAATTAAATTGTCAAACCTTGTAGTGCCCTGTGGCTGTAAAAATCTGTTTGTTTCCAACCTCGTTAACGGCCAACGTGTCCAACGAGCCGTGACTAACCACGGAACCTTTCTTCAACAATTTAAAAAAAAACATTTTTAATTAGTAACGCTTGTTTGAGCCACCTCTGACGTAAGTCATCCGTGTGACATGGCTTTTGCTAGTCGCAAGATTTATTTATTTTACCAGAAAAATTGCTATTTTGGAAGATATTGCTGATATTTTTTCTCAAATGAAAAATTGGCTTCTGAATGTTTTCCAGCTATCCAGATGAACTGGGTAGAAGATTAATGACTTGAAGGAACTTAAAAATTTTCTAGGAGTTCTAATGCAGTTTTGAAAAGACTTAAAACTTAATTTAGTATAATCAAAATAAATTAATAAGCAATTAAAGATTAAAACTAACCATTGTTTTATGAAAAAACTTGTATTTAATTAATATTCCAAAAGCACGCAGCCGTCCAGTAAATCAATCAATCAATCATTATTTTAATAAGCCTTTCAATCAACTTCAGTCGACCGACTATCGATTAAAACAAATTATTATTAATAACTTTAAGCCACCAACCCTTGCGAGACTGTGAATGCTGGCAACCCTTTCGAGGGGGCGTACGTCGGGGTTTGTGAAGTTGATGTCCTCCCACCTCACCCTCCAATGAACTTCTGATAATTCTGCTTCTTTTTTAATGTGCCTGAAATATTTGCCGTTGAGTTGTTTGTATTTAAGTGTTTCTGTTTTGAAAGACTGTAACTAATATTCAGGTGATGCAGTAATTGCTAAATATTTCGTAACCATATCATGATATATGATTATCAGTTACATTAATCTTGTCACATCACTATTGTCGTCATACACTACGCCATTTCGATCACGGCATCAACTAACAGTATTAATATTATTGAGAACAACAAGAAATATTTATATCATTATTTTTATATAAAATTATTATTCTGTTGTCATTATAATTTTTTAATATAGTTATTCTTATCATCCTTTACCGACAAATTCTGTCACTGAAGTTGTAACGGGAAGACGCCTCAAAATCAAATTTAGTTATATTGATGCATTGGGGAGCATCGTTGCTTAAAAAACAAATTTGTCGTTTAAATTTTTCACCACTATCAGAATTATCATCATCACGATCACCATCATCACAACCGCCAACGCCAAACTTTATTTTATAACATCTCGTTTATGAATTTAATTTCATTTTATAACATCAAAATGAATCGCACTCTTGAGAAACATAAAACCATATTTTTAATAATATTATAATAATTAATAATTATAAGTTATTTCCGGTGACAAACCTCGAAGAATAAAATAATTGTTATTTAATTATCATATCTTAGTGTATGTTAATTGTATAGAATTGACAATTATCAAATTTAATTTTGAAGTTTTAAAATGTTTCTATTAAAATAAATTCATACAAGCAGAAAAACAAAATAAAAATGCAAATTGAAGTTATATGCAATATAGATAACACGTTGTATTTTTAATTAAATATAAAACTAATAAACATTTTCAGATGAGTTAACATTATGAAATTGAATATCAATAATATCATCACTTCAAATTAGTACTAGTTGACTAACCTGTATAGGAATGTAACAGATATAAGAACTATGAAGAGTATGATACTTAAGACGATTGCAATGATTGCTGACACAGGTAGCTTTTCTGTTTTAATCGAAATATGTTTCTTATATTGGTATTATCTTGTTGTTATAATTATTTTATTAGTTATATATCAATATTATGTTTTTATAATAAGAACAATTACTTTTAGATTTGTTATATTTTGCAATTATAAGAACTGAATATTGAGCATATATCTTATAATTTTATAATTATCAGAGCAGTATAACTTCTTCAAATTTGTTTTCAGAATTTGATGTGCTGACCAAATAAAACCGGTAAACTTTAAAACAACTGGAATCAAAACTGAAAACAAACTTTCAATCTCAATTATTAATTGAAGCTCAAGGAAGTTTGTTTTCTGTTCTGATGATGAGGAATTTAGTGACATAGAGGACTTATAATAAATGCTTTCATCATTGACGCATTATTATTATTGTTATTATTGTATTTGTAAAATTAAAACTACTCCTGGAAATGCAGTTTTTATTATTATGACAATCAATATTATTATTATTATTATTATCATTACTATTATTAGCACCATAATATTACCATCACTATTATCCTGATCACTGCATAAGAAATGAGAGTGGAGAAACAAATGACTCATTTCAATGCATCAATAAATTCTAAATAAACATGAATGACAGATTTTTCTTTTTAAACAAACGATTCGATTTTTCAGAAAAAAAAACTTCTCCACAAACCTATTAAAACCGTCATGATTAATGAACTTTATACTGGGAAGAGCACTGGAGCAAACATAACTGATTTACCTGACTTAAAACATTCCATCACACTGATGATGCATTTCATAGTTTACTTTGGTAGTAACACAAAATTCTAAAAATTGTCAGAAGCATTTATTTAAAAGTAATTCGCTTGTCCAGCATAGCAGAAAAATGACCAATTAGAAATATAATTAACCCGGACTAATCAGGCAGGAATTCTCATCTCAGTGGAATTTCACAATTATTACTTCTAGCCCGAATTATTCTCAGAGCAATGGTCATGCAGAAGGAGCAATTCAAACTATAAAGTAGATGGAGGGGATCCTCATCTTGCTCTTTTACAATATCGCAACACTCCAATCACAGGAAGTACTTTCAGCCCAGCCCAGCTCTTGATGAGCAGAGTTCTTCGAACCAAGTTGCCTGTACATCAATCTCAACTTCTCCTCCGAGTCATCCATGGCAAAAATCAACTCCAAAGGTTGCAAAAAAAGCAGAAATCATATTATGACAGATCGGCTCCCAAATTACCTGAACTGCAACCTGGAAAAACCGTCAGAATCCGTCACCATGGCCAGTGGATTCCAGGACAGGTCAAGTTTAAACATGGCACTCCTCGTTCATATGTGGTGCAGACGGACGCAAGTGGAAAACTGAGAAGAAATCGTCGACATCTCATGTCTACTAAAAAACCTGGTCCAACTCAGGTTACCCCAGCATCTGATGACTGTCCAGAAACTCCTGATGAGGCAACACAACTGAATTTAGATCAACACCAGACCGAAGCAGATGTAGAGCCAGGTGAAGACATGTCACGAAGATATGTTACCAGATCAGGAAGGCTGTCAAGACCTCCAGTCAGATTTGTCGAACTTTAAAAAATCTTAGAGAGGAGGTGTGACATACCTATTTTGAACATTTGCATATTCTTCGGTGATCGTTAGACTTCCACCATTCTCTTTGTTGTTGATCTCGTGTTTGGATCGTTTGACTCGTTTGACAATAAACTCGTGTACATTTTATTAGTATGTTTATACTTTATATATAATCGAATATAACAGTCTCTACAAAAATAACATTGATTTGATTTTTTAAAATTACGAATTGTATTCACCTTTCTGGGGGCATCCTCTGCCATCGAAACCACACCTGGGTATGTCAGGGGGAGGCTCAGAACGGTTACCCGGCCAGTAAATTGGTCTTTCGGCTACTCTTTCGTACCTCTGACTTCGTCCCAAGTAATTTCCTACAACCTAAATAAATTTAAAAAAATGAAAAAGAAAAAAAATAATGAAAATTATTTTCGATCGTTTCTAACGAAGCAATTCTGTTTTGAAATGTTGCAGACGCGGTCATCGCATGTGAAATTCAAAATCGTCGTTCAATTATTTTGCTCGCGGAATACAAGAACAGCTGGCAGACACAAACATCACGGTGATCACAAGCACATCTTGTAGAATCAAGTGATTTTTTTAAGGTGAAAACAAATTTAAACTCATTTAATAGCAAAACCAAATATATTTAAATGCCTATTAATTTTATGTTTTTTAGTTAATTTCGTTAAACATCTTCAACTAATCATAATTTAAACACACCTGGGAAAAATTGCTAATAAAACAAAAGCCTCGCAAACACATCCGGCCAATAGAAAGCCAGTAAACCGAAAAAACAAACAGATATCAGATATTGGACAACTAGAGTCGTAATTTCTACGTAAGAACCATAATTACAATCATCGTATTACTCCATTCTGCGCCAAAGTCGTTACATCGCAAGTGTGTAAGGACATACACAAATGCAACCTGGGAAGGAGGACATACATACATGCATACCTGGGAGTGCTGACATACATGCATACCTGGGAATGCTGACATATACACATGCATACCTGGGAGTGAGGACATACACACATGCATACCTGGGAGTGCTGACATACATGCATACCTGGGAGTGAGATCAGACACACATGCATACCTGGGAGTGAGGACATAAACACATGCATACATTGGGAGTGAGAACAGACACATAATATGTATACAAAGAAATGAGGACATATGCACATGCATACAAGTAAGTGAAACTCTACACACACATCCATGTAAGAGAGTAAGGACATGTACGCATGCATACAAACACTGGTGTATTCAGAAAAGTTAAAAGAGGGCCGAATGGACGGGACTTGCGGGAGAATGATTTTTTTGTTTCATTAGAAAGGAAAAATTCATTAAAAAAGAAGGATTAGTAAGGTTTTTTTAATCATACGCAAAACGTTTTTATGAATGGTTTATCTAATTTTTTAATATTATTTTAAACCCAAATTGTTTTTAAAAAAATTTAAATGCAAATTAAAAATTTATACAAATCTACACAAATGATAATTGTTTATTATACTTTCCAAATTCATCAATAACTTCGTTGTGGTACAAGCCAATATCTTTATTGATAAATAAATAGCTGAGCTTATTAACTCGTCTTTGCACAAATCACACATTTTAGATTTCAAGTAACTTTTTATATATTTTAAGGCACTAAAGGGTCTTTTGCCATGTGCGGTGGTAACCGGCAGTGTTACAAATATCCAAATATGTGCAGCAATTCTGTCACAGCTGGACATGTACCTATTTTCTTAACCGAGTTGAGCGCAACCATTACGTTATCGGGTAGCTTTTCGCTTTCTTAGAGGTCTATACATTGCCGGACAAAAACTTCTGATACAACTGACCATCCTTTTCAATATCTTTAAAAAAGCTTTTATTGACTTAAGCTGGCAGAAATACAGTAATCTGACTGACTGCAGACATGTGATTGTTGAATCTTTCGCCGGCTCTGTGGTGCAGGTTTCAATGAATGACAAAAATTATTCTCTTTTGAAGTACTACTGAACAGCTTTCTACGGTGCAAAAATTGCGCTAGGGTTGCCATGGAAAAATGACCCTTCTTAAATACGCCAGCGCATACAAGCAAATTAAAACGTTAAAACATTCATACAAGAGAATGAGAACATATATCCAAATACATACAAGCAAGTGGAAACGTATCCACATCCATACTCGGGAGTGAAGACATACACACATCCATACTCGGGAGTGAAGACATACACACATCCATACTCGGGAGTAAAGACATACACACAGGCATACACAGGAGTGAAGACATAACACATCCATACTCGGGAGTGAAGACATACACACATCCATACTCGGAAGTGAAGACATACACACAAGCATACACAGGAGTGAAGACATAACACATACATACTCGGGAGTGAAGACATACACACAGGCATACACAGGAGTGCACCTAGAAACTATTTGCTCGATTGACTTTTTTGCCTCTAATTGAATTGAAATGTTTGCCAGAACATTTTTATATTTCATCTATAATCAAAATATTTTTTTTTTAAATGTATTAGTTATTATTATTATTTGTTATCTGAGTATTATAACAAATAAACCAAATTAAGACATATTTCTCATGTTTTATTACAATAAACCGATCAATACTGTATTTGTATGTAAAGCATCATTTGAAAGAATTTGTTTTCAAAGACGAGTTTCACTGTTACCATCAGATTAAAAGGAAAGTTATTAAAATGATTTCAAAGGCTTTGCAAATAAACTCATTTTATTTCAAATAAAATCTTAAAACAATACCAAATTAAATTAATATAAATAAATCAACCTGAGATTAAATAAACGTGAAACAAAGTCCAGATTATTGAGAAAAATGAAAAAAAATATTTATCCGGCTTGAGAGCCACCCACGTGACTGGAAGTGAAGTAAATGAAGTAAGTGAAGTAAGTGAAGTAAGTGAAGTAAGTGAAGTAAGTGAAGTAAGTGAAGTAAGTGAAGTAAGTGAAGTAAGTGAAGTAAGTGAAGTAAGTGAAGTAAGTGAAGTAAGTGAAGTAAGTGAAGTAAGTGAAGTAAGTGAAATTAAATATATGTAAAAGAAAATAATTAAAAAATTTTTTAAATGAAAATAAATAAAGATAAGATTTTTTTGTTGAGAAAAAAAATTATGAAGATTTGTTGAGAAAATGACAATCAAGGTTAAGCGTTAATAATGGAAATAATAAAGAAACATTTGATCGGTCTCAAAAGCCAATGGAACTTATATAAAAGGTTTTTAAGTTTGTTTGAGTGAATTCTTTCAAGGGGAAATAAAAAAAGATTGGAATAAAAAATAACGAACAAAGAAAAAAAATTAAAAACTAAAAAAATTAAAAACTAAAATAAATTGCAAAAGAGAAGAAAGCAAAAATGAAATGATATAATTTAAGAAGACAGAAAAAATCTTAAATTTTAATTCTATAAATATTTAACAAATTGAATCATTAGATAATACTTCAAATATGACAATTCTTATAATAAAAGAGAAGAAAGCAAAAATGAAATGATTTAATTTAAGAAGACAGAAAAAATCTTAAATTTTAATACTATCAATATTTAACAAATTGAATCAATAGATAATACTTCAAATATAACAATTCTTGTATTAAATAAAAACTCAACTTTTGATTTACCTTGAATAGAATTTTGTTTGCGCAAACCATTTTTAAACAGGCACGAAATGTAAATATTTTATTTTTATAGACGTGTTATGTTTCCTCACTTGAGCGCATTTTCTAATAAAAATCCTTTCAATATTTTCCTTGAAAACTTTCCGACCAAGAAAATGCAAGAATTGTGTCTTTTTCTTCTTGCAAGTTTTCTGCTTGAATCGGTCAGTCATCAAAACATGAATGGTCGTTTAGTTTTGACAAGCCGACAATTATCAAGAAACAAATCATAGGAAATGTTCAAAGCTGTTTTTTCTTCTTTCGGTTTCGAGGAGCAGATTATAAGATCTCGTTTGAGAAGCCATTCGTAAGATTGATCACGTGGTCACTGGCTACGTTGATGTTGTCCGAAGTGATTGATTCTATTGTTGATTATACCGGACGAAAGAGAGAACGTATGATGCTGTCAGACTATCAGTCAAACTGTGAAAATCATTACTTTCAACGCAACGTATGTCTCTCAAGCCCTTGAATTCTGTTCGAATGATGTTTTATCTCACCAGACGTGTGCGTGTGTGCGTGTGCGTGTGTATTTGTGTATGCGTGATCATATGTATAATCGTTCGTCTACCTAAACCCTGTTATGATTGCAATAAATAAGTACAGATTTCTGCTAGAGATATCTCGCGAAAAACCCTAAAGTTTATATGCAGATCATGTACGGAGGTGATCAGTCATACATGCTTAACTTGTAAACGACTGATCCAGTTCTTTCGTATTTTCCTTTAAAACCTGCACAAAGAAAATAACGTAAAACTATAATATTACACTCTTTAACAATTTTAATTACATGCAAATATGATAAGCAGCTACAATGTGTTTTGTAGTGATTGGTATGACGGGTAGGAAATTTACTAAAAACCCTAAAAGGTTTATAAAAAAAATTATTTTACTTCCAACGAGATAGACGAGCATGTTCATATCTTTTTTAATCTTCTCTGAAATGCGTGGATGAATCTTTAATTTATGCTTATTATACTGTACAATAAGTCAAACAGAATATTAAAAACGACAATTTTTTCATTATCATTTATTTCCGTTAGAATATCTAATAAAAAGAAACGTTGGTATAATAGCTGCATATGTTGTTGTTGATGTCCCCATACAATTATTCTCTTGATAGCCATTATTCATTCTTCATTTACATAAATAAGGTTTTTTTATAACTTTTTTTATTTTATTCTGTTTTTTGTTTTGACTGTAAAATCATGTCAAGTTCTAGAATGGACGCAATTTTAATTGGTCAATTGCCTCGTTTTCTTTCCTGTCACCAACCACGATGCTATTTAAAACGAAACTTTAATCTCTTGCGCTTCAACGTTCAGTAAGAGAAAGAATCAAAACGTGCTCAACGGAAAAATAAAAAAAAAACGGGAAAAATTTATTTCATAATAATCCTTTCGGGAAGCCAAAAACAAAATTTTGCAGAAATTTTATTTTTTATAAAAAACCTTTATTTTTTTTATTTTGCTCTAAAAAGTTGTTCTGATGTTTCACGCATTGTTTGTTTGATCAACATCATTGCATTTCTACCAGCTTGTTTATTTGGGAAATGTTTATAGAACGATTTATGTAGCGCAACATGTCCTCATATGACCTGCTAACAGTAAAACATTTCCGGTCCTGGACGTGTACAAGATGAGAAAGTTTTTGTTGGTTTATTTCCTTGTTTTATGCACGGTCTGAATATGTGCTCTGGCACCATGCATTATTTTGCGCTTTATGACTGCACCGTGAACATGAAAACAGCAAGAATCAACAGTCACCAGATGGAGTTATGACTCAGTTCGGCATAGCGGCACTCCGTAGCAGTATTTATATTGTTTCATGGCTCAGCGATCAAGCTCTTTGTACGTTTATCACAATTTTAACGACAGATAGCTTGCTGTTCCAAGTACGAATTATTGAATTATTGTTTAACATGGAAGATTTATTTTTTTATTTGAATTTTTTTCAAAATGGTAATGTAAAAACCCCCTCAACTGAATATTGTTACAATGAAGTTCAGAGTTGTCTGCGACATGGGCCAAAAAAGTCAACATTTTAAACTTTCAAGCAAGTTTAGTAGATTTAAGACAACAATTCTAAGCAAAAAACATCGTCTTTTAAACACGCATTTAAATTTCTACATTAAGCAAATCGATTTCTAAATGCAATAATAGTTTTACCGTCGTTTATAGTAATGCCTTAGTCAAAATTTTAATACGCTTTTGTCATAGTCATGATTACCTAAAGGTTTTTTAATTGACGCAAGTGCCATCTATTGAGTAATTCTAAACTCTTTACTAAATAAATATTAAAATTCCTTGAAATAATGATTAAATCACTTCGGAAATAATTGAATAATTTAGCTAAAGTATAGGCTGAAAATTTCGAAGTTCTATGTAATCTAAAAGTTGGTAAAAAAACCAATTTAAAAATTTCACCATAGACAAGTTAAATAAAAGTGTGTAAAAACGAGTTATATAGCTGCAATAATAACTGGTACAAAAAAAAACAAAAAACTTGAGAAGTGACAAGGACTTAAATAAACAACAACAATTATATTGCTGCGATAATAAATAAATTTGTATGTATATTTTAATTTTAAATTTAAACTACGCTACTTGTACAATTCATCAGCAACAAATATTTTGTGTCATTCCATCAATCTGTTTCTTTGTAGTTGGGTCTGAGCGAATCAGGTCAAAAAAATTGTACCCGCCAGAATAGGGTACTATTAAATGGCTTGATCCATTCAAGGTAAATTATTTTAAAATTATACACATTAAAACGTGGCAATCAAAAAAATTGTACCCGCCAGAATAGGGTACTATTAAATGGCTTGATCCATTCAAGGTAAATTATTTTAAAATTATACACATTAAAACGTGGCAATGTCATATTGTCATCAAGTACACGACTGACTTACATCAAAAAAGCCAGTTTTTGGATTCATGTTAAGAATAGAGTAATCTTCTTCCCTGTCTCCGTTGGCGTCGATGCTTACTTCGCCTGTTATCCCTAGATAAATGTTTTGAATATTTTAAGGATTAAATGCATGATTTTAATATTATATGAATATGAATGACTTAAAATAACAGCTGTTACGTAGCTAAAATACAAAGTATTACTGTGCCAATAAATAAAAGTATAAATATGTATGAACTTCATTAAGTGTAATGAGTTATACGTTACAAGGTGTAAAGCATCCCATCGACCGGGACTATTTAATAATCTTTTATTTATAAATGGCATTTGGCTTGATCTGTAAAAACACATACATGAAGCAAGGCAGTGTTGTCGATGACAGACAGTTTGAGTTTAATTTTTTCTTGAATCAATAAGAAATAACAATGTTTTAAATTCTTCATATTGACTTCACCGCCAGTCTTGCTTGCTTGAGCAAATCTTTAAAAAAAAATTAAAAAACTTCCCGCCATCCAATCGAGCTGAAACTTAGAATCTAGACTTGTTCCTTATGACAATGCATTATATTAAATTTGACTTTATTTCCTTAAGTTAATGCAATTGAAATTTTTAATTATTTTTTTATTTATGTTCTAAGAAACAAAAATAAACATAAAAAATTTACAAAAAAACCTGTTTTTGGTTGTAATTTGTAGCCTGATAACTTACTAAAATTTGTCTCACTTACCTTTGAAAAGTGGCTTAGAGCAAACTACTTTATCTACACGTTAGCAATATGAAAAAATATGATACCATCTTGAATCAAACTCACTGCAATCAGTTAAATTAGAAAAAAATTGAGTTTTTCCTTAAACTTTATTTTAATAAAACCATCAAGTTGAATTACTTATTTAATTTTTTTAACTAATATAAACATTCAAATTCGGCAGAAATCTAAGCTGCATATTACAACTTTACAACCTGAAATAAATCTAAATATATAAAAATGATTGTTTGTTTGTCTGTCTTTTATGCAAATATAAACCACTGGACCAATTTTAACAAAATTTGGCATGAAGGTAAATCTCAAAGAGCAAAAGGTCATATGATAATTTTAATTTTAAAAAAATTTAAATTTTTTTATGACCAAAATATTTTCTAGGCCAAAAGGTCTATGTACGAATATCAAAGGTTATTGCTTAAAAAATTCAAATTTCGTTTACGTAAAAAAGTTTGGAGGATCCAAGTAGCTTTTAGTAAATCTATTTTACGATTTATAGACAAAAATGAGTTTGAAGAGAGAGGAAGAAAGAAAAGGAGCGGGAGCGGGAAAGCAAGCGGGAGAAGGAGCGGAAGAGCGACCGGGATTGAGAAAGCAAGAAAAACGGGAGAACAAGCGGGAAAGGGAGAGCGAGCGGGAACTGGATTGCGATCGGGAAAGGGAAAGAGGAAAACGATAGAAAACCATCCAAGAACCACGGGCAACGCCGGGTAACCTCGCTAGTACATTTATAAAATAGTTCGCTATATATACTGCTAAAAGATGACGTACTAAATAATTATTTAAGGTAAAGCTACAATTTGAACAAAAAATGTTTTGTCAAAAAGGACATGTCAGAAAGTTTTTAAGATTTCGTCAAGGAAAAATGAACAAGATGGAATGCCATCGATTGAAAGCATTTTATAACAGTTCGTCACTCTCTCATGAGAATATTTAAATCTTCTGCTCATGATTGAAGTGGGACCAATTCGGTAAATTAAAACAGTCGTTCAGTTAAATTAAAGATTGTTTTTTAAGTATTGCTGTCAAATATGAAAAACGACAACACCAACAACAATATAAACAAAACAAAACAATTAACAAACAGCGAAATCAGCAACAGAAAAATCTGTTTTACTTTGACAACACAAATTAAAGTTATAAATATAATTTCCAGTTTACATTTTTGATTTTCCATTAAATGAATTGGTTTGTGACGTAGCAATTCATGAATTAAAGAAAAAGAACGTGAGGTGCCAATTCTAATTTCAGGTAGATTGGAAGTGTCAAAATTTTTACCGAACCGAACCTCACTCACTCACTCACTCACTCACTCACTCACTCACTCACTCACTCACTCACTCACTCACTCACTCACTCACTCACTCACTCACTCACTCACTCACTCACTCACTCACTCACTCACTCACTCACTCACTCACTCACTCACTCACTCACTCACTCACTCACTCACTCACTCACTCACTCACTCACTCACTCACTCACTCACTCACTCACTCACTCACTCACTCACTCACTCACTCACTCACTCACTCACTCACTCACTCACTCACTCACTCACTCACTCACTCACTCACTCACTCACTCACTCACTCACTCACTCACTCACTCACTCACTCACTCACTCACTCACTCACTCACTCACTCACTCACTCACTCACTCACTCACTCACTCACTCACTCACTCACTCACTCACTCACTCACTCACTCACTCACTCACTCACTCACTCACTCACTCACTCACTCACTCACTCACTCACTCACTCACTCACTCACTCACTCACTCACTCACTCACTCACTCACTCACTCACTCACTCACTCACTCACTCACTCACTCACTCACTCACTCACTCACTCACTCACTCACTCACTCACTCACTCACTCACTCACTCACTCACTCACTCACTCACTCACTCACTCACTCACTCACTCACTCACTCACTCACTCACTCACTCACTCACTCACTCACTCACTCACTCACTCACTCACTCACTCACTCACTCACTCACTCACTCACTCACTCACTCACTCACTCACTCACTCACTCACTCACTCACTCACTCACTCACTCACTCACTCACTCACTCACTCACTCACTCACTCACTCACTCACTCACTCACTCACTCACTCACTCACTCACTCACTCACTCACTCACTCACTCACTCACTCACTCACTCACTCACTCACTCACTCACTCACTCACTCACTCACTCACTCACTCACTCACTCACTCACTCACTCACTCACTCACTCACTCACTCACTCACTCACTCACTCACTCACTCACTCACTCACTCACTCACTCACTCACTCACTCACTCACTCACTCACTCACTCACTCACTCACTCACTCACTCACTCACTCACTCACTCACTCACTCACTCACTCACTCACTCACTCACTCACTCACTCACTCACTCACTCACTCACTCACTCACTCACTCACTCACTCACTCACTCACTCACTCACTCACTCACTCACTCACTCACTCACTCACTCACTCACTCACTCACTCACTCACTCACTCACTCACTCACTCACTCACTCACTCACTCACTCACTCACTCACTCACTCACTCACTCACTCACTCACTCACTCACTCACTCACTCACTCACTCACTCACTCACTCACTCACTCACTCACTCACTCACTCACTCACTCACTCACTCACTCACTCACTCACTCACTCACTCACTCACTCACTCACTCACTCACTCACTCACTCACTCACTCACTCACTCACTCACTCACTCACTCACTCACTCACTCACTCACTCACTCACTCACTCACTCACTCACTCACTCACTCACTCACTCACTCACTCACTCACTCACTCACTCACTCACTCACTCACTCACTCACTCACTCACTCACTCACTCACTCACTCACTCACTCACTCACTCACTCACTCACTCACTCACTCACTCACTCACTCACTCACTCACTCACTCACTCACTCACTCACTCACTCACTCACTCACTCACTCACTCACTCACTCACTCACTCACTCACTCACTCACTCACTCACTCACTCACTCACTCACTCACTCACTCACTCACTCACTCACTCACTCACTCACTCACTCACTCACTCACTCACTCACTCACTCACTCACTCACTCATTCACTTATTCACCTTTAAAAGTTCTATTCCACATTCTTCTTGTAATTTCTGTTCCATTCTTTGGATCGAGTCCTGCTTGAATCGTTTCATTTGCAGCCAGCGCATAAAGAATGAGCGCATCATGAAAAGATCCGACGTAGTCGTTAACCTGTTTCAATCAATCAATCGATTATTAAAATAACTAATTATCTTTTCATCAAATAATTAATTACTTATTAGTTTGTTAATTCCGCTTTTATTATTAACAACTAAGTAAAATTTAAAACAAATTGAATTCTTTATTAGACAGGCTTATATTTAACAAGTAAAAGTTAATTAAAAAAATTTAAAACATATTTTTAAGACAGTTATAAAATTTCATAGCAACATCATATCGTAAAAATATTACCATGGTGGATAGTAAACAAGATGTTTGTAGTTACTATGACGATGAACATTTTTGTCGCCATTGCTTCTTTAATTTATTTTCTAATAAGTTTTGTTTCTTAAATTTGTTTCTAGTTATTTTTGTTAAATTAAACTTTAAATTTTTTGAAGTTGGTTAATTTTATAATGATCTTCCGAGCTTCTAAACGTCCGCGGACATCCCATGGACATACAGACAAGTGAAAGTTATTAAAAGCGTGTAGACAAATCATTTATGTTTAGTAGAAATTTGATTAACGTTGCTGTGAAAACTTTCTAAATTAGAAAAAATTATCATTCCTAATTATTTAGTTAATGATATTTAAAATTTTTGTTTTGTTTTATTTATTATATCAATTTAGTTTTATTTCATTTGTTTCATTTTTTATATTGCATCGGAGACAAAAAAAACGCATGCACCGTGTAATTACACCGACGAAAAGATTCTCAGTTAAGTCATCCATTCTCCTCCACATATTAGTGTTTACTAACGTAACTTAAAGATAGCTTAATCTGATACGTATTTCATTAGTTTAATAAAAAAAATCTAAAATATTATCAGTTTTTTTTATTTTTCAGTTCTAAACTGAGCACACCAAAGATATTTTAAACACTCTTTTCATGTACGGATCTAAAAATTAAATTTGGATGGATCACCTAAATGTCAAAGAATGTAAATTTTCAAAACTTGAAAAAAATTATTAACAACAAAAATATTTTTTGTGGCAATCAAATTGGCATGTAATTTTTGGCATCCAGTTTTTGTTCCTCCCATCCTATCAATTCATCACTATTTCCTCTTTTTTTAAACTTTTTTTCTGCCTCTTGACTCTTTTAACATCATCATTGTTATCTTACTTTTTCAACAACCTAATTATAAAATTTTTACTACTTCAGCCTCATCACCTTCTCTCTTTCACTCTCATCATCATCATCACTACTTCATTCTTTCACTCTCATCATCACTTCTTCACTCTTTCACTCTCATCTTCAACGCTTCTTTATTTTACTTCAACTGTCATCATTACATTTTAAATCACCATATCTACATCGTCTTGTCTTCTTCAACATCCCTAGTGGCAGCTTCTTGCGTCGCTGATTTTTCAATTTGTACCTTAATAATAAAACTTGTCTATTAATCTAATCGTTAAAGTGTGTTAAAAATTATTCTTTCAAATAATCTAGATTTTAAAGAAAGTTTATTTTTGGCGAACTTGACCGATCTGCTTGACATTTGACCTGAATAGACGTGACCCGTCAAACAGTTAACCCTAAACAACCCGCTGAAAAATTAAAAAAAGTTTAATTTTAAATAATTTCACGTCAACAATTTTTTATTTGTCACGCAAACGTGAAAATTTATTAAACTGCAGGAGAGAAGTGGTTTTTCCAAATAAAGAAATAAAAAAATCAGTTATTTTAAAAACT
The DNA here is from genome assembly GCA_963978895.1 of Erpobdella octoculata. NCBI lineage: Eukaryota > Metazoa > Annelida > Clitellata > Hirudinida > Erpobdellidae > Erpobdella > Erpobdella octoculata. The sequence goes on from OZ022242.1 coordinate 10,900,260, forward strand.
TTATATTTAATTATGCAAGTTCATAAATTATATTATACTGAATAATAACAATTACCAGTTAAATCTAGTTATTATAAGTTATTACTTGAACTGAAATAATCATATTTTAATTGATGCTTCTGATAATACTATGATGGAATATCGCTTTCTTTTTGGAGCATCTGTCAACAATGGACATAACAAAAAATGATCAACCGAATGATTCTGGAACCCAGTCCACGTACAAATCTGATTCAGTCAGCTAAAACTAAATATATGGAATTAGCATAACTCACTAAATATGGAATACACATGGCTCACTACATATGTACATATGTATGTAACATAATCCACAGAAAAAAGTGAATCTTATATAAATTTAAAAGCATTGTCTGTTTTTGCGGTCATCCCTACAATAAACTGTCCTCAAAATGTCTCCAATAACAAAGAAGCTAAAAACACACAAAAAAACCATAACTTCTCATTTAACCGACTTCACAGCAACAGTTTTAAGTCGTATCCAGTTTCCGGTTCATTATTCAGAAGAAATAAGATAGATAATTGCTCAAAATAAACTTTAAACACAGATAATTAAATAAACATTTATGCTTTTGATGAATTAAAGTTGAAATAGCTTTAAATGTAAATTGCTACCATTTTTCTATGCAAATTCTATCGCGGTGAGACACGCTCCTACCTGCTTCTACATTTGCAAACCAAATTGAGAAACAAAAAAAAACCGGAAAATTTCCGTAAAAAGATCACACAAGCTCACCTCGTCTCCGTAAACGTCTGTTTTGTATTTCATCAAAGATCTTGTTCTCACTTCTTTGGAGAACTCTCGATATTCTTGACTGTCTTGTCTCGAGAGCGTCACCGTCATCAAAGCCTCGAAAGCCTTCCGCGCCTTGGCATTCATCTCGTCTGAGTCTTCTGCTCTGTACCAAGGCTTTTGCAAAACTGTCTTGCTGAGAAAACAATAATTGTTTTACTCACTTATTATTATTATTATTATTATTATTATTATTATTATTATTATTATTATTATTATTATTATTATTATTATTATTATTATTATTATTATTATTATTATTATTATTATTATTATTATTATTATTATTATTATTATTATTATTATTATTATTATTATTATTATTATTATTATTATTATTATTATTATTATTATTATTATTATTATTATTATTATTATTATTATTATTATTATTATTATTATTATTATTATTATTATTATTATTATTATTATTATTATTATTATTATTATTATTATTATTATTATTATTATTATTATTATTATTATTATTATTATTATTATTATTATTATTATTATTATTATTATTATTATTATTATTATTATTATTATTATTATTATTATTATTATTATTATTATTATTATTATTATTATTATTATTATTATTATTATTATTATTATTATTATTATTATTATTATTAGCACAAAACATTTTATATGTTTTTTTTTATACTGTTCTCAAGCTAGTCAGTCACAAAAGAGCGTTGCAATATTTTGATGTGGAAAACAGGTCAAATTGGGCTTATTTTCACTAACTTGCAGATCAAGCTACATTAAATTTTTCATTAGACTAATTTATTAGAAAGAAAAGGGATGGTAGACAAAATAAAAATTTACTTTAAATCTAGATTTGTATTTATTTAGAGTGTTTTAAATATATAATTTCATTACATTTATTTACAGTGTTTTAAATATATAATTTCATTACATTTATTTAGAGTGTTTTAAATATATAATTTCATTACATTAATTATATTTCTCTGCAGAAACCTTGAGGCACATCTGACAACGAGAACGCTTCTCAAATTATGATTAATCTGAATGCTACGGGCAATTTCTAACCGAAGTGCCTAGCATCGCCGCCGCCGCCACCACCACCAGGGCGCCACCACAAGAACCCACTTATTTTCAAAGCCCAAAATTTTACATTTTTATAAATTAAATTATTTTAAACAAAATTAAAGCATTCTCATCAATAAATAATTTAATCTTACAACAAGCGAAACTAAATTCCGTCTTGTTCAAAGAGCGTGCCGACATGCAACTTTGAATTTGTGAAAGTTCAGTTTTTATGAATACCACGATGATTATTTAAATTTATTTTAACATAAGGTCATCCATGAAAGTTGTCCTTATATGCATACAAAAGTGGTATAGTACTACACGGAGCATATAAAATTAGTGTACTACACGGAGCGTACAAAATTAGTGTAGTACACTGAGCATAGAAGATAGGGGTTGTACACAGAGCATGCCGACGTAAATAAAGGCTTGAGAATAAAAGCCGCTAAAGGACACCATCAGAACGTTATTTTTAAAACGTTCATTGAAATCTGAGATTTTTGTCCGATTGACAACCTTTGACAAATGGCACTTCATGTAACAAGCAGGTTTGTACTCTCAAAATAACCGCTCAGTTATGTTCTATACACTTTACTGTCAGTTATGTTATAGAAGAGAAAAATCTTTTTTTTGGCTGAATCATTTATTTAATATCAAATTATGAAAAAAAAATAAAATAAGAAATATAAACCTGCTGAAAAGATCGATGTTGATGAAAACGTATTCGCCATTGTTGAATCCCAACTCGTCGGCAGTTATCAGCATCTTCCTCACCTCATCGTGGGCTGCACACATCAGAATGACTGTTCCGTACAAGTTTAATTCAAGTTTAATATAAAAAAAACAGTAGCAATGGTAGCAGAAATAATAATATTAATCATAATATTTTTATCATCGATTTAATTGTTAATATTGTAAAGAAATTGCAGGTGTAATAATATATAAATTAAGGAGCATTTATACGAGCAAAGATTGATTGGCAAGCAAGTGTAATTCTGGGATCCGGGATCGGTCCAGCTTCATACGTGGTCAACGCGGGAGACCTGAAAACAGCTCTTCCGCAGAATGCTCTGGTGAAGTTTGCGGACGATACGTACTTCATTATCCCAGCTAGCATCGTGGAATCAAGAGAGGAGGAGCTTATTAGAAATTGGGACTGGGCAGTGAGAAACAATCCCAAACTGAACAATTCTAAAACAGTTGAAATTGTCTTCCGGAAACCAAGAACCAGTCGCTTCATTGTTCTACCGCATTGCATTCCTGGAATCACCCGATCTGATAAAATAAAGATACTGGGAGTGACACTTTCCAATAATTTCTCAGTGCAACATCACATCGATGAGGTCGTATCCACATGCTGTTTGCCCTACGAGCTTTGTGTGCCCATGGGGCAAACGAAACAGTTCTCCATGCAGTTTTCCGGTCGGGGATCATATCCAGGCTGACATATGCTTTCCCTGCCTGGTGGGGATTCACTAGTGCTGCGGACCGAGATCGGCTCGAAAACTACTTGGCAAAAGGAATCCGTGCTGGAATGTCCGACTGACATTCGCACATTTGAGCAACAGTGTGAGGCAGCTGATGATGCGCTGTTCAAACAAATCAAAATGTGTCCGAATCACGTGCTTCGCGGTCTTCTCCAAGCTGGGTCTGCCGACCATGAATATAATTTACGGCAACGTCAACATAACTACTTTTTAAATAGAATTTTGTATAAATATGTAAACATTTTATCTCAGAATTGAATTTAGTATTCTTAGTACTCAACTTATTCATTTTGTTTTTAATCTGGTTTTGTGTGCCTAGGGGCGGAATGTCCTCTGTTTTTATTAATAAACGAATAAACGGTCAAACTCAACTGCAGATGCTTTTTCATGCATTTTTATAAAAATGACTGAAAATTCTCAAACCGCTCAGGATGGAAACGATATACAGTAAATTAAAGTACAATAATGGCATGCCAAACAATGGAGCATGAACAAATAAAAAAGAAATGGAATAAATGCACTGGCGCCATCATCGAAAGTGGTCTGAATGTGGCCTTGCACCGAATTGATGTTTCCTCGATTGTACGTTTGAGTGATATTTACGTTGATGGATCGATACGTCGTGCTGATTGGTGGTTGAGATGATTTACGTAATAAGATGGATATGAAATTTTTAAATGCCAATTTGTTAGTTTCATTGTATAAATAAATACTATCTTCTTTTTTCATTATACTCGTCTTCAAAGTCATCAATATCCTGGCCGTTGTTGTCATCATTGTTGCATCATTTTTTGATTGCACAAATTAAACAAGAACAACTACATTCACACAACAACACCATCCTACAAAAAAAACTTCTTTTAATTAATGAGACATAAAATCGGAGGCGTCAGTAGAGTTTGCGTCACTTTGTCACCAGTGAAATGAATTCGTGGTGCCTTACTTTCCTAGGTTTACACCTGGATCTCCAGCCAAAAAATCTCTCAATAACGTGAAACAATTATTAAAGTTTGTAAAGATAAATTTTTTTCAATGTTATTCCAACAATCGCATACATTAATTTTTTACAATGGAAGTCATATTACCTATTTATATTATAACCTGTTGCATTCTGACCTACTGACCTCTACTATTCGCACCAACTGACCTCTACTATTCGCAACCAACTGACCTCTACTATTCGCACCAACTGACCTCTACTATTCGCATCCAACTGATCTCTATTATTCGAACCTGATGACCTCTATTATTTTAGCTTAGTGACTTGTACCATTAGGAAGCAACTGCTCAACGGTTCGAATGTATTTAATTAGTTTTATGTGGTCAATGTAACGTTTGCAATGCACATATGTGCAAATTTGTATCTAAAAAAATTTCCTTGTTACTTGAATAAATAATAAAATCAGGTGCATACAAGAAACAGATAGCAAGAAATACACAAGAACACATACATTTGTTTACATGCAAACAAAATACCCACCGACGCATACAAACATATACGAACAAAAAGAAAGCATGCACACAAACAAATATACGCACCAACAGAAACATACACACAAACAAACGGTCTCAAATGCTTTCATTGCAATGTGGAAAAGGCGACAGGAGAGAATTTCATTATATTTACTTTGTTCTTACTTCTGTGACAGTTTGAGTGACTCTAATCTCAGTGGAAAAACTTTTCTGACATCAGCATTCGTTAGCCTCTCGTTTTCTTTCTTCAGACGATTATCACATAACGACACCCAGGACCGCATAACGACACCCAGGACCAGATAATTACATCCAGGACCACATAACGACCATCCAGGACCACACAATTGTGAGACTTGCTCTAGTGGTTTAGACGGAGGCTTGGATATCCGAGTACCCGGGTCCTATTCCATGTTCGGGCACGTAGTTTCTTTGAGCAAAAAATTAACTCACCAACTCAGCCTTTCATCTTTCATTGGTCGATAAATAAATACCAGTTCCGCGACTGGGGGTAATAGGGTTCGGCACATTCCAATTTGGTTACACGTGGGGGTGGCAGGTAACACTGTGTGATCCCATATGCACGAGTCGTTCCCGTTGGTCTGAGGTTTCACAATACTAAAGTGCGCCATACAAAATTTCTAATATATAACGACATACAGGACAACATAACAACTTTCAGGACCACATAACGACATCCAGGACCACATAACAACATCCAAGACCACATAATGAGATCCAGAACCACATGACAACATCCAAGATCACATAACGACATCCAGAACCACATGACAACATCGAGGACCACATAACAACATCCAGGACCACATGACAACATCGAGGACCACATAACAACATCCAGAACCACATAACGACATCCAGGACCACATAACAACATCCAGGACCACATAATGATATCCAGAACCACATGACAACATCGAGGACCACATAACGACATCCAGAACCACATGACAACATCGAGGACCACATAACGACATCCAGAACCACATGACAACATCGAGGACCACATAACGACATCCAGGACCACATAACGGCATCCAGGACCACATGACAACATCCAGGACCACATAACAACATCCAGGACCACCTGGTCAGTGAATCTATATAATTGGTTTTAAAGCTGAACGTCAATTTTGATGACCAGCATAACCAGGATTGACATCAAGTTCTACACTTCTTAATCTCTTAAATCAACATTTGCAATTTGTTTTAAATGCTAGTTAAACGAGTTTGCTGTTTTAGTGCATCAGTAATTAAAAATTAATTCACATTAAAAAACAGCTTTATTATTTAGCTCAGCCCACGAAATAGTAGTTATTTAAAAAAAGAAAAAAACTTGAAGGGAATTCATAAAAATGCATTGAATTATAATTCTTTAATTCTGCTTTTCAAAATCAGAAATTAATTGAACTGAGAGATGTTAAAATATGTTAGGCAGCATGATTTTGAAATTTATTTTAAATGTTTATTATAATTTGAACATATTTGGTCCTCCAGCTCAATGAAAGTGATTTCGTTTTCATCTTACTCCTACTCCTCTATCATCATCATCATCATCATCATCATCATCATCATCATCATCATCATCATCATCATCATCATCATCATCATCATCATCACCAACATCATCATCATCATCATCATCATCATCATCATCATCATCATCATCATCATCATCATCATCATCATCATCATCATCATCATCATCATCATCATCATCATCATCATCATCATCATCATCATCATCATCATCATCATCATCATCATCATTGTCACGCCCGCGTAAACGCAGGTGCGTGCCTGGATCTATATTTTGGGGATTTCCGGCGCAGGAGGTGCAAGGGGTTTTGCACAACGTTGCGTGATGGGATTGTTGCGCGAATATTTGAACGTTTTAGCCTGTAGCCTGTAGCCTGGAAGGCTTGTATATATAAGGCTGTCGCGATCTACTTCTTCCCTTGGTCTTCCTTCTTGTTCTTGTTCGCCATTGTTTGATCGACGTTGAAACTGTTTTATATCTGTTCGTTTTGGTGGTGATAGTTTTTCGATAATCTTGATTGGTATTCGAAATAAAACAACTAGTACTGTTAAAGAGTGTCTTTAACTTTATTTCGACTTAAATTTTCTCCAGCTATATCGACTATCGCAAAGGCGGTAGCGTGACAGTGAATTTTGGTGGCAGCGGTGGGATCAGCGGAATTCGACCGGGATCTGCAAAACCGACCAGGGATTCGACGCAAATCGACCAGATCAAGGAGGATCCTCACCGCCAGATCGACGATTGACGATTCAGTGCTGGAGAAAGAGTCCGGACAGTTTCAGACCGTTCAGTTCGACCACGTGGCGACATCCATTTCGCAAGGAGGGCCGATCCACATCTCAGGTTAGAGATTTTATCGTTGCCGGATTGCCCAGTTAGGTTTTTCTTTCTTTTTCTGTGTAGTAAGGTTTCGTAAATATGATTAGAACCCCTACGGTTGAAGAGTCAGTTGCGCATGATAGTCCAACAGGGATCCTTAGCGAGGAGCACTATCAATTTGTTGATGATAGTCGGCGTCCACGTAGAGTTAGTGAAGATACTAACGTTAGCAAAAATTTCAAAGCAGAATTAGCTGAGCGTAAGTTAGCATTGCGCGAAGCAGAATTGGCGGCTAAAGAAGCCAAGTTAGAAGAGGATAGGGCGAACCGTAGACTTGCTGAGGCTAAGTTAGATGAAGATAGGGCGAATCGCAGACTAGCTGAAGCTAAGTTAGAACAGGAGAGCAGACTCGCTGAAGCTAGGTTAGATGAGGATAGGGCAACCCGCAGACTTGCTGAAGCTAAACTAGAGCTGGAACGTGAAAGGATTCAGGACCACAATAGTCTTGAGGTTTCCCTAGCCGTTCGCTCTAGTCGCTTTCAGAATGCCATGAAGGGTATAATGGCAGAGTTTCCCTCAGATCCTGCTGCAATACCGGGGTATTTTCAGTATCTAGAGAATCAGTTTGCATCATACCAAGTTGATGATGATGTGAAACCCAAAATATTACAGGCCCATTTGAATAATAGAGCTCGCTCAATCTTAAGTCGATTGACCATTGCTCAGTTAGGTGACTATGAGGAATTAAAGCAAATTCTATTGCAGGAATTTCGGGTCACTCCCAGTCTTTTGAGGGAGAGGTTTTATGCTGTAAAAAGAAGACCTGGTGAGACTTATTCACAGGTAGCTTCTGAATTACACACAGCGTTATCGTATTATATTAAAAGTAGGAAGATCGATGAGAATTTCCATCAATTAGTTAGTTTGATGTGTGCCGATAGATTGAAACAACTAATGTCTCCCAGTTGTGCAGATTTTATCTTAACTCAGGAAAAGGATGATTGGTTAAATCACCTTGAGCTCTCACGCGTTGCAGATAGCTACATGGCCACACACGAGCATGAGACTAGACCGCCTCGATTCAACAACCAAAAACCAACAGATAAAGGGTCAGGGTCTCCCATTCCTAATAGAATGACTAAAATATCCATTGATCCTAATATGGATAAGGATAAAAAGTATGGTTTATGCTTTAAATGCCATAAGAAGGGTCATTCGTTCAAGGAATGTCCTCTACACAAATTCCCTTCCTCAAATTTACCTAATCCCAGAATTAATTGTTGTCAAACAGAAAATTCCTTTAATTGTCTCGGTGATAGGAAAACATTTGTTGATGATAAAAATTTGTCCTCTCAGTCAAAAAATTCCTTTAATTGTCTCGATGATAGGAAAACATTGGTTGATGGTAAAAATTTGTCTTCTCATTCAGAAAATTCCTTTAGAGGTCTCGTTGATAGGAAAATATTGTTTGATGGTCAAAAATCTTTTCCCTGTCCCGAAGCACGTCCCATTATAGATGTTGATGATTATCACATTAGGTCTTATGAGAATGTATTTATCGATCAATTACCATCTATTCCAGCTTTGATTGATGGTGGTGCAGAGGTGTGTTGCATTAGAGAAGATTTAATTAAATCTCTTCATAGGGTACCACATAAATTTATAAAATTATCTGGCCTTAAAGGTCAACCAGAAATTGTAGGTTGTGTTAGATTAGTTGTTCGACCAGATCTTGTGGGTGATGACGTTGTGAACCTAGCACCCAAGGTTCGTGCATGGTTTGCTGTCGTCCCAAATCTTAATGAGCAAATTATTATCACTCCCTCCGTAAGCAACTTATTAAAAACGATATCATTGTATGATACCGTTGCATACCCTATTAAGAACAAACAAAATGCACATGACTCTGATGTGAATGTTCCCAGTCTTGAAATAACTAATTCACAATATTTTGTTTTAGATGAACCTCGTAATGATGAGCATAGTCCAGATGTTACATTGATTCTAGGTGAAGGTGTTTCTCGTGCTGCTGACGCTAGGAAAGTTGATTCTCAGGCCGATACTTGTCAGGACATAGGTGCTTCTGTGGTTTCGGGTGATGATATTTGTCCAGGTGCTGATGCTAGGAAAGTTGATTCACAGACCGATACTTGTCAGGGCATAGGTGCTTCTGTAATTTCGGGTGATGATATTTGTCCAGGTGCTGATGCTAGGAAAATTGATTCACAGACCGATACTTGTCAGGACATAGGTGTTTCTGTAGTTGCGGGTGATGATATTTGTCCAGGTGCTGATGCAGGCGGAAGTGATTCACGAACCGACGCTCGATTTACAACCGTTAACGATGATTGTCAGGGGGTAGATGATAGTAATAATCACGATGCGTTTGCTAAAGAGCAACATGATTGTCCTTCACTTAAGTCCTTCTGGTTGCTAGGTATAAATAAGCGTAAAAACTTTTATATCGACAGGGGACTTTTGTTTCACAAGGAGAATCAGTGGGGTCATTCCATAAAACAATTGTGTTTGCCCAGGAGCCGTATACTTGCAGTGTTACAGATGGGGCATGATGCTCCCTATTCGGGGCACATGGCTGCCAAGAGTACACGGCAACGTATTCGACTCAGTTTTTGGTTTCCCGATATGGAGAAACAAGTTCAAACCTATTGTGAGTCGTGCCCCGTGTGCCAGTTAAGGGCACCTGTTAGAAAAAGAGATCGAGTCCCCATAACTCCCATACCAAGGGGAGACGAACTACCATTTAATCATTTAGTTATGGATTGTATAGGGCCCATAATTCCAGCGGGTGATAGTGTGACTGTCCGACCCAAGTACAATTATGCCCTGGTTGTTGTCGATTTGTTCTCCAGATGGCCGATGGCTTATCCATTAAGGTCATTAGATGCTAAATCTGTATGTGAGATCCTTATTCAGATCTTTATGACGTTTTCCATACCGCGAATAATTAGTTCCGATTGTGGTACGAATTTTAAAAATCAGTTAACGACGACTTTTCTTAAATGTTTGGGGTGCAGTCCTAGGTTTAACACCCCAGGGCATCCTGAAGCATCCGGGTTAGTGGAGAGGTGTAACCAGAGTCTTAAGAACATGATTTTTAAATTGGTTGAGGCACATCCTAAGGAGTGGTTTAAGGTTCTTCCTTTTGTATTATGGAGTTTACGTGAGAAACCGTCATCTACAACTCATATTGCTCCTTATACATTAGTGTATGGTACTTTGCCACGAGGACCACTTGCTATCCTCAGAGACTCTTGGAGTAACGAAAAGGAGTTACCTTTTCATTTAGGTAAGAATCCGTACAAATACTTAGCCGATCTCAGACAAAACCTACAGTTAGCTAAGGAATTTGCTGAAATTGCAGGAGACCAAGAGCAGAGCAATTATGCACGAAAATATAACGTTAGGAGCAGTGATAGGTCTTTTTGTGTAGGTGATAGAGTAATAATTTTAGCACCTGTAAAAGGGGGGTCTAAATTTATGAAGAGATGGCAGGGTCCCGGGGTAATAGTGAAGGTGAAAGCACCATACTCTTATTTAGTGGAAATTGAGGGCTGTAAACACCATCTACATGCAAATAAAATTCGGAAATACCATGACCGAATAGAAACCGCCATTAATAATAATTGTTCTGTAGTATACGAGAAGGACCACGAATTTGGTTTGATTGATTTTCCAAGTAAGTTTGATCCTTATCAGGATAAACCTCCGAGTTGTAGGGCGGCAAAGGGCTGTTTTGACCATCTTTCGCAGGATTATCGCACACAATTATGTGACATAATTGATGATTTTCCCGAGATATTCTCAGAATAATTAGGGGTTTGTTCTGTAGTATCTCACAAAATCGCGATCTCTCCTGATTTTACCCCCAAACACCTAAGAGCCTATAGAACCCCCGAATTGTTGAAGGTAGAAGTTGCAAATCAGATACAAGATATGCTTCGCCAGGGCGTCATTGTACCATCGCAGAGTCCCATGGTAAGCCCGATGGTTTGTGTTTTGAAGGGACCTAAGGGAGAAAAGGGAGTTCGTATAGCCATCGACTATCGTCATGTTAATCGTTATACGAAGGGAGACTGCTTTCCCATTCCCGATATCCCCAACGTACTTCAGAAGGTCGGCAGAGCAAAATTCATAAGCTGTTTTGATGCACGCAAAGGGTACTGGCAAATTCCTATAGATCCGGAATCAGCATGGTTAACGGCATTTTCTTGTGAAGAAGGGTTGTTTGAGTTTCGCAGAATGCCCTTTGGTCTGAAATCGGCGGGAAATACTTTCATGAGGGCGATATCGATGATCCTTCAACCAATAAGATCCTTTACGGAGCCGTTTATTGATGATTTTGCCGTTATTTCGTCTAGTTGGGAAGAACACAAACTACATCTTTTGCAATTCTTCACCATCATTAAAAATGTAGGGTTGACCCTAAACCTGGAAAAATGTCGGTTTGTACAACCTAAGGTGGTATTTTTAGGACATGTCGTAGGTTCAGGGATTGTCGCACCTGATCCCGATAAAATCGCCATCGTACAAGAGATCAAACCTCCCACAAATAAAAAGGAAGTCAAGCGGATAATGGGGTTGTTCAGTTATTTCCGCAACTTCATACCCAATCTAGCCCAGACTGCCCATCCTATCACTGAGTTAACTAAAAAGGGTGTTCCCAACAAAATTCTTTGGGAAAGCAAACACCAGGTCGCCTTACAAAAACTCATAGACGATCTTACCAATGCTACAACCCTAAGCACAATTGATTATAGTAAAGGGTTTGGATTAGCAACGGATGCTAGTGGAGTGGCTGTTGGGTGTTGTTTGTTCCAGGGGAGTGGAGAAGGGGCAGAAGTCCCTATTGCTTTTGCCAGTCTGAAGTTGACCATCAAACAATATTTTCCTATCAACGAGACCTCTAAAGGAATTTTCTGAATGAGAAGACAAATTTTTACCATCAACCAATGTTTTCCTATCATCGAGACAATTAAAAGAATTTTTTGACTGAGAGGACAAATTTTTATCATCAACAAATGTTTTCCTATCACCGAGACAATTAAAGGAATTTTCTGTTTGACAACAATTAATTCTGGGATTAGGTAAATTTGAGGAAGGGAATTTGTGTAGAGGACATTCCTTGAACGAATGACCCTTCTTATGGCATTTAAAGCATAAACCATACTTTTTATCCTTATCCATATTAGGATCAATGGATATTTTAGTCATTCTATTAGGAATGGGAGACCCTGACCCTTTATCTGTTGGTTTTTGGTTGTTGAATCGAGGCGGTCTAGTCTCATGCTCGTGTGTGGCCATGTAGCTATCTGCAACGCGTGAGAGCTCAAGGTGATTTAACCAATCATCCTTTTCCTGAGTTAAGATAAAATCTGCACAACTGGGAGACATTAGTTGTTTCAATCTATCGGCACACATCAAACTAACTAATTGATGGAAATTCTCATCGATCTTCCTACTTTTAATATAATACGATAACGCTGTGTGTAATTCAGAAGCTACCTGTGAATAAGTCTCACCAGGTCTTCTTTTTACAGCATAAAACCTCTCCCTCAAAAGACTGGGAGTGACCCGAAATTCCTGCAATAGAATTTGCTTTAATTCCTCATAGTCACCTAACTGAGCAATGGTCAATCGACTTAAGATTGAGCGAGCTCTATTATTCAAATGGGCCTGTAATATTTTGGGTTTCACATCATCATCAACTTGGTATGATGCAAACTGATTCTCTAGATACTGAAAATACCCCGGTATTGCAGCAGGATCTGAGGGAAACTCTGCCATTATACCCTTCATGGCATTCTGAAAGCGACTAGAGCGAACGGCTAGGGAAACCTCAAGACTATTGTGGTCCTGAATCCTTTCACGTTCCAGCTCTAGTTTAGCTTCAGCAAGTCTGCGGGTTGCCCTATCCTCATCTAACCTAGCTTCAGCGAGTCTGCTCTCCTGTTCTAACTTAGCTTCAGCTAGTCTGCGATTCGCCCTATCTTCATCTAACTTAGCCTCAGCAAGTCTACGGTTCGCCCTATCCTCTTCTAACTTGGCTTCTTTAGCCGCCAATTCTGCTTCGCGCAATGCTAACTTACGCTCAGCTAATTCTGCTTTGAAATTTTTGCTAACGTTAGTATCTTCACTAACTCTACGTGGACGCCGACTATCATCAACAAATTGATAGTGCTCCTCGCTAAGGATCCCTGTTGGACTATCATGCGCAACTGACTCTTCAACCGTAGGGGTTCTAATCATATTTACGAAACCTTACTACACAGAAAAAGAAAGAAAAACCTAACTGGGCAATCCGGCAACGATAAAATCTCTAACCTGAGATGTGGATCGGCCCTCCTTGCGAAATGGATGTCGCCACGTGGTCGAACTGAACGGTCTGAAACTGTCCGGACTCTTTCTCCAGCACTGAATCGTCAATCGTCGATCTGGCGGTGAGGATCCTCCTTGATCTGGTCGATTTGCGTCGAATCCCTGGTCGGTTTTGCAGATCCCGGTCGAATTCCGCTGATCCCGCCAAAACCACTGGATACCGCCAAAGTCGTTAGATCACCAAACTCGATAGAACTTCACCAACTCGATGAACTCTATCGCCCAGGACGAATCTCACCCCAAAACTGATCGGTGTATCGACTGACTATACCACCGTTGCCACCAAAAATCACTGTCACGACTTCGCCATTGCTTGATCGAACTGGGAACTGTTTTTGATTCTGTCGCGTCGTTTGATAAAGTTTTCGAACTATATTCGTTAATAAAACATCTAATACTGTTCAAGAGCGTTTTTAACTTTATTTCGACTTAAATTTTCTCCAGTTCTGTTTGAATATCGACTATCGCAAAGGCGAAGTCGTGACAGTGATTTTTTGGTACCAGAAGTGGGGTTGTTCAGTTATTTCCGCAACTTCATACCCAATCTAGCCCAGACTGCCCATCCTATCACTGAGTTAACTAAAAAGGGTGTTCCCAACAAAATTCTTTGGGAAAGCAAACACCAGGTCGCCTTACAAAAACTCATAGACGATCTTACCAATGCTACAACCCTAAGCACAATTGATTAAAGTAAAGGGTTTGGATTAGCAACGGATGCTAGTGGAGTGGCTGTTGGGTGTTGTTTGTTCCAGGGGAGTGGAGAAGGGGCAGAAGTCCCTATTGCTTTTGCCAGTCTGAAGTTAACCCCTACTCAGACGAGGTGGTCCACCATAGAGAGAGAGGCTTATGCCGTCGTGTGGGCTCTAAGTAAATTCAAATCCTGGATCTTGTTATCTGAGATCGTGATTTTTTCGGATCATAATCCTCTCACGTACCTTACCGAGTCAGTTTCCAAAAGCGCTAAATTGACTCGATGGGCACTTGCCATCCAGGAATTCAATCTGACTTTCAAGTATAGGTCAGGTAAACAGAATATAGTAGCTGACGTCCTGTCTCGATTAAATTAGTTTTAGTATATCTTGGATGTGTAACTGTCAGCCCACGACCTATTGCCATTACAGCCACGAACTTAATTAGCCCCATTTTTGTCGATAATTTATAGAATTATCCTTGTGACGTTCTTTTACCGGGTTGTTTCTGTCTCGATTGACGGTTGATCCTTTAAACTCACTTGGGTAGATAGTTTATAGAATTATCCTTATAGCGTTCTTGTACCACGTTTGTTTCTGTCTTGACGGTTGATCCTTTAAACTCACTGTTTGGTAGATAATTTATAGAATTATCCTTGTGACGTTCTTTTACCGGGTTGTTTCTGTCTCGATTGACGGTTGATCCTTTAAACTCACTGTTTGGTAGATAATTTATAGAATTATCCTTGTGACGTTCTTTTACCGGGTTGTTTCTGTCTCGATTGACGGTTGATCCTTTAAACTCACTATTTGGTAGATAGTTTTTAGAATTATCCTTATAACGTTCTTTAATCAATTTCTTTCATGGGCGATCCTAGGCAATGATAAAGTGGATCGGTCGTGAGTTTTTCTTTACAGGTTTCCAGGAAGAAGAGCGCATCACTGAACAAAGAGCTGCAGGACGTCTCATTTGTCCTTGCTCGGAAGGTTCTTCGACCACGTCTTTCTTTCGCGTGTGGTTCGTCACGTCTATTCTGGGTTTTCAGGTTCCCAAGACAGATGAAGGGGATGAGCGCCAAGAAACCCGTCAACAAAAGAAGCCTACCCAGCCAACTGGATCCACTCAGCCAACCGGATCGACCCAGATCAAAGAATGAAGATATTGCCGATAACGAGAAGGATCGTTACCGACTTTAGGGGGGGAGGTATGTCACGCCCGCGTAAACGCAGGTGCGTGCCTGGATCTATATTTTGGGGATTTCCGGCGCAGGAGGTGCAAGGGGTATTGCACAACGTTGCGTGATGGGATTGTTGCGCGAATATTTGAACGTTTTAGCCTGTAGCCTGTAGCCTGGAAGGCTTGTATATATAAGGCTGTCGCGATCTACTTCTTCCCTTGGTCTTCCTTCTTGTTCTTGTTCGCCATTGTTTGATCGACGTTGAAACTGTTTTATATCTGTTCGTTTTGGTGGTGATAGTTTTTCGATAATCTTGATTGGTATTCGAAATAAAACAACTAGTACTGTTAAAGAGTGTCTTTAACTTTATTTCGACTTAAATTTTCTCCAGCTATATCGACTATCGCAAAGGCGGTAGCGTGACAATCATCATCATCATCATCATCATCATCATCATCATCATCATCATCGTCATCATCATCATCGGCATCATCATCATCATCATCATCATCATCATCATCATCATCATCATCATCATCATCATCATCATCATCATCATCATCATCATCATCATCATCATCATCATCGTCATCATCGTCATCATCATCATCGTCATCATCACCACCAACACCATAGTTTCAAATGTTTGCGAATTTATAACCAGTGATGAATTGATGAATACAACCAGCTAAAATGTTAATTCAACAATGAATTTGTGAGCAAACAGGAATTCAAGTATAATTATTAAAACCAAGTCTTTGTTGATTTGTAAATTATTAAAATTTTCTTAAAATCATGACAATTGTTCACCGGTTAGGCAAATTTGGTTATTTAATTAAATTTTTAAAACAATTTATCTTAAGGGTTACTATAAAACTATAATAATGTTGCGAAAATGCCGAATATAAAAGTTCAGCAAATGTGTCATTAAAATACTGATCCTAATTAAACCACGATTGTTAGTTTAAATACTTTCAATTAAAACTGTATTGAGTTGTTGGGTTTTTAATTATATTTTTACTCTATAATCTTTTTTAAAACTAATTCAATTTTAATTTGTTACATTGATTTATTTTTCTGTGGAAATAATTTTTTATAACGCAGACATTTGTTCCACGTCTTCTAATTAAAACAACAACAGTGCTTAAATATCAATTTATTTCGGCTCGTAAGGATGCTAAGAATTTTGTGGACGTGAAAATGAGCAAGTCTTTTGTTTCAAAGTGTCTCCAATTATCGATCATATCGGGATTTACTTTCATTCATCTGTACTTGTCATGAATTAACCTCCAACTCCACTAGAAAAAGAATTATAAGATGCAATTAAATGTAGATTACTGTGTAATAATTTGTAATGATGATGGTGAAGACGACGATGACGATGACAATGATGATGACGATGACGGTGATGATGATGATGATGATGATGATGATGATAATGACGATAACGATGACGATGACGATGACGATATTGATAACCATTATAATGATAATGATGGTGATGGTAATGATGTTGGTAGCGGTGCTGGTGGCGATGATGATGGTGGTGATGTTGTAAGGATGACTTCATTGTGTAGGCTTTTTTAAGGTGTTGATATTTTATATTAATGTGCTCCTCGGTTGTTTACATTTATATTCAGCAACAGAAACTGATCTAATTGTGGCTTTCTAATACATTGGGGTATTTTTTGTTCTGGCATTTTTATTTAGCTTATATGTGTGTGTTTTTGACTTGAGAAGGAATCGAACTCATGCAAGGCAACAATGTCTTACCGCATTTACGCGCTCTTACCGGATGAGTTACTAATCACCAAAAAAAAATAGTGACTAGTTGTTCATATATAGTCTATAAAATAGTTTATATATTTATTGAAGGCAAACACTGCGTTGACAAATATGTGAGTGCATATAACGAGGATTAGCGTATAACGCACAGAAATAGGTCTGTTAAAAAAAATTATATCATGCTATTCATGCTCATCTTTTTTTAACACCTCACAAACAATTGACAGTTACAAATTCAAATACTTCTATGGCCGACAGCTATCGAGGTTGCACATCAACGGAACAGCATGAGTCAAGGTCAAAAAAGTTAATTTTAATTGCAATAATTGCTTTAACTTGCCGATTTAAAAACTCCTCATTTCAATGGTTTTTCTCACCAACAACAAGTTCATTTGATATATGGACTGAAATCGTATCCATCCATCCATCTATCCATCCATCCGTCCGTCCGTCCGTCCGTCCGTCCGTCCGTCCGTCCATCCATCCATCCATCCATCCATCCATCCATCCATCCATCCATCCATCCATCCATCCATCCATCCATCCATCCATCCATCCATCATCCATCCATTAAATCATCGTCACGCATTTTCATAAAATCTGATTGTAAGTAAGCCAGCCACTTCTACTCGACATTCGCGTTTTGAATTTCTATTGAATAAATAAATTCCCAGCAATTACAAAGCTTCCTGTTTTCATATTTTTTTCACCGAATGATATTTATGGCAGATGTTCAATGGAAATTGTGGAACGGAAATGAACGAACATCACCGAGGACACAGCGGATCAAAGTCTCTCTATCATAATTCATCATCGACACAATCATTACAATTATAATTCATCATCGCTACAATTATAATTCATCATCACTGCAATCATAATTCATCATCATTACAATCATAATTTGTCATCGTTACAATCATGACAATCATAATTGATCATCGTTACAATCAAGACAATCATAATTCATCATCTTTGCAGTCATAGTTCTTCATCACTACAATCATATTTCATCATCGCTACCGTCATTACATTCATAATTAATCATCACTACAATCATATTTCATCGTCGCTACCGTCATTACATTCATAATTCATCATCGCTGCAATCATTACAACCATTTTATCGCTACAATCATAATTCATCATCACTACAATGATAATTCATCATAACTACAATGATAATTCATCATAACTACAATCATAATTCATCATCTCAATCACAATTCATCATCGTCTTCGTCAATTCACAGTGGTCTCATTTATTAAAAACTTCCGTAGTTAGATTGGAGATAACTAATATTTTTATGTTAATTCAACGAACGACCTTTTTTTTTTTTTTTTTTGAATAGAACAAAAAGTTAAATTTTCATAAGGTATTGTTTCAATTCTTTTTTAAACATTACAAAATCAGGTGCTGCTCTTATCTCCAAGGGAAGACTATTCCAAATGTTTGCTGCTGCAGCAGGAAAACTTCTATCACCAGCACTTTTTAGACGAGTAGAGGGAACGAAGAGAAGAGCTGAAGATGCAGATCTGAGATTCCCCCTTGATTGAATATTACTAATGGGCAAAATTACTTCCATTAAGTATGAAGGAGCCAAACCGTTGAGACATTTAAAGACTAGTTGAGCTACTTTGAAAATAATTCTACACCTGACGTTCAACCAATGTAGTTCTTGAAGTACTGGAGTGATGTGATCGCAGCGTCTTCGACCGGTCAAAAGCCTTGCTGCCGCATTCACCACTGATTGAAGGCGATGAGTCAAGATCTTCGGGAGTCCAACCAGTGTGGAATTACAATAGTCTAGTTTTGAAAACACCAATGAAGTAATAAGCAAGTTAAGCGCCAGGGGGGGTAGAGATGAAGCAACAGTTTTGATTTGACGTAAGGTTGAAAAGCAGCTTTGGGTGATGCGACTAACGTGAGTGTTCATACGCATGTCTGAATCAAAGAAAGCACCCAAATTGCGAACTGAAACAGATGGAGAAATCCAATCTTTACCCATTCTCAGCGGTGCTGCTTGGAACTTACGTTTCATCCGACTGGTTGACAGCCAAATTACTTCAGACTTGCTTGAATTCAGCTGAAGGCGACTGGAAGACATCCATAGGCTCACATCATCAATGCATGTAGAAACTACTGACGAGAGTTCAATTGCCTTAACAGGATCACAATGACCATAGATCTGTGTGTCATCAGCATAAAAGTGCGCACAAAGTCCATGATTGGAGATAATTTTTTCTAGGTGAGCTATATACATTGTAAAGAGAGTTGGTCCAAGAACTGAACCCTGAGGCACTCCACAGTTAAGTAGCAAAGTACCAGAAATGTCCTCTCCAACCCTAACCTGACATTTACGTTCATTAAGATATGAGTCAACCCACTCTAGTGCAGATCCGCAGAAACCAAAGTGTGAGTTTAGCCGTTGGAGCAGAATAGAGTGATCAACCGTATCGAATGCAGCTGAGAGATCTAAGAGAACTAGCAATGTTATTTTCCCGCTGTCAGCAGCCACCAGAGCATCAGAAAAAACCTTAAGAACTGCGGTCTCTGTTGAATGATATTGCCGATAAGCCGACTGATGAGGTGGAGAAAGGTTATTACTATCCAAGTAGCTGGTTATCCTCGAAAGAACAAGCCGTTCTAACAACTTTGAAATGACAGACAGATTGGAGATTGGTCGATAAGAGCTAGCGTCATCACAGTCAAGATTGGGTTTTTTTAGAACTGGAGTGATGTAGGATGATTTGAAATATGTTGGTAGGTGTCCTTCAATGAAGGATTTGTTAAACAAGCTGGTTAAAAAAGGTGCCAGTAAACAAGCTGATTTTTTTAGTAGCCAAGTTGGTATCGGATCTAGTAAACATTGTTTGTTTGGAAGACTATTTATAAGTTTGGTCACTTCATCCACATTTGTTGGCGCAAAAATGTTAAGAGAAGAGTTGATGGCCCAGTCCACAAGAGGTGGAGCAAGACAAGATGCAGTTGAAGCACGTACATTCTCAGTTTTACTTTCAAAGAACTTGAGAAATGAATTAGCTGTTAAGGTTGTTCTGATGGGTATTTGACCTCTAGCTGTTATTGTGTTTAAGGAAGTCCATAGATTTCGAGTTGATTGACATTCATCTTCAATTTTTTTAGTCCAGAAGGACTCACGTTTACTACGAAGTAGTTTCCTGTATTTTTTAAGTTGATTTTTCCATTCTAAGAGATCATTTGGTGAATTTGTTTTGATTGCTAGTCGCTCAAGTCGACGTGTTAGTTTTTTGCAATTATGACAGTCATAGTCAAACCATGGGTCAGAAGGTCGTTGACGATACCTGGACATTTTTAGGGGTATTTGAAAATCAAGCATGGTTAGTAGTTCCTTGTTATATGTATCAACTGCATCATCCAGACTGCATGTAACTTCTTGGGTGAGAGAAGAAGCCTGAAGCTGAGTTAAAAAATCATCGAATATAAATTTTTTCCAGTCTCGACGCATAGAGTTCTTATAAGTAGGAGGAGGGCGAGTCATTAGTGAGCTCCATCGGATGAGAAAGTGATCAGAAAAGCCAGTGTCAATTACTTCAATACTTTGAGCTAGAGAATCAGATCGAATGGCTACAGCATCGAGAGTGCCACCCTGCACATGAGTTGGTTGTTTAACATGTTGAATGAATCCATGATCAGCAAGAATAGTGTTAAAAGTTATAGCATTATTATCTTCACTTCGTTCCAATCTTATGTTAAAATCACCAGACACAACAACATCATCATTCAGGGCAGAAACAGTGTCAAGTAAATCAGAAAATTCACTAAAAAATTGTTTATTGATTATTCCTGTTCTGTAAATTACAACAATCAAACAACTGTAGGAGCCAGCTGTTACCCTACCAGCAGCACATTCATATGTTGTCGGCGTAACAGCTGGGTGAAACTGTTTCAACCGGAAACCAGGAGCTCCCAAAATAGCAACTCCTCCATGGTTACAGCGTAGGGAATCATGTTTCACTCTTGGTCTGGGTTTGTCCACAACAGAAAAACCAAGCTTGAGAAATTTCTTGAAACAGATTGAGTCTTCATCATGCCATGTCTCAGTGAGAAGCAAAATGTTAATTTTATGTTCATGGAAAATATTATGAATATCATCAGTCTTATTGTTGACTGATCTGATGTTAAGGAGACCGAAGTTAGCTTTCTTTGTGACTGTTCTAGAGTGGCGTTCTCTTAGATTAATAAGTCTGTGTTTTTTAATATTTTCATTAGTGGGTTTTAATGGAACTGAGTTATCATTATGGTTATTATCAGGATTAGGATTAGTTTGTTTCAATTCTTCACCCTCTATCACTTTGTCAATTTCTTTCAAACTGATATCATTTCTTGAAGTCATATTCACATCTGATTTTAAATTTTCTAGTTCTTCAGCACTATATCCTACAGCCAGTTTGTTCATTCCCATGTCACTCTGCACCATCATATCCATCTGAAAACCTCCACTACTCACCAACTGCTGCCCCCTCATTGTTGCTTTTTTATTTCTACCATATTTTTTTGCTTGGTTATTTAAACATCTCATATCTTCTGAGCTTAAACAGTTTTTTCCTATAAATTTTGCTTTTTGAAGGCAACAGCATAGAATGCCCCTGCCTTGCCTTTTATTCTAAACATCCATTTGGTGATATCATCTTTTTCTCCAATCAGCCTCTTCTTTTCCTCAAGCAACCTCTTACATTCCAGTCTATCCTCTTTTGACAGGTCATTGCTTAATATGATGTTTCTTGTTTCTTCTGCTTTCTTCAATTTTGGTGCATTTTCCATTGTCAGATTTTTAACTGAAGTACTTTGAAACTTTATCATAACTGGTCTTGGTGTTTGCAATTCACTTCTTTTTCCTATTCTGTAAATTTCTAAAATTTCTTTTTCTAATTCCAAACCTGTAATACTTTCCAATATTTGTATAACATCTTCTTTATCTTTACTTTTGGAGTTCTGCTCATTTTCAGGTATTCTATAAGCTACAATGTTGTTTTTCCTCTGTTGTCTATCTTCTACTGTATTAATTTTAATTCCTGTTACTTCCACTGCTCTTTGAATATTTTTAACATCTGTTGTCACTTCTTTTAAACTCTCTTTAACTATTTCTGAGAATGTTTTATTTGTTCTACTGGTTTCCTCGAGTTTGTCATTGGATTGTTTATTATATTTCACAATTTGATCCTTCAACTCTTGAATCTGCTCTAGCTGCACCTCCATCATGTTATCACCACGACCATACCCCGCCTGACGACCATTAATCTCCTCCACCGACATTTTTACACCTCGAATTTCTTGTTCAACAAACTCTCTCATCTCCATCATTTCTTTGATCTCTTGAGACTGTCCGTGTTCTTTATCCAACTCAACCAATTCTTTCAACCTTTCTTCATTATTCCTATGGCAACATTCGCAAAGGTGAAGTCCCAGAACCATAATATCGCTCGCTACCTTCTTTTCTTCAAGTCTCGTTCTGCCGCCCGGCATTTGAAATATCTCTCCGAAATTTTTAGAAAACCGTTGAAATACACAAATTAAAACCCAAAAGTGAACAATAAACCAAGCAATTCGCAAATTATTAGGAGAAATCGTGAATTCAACCAACTAGAAAGTTGTTTACCTTGCATGACCTTATATCGATGACGTAGGTAGAAGGCTTCTGTTACAGGTATGACCTGCTGGAGGATTAAAATAACACACAAACACACACACTGAGACAGATGCAAAAACACACACAGAAATTTAAACAAATACACGCACACAAACAACCACACGCATGTTGTTTATTAAATTTTTTTGAAATCAGAATTCACTTCCTGCAAATTTAGTAAAATTTTCGGATGTCTGCCACCGCTTCATTGAAGTTTTTCTAGAGTCGTTTGTTGTCCTACCGGGTTAAGACCTGTTTTTACCCCCTGCTGAAAATGTTTATCTGCCCACTCACATATACGAAAAAACAGAAGGCATTAAAAAGAGCTAGACCTGCTACCACCTGGCCTATCTGGCGTTCAGAAATGAAACAGGGCGCCAGTGAAACCTCTTGATATTTCATTCCAAAAGAACGATGACCGGGGAAATAAATAAATTTTTTACTAAAAAGTCAAGACTGGGAGGAGAGTAAATACTAAAACAAAATTTTCCTCAAAAATGTTGGCCTACCAAACGGTTTTGGACTGGTATTAATAATTTGTTGTTAAAGAATAAAATTTATTTTGAATATCTATAGATATGTATATAAAAGGCAGATGGATGGACTTTGTTCCGGCATCACTCCGAAACCACGAAATTTGGCATGGCGAAACTATGCAGCCTAGAAAAGAGTTTGGTCAAACAGAAAAACCTTTTTTGAACTGTTTGAAAAATTAATTTTGAAAATTAATTTTTCTATGTTATCGTGGTTTTGGTAAATAATTATCTTTGTTGTTTTGTATTTGTTTGTATCGAAACACGTTGTTGGAATTTTGGAATCAAAGTTATCACGAAATAATACTAATAAAACCGCGATTTCATTTAAATGCACTAAAACGAATAAAATAATTTTCTCGCTAACAATAAGATAATACGAGAACAAACGGTAAAACGCTTAATACAAAAAAAAGAGCGTGGAGCGTTCGCAACAGCTACAGAGTTTGTCTTACCATTTCAAAAGTAATCGGATTTTTGGAATTCTAAAATTTACTTTAGCTTATAGGCTTAAGATATCTGTTTTCAAAAGTTCAAAAAATTTCAAACAATTGAACAATTGAAACATCTATGGTAAATGTATACGTCCCACGATTTTATTTCAGTATTAAACATTTTACCCTTTGTTCTCTTATTAACTTTATGTTGGTAAAAAAAATATCTTATCCTTTTTAATGCATTTGAATGAAAGCGTGTTTAAAAAAAAATTTTTTTTAATAGTTTATTTTCAACTTTTAGTCTTTGATTTCTGTAATCGATTTTTAAAAACCAAAAGTTTTAATAAAAGAAAAATATATAAAAATTCAGTAAAAGTCAAAATATTATTTTTTTCAAATTTAAACATTTTTTTTATTTACAAAAGTATAATATTAAATTTTTTTCTTTACATAAGTATAAATGATAAATGTTATTTGATTTTTTTGTTAACTCGATATGATCTTTTTTGAGTTTGATCCAATAGCACTATGTTAATTCTTAATTATATCTTGTATTTCATCTTCTTCGTGGTTTTGTTTTATTGATCTTAACCTTTTCATTTCTTCCAATGCTGTATTATTACACGGTCTTTTTCAGGTCAATTTCTCGCAGTCAAGATCCTGTATTAGTAATTCATCAAGAGTTCAAACTTGAATTAATGAATTACTAATACAGGATCTTGACTGCGCGAAATTGACCTGAAAAAGACCGTGTAATAATAAATCATTGGAGACACCTTTCACATGAAAAAACATAGTTGCATATACTGAAGCTGGTTAACCAGACAATTCTTGCATATCCTCAATATATATTTGAGTTTCAATTTTTAATTTTTTTGAATATTTAAACTATAGTTTATAGAGGACATAATGGCGGTCAATAAAAAAACAAAAATAGATGAATCTAATCAAACAAAACAGTGAGAAAAACCCGAGCGTAACCGGTTAAAATAGTTAGTAATACAATTAACGACAAACAAAAATGTTTATGGTAAAAATAAGTACTTTTTAGAAAATGTTGGAGTGTTCAACTTATTGTGCGTTTGTAGCTGTGCTGTCACATAATTACTTACCAGGGAGCTCCTGGAAACGTACATTTACGCACATAAAATTACTTTAAAGCTGCATCTTTTTTTAATAAGACTTCCGCAAACTTTTTTTTTCTTTCAATTGTGTCGTATAACTCGCATTGTCAACAACAAGGAAGACAACATTTAAGGCGCCTCCACATGATATGATTCTATAACGATTTGATGCGATCAAAATTCAGAAATGAAGATTTAAAACGCATAAATAAAATAATAACATTATTTCGGTTAGTTTTTTTATTCACTTTTTAAAATCATATTTTTTTATACATGTACTAATCGCTCAGTTTTGCAGACTTGCATGCGATATTCGCAACTGGTTCACAATTGAGAAAATAAACACGAATATTTTTAAATATATCCCTCAAAACTTCTTCCATTTCATCTGTAATCCATCGAAGAAATATAAGTACACGAACGAGCACACAAATAAACAAAACAAACCATCAAATCTTTTGTGCTTAAAAATGAGAATTTTTAATTTTTAAAGATTAACTATGAAAAAAGAAATAGTAAACATACATACATACATACATACATACGTATATACATACATACATACATACATACATACATACATACATACATACATACATACATACATACATACATACATACATACATACATACATACATACATACATACATACATACATACATACATACATACATACATACATACATACATACATACATACATACATACATACATACATACATACATACATACATACATAGATACATACATACATACATACATACATACATACATACATACATACATACATACATACATACATACATACATACATACATACATACATACATACATACATACATACATACATACATACATACATACATACATACATACATACATACATACATACATACATACATACATACATACATACATACATACATACATACTTACATACATACATACATACATACATACATACATACATACATACATACATACATACATACATACATACATACATACATACATACATACATACATACATACATACATACATACATACATACATACATACATACATACATACATACATACATACATACATACATACATACATACATACATACATACATACATACATACATACATACATACATACATACATACATACATACATACATACATACATACATACATACATACATACATACATACATACATACATACATACATACATACATACATACATACATACATACATACACGTATCCATGCAAAGACCTATAAGCACGTGCATCCATAAACCTAAACACAGCGATAAATCTTAAATTTATATGGCAAGGTGTGTAATGTTGGACCAATTTGATCGCTCTCCCGCTCCCGCTCACTTTGTGACCTATGTCAACTTTTTTTCACAAAAAGTTTCCTCTATTGACTCTCAAGGTTGTGTGAAAATTTTATTACGACCGGATAAATGTTTTAGAAATGCATAAAAGACATACACACACAAACATTCCTTTATATACGGAGGTGTACCCGAAGTTTTTCTATTGTTTTTCTCTCTCGCTCCAGTTTCCTTCCCTGTTTGCTTTCTCGGTCCCGATCGATTTCCGTTCCCGCTCACTCTCCCGCTCTCGGTCGCTTTTCTTCTCCCGGTCACTTTCCCGCTCCCGGTCACTTTCCCGCTCACGGTAACTTTCGAGCTCCCAGCCTTCTCGCTTTCGCTTGCTCTCCCTTTCTCAGTCGCTTTCCCTTTCCCGCTCGCTTTTTCGCTCTAGGTCGCTTTTCCGTTCCCGCTTGTTTTTCTGTTCCCGTTCCCGCTCGTTCTCCAATATCTAGTTTCCGCTCGCTCTCCCGATCCCACTCCGCTCATTTTGTGACCAATTTTAATTTTTTTACAAAGACTTTTCCATATTGACTCTCAAGGTTGTGTGAAAATTTCATTACGATCGGATGAATGGTGTAGCAATGCATAAGGAAAAACATACATACATACATACGTACGTACAAACAGACATACAAACATAATTTCATTTATATATATACTAGCGGGGTTACCCGGCGTTGCCCGGGGTTTTTAGAGGTTTTTCTAATGTTTGTCTCTCTCGCTCCCGTTTCCTTCTCCACTTTCCCGTTTTCGTCGCGTTCCCGGTCGCTTTTCCGCTCTCGGTCGTTTTCCAGCTCCCGGTCGCTTTCCCGCTCAGAAGTTTTGTTATCGATTTTCTCTCTTGCTCGCGTTTCCTTCCAAGCTTGCTCTCCCGATTCCAGTCGCTTTCCGCGTTCCCGGTCGCTTTCCGCGTTCCCGGTCGCTTTCCCGTTCCCGGTCGCTTTCCCGTTCCCGGTCGCTTTCCCGTTCCCGGTCGCTTTCCCGTTCCCGGTCGCTTTCCCGTTCCCGCTCACGCTTGCACTCCCGTTCCCGGTCATGCTTGCTCTCCCATTCCCGGTCACAGTTGCTCTCCCGTTCCCGTTCCCGTTCACGCTCATTTTCTCTTTTCCATTCTTTCATAACTTCTGTTAGCCTATAAAACGTAAAATAGATTTGCTAAGACTATATATATATATGAATGTTTGTGGGTTAGTTTGTCTATTATAGAAACGGGAAAGCGACCCGGAACGGACAGCGAACGGGAACGGAAAAGCAAACGTGAGCGGGAATGGGAGAGCAAACGTGAGCGGGAACGGGACAGCGACCGGGAACGGGAAAACGACCGGGAGCGGGAAAGCGACCGGGAGCGGGAAAGCGACCGGCAGCGGGAAAACGACGGGAGCGGGAAAGCGACCGGCAGCGGGAAAACGACCGAAAACGGGAAAGCGAACAGGAGTGGGAAAGCAGGTGGGAAAGGAAACGGGAGAGAAAGAGACAAACATTAGAAAAACCTCTAAAAAACCCGGGCAACGCCGGGTATCTCCGCTAGTACATACATAAACACACATACAGACACACATACATGCACATACACATACATACATACACACATACATACGCATATACATATATATATAGTTCCCGCTCGCTCACCCGCTCCGCTCCGCTCATTTTGTGACGGATTTCAAAACAAATTTCTTTATATTTGATTCCCCTTGACTCTCAAGGTTGTGTGAAAATTTCATTACGATCAGATGAATGGTGTAGCAATGCATAAAGGACATGAACATATACATACATACAAACATTCATTATATATATATATATATATATATATATATATATATATATATATATATATATATATATATATATATATATATATATATAGGTATATATATACTATTTTTTCCTGCCAACTAAAAAAGCATCTAATAAAAAAGGCATAAATAACAGCATATTCATTCATACCAATAAAAAATCTATAGACTACAATCTATATATATATATATATATATATATATATATAGATTGTAGTCTATAGATTTTATATATATATATATATATATATATAGATATGTATGTATGTATATATATATATATAGGTATATATAGATTGTAGTCTATAAATTTTTTATTTGTAATGAATAAATATGCTGTTATTTATGCTTTTTTATTAGATGCTTTTTAAAATATCTGTATTTATGATTTGTTTTTAACTGATTATTTCATAAGAGTTAAATGACACAAAATAGCAAAAACACATCTTTCCAATGGGGAAGGAAGACTGAGAGCTTTTAAAGAAAAAATTTCACCAGCTGGAAATTACTTCAACATACCAGCTGACACTTTGAGATGACATCGGAATAAAAAAATCCACACAGTTAAACTTACCAGGATTTGTGTTTATGTATGTCAAGTTGAACTTGTTGGAAAATGTTTGACATTGAAAAGGCAGTTTATGGTTTTACCAGGCCTAATGTAGAGAAACGTATTTTTGCTTTTGTTAGTAAATTTTGTTTTAAACATAGATTAAACGCCAAAACTTAAATGAGTAAAATTGTCGAAATTAAAGGGTTTATTCAAAGGTACGACCAATTGCTTATCCGTTAACAGTAGCCAAATAGCAGTACATCAAGAGCTATTCGATTAAACTTAGAACAATTTAAATTATTTTTTATTAATGTTTTAACTTCTTTGAGGATTTCTCTAAAATTGTTATTGAAATATATTAATCAAATAAAAAAAAAAAAAAATTAATATAAAATTCAATTATTAAATAGACACGTTTATCATCAGGAGGTACTTCAGAACATCAAGTACCATCATCTTGGCAATGCACAACAAATGCGAAATTTTATTTTATTTTAAATATTCAGTTGAAATACAAGTTATATATATAAACAAGCACTGATAACGACACATTCAAAAACGAAAATAGTGACATTTGTAAAAAAAAAAAAGGATAAATATTACCAACAATGTTGTTAAAAAAATTAAAATCTAGAATAAAAAAAAAACCTTTGCGCTATTAAGCTGTTTAACATTGAAATGTGACGAAGATCCAAAGTACAAGATATACTCAAATATAACACGATGAATAAACTTACTTCTGGCGCGCTGCGAGGCAAACATAAGCAGCTGGCTGTAAGATTCGTTGCTGATGGCTTTTCTCCAAAGAGGCCTCTTAAGCCTCGACTGGATCTCATCGTACACGGCTTCCATAATAAAGTAGCAAGTCCTCGTTCCACCCAGCTGGTCCTCCGGTGTTTGTCTTGAACTCTGACCTCTCGCCGATTTTTTTCTCATGCTCTCTCTCAGTCCATCCTCATAGACAATGCCGAAATGTCTCCAACTGAAAAACGATTCCATAGTCTCTTTCAAAAACTTTCCTAACTTATTGTTTGGACTGGACATTCTAGTTAGAAGCTTGAAGTCGTTCTTATTGGTAAATGCCTTGATGATCGCACCTCCACCCGCAGTCATTACGGGTATGTTCCAGTGGGGTGAATACCGGGCCACAGGGGCTAGGGCGTATTCACAAGCGGGTCCCACAAACATGTTCACAGATTTGTTAACGTACATGTCAAACGCTGCAAGCGGTGCAACGTGGTCACTGCATTTTGAATCTGCAAAAATTAGTTTCAGCCGCCATGTTGTTTTTTCTATTTTTCTAACTTCCTTGTCGCCTCTAGCTTCATCAGCTGATTGGTAAGTTATCCACTCATCATTTTCTGCTTCTTTTGTTGAATCAACATCTTCAGATGCATAGCGTTCATCGACGTCTTCATCTTGAAAATTCAAAGCCTCGTTAACCATTGTGGTCGAGTTCTGTGCCACGTTGTTAGATTGTTCTATTTCACCTCTAACAGATTTATCTTCCATCACCGACCAGCCCACAAGACCATATTTATTGATATTTTCAGCTGCATATTCAATGGCCGGCCTCACCTCTTTGGCATTGACCAGTGGTAAGAATTGTTATGCGTCAAAATTACACCAACAACCAGATATCGTTCCAGATTGACTTCCAAATCTTTACAAGCCATCGAACCGGCATGTGGTTGATGTTGTTCTTCATAAGTATTGTTGTCGTTGCCTGTCGAAGTTCCATTTGTGCAAGGTGTTTTGTTACTGTGAACAGAGTCCAAATTTGATGCAACAAGACAGAGAAATGTGATCGTCGAAAAATGATGGAAAGTCAAAATAAATTCAAACTTTAACTTCTTTTTTATCAAATCGCCAACGCAAATTATACTAAAAAAATTGAAATAGAAAAGAGAAACGTTTTCCATGGAATTGAAAAAAAAAACTAAATTTCTTGCTCAGTGGACAGAAAGACAAATAAACGACCTAAACATAAATGCTTGTAACGATTTTCATAAACAAATGCCTTCATGACAGATTCGTACACGTGTCGTCTTCATTTCAACTACTATTTTTAGTTCGTTAATTCTGTTTCGATACGTGATGTACGTAAAAGCCATCGCTCGGAAATTCCTGAGCAAATCGTCGTCGTCGCGAGTGGATGTAAACAAAAATCTTTGCGTGCTTCTACTTATAACCGAAATTTTAGAAAGAGAGATGATAAAGAAAGAGAGAAAAAAGCATATATATATACACACATGTATATGTATGTATATATATATATATATATATATATATATATATATATATATATATATATATATATATATATATATATATATATATATATATATATATATATATATATATATATACAGTGTTGGAAAAAGTACTGTGTTTCAGTACTTAAGTACAAGTACAAGTAACGTCTCAAAAAGTTACTTAAGTAAAAGTAAAAGTATTTGCTAAAAAATATACTTAAGTAAAAGTAAAAAGTAACAGCACTTTAAAGTTACTTTTAAAGTAAAAAGTAAAAGTACTGAAGCCGCTTTTTGTAATGGTTATTCGTCAATCATCTAACTCTATTTTATCATAATTCCATCGTCTTTCAAACGCTACTGCGTTGATAAAACTGATAAACTAATTGGTAACACGCAAACTAATGAAAAAATTCTATTTTTACGTGCCTTTTTGTCAATTTTTCGTATTTCCATACATGCGCTGAATGCACGCGTATCACGTGTTTCTTCAAGTTTGACGGGGAATTGTGGAATGCTAAACACATTATTACTTTACTTTAGGTTTGCCCAGCAAGCATGTGAACCTGAACGTTTTAGAAATCTGAACATTTTAACTAAATATGGCCATGGGCGTTCTTTATTAAGTTCATTGTTGTTACGCGCCTATCATCGCCACCACTGCTCACGTTCGCTCCTTTAGAAGATTCCATAGTAGGTAATCTCAAACAATCTATTGTACACCAAAACAAATATGACCGCGAAAATCTTAGCTCCACCCACAAGCTTCAATACTACTAACATAAAAGTAAAATGGGGTTCGAAAATGCATACGTTAGTTAATAATCATAGATAATTAATACAACATCGATTTAGACTTTATGTCGTTTTATTAATTTTTTACAGTACTTTGTAACGGTTTGTCCTGGAAAAGTAACGAAGTAAAAGTAAGTCCGAAAATATTACTTCGTTAAAAGTAAAAGTACTGAAAATAATCTGTATTCCGTTACAGGCAGAAAGTACGTCTGATGTACTTAAGTAAAGTATCGCGTTACTTTTACTTCGTTACCGAACAACACTGTATATATATATATAAATATATATATATGTGTGTGTGTGTGTGTTTGTGTGTGTGTGTGTGTGTGTGTCACTGTGTGTGCGGTTTATGCCTGGCTAGGCTAAACGGGGGAGTTTAGGAACAAAATGGAAGTTACAACAGAAACATAAGGTTTCTGAGAGTGACACGGATTTTTCAAAATTAAAAAAATGAACAATTATTAACTGAGATAAATGAATTTGAATCATCAGATCGGCTATTTGCACGCAGTGGCGGATTTGGGTTTTATGGCGTGGGGGGCAAAGAGAATTTTAGGGGGCGCCACCAAATTTTAAGATACTAATTTTTAGAAGTATTGAGTGAATTTGAAAGTTAAATTTATTCTAATTACCGAACACGTCAAAATTAGATTCAACAATCTAAACAAAAATGTTTTAAAAGACAACAATTATCGAAAATTTCCAGTGTTTCTGCTTCTACCATCATCCCTAACACAAGAATGCTTTCTGGTCCCCTGAATGACAGACCTTGTTTTGCTAAGAACAACGTCACATCTATCATCCGTTTTAAAACTTTCTTGTTTTTTCCACTTGGCGACGCTACTGACTGATCAAACCAGATATCACAGTTCTATCACTTGATATACGATATTTAGCAAGCAAGTAATGACGTGTTGCATTTTGATGCTGAATAGAAGTTTCGTGTTTAACAGTTTTTTTCTATATATTTTTTCCAATTTGAAACTTCTGAATTTGGGTCACACCATTTCTTGCTATAATTTCCAGACTTACAATCAGCGAATAACCAACAAGCTTAGCAGTACATCTTTTGATTTGTCGGTGAAAAAAACAGCCAATTTTTTCTCTTTTCATACTACCCTTTCCAAAACTGTTTGTGCACCAAGAAATTTGAAACTTGCGTTCAAATTCATCTGTCAAAAATAGAAATGGTTCTTTGATCCCTGGTTGACATGGTCCAATTTTACACAGTTTTCTTATCAGTTTTGTGCTTAAATTTGTATTAATGTAGAGTCCTGGATTTTTCAGAGTCTGATTGAAAAAGAAGTGGTTCCTGAATAAAATCTGCAGCAAATTGTGTTTCCACTGCTTCAAATTCCGGATCAGTCTGCTTATGTTGCAATCCAGGAACTGCTGGTGTGTCTGTCTCAATAGGCTATGTACTGGAATGCGCAGCTGGGTGATGATCGCCTGAATCGGATGCTTGCTTAATTTCCGAAGAAAATTCAACTGATTGAACTACTGGTATTTTAGTCATAAATTATGTTAATTTACCACATTTACTAGCATCTACCTTAAGACTTGTTTTTTTTGCCAGTTTAGGCCTAGATGCTGCACTCAAGTTATCTCCTGAATCCGCCACTGTTTGCACGGCTTATAGCAGCATAACATAGACTGTTATTGTCGTTGCGGTTGATAGGCGAAAACATTTCAAAATCAAACAAAATTTCTTAATCCAAATTTTTTTTTATAATTAGAGTTAGCCCGTCAAAAATTATAGATTTTATAAAATAGCATTATATAATTTTACGATTGCAGCACCATCTAAAAGCGTTACGCGAGGGTACAAAATACATACATATGTACATAGATACATACATACATACATACATACATACATACATACATACATACATACATACATACATACATACATACATACATACATACATACATACATACATACATACATACATACATACATACATACATACATACATACATACATACATACATACATACATACATACATACATACATACATACATACATACATACATACATACATACATACATACATACATACATACATACATACATACATACATACATACATACATACATACATACATACATACATACATACATACATACATACATACATACATACATACATACATACATACATACATACATACATACATACATACATACATACATACATACATACATACATACATACATACATACATACATACATACATACATACATACATACATACATCGAAAATTATGTATTTTGCTGATTAAAAAATTAAAAAATAATGTTTTATATCTATATATATAAAAGAACATGTCCTGACTGATAATCAACGCCGAGCTCAAACGCCTCATCCTAGGAACGTGAAATTTGGAACTTATATTACTTTTATAGCGTAAACATCCGCTAAGAAAGGATTTTTGAAAATTTTGCTCCTGAGGGGAAAAAACTGGAAAACAAACTTTTTTCTAAAAATTTTTTCTAAAATTTTTTTTTGAAATTTGGTATATAGATTCTTTTTGAAAAATAAAAAGATACGTGTTTCACCATTTTTTGAAAATTCGGTTTCCCGGACCTCAAATGTGGGTTGGAAAATTGGGTTATTTGGTTTTTAAAGTAGCTTCTACTCAAAAACTGTTAATGCTACAGGAGTAAAAATTAGTATTTAGTTTCTATTCCAAAAATAATGAAATACGTGTTTTAGCATTTATTGAAAATTTGGTTTCCAGGACTTCAAATGTGGGGTGGAAAATAGGGCTAATTGTCTTTTATAGTAACTGCTACTCAAAAACAGTAAATACCACAGATGTACAAATTATTATTTAGTTTCTTTTCTAAAAATAAAGATATACGTGTTTCACCATTTTTTACAAATTTGGTTTCCCGGACCTCAAATGTGGGTTGGAAAATTGGGTTATTTGGTTTTTTAAGTAGCTTCTACTCAAAAACTGTTAATGCTACAAAAGTAAAAATTAGTATTTAGTTTCTACTCTAAAAATAAGGATATATGTGTTTCACCATTTTTTGAAATTTTGGTTTTCAGGACCTCAAATGTGGGGTGGAAAAAGGTTTTCTTTGGTTTTTAAAGTAACTGCTACTCAAAAACTGTGAATGCTACAGATGTCAAAATTAGTATTTAGTATTTACTCAAAAAATTATGATATAAGTGTTTCAACATTTTTTTAAAAATTTGGTTTCCAGGACATCAAATGTGGGGTGGAAAAAAGGGTTATTTGATTTCAAAATAACTGCTACTCAAAAACTGTAAGTGCTACAAATGTAAAAATTAGTATTTTGAAGTTTTGTGCCGGTTAAAAGTAGCTAAGTTCAGTTTATCACCGGTCGGGCCAAGCCGTTATTTTAGAGTCTTCACACGGGCCAGGCCAAACCTTAAATCAAAGTGGAACGGGCCGAGGTTTTTCACCAAGTATATAGATATTTTAGTGATTTTAGGGTGTTCAGTTGGGCCGGGCCAAACCTGAAGTCAAGGTGGGACGGGCCGAAGTTTTTCATCAAGTATATAGAACTTCTAAGCCTGTAAGAATGGGCCGGGCCTAATTCAGACGGGCTGTGCCGGGCCAGGAGTTTGGGTT
Organism: Erpobdella octoculata; assembly: GCA_963978895.1. Classification (NCBI taxonomy): domain Eukaryota; kingdom Metazoa; phylum Annelida; class Clitellata; order Hirudinida; family Erpobdellidae; genus Erpobdella; species Erpobdella octoculata. The sequence continues at coordinate 10,935,665 of OZ022242.1, forward strand.
TTTAAAACGGGCTGGGCTAAGTTGTCGACGGGCCGAGCCGAGACCTAAAAAATTGATCTCTACTATGGATGCACGGTTCAAACTCTCTAATTTCATGCGAGCGAAGCCGCTACGGGCACTGCTAGTTAGTTTATATGTCTTCATGTTTTATCTAACTTTAATATTGTGGACGCTTAAAGCAAATTAAAGTCTAAGGCTGAAACTAATCGAATTTCAAAATAACAATAAATAAATCTGAAAAAAAGTATTAATTAATAAAACAGTTTTTCTAACTGTATTAGATTTTATAAAAAGTTATATGTTGTAATTATAAATATTATTTTTGATACGGTGTTGTATTGTTTGTAAGAAAAAACAAGAACATTAAAATTTGTATAAAAAAATGTTTAACCTTAGAAAGAGAGAAAAAAAGAGAAAAAAGGAAAAAAGAGAAACAAAACAAAAAAGAAACAAAAGTTTTTAAAAATGAAAGAGAGAAAGCAAAAAAGCTAAAACGAGAAAAAGATGGAAAAATATAAAAAGGAAAGAGGTAAAAAAATTAGAAAAAAAATGAAAGAGAAAGAAAAAATGAAAGAAATAAAAAGAAAAAAGAATAAACAAAAGAAGAAAAATGCCTTTTGTTTTAGGGTGTTTTGATAAGGTTTTAAAGAATGAAAAAAGAAAAAGAGAAAGAAAGAGAAAGAGAGAGAGAGAGAGAAAAAAGAGAGAGAGAGAAAAAAAAGAAAGAAAGAGAGAAAAAAGAGAAAGAGAGAAAGAGAGAGAGAAAGAAAGTAATAGCAAAGTTAAAACAGAAATATCTAATTTTTATAAGAAGTGTTCAACCTCAGACAAAAAAAGAGAGAAAGAAGAAAAAAAGAACAAGAAAGAAAAATCAAAATTTGATGAAAAAGAAAATAAAAAAAACTCATAAAACCAAATTAATTCGCACAGATTAAATACTTAGACAAAATTAGATCAAAAAGAAAAACGGAAAAAATCAAAATAATTAATAAAGACCATTTATTCAAGACCCAAAAAAGCAACTCCAATCCAAATATCTTGTCAACAAAGTAAAACACAAAACATTAATAAACAAAATTACTAGTGTAAGTTGTAAGCCAATACACATTTACATGTAATCTGAGTACGTGGAGAAGGTAGTGAAGGTAGGTAGATAGGTAGGTAGGTAGCGCCCATGACAATTCCTTGTTGTATGACTGGTCGGGATAAGTTATTCTCTGGTTAGTACTTTAGCGCTCTAGTAGCTCCCTTAAGCAAGACGTTTACTCGAATTGCTCAGGTCAAGTGTCTCGCGAGGTTAACTAACTCTTTTCACAGACCTTAAAAAGAATGTTTTAACTAATATTACGAATAGTGATGTTAATTTTGTGTCTCGATTGGCAGCTGTACTACACAGTGACAATATCACTGTGACTGTTTGGCATAAGCAGTATGGAAGGTTTTGGCTTTATCTTCCATGTCGTTTCAGATTGTATGTAAATGTGTGTTGGCTAAAATTTTTACATTTGCTTATTTATACTTTGTAATTTACTTTGTCGATAAGATGCTTGGGTTGCGGTCATTCACGCTTCTATTTTTATTACCACTTTTGATTGTTTTGTCCAAATCTCTATATATAAAAATGAATGTTTGTATATATGTTAATGTCCTTTATGCATTGCTACACCATTCATCCGATCGTAATGAAATTTTTACACAACCTTGAGAGTCAAGGGGAATCAAATATAAAAAAAAAAAATTTGAAATCCGTCACAAAATGAGCGGAGCGGAGCGGGTGAGCGAGCGGGAACTATATATATGTATGTGCGTATGTATGTGTGTATGTATGTATGTGTATGTGCATGTATGTGTGTCTGTGTGAGTGTTTATGTATGTACTAGCGGAGATACCCGGCGTTGCCCGGGTTTTTTAGAGGTTTTTCTAATGTTTGTCTCTTTCTCTCCCGTTTCCTTTCCCACCTGCTTTCCCACTCCTGTTCGCTTTCCCGTTTTCGGTCATTTTCCCACTGCCGGTCGTTTTCCCGCTCCCGGTCGCTTTCCCGCTCCCGGTCGCTTTCCCGTTGCCGGTCGTTTTCCCGTTCCGGTCGCTGTCCCGTTCCCGCTCACGTTTGCTCTCCTATTCCCGCTCACGCTTGCTTTTCCGTTCCCGCTCGCTGTCCGTTCCGGGTCGCTTTCGCGTTTCTATAATAGACAAACTAACCCACAAACATTCATATATATATATATATATATATATATATATATATTTATATATATATATATATATATATATATATATATATATATATATATATATATATATATATATATATATATATATATATATATAGTCTTAGCAAATCTATTTTACGTTTTATAGGCTAACAGAAGTTATGAAAGAATGGAAAAGAGAAAATGAGCGTGAACGGGAACGGGAACGGGAGAGCAACCGTGACCGGGAACGGGAGAGCAAGCATGAGCGGGAACGGGAGAGCAAGCGTGAGCGGGAACGGGAAAGCGACCGGGAACGGGAAAGCGACCGGGAACGGGAAAGCGACCGGGAACGAGAAAGCGACCGGGAACGGGAAAGCGACCGGGAACGGGAAAGCGACCGGGAACGCGGAAAGCGACCGGGAACGCGGAAAGCGACTGGAATCGGGAGAGCAAGCTTGGAAGGAAACGCGAGCAAGAGAGAAAATCGATAACAAAACTTCTGAGCGGGAAAGCGACCGGGAGCTGAAAAACAAACGAGAGCGGAAAAGCGACCGGGAACGCGACGAAAACGGGAAAGTGGAGAAGGAAACGGGAGCGAGAGAGACAAACATTAGAAAAACCTCTAAAAACCCCGGGCAACGCCGGGTAACCCCGCTAGTTATCGATAAAAAATCATATTAGAAAACCACAGATAGAATCTGAGGATGACATCGTTCGTTAGCACGATGATGATGATGATGATGATGATGATGATGATGATGATGATGATGATGATGATGATGATGATGATGATGATGATGATGATGATGATGATGATGATGATGATGATGACGATGACGATGACGATGACGATGACGATGACGATGACGATGACGATGACGATGACGATGACGATGACGATGACGATGACGATGACGATGATGATGACGATGACGATGACGACGATGATGATGATAATTAATTTTTTTAGTCAGGTAATTAATGGTTATTTTATCCGTTTTTTCCTACGGCAAACACATCTGTTTGTTCAAGTCAAGCGTTGGTCGATTGATGATGCTAATTTTAGCACTTCAATCAATTTGGATCCATCTTATCCAACAATTGGCACCCTGAATAGCACACACTTAGTCACTCTCTCTCTCTCTCTTTCTCTCTCTCTCTCTCTCTCTCTCTCTCTCTCTCTCTCTCTCTCTCTCTCTCTTTCTCTCTCTCTGTCTCTCTCTCTATCATTTAAAAATAAAATAAAAATTACTGCTGCTGAAAAAAAAAACGTTTGAAATGTTGAAGAATCGACATCAGAGGAACTGTCACGCACAAAACTCTTTCTTGCACTGAAAGTTGCAAGAAGCAATTTTATTTATTCTTCTCAGATGGCTGTGTTTTCTTTCATTCAATCACGTCTGCCGTCCAATCATAATAATCATACATCAACAGTTCAAATCTTATAATATAGCCTTTCAGCGCCCAACATATCAGTTAACTGATTCATTCTCACTGTTTATTGACTACATTGATCAGATTAGAAGTTAAATTCCTTGAAACGTTAAGCCACTTTAAGAAATATTAATCATCGTTAAGCCTGAATACATTTACACAGGGGCGTCATTAACGGAGACAGGGGATAAGGGGATAACAAACCTCCCCCCCAACGACTCAATTTTTAAATAAAGATTAATAAGTTTTGTATAAAGAAGAAAATAAATCATATGTTAGGATTATCAAAATCATAAAATAGCGCTAACGGTTTTCAAGCAAAAATATTGCACTAAATAATGTTCGAAAATGCCCGATAACTATCGACATGAGAGCCTTATTACCGTTGTTGCGTACTTAGACCGCTTATAAAATTTTGAAAGTATAATAGATAATGATGGCTAATTTTTTTTTAACTCAACTGACTTTTAACTCCATGCCTAATGAGGATGCTACAGATCTCAATAGATATTTGTAAAGTGACTGATAACTTTACGCCAATGAACTAACTGATTCACTGCCATAAGCATTTTATATTCCAGCTACGCGCACGTTTTAGAGTTTGCATAGTATTTTAATTGTGGGCGATACGGCTCTTTTGACGGTATGATAGTGACTAAATATTAAATAAACTTTAATTAACAAATAAAACTTTATTAGGTTTTGTTATTTATATAATCCAGCCCATAATAGAATAAATTGATCAAATGATTACATTTTTAATAAAAACTGTTGATTTATTAACCTGTGTAGATTTACAATATTTACATCTCCTTGATCATTTTTATGTCACCACCCCCCCCCCCCCCACCATAGACCTGGGCTCCATGCTCTTTTTAACTTGCCTCCCTCTTTCATAACCTATTTGACGCCCCGCATTAACATATTAAAAGAAACCAAGTAAATATGTCGTATCCCTACTTATTTACTTATTAATGTTAGTCCCATAATTTTTTATCATAAAAATAATAATAATATTCTTTATTTAATACATTATGTTATTTCAAGCTAGCAGCCATGTAGTCTTTTTATTTACTTAATTCCACTACAATCAAAAAACATTTTGTCCAAGCGAGCAGCCATAAAATAGCGTTAAAAGTTAACCCCAAAACAATTTTTATTGTTGTTAACAAGATTCCTAATAATATCATTAGTTATTTTTGATTATAAGTTTTATCTCTATTTTATATTTAATATTGCTAATAATAAACTGAGCAGTGACATGTTTTTTAGACGTTCATGTTATAATGTCAATTTACGTAGCATCGCGCTGACCACTTGAAATATTTCTTCTCATTCGCCAGATCTTCTTTACTCTAGCGACTGTTTAGTGAAAAATGTTTCTCTTATTTATTTGGTGGTCGTTAGAGTAATTACACGTGCAAGGGAGCCTTGCAGAATCACGGTATGTCGTTTTCGGAATTTGTTTAAGCGGGTCACCAAACTCCCTATCGGCAGGACCAAATTAATCGCGCAATGGTTGGCTCAGGTTTGATTCGTTTTGAGGAACAGTTTATTCCTTGGGTTATTTTGAGCCCGTTGGTGGTTTCATTTTAGGAGCATTTCGTTCTGCATGGCGTTGCACTCTATTTGTTTTATATTTTTTTGAAATTTGATATATTCTATTTTCAACATACAACTAGAAATATTTTTCAGCTAAATACTGTTAAAAACAATAAATAAATATAATTAAACTTCCAATAACAGCTCATCATCATATTTTAATCGCTCAACTTAACATTTAATAATTTGAAGTAAACAAAAATTCAATAATTTTTAAAAATTGTAGAAATTTATTTGTAAAATTAGAATTTAAAATATAACTGGCAGATCTTTTGGAACTGATTGAACTTATTGCAAAACTTCAATTATTATGTTCATTTTTTGCAAAAACGATATTAAACACATTTCTTTGTTCAATTAATTGTGAAGTTCAATTAACTTTTTAAAAGTACACAAATTAGATTTATTATATGTTGGGATTTTTTATTGTTTATTTTTGAGTCTATAAAACATTTATATTTTTATGCTCAAGATACTCAACGAAATAAGTAAAACCCAATTAAAAATAATACATGAAAACAGGTACCACCTGTTAGCATTTGAAATGTTTCAAATAAAAGCTTATGTCTACTAAAGAATTCTTTAAACTACCAAGAAACAAGACTGCACTACCGAGGCTTAAGTTTAAAGAAATTAACCAAAAAATTAAATATGTATGACGCCGTAAAAAAAGTAATCTATGCTTCCAACAGAACAATAAAAACAAGTTATTTCGTCTAAATGATGATTCATGACGATGATATGATGACCACCTTTGAACACATCCATCAGGCAACCGCTGTGACATTTTGAATAAATTAATGTATTAAGGAAAAAATCTTCATAAATGTCAAGTACGATTAAGTAAAATTTGAAAATTGAGATGGAAAAAAATAACGATGTGACGTATTGTTAGGCAGGGTTATGATGAAGAGTGTACAAGGAGAGTAGATTTTGAGGGATGAGACACAAATGAGTACATGAGAAGTTCATGAAGAAGAAGCTTATAATAAACAATCGGTAGATGCATGAGAAGAATAGTGCATAAGAAAGAGTTTTATATAAGGAAAATTACCTGGGAAATAGTCCATGGTGAAAAGAATTAGTACATAAATAAAAATGCAGTTTCTCAGAAATTTAACAACATTGTAGACAAGTAACGGGAAACAAAATTGATAGTGCACCTGAGTTGTATATTGTACATGACTGTTTCATATTAGAGATTAAAATCCAGGATTTCGCGGTTTTTGGAGGAATCAGTGGAATCACAATCCCGGGATTAGACGCCAGTTTTTTTATTGAATAAAAAAACTGATATCATCTGCTGCACAACTGATTCCTCATAAATTCTAGAAAAACTTATTCAGATCGTGGTATTAAACTTCATTTTTTTAATTTAACAAATAATGAAGATCTTAACCGATTTAAATAAAATCAAATTTATTATGCGGTTGAAGGCATGAACGTGGCACATCCATTGATCTCTTCTCTCTATTATATTTAGCGATTTACCGGCGATATATAAACTTTTTAGAAAAGCAACTAACGTTTTCAAGTCATTTTTGGGATCTGAAAATTTCTTAATCGGAGTTATTATTTTACATTTTATTTCAGACAATTTAAAGAGAAAGAGCACTCTATTTTTTCTATTTTTATTAGGATTTATTTCAGTAACTATAATTTTTTTTTATTAATTACTACCAAAATTAAAATTTTAATACTTGACCATTAGAGAATCAATCCTTATTTACGTTTTTCGTTTTTTTTAATTTTTGATTCATCTAGGAGACTAGTACAAGCGTACACGCAATAATACCGCCACATATTTGCTCCTTCGACTCCCTCATATTAGAACCTGATCTAGATTAGTAGAAGAATCAATCAAATTGGTCAGGAAATTAAAATCATCAGACACAATGCCAATGAATAAAATGCAAATAATATTTACTCGCTTTATAGTTTGTTCACAAAACATTTATTTACTGGTTTTTATGTTTTTTGTGTAAAATAAAAAAGTATTGAGTACCTATACGTATATAATGATATTGAGTATATATATATATATATATATATATATATATATATATATATATATATATATATATATATATATATATATATATATATATATATACATATATATATATATATATAATACTAGTAGAGTTACCCTACCCGGCGTTGTCCGGGTTTTTTAGAGGTTTTCTATTGTTGTTTCTGTCTCTCTCGTTTTCTCTCTTTTTCTTTTTCTTTCTCGTTTTTTTGTTTTTTGTTTTTTTCTTTTTTCCTTCTTTTCCCTTTCCCCGTTCCACTTGCTCTCCCTCTCTTGCTTGCTTTCCCGCTTACACTTTCTTTCCCGTTCCCGCTCGCTTTTTCCACTTCAGTCAGTCAATCAATCAATCAATCAGTCGAACAAACAAACATTTATTCAATTAATTAATTATTTAATCAAATAATTCATTCGCCAATTATTAAAGCAATCAATTGTCAACTAGTGAATTAAAAAAAATCATAAAATGAACCATGCTTATGATGTCGATTCTGTTCCTGTCAAACGAGAAATAAGCTCACCAAAATCAAATAAAATAACTCACTTGCGTATTCCGATCCGACTTCAAAAGCGAGAAGTTTCCGATACTCGGTGTTGTTGCGAAGCGTGTGAAGGTCGATCTTAATGTAGGGGTGGTGGACCCGTATGGACCACTCGACTGCACTCAATGCCAAGTAACAAAACCTGTTAGATTAAAAATCAATCTACTTCGGCACTGGGTCTATCAAGGACGTTTGTGTGCGTTTGGATTCCCTATGATTTGCGATGTTTTGATGTATCTGCTGATTCTAAGATGATTGATAATAGATTATTCGTGTATTTGTATATTACTTAATTTTGTTGATGTCAAGATAAAATAATAAGTAGTTTGTTTTAATTTATTCAGAAAGTAGTATTGAATAATTTATTTTAATTTATCCAGGCATAGTTGTATTAAATAGTTTTGTTTTAATTTATTCAGATAAAGGTATTTAACTTTAATTTTTGAATTTAGCAAATAATTCACATCTTAGCCGATATAAATAAAATCAAAATTATCATCCTAAGTTAATCTCCATGCATCTCTGATGTTTTTAATTTGTAACACTATTTCATATCGGAATCGAATTGTAAAAATTCTTCCAAATACATTTTGAACAAATCTGATTTTTTTCTCGAACTTTCTACTTGCTTTACAAAATCACATAGAAATCCATCGGCTGCAATGAAATTGACGTTTCATCTTCTTTGAAATTGCCGGTTAGCACGAACCAGTAAAAACGTTGATGGTCACTCGACATCAAACAGTCTTTTTCTTTTTTCCGTTGAATTTTCGCATTTGCAGTCGTAAGAAGTCAATTCAATAAAACATTTAACTAAGCATAAACTGGTCAAATTAAATGCAAAGACAAATCTAGAAAAATACCTTTGGAAATTAGTAAAACGATCATCAGGATCAAGAATGATTTTCATCTTCTTCCAGCCGTACTCCATCATGTGTGCAAGAACGATGTGTGATGATGAAGACGAGGTTACTCCAATCCGGGTCAGCGACTTGTAGATGGCGCTCTTGTCAAGACCAAACTTGTAGGCAAACCCACCTGGTGAAATGATCGGTATAGACCAATTCGAAGCGTACATGGCCACCGGTGAGAGGCTGTAATCGCAGACTGGACCCAGGATGAGGTCAAGGCTGTGACCCATGTACAACTCGAATGCCATCATTGATGCCAGAATAGAACTGCAACTAAAAATTGTTTGAAGAGATATTAATGTTGTGATAAGCTGCCCATTTCAGATATACAGATATATTACAATTATTTTTTGTTTTTCCGTGAAAATTAATATGCACTGTGTCAGGTTCATCAATATTTTTGAGAGTTTTAAAGCAAGTTTACCCGCACCTTCGAAAGCATTGATTTATTAGCATAGCGGCATAACAACAGTCGGAGAGTTTCCACTAGCTATTCAACCTGTGGGAATGTACTTGCATGCATTTGATTTGGTGGGGGAGTCCGAGAAACCTCGGAGGTGCATACAGCCCACCCTCAGTCCTACCAAACGTCCGTAAGTTTTCATATAATATTCTTGAATGTGGATACAATTTATCTAAAATGCTGACACATTAATGACATAGAAGTTAACTGTAAAATTATCTTACATTAGCAAAAATGCAAAATGTTTCTTGCAAGATTATTTTGCAATTAAAATTTTTTCTTTTAAATTGGCGCAATTTAAAATAGAAAATAATTTGCTTTTTTTACGGCGGAATGAAATTTAATTTATCTTTCTTAAACACAAAAAAATAATTTTTTGCAGTCTCGTAGAATTAATTTAAAAACACAAATTAAATTGCAAAAAAAATCAGCATTGAATAAGAAAAGTGTTGAATAGTTAAGATAAAATTAAATATTTTAATCGCATTATGGGCCACCAGCTGAATCTACAAATGCAGCGCAATTACTTGTAAGTAGGTGAAGAAATTATCGATTCGTCTTTTTATTCTTTTTATTTTGCTTTCGAACAAAAACCGGTATTTTTCTTTTTTTCAAGAATTAGAAAAGATAATGAAAAAAGTGTTTTAAATTGAAAGTAAAAATAAATGCAAAATAGCGAACTGATTGAAAACAAGTTTATATTCATCTTCATTTTCAGATTTAAATTTTCAACATGGTCATATTTTTGTAAAGGAAATAATATGCAAATCTGTACAATTTGTTTGCTTACTGATGAACACTTAATTTTTACAAATGTCATTGCTTTGCTCATAAAAAATTTCATGAGCTATTATTAGACGGTCGATATTTTTATGGTAGGAATATTTTCTGAATTTAACGTCGGAATTCAATTTCCCGTTTTGCATCACAGGATATGTTCTTGCTTGCAAATTTTCGTTTCGTTTGGAAAAAAATTAAACTATAAATTAAAAATATGATTGTTGCATTTTTAGTGTATTTTCGGGAACTTGTTTCTAAAAAGGCAGTTTAATAAAACACTTTAGTGTGCTGGTGAACAAAATTAACTCGAACACTAGAAAACGTAGAGAGTTCGGGTTTTTGCATTAGATTTGTGCTAAAATGTTATTGCAGATGAGATTTTTTTTATTTCTCTAAGCAGCGATTATTTGTTTCGTAGGTGGAAATTTCCATAATGTTCACCAACGAAAAATATATTCGCGTCTTAGTGCGATACGTTATTAATGCGATTATTAATAAATTTGAAATAACGGGAATATAAGTCAATACATTTATAAAACTGATATAATTTAAATAAAAACCCAAAAACGACTATTAAACAGTTACATAACATAACATAACATAACATAACATAACGTAACGTAACGTAACGTAACGTAACGTAACGTAACGTAACGTAACGTAACGTAACGTAACGTAACGTAACGTAACGTAACGTAACGTAACGTAACGTAACGTAACGTAACGTAACGTAACGTAACGTAACGTAACGTAACGTAACGTAACGTAACGTAACGTAACGTAACGTAACGTAACGTAACGTAACGTAACGTAACGTAACGTAACGTAACGTAACGTAACGTAACGTAACGTAACGTAACGTAACATAACATAACATAACATAAAAAGCCTGCGTGAGAACAACTACATTTGAGATTTGAGATTTAGTTAGCATTTAGCCCAATATAAACAACAATGTTTGAACGACAAGAAATATTTTAAAAAAATACGGTTTTTTTAATTGAAAATATAAATTTTAGAAATAACTTAATTACTTTTTTACTCGTAATTATTGATAATTTATTAAAATAAAGGTAAGCTAAGCATTTTAATGTGTTATCCAAAAAATGCTCTGAAGTTTCTTCAATAAACTACAAAAATTTTGGTAATTTTTTTATTTATTTTCTGTGATAATTAAAAAACATAAAATTAAAACGCGTTTTTTAACTTGTTTTTTAAAGCATTTCCCGAAAAGGAAAGACTTATTTAGTTTCATTTATTTACTCGTTCATTCGTAAATTTGTTAATTCATTTGTTTATTAAATGATTTGTTTGTTCATTAATTGATTTGTTTATTTATTTGTTCATTGCATCCCATGATCAGGATAGGGTTGAAGTAACCTTCAAAATTAAGTTACCAAATCGAGCCGTTAATTCGGCAGTTCCTTCCTCCACCTGCAGGCATACAGTTATGAGCTAAATAGCAAGCAAACTGGATAGTAGTAGCAGACATTTCTGCCGAGATACGCAGTATGGGTTAATAGAAACGGATGAAAGTGGTTTCCCATGTAGTTGTTGTGAGATGGTTGAAGCAACACGTGTGATGGAGTGGGAAATGGTGGAAAAGTTCTTTCAAGAATGCAACAAGAATATAACTGGTGTGGTCACATTTGTAGATCGAAGTCACTCTCGGTCAATGTCATTTTGACTTAAGAATTAACTTAAAAAATTATTAAATTAATAAATTATTAGATTAATAACTTATTAGATTATTAAATTATTAGGTTAATAAATTATTAAATTAATAAATTATTAAATTAATAGATTAATAAATTATTAGATTAATAATTAATAACTAATACAATTTTCTCACACACGAGTAATATGTTTTCGTAAAGGCTAAAGTTCATTGACTGTCAAGCTAATTGAATGAATTAAAAAAAAAAGAAAGAAAGAAGGAGATTTGTTTGATCATTGATTAATTAAAATTTAAGTTTATTTATTCCAGGATCTTTAATTAGGCACGATCTTTTATCATTTAAATGTTCTATTTTAATTTGTTTTAATTGAAAAATTACTTCTCGAAAAATTACTTCTCGCGACATTTTTTTGCGATGATTTTTAGCAAACTTTAAAATTTGTTAGTTAAGAAACCGATTTTTAAGGATTCTATTTTTATCCGCATAAATTATTTTTATTTAATTTTGTATCCGTTCAGTGAAGAAACGGGTGTTTTCTTGTGCACATTTTTAAATGCCTGTTAACATGTTCACATGTTCACTATTTTACATGTTCACCTGCTCTCATATTCACATGTTCAGATGTTCACAGGTTCACAATAGTTTACATGTTCACATGCTCATATGTTCATATGTTCATATTTTTACAGGTTCACGTGTTCATATGTTCACATGTTCATATTTTTACAGTTTCACATGTTCATATGTTCATATTTTTACAGGTTCACGTGTTCATATGTTCACATGTTCATATTTTTACAGTTTCACATGTTCATATGTTCATATTTTTACAGGTTCACATGTTCACAAGTCGGCATGTTCACGATAGTTTATATGTTTACATGTTCACAATAGTTCACCTGTTCACTCACACGTTCTTGCGTTCTCATGTTTACAGGAACTCATCGTCGCTAATGACTCCCCGAAGCATCGCAGAACAACAATTATGTTTTTTTTAACGATTGTAAAAATATGAGACAGGATCGTGTCCGATGGAATTTACGTTTACGATGCTGAAAAGTCGTAGTCAACATTCGGTATAGTCTCTTTAAATAAATCTAAATCTCTTTATATAACAAGTGAAAGTTAATAAAAAAAATTCAAAACATGCTTTTAAGGCAGTTATAAAATTTCCTAGCGACATCGTATTATAAAAATATAACTCCGGTAAGTAGTAAACAAAAGATGTTTGTAGTAACTTTATCGTTATTATTATATGTTTCTTTTATTTTTTTTCTAAAAATTTTTGTTTCTTAAATTTAATTTTTGTTTAATTAAACTATAAATGTTTTGAGATGGGCGAATTTTATAATGATCTTCCGAACCTTAAATCGTTTGCGGACATCCCATGGACATCCGGACAAGTGAAAGTTAATAAAAGCATGTAATACAAGTTAAAGTTAATTTATAAAATTAAAAACACGCTTTTAAGAGAGCCGAAAAATTTTATAGAAAAAAAGAGAGTGAGAGGGAAAAGGAGAGAGAAAGAGAAATGGAGAGGGAGAGAGAAGGGGAAAGCAAAGAAGTGAGCAAGGGAAAGGCAGATTGTCACGACTATTACCTTTGCAATAGTCGCAACTGCTAGAGAACTTTCGAACTGGGAAGTTCCAAAACAACTTTTAACTTTTTCAAGTCGATTAACGGGTCCGAGTTCTACGAAAACAGGCGCAATTCTCTTTTCAAATTTCGAAATGTTCCTTATATCACAATTGTTGAATAGCCACAGACTTACCGCGCAAAACATTCAAATCAATTGGCTTGCGGCCTCACGTGATAAAATTAATACGCACATAAATAAATATTCAAATCTAGAAGCCGCTGCACCCACTTAAAACATGCGCCACGCACTATAGTACACTGTAGATCGGCATGCACGCTGTGTTTCAGATATGGGCGTAACAGGAATGAAAATGGAAAAAAAATTTTTTTTTAAACTATACTTATATACAAATGTACTAAAAACTTTAAATTAATATTTAAGTGTAAGTAATAAAAATTTGTGAACCAAACTTTTTGCTCGGAAGATAAAAGGGTTGGGCGTTGATTATATATATATATAAACTTTGTTACTTACGCCTTTGTTATGTTTGTCGGTACGTACGTATGTGGCCTTGTTTTTTTGAGTAATGTGTGTGTGGTTTGTTTAACGTCTGTACCTGTCAATAAGACAATTTAGACGGTATGTATGTTTGAGTGTTTGTTGAGGTGTTTATGTTGGCTTTGAGGCAGGGAGGCCACCGAAAGCACAAGGTTTTCGTGGGCATATGAAATAAATATTCAATAAGTTGGACAAGGACCGGCAAATCGACCTCCCCTGCAGCTAGCAATTTAACCAGCCTCGGATGATCTTCATAGGCTATATGGTATCGCTCAGCCGCTTCCTCTTCCCCCTCCTATTTTTTTTTTGAGTAAGTGTATGTGTGTACTTTTATATGTAGATATATGGTGGTGTTCTTATGTATAAGTGTGGTATATATATAATATATCTAATAATTTGTTTGTGTTAGCGCGTTACCGGAGGGATATGATTGGTTAACGCGTTTCACACAGAATTATTGATAGTCATCGAAGTAACTGCTATTAAACGTTTGTAATAAAGAAAGCATACATTTTTAAATAAAATAAAAATCAATTTTTTTATATTTACATAAATTATCTATTCAAGCTAGTAAAAATACAGACGTTATGCTTACTCAACACATTGGTGATGCTTTGTGGACGATGAAAAACGTTGCCATCCGAACAAATCGGAAATTTCACCGAAATATCAGTAAACAAACTTTTCTTTTTTTTATATTCAGCTTTTTTATGATGACTTTACCGACATTGTCAGGTTCCGAACTAGGTTACCAAACAGCCATTGTATTTTGAGGTTATCACAAAGTTCGGAATGTTAAAAAGTGACAAAGAAAGAAAAAAGAAAAAAAGAAATAACGAAAAAAGAGAAGGCAAAAAAAATTGAAAAGGGGAAGAGAAAGAGAAAAAGAGAAGGTGAAGAATGCCAAGAGATAGGAAGAAATAAATAATAATAATAATTAAAATAATAATAATGAAATAATATTTTCACTCGTCTTCAATCACCATGAAGATATTATAAAGTTATATTTTATTAAATAGATTATCCTCGCATCACTCGGTCCTTCCTTTTAGCGACAAGACGAACAGCTGACAAAGGTTGCAAATGCAACGACTTTGAAAATTGCTTTTTTACGAAATTCAGCGTGAAACGTCAGAAAGTTGTTTGAAGTAAATGAGCTTATTGGTGGTGAAATTGCTTTTTTTGTGTTCGAAGAAGATCAACATCTACAATTCACATGCAAAAAATCAACTTTTTTTGTATTTATTTATTGAAGTTTAAAGTTTTAAACGAGCCTTACTACTTGTAAGAAATACATCAGCAGTTTTATAATAATAATAATAATAATAATAATAATAACAATAATAATAATAATAATAATAATAATAATAATAATAATAATAATAATAATAATAATAATAATAATAATAATAATAATAATAATAATAATAATAATAATAATAATAATAATAATAATAATAATAATAATAATAATAATAATAATAATAATAATAATAATAATAATAATAATAATAATAATAATAATAATAATAATAATAATAATAATAATAATAATAATAATAATAATAATAATAATAATAATATAAATAATAATCTACAGTTTTGTATTGACTTGTTTTTCATTTTGTTCCATATTTAAAGAGTGATTAGTAAATAAAGATAAAATATTGAGATAAAGCATTCTTGATTATCTGCAACTCAAAAGTAAATAAAATTCCCAATTCGCCATTTTTGCGACATTCATCTACGCATATTGTGCAGTCGCTCACTTGTAGTAATGCGACTAATGTGGTCTATAAAAAGATGATTTCTCAATTCCAGTACCTATTTTCTCTATAGAAGCGTGTTATCAATTATTTTTTATGCTTTAATATTCTTTTTTATTGCCATTGCAACATTAAATATTCCGGTGCCGCTGCGGAATATCGAAACCCTAAAGTATGCGAGTATACCCTGTTCTCATTATAATGTTTAAAATTCTTCAAAAATTAAGATCATGTTATTGCCATTTAAAATGGTTTTTTTTTGTCAAATTTCAGAAAAATAGCCAAACAGTATGTTTATCAAATCTAGATTACAAGACAAGCATAACTTAACTTAAAGCTACAGAATGTAAATGTATACACATAAATGTTCCTTAGAACAAAATGGTCAATGAATCCATAGAATTTAATCATTTTTATTTTTCATTCGTCTTATAATCTTACATTTTATAAGTAATATCATAATAATATTAAATATTATAATATATACGTAATTTCTGCTGAAGACTTTGTAAATTGCGTCATCATTGATGTGTCAATCTGCGGGGCTTCATGAGTGCAGGCATGGATGAAATACAGGGGATGTCCTCTGGCTGGGTACAGGCAATCCCCCCCCCATGAGAAGATAATTTATATTAATTTATTAACATTAATTATTGCAATTCATTAACAAAATATTGCATTTTATCTCATAATTGTCTTTTTAATTTTAATAAGTAGCTTAAAATCTCTGTCTGGTAGCGTTCCTGATTAATAAATAAAAGATTTACAACTGTTTACAAGCCACGTGTTCTGAAAGCGCTAGAAATTGAGCTGCGCTCGTAATAATAATAATAATAATATGGATAATTTATATAGCGCAGTACAATGGAATAGTCATCACAAGAGCGCTGTACAAAACGTCAAAAACCTCAGATAAACACAAAAATAATAAATAAAATAAAAAAAGTTTAGTTATAAGATTTAATGAACTGATGAGTTTTAAGAGCTTTTTTAAAAACCTCAACAAAACAAGATAAACGAATAGATATGGGAAGACAGTTCCATGCTTTAATAGCAGCGACAGAAAAGGCTCGTTGTCCAAACTTGGTAGTCGTAGCAGGCACGACCAGGTCTCCAGCGGTCGCAGAACGCAATTCAACTGAACTGACGGGCAAGCACATTGACGTGATGTATTCAGGCTCGAGTCCATGCGTGGCCTTGAAAACCAGCAGACACAATTTAAATTCGACACGCTCTCGAGCCCAAAATGAAGTTTGTCACGCATGATATCTGAGATGTGGTCAAATTTCTTCAGACCAAAAACAAGTCTCGCTGCAGTGTTGAGTACTGACTGAAAGCGACAGAGTCAGGCTAATCAGCGAGCAGAGCGTTGCAATAGTCGATTTTTGAGACAATAAAGTTATTAACCAGTGACAACGCAACCGATACTGGTATGCCTCGTCTGCATGTCTTGAGTTGTCGCAGCTTGTAATAGCACTCTCCAACCACCTTGCCCAAGTAATGGGGAATCAACACAATGGACCAATGTTTGTATGTGTGTGTGTCAGTTTGCGTTATGATAGAAACAATCACGTCACGTTTAAATAAGTATATATGTGTGTGTGTATGTGATGATAGAAATAGTCACTGCAGGTTAATTTAGGTATGTGTGTGTTTGTGTGATGATGATAGAAATAGTGACGTTAATAGGATGACGTTATAAAAGATATGTGTTGTTGATAATTGGGAAAGGAAATGAATGATTCTTGTCGATGACGTTAACGATGTTGTTAATTTTTTATTAGTTGTCATGATTTATGAGGATTTGCTGTTTTTTATATCCTCGTTATTATTAATATTGTCGTTAATAATATATTGGTTATTATTTTTATTATTATCACTAGTGGTAGTGGTAGTGGTAGTGGTAGTGGTAGTGGTTGTGATAGTGGTAGTGGTAGTGGTAGTGGTAGTGGGAGTGATAGTATTAGTAGTAGTAGCAGCAGCAGCAGTAGTAATAGTAGTAGTGTAAATTATTTTATTATAATTAATATTTTTAGGTGAGTTATTGGACCAATCACTCAATCCCTCATTTTCTTTCTCCCGTTCTAACAGTCAAAACAAATTTCTAAGCTATTCTGATATGATTGAATAAACCCCTCAGCCGTAAATGCAATAAATTGATTGGTGTCGTTAAAGTGAAGATCTCTCCCTATTAGTCTTTAAAGCTTGAATGTCCGTGGAGAGGCTTTCCAGACCATTTTTCTTTCCATGACAAAGTCACTAATAAATCATGATGGAAGACGAAGAAATTACTGCTTTGTTTAATTATTTGGCAATCAAACTCAGTTAATTAATCAATTAATTGTTTGTTAATAAATTCATATCTTAAAATTAAAAACCTTTAATTTAATCAAAATCTTACTTTGAGTCTCTGGCAACAAATTTGATGATCCATCCATCCAAATACTTCTTAATGGCGCTACTTTCTACGGCTATTTCAAGTGCTGGTAGGACTTTCTCCGAAGAGAAAGCGAAGTAAGAGTTATTTGGCAGTAGAGTGACAACAGTGATTGTTCTCATGGAACTCTCGCCTTTGCACGGAAAACCGGAATAGATCCGCTTGCAGCCACATTGGTAGGTTCTGAAGGTTGTAGTTGGAAGAACGGCTGAACTGTCGAAAGAGTCGGTCAAAACAGCTGGTCTGTGAGGAGTAGATTGCTGGAGGTCGTCAACTGACAATGATGTTGCTGTGTCGACATCATCGGTTAATAAATTAGCATTTTTATGCCAGTGGTGCGGTAGATGTTGTTTCGATGAAATTTGTTGCAATGTGTCATAATGTTGCCGGTTTGTTGCTGGCGTGTTGTTGCTCAACAAAGTTAATGCTTGTTGAGATTGAGTGCAAATGAAAAGCGCAAGACAAAAATTTATGCATTTAAAAATTTTCATAACTGCCATTGTATTCGTTTTTCAATAAACCATGTGAGAAAACAATAAAAATATATTCAGCATTGTTTAGTGACCAATAACTGGTCATGTACTGTACAGCATCAGAATCTTTCTTTTTATGGCTGTCATGCAAACATGCGAGTTATGTCCTCTCCCCATCTCTCTCTTCTTTCTCTAATTTCTTTCTTTCTTTGTCTCTTTTTCTCTCTTTGTCTCTTTTTATCTCTAAATTTTTCTCTCACTTTTTCTCTCGCTCTTCTTTCTTTCTTACTTCTCCGACACCGTCTTATTTATACATCCCCTTTGACATTCCGATATTAGTGATAAACTCTAAATACAATGACTATTCGGTAACCTATTTCCGAACATGGAAATGTGGGAAAAGTCATACAAAAAGCGGAATACGGACATTAATAATGTCCATATGATATTTGATAGAATTTTTGAATTTTTTAAACTCATATAATAAAAATAATAATAAACATCATCGATAAAGCCAGTACAATAATGTTGAATAAAGTACAGAAAATATTTTTTAGTTGTTAATGTGCCACTGTATATGAAAAGCATTGAATTATAAAAAGGTTTTTTATACAAAAAAATCTTCTGTTCTCTTTGTGTGTGTGTGTGTGGCAATGTTGATTTTGTTGGAAAAACGTTGATGGATATAATAATATCGGTGGCGGTGGTGATAGTGATTGTTTGGACGGTGGTGATCATAATTTTTTTTTAAATAGATGATGATAATGATGATGAGGATGATGACGACGGTGGTGATGATGATGATGATGATGAAAGTAATAAAGTTAAATTTCATTGATGAAACAATTATGGAATAACATATGTCGTAAGCGATGATGATGATGATAATTAATATGCTGTAATAAATCATTTCAAACATTCAACAAACCACACCAACGCTCAAAAATAAAATTTATGTTTAGTTTTTATATAATTTACCCAATTAAACAAATTTAACTTAATATCTTTTGATAAAAAAATTGCAACTAATTGGAAATTTTTTTACAAACTTCTAAAAAAAAATTTGATCGTCGACTCGTTATTTATCTTTTCTTTTCAGATTTAACGACGCATTTTCGTGTTTCTTTGCAGAAGATTTTTTAATTTCTTACTAAACAAAATATTGCGTAATATTTATATTTTAATAATATTTATTCATAACTCAGCTATTCTTGATTTGTTATTCAAAATCTATGAATTACCAAACAAAATTGCTTAAATATTATAAGTTTTGGCCCGGAGTTTTTAAACCCTTTCAAAAATATTTTGAGGGTCTGATCACTCGTTGATACCTGCTTTCAGCCATATGAATCCGAATGCATATTCTTTATTAGCAAAAAATATTTTCAAAAAATATAATATAAAATAAATTTATCGAACATAACAGTGTAACATCAAAAAAAATTGTTAAAGTTTATTTTTTATAAAGTTCATTTTTACTGGTAACCTGTTAGTAAAGTAAAAAGTCAAAACAATAAGAAGTATATGGAAGAAATACTTAAACATAACAGCAAACTCTTGGAAAGGAAGATGTTTAAAATGTGAGTGAGTTAATGTTGTAGTGGAGAAGAACACGAAGTATGTAATTAGAAACGAGATGAAGAAAGAGAATAAAAAGTTAGAATGGTTGTATCGTGACAAAACAGACATCGACATAAAAAATATTTTTTCTGCCGCTCTATCTCAGCACGAGTAAAAGAAAAATGTAAAAGAGAGAACAAAACGATACCAGAAGAGAAAAAGATTAAAAAAATTAAAAAAGTTAAAAATATTTCAAAAAAGAAGAGTAAAATAGACAAAAGCAAGAAAAGCTTTTAAAAACTTGAAACAACATGAATAAGCCAGCTGACGAAGAAGCTGTTCCATCAAAGAGTCTGTCAGATCCATTCATAGTTGATGCCACCTTAATTTTTGGAAATTTTCCGTCTGGTCCTATGTATATTGTATATCTATATTTTTAAAACCAAGTCAATTTTAAAGTTTTACGCTGTGACTGACTGAAAGGAGAGTTTTAAGGATAAAAATTGTAACCGCTGATCTATATGCACGTGGAGAAAACAACCCTGAGTAACTGAACTGATTGATGGCAGAAAAGCAGTTTTGGCTCACAAATTTGATGGTGTAAAGTTACGAAAGTGATGAAACAATTATAGGAAGAGAAAGATTTGAAAATAGTTTTCACCTCCACTTTGCTTATCACAAGCCATTTCCTAACATAAGAAACAAGAATAAAAAACAAATTACATTTTTGATAAACTTCAATATAATTACTTCAAAATTCGATCAAAGCTCATTAGAGCACTAAATTTTTTATAATTTTAAAACATTAAAGGCTTCTGAGACTTTCAGTCAACTGGAAAACAAAATTAAAAAACCCAATTTCCAGCAATTTTTCTTTCAATCCTAAAACTTTTACATGACCCATAAGTGAACTGCTCATAGGTGTCTGTCGCAAGTTGCAATCAACACACTAAACAGTTTATATTAATTTGCGACGAGTGCTTAAAAACTGAAATAAAGTAGACAAGACGAGATAGTTCCTGTTGAAAATTTATAATTTGAATTAATTGTCGTTTTTCTTCCTTCTTTGTCTATTCACGATCTGTTAAGCAAAGTTTAATTCATAATTAGATGATATTTGTAACTAAAATGTTTCAATTTCTATTTATTTCATCTAAAAAAACAAATAAAAATCGGGTGATATTGATGGTAATAGTGATATCTTCTAACGCTCTGGCAGAATTATGACAGAAGTTCATTCGTAACAGTTACGTGACAGTTACGTCATCATCCATGCATGATTGAATCCACAAAAGTTCTCAGCACGGAAAACAATTTTTGAGAGTTGCTAACAACACGCTATAAAAATGACAGCAAGCGTGTTTAAATGGAGAATATTTTTTTAAGTTTAAAGTTTAAAACAAGTTGAAAAGGTTAAGACGAGTCGGAAAATAATTAAAAATTGATCACCACCGTCCAAACAATCACTATCACCACCGCCACCGCAGGAGTCAAGTGACCTTTCCAAGAAATTTTTAAATAACTGATTAATATTGATAAAAAAATTATTAAAAATTAAATTTTGTTATGTTAAACATATAAGATATTATTTTTAACCTATACTTGTAAGATATTATTTTAAACTAATATTTGTAAGCCATTTTTAACCAATACTTAAAAGCTATTTTTTTAAACCTATATATATATATATATATATATATATATATATATATATATATATATATATATATATAAATATTTGTAAACTATTTTTAACCAATATCTGTAATCTAAAAAAATCTACGTTTTTTCCTTAACTTTATTATAGAGTCTGTTAGCTGTTAATTTTGCAAACAATTTTAACTCACTTCTACTGTTCTTATACTAAACTAAGTTTTGCATGCGTATTAGTTTTCGATAATACTACATAATTTATTATAAAAAGTAAATTACTATAAAATTTTATGTTTTTAAAGCACATCCCTAATTGTGTTATATTTTTCAACATGGCGTTAATTACAAAATAAATAAATAAAAATCATGACTGTAGGTAAGCATGTAACTGTTTCATACTTTTTAGATTTTTTTTTCAAATTTTTTAATGGAACAGACAACTGAAACAAAAACCAAAAAACGCCAGAATGATGCTAGTTGCTTGTTGACGTTTGAAATTGGCTAGTTATTTTTCTCCATTTCATTTTAGCAAGAGGTTTCCAGATACAAAAAAATTTCATAAGTTTATTTGGATGTATACAAATTTTAAGGAGTTAATATTGGATTATAAAACTTTCGAAATAATAAAAAAGTTAAAAAAAAGTATAAAAAAAAACTTTTTCTAAACCCACTTTTACTTTTGAAATGCACTAATAAAAAAGAAATTATTTTCTTTTTTCTTAAATAGTTTTACTGAAAACAAAAAGTGAGGAACGTTAATTTTTTATAAGTTCTGTCAGTCATAAAAATAAACGTTTCAAATTTTTTTAGTCAAACTATTTAGCGCATTTTGAAGTGAAAATGTGTTTTTTGTAATCTATATATATAAAAGAACATGTCCTGACTGACTGACTGACTGACTGACTGACTGACTGACTGACTGACTGACTGACTGATAATCAACGCCGAGCTCAAACGCCTCATCCTAGGAACGTGAAATTTGGAACTTATATTACATTTATTGCGTAAGCATTTACTAAGAAAGGATTTTTTAAAATTTTGCTCCTGAGGGTAAGAAACTGGAAAACAAACTTTTTTCTAAAACAATGTATATCTCGAAAACCAAAAATGAGGAGATTTTGAAATTTAGTATATAAATTTTTCTTGAAAAAATAAAAAAATACGTGTTTCACCATTTTTTGAAAATTCGGTTTCCCGGATCTCAAATGTGGGTTGGAAAATTGGGTTATTTGGTTTTTAAAGTAGCTGCTACTCAAAAACTATGAATGCTACAGGAGTAAAAATTAGTATTTAGTTTCTACTTTAAAAATAATGAAATATGTGTTTTAGCATTTTTTGAAAATTTGGTTTCCAGGACTTCAAATGTGGGGTGGAAAATAGGGTTATTTGTTTTTTAAAGTAACTGCTACTCAAAAACTGTAAATACCACAGATGTAAAAATTAGTATTTAGTTTCTATTCTAAAAATAAAGATATACGTGTTTTACCATTTTTTTAAATTGGTTTCTAGGACCTCAAATGTGGGGTGGAAATAAGGTTATTTGGTTTTTAATGTAACTGCTACTCGAAAACTGTAGATGCTACAGGAGTAAAAATTAGTATTTGGTTTCTACTCCAGAAATAATGATTTACGTGTTTTACCATTTTTTGAAAATATGGTTTCCAGGACTTCAAATATAGGGTGGAAAATAAGGTTACTTGGTTTTTAAAGTAACTGCTACTCAAAAACTGTAAATGCTACAATAGTAAAATTAGTATTTAGTTTCTACTCTAAAAAATAATGATATACGTGTTTCTCCATTTTTTGAAAATATGGTTTCCAGGACTTCAAATATAGGGTGGAAAATAAGGTTACTTGGTTTTTAAAGTAACTGCTACTCAAAAACTGTAAATGCTACAATAGTAAAATTAGTATTTAGTTTCTACTCTAAAAAATAATGATATACGTGTTTCTCCATTTTTTGAAAATTTGGTTTTCAGGACCTCAAATGTGAAGTGGAAAAAGGGTTATTTGATTTTAAAATAACTGCTACTCAAAAACTGTAAGTGCTACAAATGTGAAAATTAGTATTTTGAGGTTTTGTGCCGGTTAAAAGTAAATCAGCTCAGTTTATCACCGGACGGACGGGCCAAGCCGTTATTTTAGGGTCTTCATATGGCCCTGCCCAAACCTTAAATCAAGGTGGGACGGGCCGAGATTTTTAACCAAGTATATAGACATTTGAGTGATTTTAGGGTGTTCAGACGGGCCGGGCTAAACCTGAATTCAAGGTGGGACGGCCGAAGTTTTTCATAAAGTATATAGAACTTTTAGGCCTGTAAAAACGGGCCGGGCCCATATTAGACGGGCCGTGCCGGACCATGTATTTCGGTTTTTGAACGGGCTGGGCCAAGTTGTCGACGGGCCGAGCCGAGACCTAAAAAATTGATCCGTGCAGTACTCTACTATGTATGCACGGTTCAAATTCTCTAATTTCATGCGAGCGAAGCCGCAACGGGCACTGCTAGTTTTATATATTTTAATTTTTAACCAATACCTGTAAGCTATCACAATAACCAATACATGTAAGCTATCATATTAACCAATACATGTAAGCTATTATAATAACCAATACATGTAAGCTATCATAATAACCAATACATGTGAGCTATCATAATAACCAATACATGTAAACTATCATAATAACCAATACATGTAAGCTATCATAATAACCAATACGTGTAAGCTATCATAATAACCAATACATGTAAGCTATTATAATAACCAATACATGTGAGCTATCATAATAACCAATACATGTGAGCTATCATAATAACCAATACATGTGAGCTATCATAATAACCAATACATGTAAACTATTATAATAACCAATACATGTAAGCTATTATAATAACCAATACATGTAAGCTATCATAATAACCAATACATGTAAATTATTATTTTCAACCAATTTGTGACACTGGAGTGATCCTTGTAGTTTGTTCATTAATACAAAAATGTCAAGTTTTTTAACTTCAAATTATAATTATTACTCAAAAGGTTGACAACTTTTTCTTTTGTTTGTCATCAGCAATCATGGCACGAGAATTTCAAAGGACAAAAAACAAAATTATTCTACTGTGCTGACACGTCAAACTCAATTATAGAAAAAAACAAAATTACTTTAACACTTATTTATAAACACACTATCCAACAGTTATTAATAGCTTGGACTCTCACGTTTGGAGACATATTATATACGAGTTCCTTAAAAGAAATATTTTAAAGTCATAAATAAATCACAAGGTTGAGTTAGGTGTAATCATATGAGGTGGATGTATTAAGTTTTAAAAAGTTACAACACACTAAGATAATTTCGTTAAGGTATTAATGTTTTTTATCACTGAAAAACCCAAAAAAAATTGCAAGCCGTACTGAAACGCTAATTTGATAGAATTTGAGCCAGCTTACCGTATGGGGAAAAGCCCAATCTATAAAGTGGCGGCTACCGTTCCTGTTAATATTATGGGGCAATGATGATGATGATGCCAAATTCACTGACGATTTTTACAAACCAAAAAACTCAAGCCGGGTCAGGTGTCAAGTAAATCAATTGTCTAATTTGTTAAGCAAATATGACTACGCATTTGACTGTGGGAACATGAGTAGTAGAGAGTCGAGTGGGAGAGTATGAATAGTTGTAGTAGTAAATGTAAAGATTGAATGCATTGTGGTAGTGAATATAATGATTGAATGCATTGTGGTAGTGAATATAATGATTGAATGCATCGTGGTGGTGAATATAACGATTGAGTGCATTGTGGTGGTGAACATAATAATTAAATGCATCGTAGTGATGAGTATAATAGTTAAAGTAAAGGTTTGACTTTTTTAACGTGGCCCTAGTCTTTAGACCTCTAGGCCACGGCCCATGAATCAATTATCTATTTTTACTCATTCGTGAATCTATTTCAGATGAACAACCAGAGGCAACCTATGGGCGCCTACCCACACCCCTTGCTGATGTCGGTGACGCCGACAGGATTTGAAACACAGACTCCCAGGTCTACGGTCGAATGCCCTACCGCTATACCACAAACGACCGCCAGTTGAGTGCTACCCATGCAATTGAATGCTTCTTGATAGTGAATAAAATGATGTAATGCATCACCGTAATGCATGTAATGGTTGAATGCATCAAAACATTAAGGCCGATTACGTTTTTATCGGTGCTCATCATCATTGCCGCCCCCACCTTGCCATGAGCATGACAATCACTATTACTGTCCTCGTCATCATAATCATCATCATCATCATTCAAAAAATGTGCAGTATTATGTCTTGTTTAATAAAATTTCATTTAACAAACACACACAAAACTCATAACAATGAAAAATTATTATTACATGTACTACCACTACCACCACTATTATCATCGTCATCATCATCATCATCCCTTCAGTACCATCTGCCAAAACATATCATTCAATTTATTCTGACCAGTGTGGTCACAGGTCCCTAGGAATTTCATAAACCTTTTTTAAACTGAAAAACTTCTCGGATCACAATGCTCCCAACAACAATGCATACAAAATTAAATAAATATTTCTTTTGATAGTTTTAAAATACGGTTCAGTTTGGCGCACATACGTTACTCATTTTGTTGCAAGAATATTAAAAAAAATTTAAACAGTCCTGAATTGTTTGCATATTAAAAACAAAACATTATGAATTGTTTGCATATTAAAAGCACACTGAAATTAAATAATATTTAATGCTGTGAATACAATAAAAACATGTTTAATTTTTTTGTTATATCGCCACCCCGTTCAATGCCAAGACTAATTTTTCACACAGCAACTCGTTTCTGCTTTGCGATTTCCATGATAACTCATCAGCCTTACCTTATAATTGATCATAATTTTAACGTGCATAATTATGCGCGTTAAAAACCCACCGGGCTTAATGCGGAGCAATCCTAAACAAATGAACAATATAAAAAAAAGTTTTGAAACCAAATGTTTTTATATTATTAAAACTCATATTTTAAAAATCAACTTTTTCTTATTTTTATTTATATTTTTGAAAGAACATTTTTTGCAAAACTATTTGTTGCATTATCATCAAGTAAGAGTTTGTATATAAAGTTTGAAAAAACTATGATCAAAAAATGACTCAAAATTGATTGAAAAAATAGAAACAGAGATTAGAAGTTAAAAAAACATTTTTTAAAAAAAGTTTTTAAACGCTTTGCTATAAAAAACGTTGTAAAAATATTTTATCGTATTTTTTTATTTTTTAGTGTTGAATCGTGTAATCAATTAACCTATATGTCAATTTTTAGTAAGTTTATTTTTTTCAAGTGTATTGTATTTATTATAACTTAATTTATTTGTAATTTCACATTCCGTATGTGCGAACGTTCCACTTCTAGTCACAGGTTGGAACATCTCTTCCTTATGTGTTTTTTTATGTTTAAATCTTTTCTTTTAATTTTTTTTAATTTTGAAAACAAATTAATGTATTGTCACCGGATATACACCTGCATGCAAAAAATCAACTTTTTAAAACCATTAAAAGTAATTTTAAAAAGCTTCAAAAATATCGACGAAACAAACAACAAACAATGCTAGTTAATATAAGCGTTGTAAACAAATGAAAGTTAATTACAAAGATTAAAACATGCTTTTGAAATAGCTGAAAAATTTCACAGTGACATCTTTTCGTAAAAATATTACCCCGGTGAATAGTACATAAAAGATGTTTGTAGTTATTATGAAGATGGAAATTTTTGTCGTATTTGCTTCTATAATTTTTGTTTCTTAAATTTTTTATAGTTGTTTTTGTTAACCTTAAACTAAAATTGTTTGATATTTGGTTAATTTTATAATGATCTTCCGAGCTTCTAAACGTCCGCGGACATCCCATGGACATTCAGGACAAGTGAAAGTTAAAAAAGCATGTAGAAAGAGGAAAATTGAAAATCAGGCTCAATTATGATCAATAACATGAAAGTTTTTTGTTTATCCTACTTAATATCATACTTGTCTCAAGACTCCTGGAGTAGAAAACTATGAAATAATTTATAAAAACATTGTAAGCATTAATTATCATCATCATCGTTATCAAATCCTTCTTCATCTTCATCATTATCATGACCATTATCGTTGACAGCGTTTTAGTTGTCTTTATTCATTCCATCATCAACGTCGTCATCACCATCATTATAATCATCGTTTTATTATTGTTGATACAGTTGATGCTGTAGGTATGTATTACTGATATTGATGTTAATAATCACGGTTTTTATAACTTAAAAGGAAGTCGCCTGACAATGAGATATTTTGAATTACTTGCCCGAGGAAGACGAAAAAACATTAAAATCTTTAGTGATGATAAATTCCATCTTAATTCAATTAATTTTTTTTAAATCGTTTTGCTGAAATTTATTTTGGAAACTTTATATATATATATATATATATATATATATATATATATATATATATATATATATATATATATATTGATGGATTTATTTGAGCTTTATAAATATTGTAATTATATTAATATGCATGCACTAAAAACTATCGCCCTCATCACCATCAAGAAATAGCGATAAACTAAAACAATTTTTAAAACTCCTGTTTTGAAAGCAGTGGGAAGGTGGTAAAAAATATTCAACTTCCTTGCGTATGTGCTAACTTTTATAAAAAAAAAAAGTGACAATAATTAAGACTGGTTGACGTTCAAACAAATTTGAAGGTGTTTATTTCATTTAAAATAATTAAAAAAAAATTTAAATCTCCCAAAATGTCATTCATGCATGACAAGCAAAAAAGCAATTATGTTTTTTTTAAATTCTAATTTTAATTAAAGTCAAGAAATAAAATCTTAAATTAAATTTATGACGTATCCACTGGGTGTCATCGTTTAAACGTGAATTTTCTTAAGGATGATGACGATGACGAAGACGATGACGATGACGATGACGATGACGATGACGATGACGATGATGATGACGATGACGATGACGATGACGATGACGATGACGATGACGATGACGATGACGATGATGATGATGATGATGATGATGATGATGATGACGACGACGACGACGATGACGATGATGATAATGATGACGTTTTTGTTTGATTGTTGTCGTAGCTGGTATGTTGCTGTTATTTAAATTTTTGACTAGCATATTTTTTAGAGGGAATCAAATATTGATGAAAAACACCAATATTAAATTATGATTTAATATTTACAAAAATATTTACAATGTGTTTCAGCAAATTGAATCTATCATTACTTTTGACAAATTAATTTAATCATTGCAAAAAACACGTAAATAATTTTTTACTCCTGAAAATAGTTCCAACGATATCTTACAAGATCCATTATATTGGCCGGAAAACATTGCTTGCGAGCAAATTATTTTTCAGGGTTGCTGTATATGATGCAATGCAATTTCTGATCTGAAAAACATGTTGGTAAATAATAAATAAAAAATAAGCTAAACATTGCATGATTTTCGGTCTTGAAACTATTTGTCATCTTATTTAACCACCAATCTGCCAGGTAGTTTTTCTTTACTTCAAATCTTGATTAACTATTTACAGCCACACACCTGTTTCAATTTTTTAACCAGCCAACAAACGACTACCAACCGTCTTTGGCCACCAAACTAAACATTTAAACATTTTACAATTTCCCTTTCTAATTATCCCCATTCTATTAATTTGTTCATGTTCACAACATATATTTTCACTTCTCTTTCATATTATCACCTCAACCGATGTTTTTCAACTTTTCGTCTCAACCTTCACAAACGACCTTGAGAATGCTTGCGCCTGATTACTTCAAAGGATTACTCAAACAAAAATTCTTTCCTTAATTATATTTCACATTAAATAGCTAACAAATTAAATTTTATTTTTTTTTACAAATTTAATTGATAAGCAAATTATTTCAGTGAATGAAATTTTTTTATTTTCTCGCGTGTTTAAAAGCGGAAAACTCAAAATGGCTTCTAATTTAATTGCTCTCCATTACATTTTTCTGCTGCTTTTCTCTCTTTAAACAAGGCAGTGCTTCTTCGTATTGTTCAATTTAAAATTATTTTTAACAAATAATTTTTTTTATTAATTATATATTTACTATTTTTGGTGTTATTATATCTTACCTAAAAATTCTCTGTATTTTTGCGCATATGGCAGAAGACACCTTTAATACAAAACTTCACTTACTCAACAAAGTGTGATTTTTATGAATGTGCATTTATCTTACTGTTTTTTAATACAAACGTTAAAGTGTGTCATATATGTGGGCGTCTTATGTGTGAAATATTTATCATGCACATTGTTAAAACCTGGGGCTTATAAATGGGTGAGTTTTATAAATTGGTGTGTCTGATAAATGCGGAAAAATACTATAATTACGTCCAATAAATGTATATAAAAAATAAAATCGATTAATAAAATCTTTTAGTATATTATAAAATGTAATAAATCACTATTAAAACGTTTTTGTTTATTTCCAATAAGTAAATAAATAAAGTCTATCATGAGAATGTAGTTATAACTCATTAGGCACATCTCAATATTTCAATGCATTATCGTCTAATACAATATTTTAGTGTTCATTAAGTACAATACAGAACATTATTATCGTTACATAAAACCTTTTATTGCTCCTTAAGAACAATGCAATACATTATTGCTTAATAAAATGTGTAACTGTTAATTAAATATATACATGGACGTCTGTATAACAGTTATTATTATACAGACTTTCGTGGTACAATAACAAACGTGGAAATTTTCAGTAATTTGGTTGCAATATTAATAAATAAGTTACAGTTTTGTGTATTTTTTGTATGAGTAAGTAATGAAAGTGTGATTAAGTGCACGTGTATGTTAATTAGAAATGTACCGGAATTTAATTGAATTTGATTCTTCTAGATTTAGGGTGACAGGATTAGGGTTTTTTCCTAAATTAGTGATTGTTTATTAATTAGATGGATTATCATTTTATATTAGATTATTTTAAACAATTTAAATATAATATTAAACAAAACATACATGCATACAAAACCATTTTTACAAACTTGTATTTAAGTTACAAGCTCCGTTTGTGGGTGGGTGGCTTTCTCTGTACGCAAATCTTGCAAGTAAACTTTAACCAGCTTTTTGACTAGCTAGGAAGCTGAAACTTTCAGCATAGCTTTATATTGGATGACAATACATGATTCAATTACAAAAAAACTTAATTTGAACATTTTTCGTATTTTTAAATCGAGTGTACTTGAAATTAAGGTTTGTGTTGAAAAACTTGTTTTTTCCTTTACTTGTTGTATGAATAACTAATGAAAGTGTGATTGTATAATTAAGTGCACATGTATGTTAATTAGGAATGTACCGGAATTTAATTAAATCCGATTCTTCTAAATTTAAAGTGACAGGATTAGGGTTTTTTTCCTAAATTAGTGATTGTTTATTTATTAATTAGATGGATTATCATACTATACTAGACTCTTTTAAAAAAATTAAATATAATAGTAAACAAAACACACATGCATAAAAACAATTTTTTAATTTGTTCTTACAAATGTAGGTTTAGTTGTTTACGTCGTTTTTCCATCATCGTTAACGTCTGCAAATAAATGTTTTAGTTTGCATGGTTTGTTTCAATAAGAGATATTGAAGACAATAAAAAATTGTATAATTTGACAATGTTGTGCAATTAATAAGATTGATGCTGCATTCGTTTTTTTTTTTTTGGTATAAATTGCTCGAAAAAGATTGCTCGAAGACCTAAAGGACACTCGAAGCTTTGGACCAAAGGCTACAATAGAATAATCACATTTGCGACAATGTCATAACTAAAAAAACTTAACTCAGTTTTTTATATCATACTGATAATGATTAAGTTTGATGTATATTCTCTCTTGTCAGCTAACGGTCGTATCCGCTGTTTAATTTTTTTCAAACCAACGAGTTTCGTTTATGTGCAATATGTGTTTATGTGACGCGTATATGTGTATATGTGCCGTGTATATGTGATTATGTGACGCGTATATGTGCCATGTTTATGTGACACGTATGTGTTTATGTGTCGCGTATGTGTGTGTGCCTATAGTATAAATGTGCAAAAAATCTCATTACCGTAGAGAAAAATCCGAATTTGTTGATTTTATGTTCCGGAATCCGAATCCGGCAGATAAAAATAAATGTGGCACCCTTTAATGTGTATATGTTAAAGTGTGTGTGTATGTATGTGATTGTTTCAGTCGATAAGCTTCTGTATGTGTGGATGTATAATAATTAAGTTGATAATTGTTAAAATTAATATTATTTGTTAAAGTGATAATTATAAATAACAAATTTAATTATAGGTTGCTGCTTTTAAGAAATTAAACAAAATAAAAATATCTGTATTTCTAACATAGCGTGAATAACGATAATGAGTGAGTACTTATAAAAATAATAAATTGTCAACAAAGCATAGATATAATAATCCTCTTCTAAGGTTTCATGTTGTAAATCCCCGCTCGAATTTCTGTTTCCTGTTTGTCGTCAAGTCTTTTGCTCACGTTCTTTCTTATTTATACTCTTTTTTCTTATTTTCTTCTCTCTCTTTTTGTTTCTCTCTTTTTTTATCTTTCTCGTTACCTTAACTTTTCATCAACAACTAAACAAGTAAAGGAAAAACGAGTTTTTTAACACAAAGTTTGATTTCAAATACACTCGATTTAGTAATACGAAAGATGTTCAAATAAACTTTTTTTAATGGAATCATGTACTGTCATCCAATATAAAGCTATGCTGAAAGTTTCAGCTTCCTAGCTAGTCAAAACGTTGGTTAAATTTTACTTGCAAGATATGCGTACAGAGAAAGCCACACACACACACACACAAACAGAGATTGTAACCTAAATAAAATTTTGTAAAAATAATTTAACTACAAAGATTGAATAAAAAACGTACTGAATAAGAATTAATAATAATTAAAATAATTATAATAATTTTTTGTTTTTAGAAATAAACAAAATTAAATTAATAATTTGTCAAACACACAGCTCAATTTTTATTCTTTTCTATTGACACAAAAATGAATAAAACGGTATACAAATTCTTCAATCGAATTTTATGTCGCGTTCTGTAAAACTATTATTCATATTGTGGATGGCAGTCGTTGAAAATGCAGATGCTTAATTGCATTCATCATTTCTTCCTAACTGAAGAAATTTAAGTACTTATATCACTTTTAATTGTTGTTTATCTGCGGTTGTTTGTTGTTTGTCTGAAGTTGCAAAAAAGAGAAAACAAATATTCAGTTGAGTTGAATTTTTTGAGTTTTTCATTAAATAAAGAATAAATATCGTCCCCAGGTCATTTTAATAAAACAAATTGAAATCACACTTTTTAATCTTTAATATTAATTTACCTCTCCAATCTTGCTTGCCTGCTTGGTTGAATGTTTGCAAAATTTGAAAGTGAAAATAAACAGACTTTCCATCATCCAAGCAAGCTGAAACATGGAATGTATAATTGTTTTTCATGAAAATGCATTTTAATAAAATTGGAAAATTTTCTGAATAAAACTTATTTCACTTTTTAATTTAAAAAGTGGTTTTATTTATAACAAAATAAAAAAATATCTTATAAAATACATCAAAAATTAAAAATAAAAAACCAAAATATAAGGGAATTGAAAAATCCCTGTGGATTCGGTTCTGTTATGTTTTAAAGTTTGTGGTACTAAGCGTTTGTACGTTTCTCTTGATTCGATTTCCAACATATTGATTGTTCAATTAACATCTCTCCGTTACTTAAATGATAATATAATTAACTAGCAGGGTTACCCGGCGTTGCCCGGGGTTTTTTAGAGGTTTTTCTATCGTTTTCTCTCTTGCTCCCGTTTCCTTCCCCGCTCACTTTTTCGCTACCGCTGGCTCTCCTGTTCCTGTTAGCTCTCCCACTTCCTCTCCCTTTCCGCTCGCTTTCCCGCTCCCGGTCGCTATCCTGTTGCCGTCGCTTTCCCGTTCCCGCTTGCTTTCCCGTTCCCGCTTGCTCTCCCGTTCCCGTTACCGCTTACTTTCCCGTTCCCGTTTGCTGTCCCGTTCCAAGTCTTTTTCCAAATCCCGCTCGCTTTTCCGCTCCTTCTCATTTTTTTCACTCAATTCTAACTCTTTTTTAAAGCCACTAGAAACCTTCAAACATTGTTATGTAAACTAAATGTAATACTGTCACGCAATAAAAAAATTAATACATTTAAAATAAAAATAAGTAACTACCCTATCTTTTCCTACTCTCTGAGATCTACCTCCATGCTACATTTGATTAAAATTGGTCCAGTGGTTTGGATTTGCATAGAAAGCCGACAAACAGTTATTTTCATACGCTTTTATTATACGTTTTTATTTAACTTCATCTGTTTGTTGTATGTTCAATGTTCGGATTTTCAAATCAAATTTTAGATCACAAGCCTTTATCCAATTGAGCTGAAACTTGGAATAGAAATAAATTATCAGTGACAATGCAATATTTTACTAAATTCGAGTCACAAACAATTTTGAATAAAAATATATTTAGGAATAAAATGTTTAATATGTGTAATATATATATAGATATTTATATAAAAAAAACTATTTTTTTTCTGTCAAACTATTTTTGGCTGTAAACCAAAGTGGTGTTTTTGTGGTCCTCAAAATCTTGAGATGTCCTCTCTTCGCTCCACTCATGAAGGAAGCTTTCGTGACAACGATGAGAAGTTGAAAAGTGAAACGAGATATCGATTTTAAAACTTTTATGTAAAATATTTTATAAGCAATTTAATACCGTTGCTTAAAAAATTATTGTAGGGATGTTGAATAGAAAAAGCGTTTTCAAAATATTTCTGGTCTTATTGTTGATATTTTAAGAAGACAATCGAAAGATAATAATCATTTTAAAGTGTCAGCTGGCTCTTTATTCGTTAAATTTTTTTAATTTTATTGGGCTCTTGTCGACAGCTTAAATTCTTCTAATATGACATTAATATGACTCACTGATATGTACGAGTAAAATGCGAGTTATTGGAAAATGTTAACGTCGTCGATATACGAATGTAGCTGGTTATAATAAAAACATAGTACAACAACCACGACATTGTGTGTGTCAATTTGTGTGACCGTGTGTATGTGTATGTGTGTTTGTTTGTCTAGGGGTGTGAGCAAACATCCGTAGATTTGACAGCTTTAATCCGGTATCCTCAGTTTGGAATATGATAAATTTTGTTTGTTCATAACTCCTTAAAGTTTTATAAATTGCCTGCTTCCGTGTTTGTTAAGATGATCAACAGCATCACTTCAACTCGCTTTTTTTTCAAATTTCAAACACAATAAATGAAATGACCACAGGCATTGCCAATTTCTTGCCGGCCATTGAAATGAATCGAAGTAACCTACAGGCAAATCCATTCCGAAAAAAATAATACTCATTTCAAGTTATTTTGGTTTTGTTGTGCCGAGGCTATGAGCGTCCTCTTCTCTACCAAAAAAACTATCAGAGGGACCCTTTACTGATAGGTTACACGACTATTGCATGGCTGCCTCCAAAATAGTCAGGCTAATCATACCTTATTTTATCAAACATTTTTTATAAAGTACTAAGCTTTTCCTGCCCAAATATACAATGACCGGGGGGGTTGTCTTACTTTCAGATTTTTTTATAAACTTTTCCGGCAAAGATGGTCGATGACCAAGGGTGGGTGTGTGTGATTCTGTTTTTTTTTTTTTTTTTTTTATAATAGTTTATAGTCCTTTACACCATGTGTTTTAAGACTGAAATGTCTGTATGTAGGAAGCAGCTAAGTACTTCCTGTTGTGGATCATAACTTTTCCCTCCTCCTTTCTCCAGGCTTGGGACTGGCTCGCAATTAGCGAGGCGGAGTGAAGTGATTCTGTATTTATGGAAAGTAGATATATACATATATAGATAAATAATTTTGTGTGTGTCTGTATGTATGTCCTTTATGCATTGCTACACCATTCATCCGATCGTAATGAAATTTTCACACATCATTGAAAGTCAACAGAGGAAGGTTTGTATAAAAAATTGAAATCGTTCACAAAATGAGTGGGAGCGAAAGAGCGAGCGGAAACGGAAACGGGAGAGCAATCGGGAGTTGGAGATTGAGCAAGAGCGGGAACTGGAAAATGAGCGGAACAGAAAAGGAGAGGAAGCGGAAGAGCGAGAAGGAGCAGGAGAGCGAGCGGAAACGGGAAAGTGACCAAGAACGGGAAAGTGACCGGGAACGGGAAAGTGACCAGGAACGGGAAGGCGACTGGGAACGGGAAAGCAAAAAAATGGCTTTTTATGTTCATTGGTAAACGTTTATGTGGGAGTGACTTACGAGACTCTTCCATGTGTTAACCTCCAAACTGGAACGGTTCAAGCTAAACTTGAAAAACTCGACTACTTCTATGATTTTGGACAGCAAGAGTTTTTCATGGCTACAGGGATAACATAAGCAGCTGCGCTTACTTTGGGAACTTGTCCGCCTTGAAACCGTACCTTTAGCCGGTTCATGAAATGGTCAGGGAATTAATTGAAAATGGTTTTTTCTGTACTACTCGTCTGGACCATGGAAAAAGAGGTGTCCTGGGTTGACATTGCTACCAAAAAATACAGAAAAAATGACAGACAAATAAAGTGAAAAAGAAAAAAGATAGAGAAAAAAAGAGTTAATAAAAAGTTCAATTTAAATTCCTTATGTTTGGTTTTACTGAATAAAAAATCAAAATGACTTACAACGGACTGCAAAACAAAAGAAATTAACCCATTAGTGCCTAGCGTCCCAAAAAGTGGTACATCTCTTTAAATAATTGTAATTTTTAAAATAGTGGTTATATTAATTAAAAAAATGGCTCATTTTGTTAGGTTGGTTTATATCTAAATGTATTCGTAGTCTTTGACATTTAAAAATAGTCTTTTGGAAATTTATTTGCTGTTGTTTTCGCGTGTTCGTAAAATTTGCTTTTTCGAAATGGACTCTCATTCAAGGTAAGATTGCTAAATTAATATTATTATTTTTAAAAATATGATTATGTAATTTTGTTTATTTCTATCTAAAAAAGAAATCGGTATTTTTTGGTTTTTTTTTAAATGTACGGTTTTAGCAAATTTCACAATTTACTATCGTCCCATTTTTTGGGACGCTAGGCACGAGAGGGGGGTGTTCGAAACTTGTATTTTTTCATGTTTTATGTGTATTATTGCTTGTAAACGTCAGTAATTAACTGAAAAAATAACCATTTTTATTTATTTTTGACTTATTATATACTAATATTTTGTTATTAAAAATATCAATTGTTAACTTTTGTGTTTTGCAGCAAATAATGCCATCACAGTGCAATTCAGCTAATGAAAGGACACCTACCCTCCAGTGCCTAGCGTCCCAAAAAATGGGACGTTTATTCAAAATAAAAAAAATAAAAACTGTGCATTATTTTTAATTTTAAATTTCAGATATCTTATTTTGAGCACTAAACCAACATAATATCAAAAAATTAGAAAAATCTAAGATCTCAGGCACTAATGGGTTAAATTTAAAAAAAAACTGAAAAAATATTTTTGGGCCCCTCATTACGGAATTCCCGGATCCGCCGCTGTATACCGTGCATCACTTAGCTTCGGGTTTTCTCGCTAGGCCTGCTATCCTTCCAAAACCATGCTCTATCAGAACTTTCCAATGTGCTCGTGTGCTCGTTTGCGCTTTCGTTTCACAGTGTAGCCATCATTTTTTGGTGATGGTCGGTGGCTCAGTTGGTAAGAGCGCTTGCATTTAGGCGAGGCGGTGTTGCCGTAGACACGTGGGTTCGATTCCTAGTAGAGTCTTATAAATATTTGCGTTACTTGTGGTGACAGTTAGTCATCCTATTTGTAGGCTCTTGAAACATTTCAACGCAGTGTTTCACTTCGCAAAAAATTACCTATCTGGCAGCAGACTAGCTGTCGAGTCGAGCCGAAGTAGGAGTTCTGAGCCTATCATAGTCGTAGTCTAATGTTAAGTAGCTCCGAAAGACTGAGACTTCTAGCCATCATTTTTTGGTGATGGTCGGTGGCTCAGTTGGTAAGAGCGCTTGCATTTAGGCGAGGCGGTGTTGCCGTAGACACGTGGGTTCGATTCCTAGTAGAGTCTTATATATATATATATATATATATATATATATATATATATATATATATATATATATATATATATATATATATATATATATATATATATATATATATATATATATATATATATATATATATATATATATATATATATATATATATATATATTTATATATATATGGCTTAGAAGATGTTAAAGCAAAAACAAGATAGGAATTTGAATCCAGAATTTTCTAATCTAAACTCATCTTTAGAATGTTCTAAAGACCAACCAGACTTTAACCTTTGCTACTTGCAAGAAGTGGACTGGACCTCAAAGATTCGGATAGTAGTGCAAACGGCCAGTAGCATACTGAAATTAGCTAAGAGAGACTATCTATCTGTGATGGACATCGACGCTGCCCTGGAGTTGTTGGGAGATGCACCGATATTAAACAGTGGTCGCAGTATTGTAGAACATGCTTTGGCTTTGTCAGATGGTTCGCGTGAAGATAAAGTGGTGGATCTGTTCCAGGTAGTGGCAGAAGATGCTCACTTAGAGTTTATTGAACCTCCATGCCTCAGGCGTTCACTGCTGATTTTG
The DNA here is from genome assembly GCA_963978895.1 of Erpobdella octoculata. Taxonomy (NCBI): domain Eukaryota; kingdom Metazoa; phylum Annelida; class Clitellata; order Hirudinida; family Erpobdellidae; genus Erpobdella; species Erpobdella octoculata. The sequence continues at coordinate 10,974,048 of OZ022242.1, forward strand.
AAGACTTTCAAGAGTCAAGGTGGCAATAATACTTCAAAGAGAAAAAACCACTAAAAGTTAGTTAATCAGTTTAGTGGGGAATAAAGAAAAAACTCATTATTATGTTCAATATATATATATATATATATATATATATATATATATATATATATATATATATATATATATATATATATATATATATATATATATATATATATATATATATATATATATATATATATATATATATATATATATATATATATATATATATATATATATATATATATATATATATATATAAGTTTTCAGATCGATTGGACAAAATTTAATTAAATAATTATTTGTGATATTTTCGTCGAAATATGCTAATATGCTTGTTGTTTATGTAGTAAAAATATAAAAGTGTGTTTTTAAAAAACTTTGTTTTTGCTTCACTTGTTTAAACTTGTGTTAATATTGGTGTAAGCAGTTTTACCAAATGTGCTTATTTATTTCTCAAATCATTGCACGGGCCGATTTTGTTAAACCTGACCCGTTATATAGATACAAAATCCCAATCCCGGTCCTGTTCATTTTGATTATTACAAGGCTCAGCTTAATAGCCTTGATCCATGCTAATTTTGGTCTGGTCCGATCCGTTTGATAACCCTTATATAAAGTCCCGCACCGAACACGTCCGTGCAGGGCTCTAGGCTGGTACCAACTCTGATCAATGTTTTGTGAGTACAATTTTTTTTAGGTTACACTGATAAAATGGAAAAACACATTGTGAAAAAATAGTTGTTTTTAAAAATATTTTAATGTTTTTAAATTAAAATCAATAAACTGAAATTATACAACGCAAGGGGCTGCCCCAGGCTCCCAAAATTATACATTCAGCTTTGATAGTTACTTAAAACAATTCCAAACTTTAAACACTTTTCTCCCAAAAGAACAGATGACCGGGAGAGAGCATTTGCACCTACTTTTCAAAAAACTTCAAAATCTTTTCCAAAAACTTTGTTTTCTAAAAATAAGTTGTTTTCACTAAATCCTTAGGGGGCAATTTCCCCCTTGCCCCCCCCTCCCCCGTAAATGACGCCCCTGTTGACAATATATTTTTAACTGACAATATGAGTTGTACCGGCAATATATTTTTAACTGACAATATAAGTTGTACGACAATATATTTTTAACTGACAATATAAGTTGTACCGACAATATATTTTTTACCGACAGCGTGTCGAATAGTGAGTGGATTCTCCACCCTCCCCCCGGTCCCATCGGGCCTGCAGATAGCAAAATTTTACGGGAAAATGTTGGCGGAATGCCGGCATCGATGGCGGCGTTACGAAGTTTTGCTGCTACAAGTCGGATCCAGATGTGAAAAAAATTCCGACGTCGGCCCGTAATCGTCAAAGCGGCGTTGGCCCGTGTTTCAATTTTGCTATGACGTCACTTATCCGTAATCAAGCCAGCACCGGTCCGTATTTTAAGTAGCTGCGCCAGTAGATGCCCGTAATGTTGGAACAGAATCAATTCAACTTTTTTGTTTAAACATTTTATTAAAATCATAACAAATTTATCGAGAGAAAAAAACATAATCAAAATCTGTTTTTAGCGCCCAAAGCGATAATCATCATCATCACCACCATAGTTTCAACGATTACAGTGGAAAGTGCTTTCCTCATTTACACTGCATGATAGTACTAGTCATTTTTTCTTTAAAAAAATTCAACAAAATTGACAACAAAAAGTATAATTAATCATTTTTAATAATGTCAATAAACAATTAAGTAAAAGAGTTAAAATATCATATATTAACAAATAAATGCTTAAAATTACACCTATCTTCAAAAGTTATATTCTTTTTGGCTTTGAATGACTTTCTTACTTTTTGTTTTTGCTAATATTAATGCATTTCTTTTTTCAATACTGACAGAAACTTTTGAGATCTATGATGAGCTCTCTCTACAGTTTCACTGTGTAATGGGAAGTTTGGCAGATTTTGTCTTGTTTTCACCATCCGTATCAATTCTCCTTCTGATAGATGTATGGTACAAGATGGTTCAGAACATTGGATTTTATCAAGACAAATGAGCTCAAACCAATTGCTAGCTTTAAAGTTCATTGTAGGTATAAAACTCATTCTCATACCAACTATGGATTCCGTTGTAGTTCTTCTAGTCTCGACTAACTTTTGAAAACTAAACTTCTGTCGCTTTCCAAATCCGAAAACAATAAGGCAGCTAGAAAATTTTCAGAAAGCAAACAAAAACTATTGCGCTGAATAACTTTCCACACTAAATCTTGAATAGTTTCTTCAAAATGATATTTCAAAGAACAGATTATGGAATAAATGATAGCTGGTGCTTTTATAAAGTTAGCTGCTTTTTTATGTGAAACCATGAGGGACCATAAATTAATTGTATAAACTTAACGAAAGTCAACAACTGAGGAGATGGGTTGGCAGTCCTTGTATGTAAACATAATATTCTGATTAACCATCGAGAATGGTTTATTGGACCTAATAAAGAAATAAAACTTATTTTTATTGAAAAGTTTATAACAGACATAATTTTAATCAATCCAAAACAAAGTTTAATACATAAATCATACTTATATATTTCTTCTTAAATTACTTATTGATTTTTCCTGTTGAAACAACAATAATGTATTCTAAAAATATCCATTGGTCATTTGAGAAATCATCTACAATAGAGGAATCTGGAATAACAAGATTAGTGCCAAAAGGTATAAATGTGATTCCATCCTCTTTTTAGATGTCCTTAGAGCAGCTGATCCAATAGGACCTAAGGATGGTAATATAAAATGTATTATATTATTTGTAGGGATTTGACTAATTATTATTTCATATTAAATGGAACTCATTAAATTTTTTACAAACTTTTATTTAGGTTACAATCTCTGTTTGTGTGTGTGTCTTTCTCTGCACTCAAATCTTGCAAGTAAAATTTAACTAGCTTTTTTCCCCGATAGTCCGTAACGTACACACTCCATAGAAAAATGAGAATAATGTTTGCCATTGTAAGGAAATGTTTTTTTTATATATAACTGAATCCAGTGAATCTGATTCAAACTAGAAGATAACAAAAGTTAGTTGTTAAATTAAAAAACCTAGTTATAACTTATTTTCTGAATTTATTATGTCAAACCTTTCCTGGCTTGTTTCCTCAGAAGATATATTTTGTTGAAGTTCTGATGATGGACCAGGTTATGATTCTGATGATGAACTAGGTTGCGATTTTAATGATGGTTCTGATGATGGACCAGGCTGTGGTTCTAATAAAAGATCTGGTTGAGTTATGATAGTAAAAGAAATGGTTTAGTTTTTCTATTTGAAACCTTCCTCTGGTACCAATTTTTTCACTCTGATCTTTAATATATTGTCGTTTTTCAACAGGTACCTTATATGAAAATTAAAATGAAAGTTAAAATATTAAAATAACAATAATGATAATGGAAATAATAATAATAATTGCCAACCTTGATGAAGATATCACACTCACAGTAATAGTGAGCTTTTGTGCATTGAAAAGATGTACATTTTATTTTCTTATCAGAACAATGGAGTAAATACAAAGAACATTTGCAAGACAAAATATCAAATAATCTCTCCTTGTTCTTTAACGTAACATTTTTGGCTGGATTTTGATTTCTTTTAGAATTGCTTAAGATACTTTTTCATAAAAGTTTTTGTCTATATTTTATCTGCCATTAAAATTAGTCTAGAATTGCATCTCATCCAAATCTTTTTCAGCTTTTCACATGTGTAATTTATTACACAAACAATAAAAATAAAGGTTTATGTCTGAATAAGTAGGCAGATCTGAATTAGGCAACTCTTTAGAAGATCATCCGGAAAATTCAGAATCCGTTGACAGTCGTGTTTTAATTTTTTTGTTTGGCATTTTGTCTATATAAAACCTTTTTTTATCTAATCTTATGTAAAACGAAATTTTGATTTACAGTTTTCTAAAAAAATCGACTGCTGAAACAAAAGAAACTATTGAATTTTTTAATGCAAATCATATCAAAACTATAAATCAAATTGAGATAATTTTTTTTCAAAAATGAGTTCAAATTATTGAACTCTAATTACTCCCGCTTGAGTCCTTAAAATCTAAAAAATTACTGTAAGTAAGACCATCTTCTACAACTAACACAGCAAATCCACTTTTCACGACACGGCTACTCTTCATCATTTTCAGCCGATGACATTGCTTTAGATTTGTTCTCTATAGCTTTTCATTTTTTCCCTATTTCCGTCAGTGTTTTCCGCAACAATGTTTTCTGCTTGGTTTTTTGTTTTTTGCAGCTTCAGCTTTCTTTTAATCGGCAAGTTTGTAAGAATAGTTGATGGTTCACTGAACTTACGTTTTTTCTCAGACTGCAGAGGGGCATGTGGGAGAGCAAATAAGTCTAGCACTGCTACACATGGCTTGACTTGAACTGTTGCAGTAGTTGCCACTGGTTTGTGCTGTCCCGTTTTAGAAGAATCTCCAGAAGATGGACCCGCAACAGGTTGATCAGTTGTAGCTGATGCTGCATAGTCTGCTTCAAGAAGAACATTGCAGTTCAAAGGCCATATTCCACACTTTCTAAATGAGTTGGTGGCTATCTCAACTGTAGCCGCTTTACTGTATGCCTCGCAAAACGCTTCGACTACTTGATATTCCGTAAGGGTTCTGCCTGGATGATCATGTAACCATCGACTTATAAACATATCGTAATAGGTCTGAAGAGGCTTAAAAAATCCGACATCAAGTGGTTGAAGTTTATGCGTAGTACGAGGCGGCAAAGAGAGCATAATCACTCCATTCGCACTTGCTAGGTCGAACACATCGATACTTTTAGCGTGCGAAGCCTGACCGTCTAAAATAAGAAGAACTGGCTTAGCCACTGTTGGCTTAACATTGTCAACAAAATGCTGTAAATACTGTTTGAATACTTCACAGGTCATTAAGCCACTTCCATTGAAAAAACCTTTAGAACTTTTTGGAGCCCTATCCATTAAAATATGGTTAACTCGTTTTCTCTGGAAAATGAAACACGGTGGAACATACTGTCCCGAAGCACTCATCGTGCAAATGACCGTCACATTTTTACCTCTTTCCGAACTGGTCACTGAGCCTACTCGACGTTTTCTGGTCAGAGCAAGTAGTTTAGCCTGCTGTTGCAGCTGAACAGTTTTCATACCGCTTTTGTCACAATTAAAAATTGTGGAACCGTCAAGTTTATGCTTATCAATTAATGATGACAAGTTACTGAAAAATTTGTCAACAGCTGGTTTGTTGAGACCTGTCGCACGGGCATATGATGTTGGCTCTGGCTGACGCACAGCAATGTCACGGTGACGATGACGAAATCCATAAAACCATTTCTTCCCAGCCATCTCGGTCGTGTGATTGAATCTGTGTACAACATTGTTTTTTACAGCAAGTTGGTATGCAATTCTACAAACATCAATGCACGTTAGTCTGCAGAAACATGATTCCATCAATAAAATATAAGATTTTAACTGAGTTTCAAATTCCATGTCAAAGGTCAGAATATACCGACCCAAATGTTTGTTCGTGCCCGTGGCAATTTTATTTCTACCAGATATTCTTCGTGCAAGTGTGGCTCTAGGAACGGAAAAGGCGCAGCTAGCCACACGTAACGACATCTCTCGATCACAAACTTTCTTTATTGCCTTTTCCATATCTGCTTCCTGCCATGATCCTCGCTGTGATTTTCTTTTGTAAAATGACATCCTGCAATTGTAGAAAAAAATCTAAATATTTTAGTCCAAATAAATAAATGCAGTTCAAGCTTAATAATATTTAATGGTTATGCAAGAATCTGCCGGCTACTATTAATTAAGTTTTTTTCAAAATTATCTATGTCTAATCTATTTGCTGCGGCTGCCCAAGATGAGACGCGTCGCAACTAGTAGATGTCTCATCTTAGGAATCAACATACCATTACACTTGAATAATGATAGTGGAGGCGATAAGTCACATTAGCACTCAAAAAGTGTAGTATAAAATTCAGTAAATAACAGGCAACAAAAGTGCTATTTTAGAGTTTTTATAAAGCTTTCACTCGAAAAGTAATTAAGGTTTACCTTGAATTGAGAAATCCGACAAATTTGCACAAAATCCTTATAATAACGCTTAAAAATACCACTCTTGTTTTTTCCACCTGACAAAAGAGTTGAAGATGAAAACATTGAAAACAATAACAAGGCAGAAGCTATAATCGAAAGTGAAACTTCAGTTTAAATCAGAACCATCGGAAATTTATGTATACCGTCTCATCTTATGCAACTCTCACCTAATGTTTATGAAGTTTTTTATAATGTTTATTTTCCGATCTGTAAAGTTTATAATAAACTAGCGAGCGGGGTACCCGGCGTTTCCCGAGGTTTTTCTCCCTCCCGCTTCTTTCCCCGCTTGCTCTCCCGCTCCCGCTTGCTCTCCCGTTCTCGGTCGCTTTCTCTTTCCGGTCGCTCTTTTGCTCTTGGTCGCTTTTCCGTTGCCGCTGGCTTTCCCATCCCGTTCCCGCTCATTCTCCAGTTTGTGACCAATTTTATTTTTTTGCCACAAAAACCTTCTCCCAGTGACTCTCATGGTTGTGTGAAAACTTCATTACGATCGGATGAATGGTATATCATTCCGATAAATACTTGTGAAACAACTTTGACTTTTTAGTTGGTGGGGTTGATCCAGATGGCGGCACCAATGTAACAGCAGGTGACTGAGTAATGATAACAAACAAGTAAATTAAAAACGAATTTTTAAAACCAATGCTCTTATATGTAATTAAAACACAAATTTTGCAATCAATTTTTTCTTATATTACTCTTTTATTTTATATTAAAGTCGAAATATCTTAATTATATCGAAATATCGAAATTAATTAAAATTAACTAAATTAATTGACTTATTGTAAAACTAATAATTGAATATTGCATTGTCTTCTATTTTGAGCATGTATGCAAAATTTGAAAAAAATCTATCATCAGGAAGTGACTCAAAAATTGATTGCAAGATTTGAAACAGACAGAGAAACAAACAGACAGACAGAGAAACAAACAGACAGACAGAGAAACAAACAGACAGACAGAGAAACAAACAGACAGACAGAGAAACAAACAGACAGACAGAGAAACAAACAGACAGACAGAGAAACAAACAGACAGACAGAGAAACAAACAGACAGACAGAGAAACAAACAGACAGACAGAGAAACAAACAGACAGACAGAGAAACAAACAGACAGACAGAGAAACAGAGACGACGAGTTAATAAAAGCATTGGTAAAAAATTAGTTGATTCAGCAAAGAATTTAACCAGTTGTAAAAAATACAACAAATTAAAACAATGCAAAATTGTGACTGCAAAGTGCAAATATAAACGAACGTGATGTGGAATGTTTCTGACATCTCTTGAAAACTTGAAACAACAGTGCATAGACTTATAATATAATAATATTATATTATAATATTATATTATATTGTTATATCTATGGTACTGGTTTCACTTTTCCCATATATTGATACCCCTGCAGTGATGGGTAGTTACTAACTATAAATAGTTAACTACTAGTTATTAACTACTCTAAAGTAGTTAAGGAATAGTTAATAACTACTTTTTGTGAGACTAGTTATCAACTAGTAGTTAACTATTTTTGAGATAGTTATTAACTACAGTAGTTAACTATTTTTTTAACTACTTTAATTTTTTTTATTAATTTTTTTAAAACAATTACGACATCTGTGTTTTTCAATTTATGTACTGGTACATCACTATCTTATTGGCTTTGTTTCTTCCTTTTCATTCTCCGCTTCGTTGTTTGTTTAAGTTTGTTATTATTTTCGGTTAGGTTCGATTTTCGATTAGGTGACGAGTGTGTTGCGATCTATTACAATGAATAGCAAAATAATTAAAGAATGTTTTACTGAAGTAGTTTTTAAGGACGATGAAAAAAATTTTACGGCATTATGCGATACATGTCATAAAATAATTTCTGGAAATGTTACCAATTCATTCAACTTTCTTAAACATGTAAAAGTGAGTTTATATTAGTTATCGTTTTATTATGAAAGTTTAATGCATTTAAGTATTTTTAGATAATTTTATCGTGTATCATTTAAACTTTTATTTTTATGCTACACATGTTTAATTTACTTGGTGTTTTACTTTTGGTAAGGTTTGTTAGCTTATTTTTGCCAACTGTGTGCGCCCACCATCATATTTTAATTTTAGCATTTGTTAAACCTAAATATACTAAGCTTAGAATAAGACTTATGGTTAATTTTTGCTATTTATATTTAAATTTTCAAGTATGAGTATAACGAATGAAATCATTTCTTCAGATTATGAAACCAATAGTCACTGCAATGGATATCTTCCAAAGCGAGAAGTCATATATTGGCCACATAATTCCGACCATCATTGGGATACAAACAAAATTACATTCCAGCTCAGAAAAAACCATCAAACCTCTTATACAAGCACTATCTCGGGGTATAGAGAAACGATTTGGTCCTGTTTTAGAAAATGAAGAGTATCTGCTAGCAACAGCGATAATTCCCCAATTCAAATTGAATTTTTTGTCCGATGAGCAAAAAAAATATTTGATTAAAGAAAAATTATTGGCTTACATAAAAGAGATGAATCAAGAGCTTGAAAAATCAGGTTTATTTAACTTGTATTTAATTGCAAATGTTAAAAGGTTTTTTTTTGGTTTACAATTAACAATACACAGCATTATTGTTTAATTATTGTTTTTATAAATATCTTTGCAGGTTGTAAATCTAGAAGCTCTACCTCAAAAACAATCACCTCTGTTGACAATGATCAGTGCAGTGAAAATGACGATTGGTACGACTATATGGATACCATACCAAACTCCTTTGACAATGTATTGGCTGAACAGCTTAATGATTATTTATCAAACCCGTCCAAGAACATCCAAAGTCTCTTCCATTATCCAGATGTTTGTGCAGCATTTATAAAGCTCAATTCAACATTGCCAAGTTCAGCAGCAGTTTAAAGACTTTTTAGTGTAGCAGGACAAATTTTATCTGACAGACGAAGTAAATTGTCTGATAACCATATTGATATGATGATTTTTTTAAGAGATCATCTTAGATATTCTGTAAATGCTTTTGATAGTATCATTTTGTAAATGATTGTGTAAATAAAAATGTAAATAATTATATTTTGTTATTGGAAATTACATTTGTTTAAAATTTTAATGTTAAAAAGTAGTTAACTACTAGTTAACTACTAGGCAGTAGTTAAGTAGGTAGTTAATAACTACTGCTTTTAAAAGTAGTTAGGAAATAGTTACTAACTACTTTTTTTGTGAGTAGTTAAATAAAGTAGTTAACTACTTTTAAAGTAGTTAAAAACCATCACTGTACCCCTGCAAGCATTATTATTAACCAGGAATATATTAGAAGGTATAAGTAGCATTAACCAAGCTATAGATACTTAGATACGGTTCTAGACCAGCGGGTTGCTGGTGAAGAAAAAAATGTGGGTTGCTGCGGCAAAACCCAATTTGAACTGGAGTCCACCAGCTATGTCTCAGAGCATGTGACGGATGACGGCCGTACAGACTGCACATGTCAAGATGGTCATGATGATGAGCCTGTCAAAGACGGTCATGATAATGAACCTTGCAAAGATGTTCAAGATGAACCTTGCAAAGATGTTCAAGATGAACCTTGCAAAGATGTTCAAGATGAACCTTGCAAAGAAGTTCAAGATGAACCATGTAAAGAAGGTGATGACGAGCCTGGCAAAGATGGTGACAATGCTACAGTCGGTTTGGACGTCGACAACAAAACTAAAGAAGATGAAAGGAATGTTGAAAACGAAATGCAAAACGATGAGGATGAAAGTGATGATGATGATTATAATAATGGTAATAACAGCGATGGTTTTTACCCATACAGCGACGGTTCTGAAGTGGAAGCCTCCATAACAGACGACGGCACCGAATATTCAGGGTCAAATTTAAGTGATGAATCTGACTCGGATGAAGCAATCGAGGATTTAAAAACGGACGAAACTCCAATGGAGAAATACGTCGAAGCTAATTTGACAAAAAAAGAAGACACTGATTTGAGAGACGATGGAGATGATTTGAAGAAAGATCCGCTGGACGATACTAAAGTTGACACCGACGAAAGAGCCGAGCTGGAATGTGAAAAGAAAACGTTTGATTGTAGCTTGGAAGAAAACAAAGAGGACAAAAACAACAACAGCAATGCAGCCAGCAAAAACTCTGAAAAAGATGAGCCAAGAACAGAGAACGGTACCGAGGATTCTGAATCAGATGAATCCACAGAAGATTCTGAATCAGATAAATCCACTGAGGATTCTGAATCAGATAAATCCACCGAGGATTCTGAATCAGATGAATCCATTGAGGATTCTGAATCAGATAAATCCACTGAGGATTCTGAATTAGATTAATCCACAGAGGATTCTAGATCAGATAGACTAAGAGTCATTTTAAAATCAAATAACAGTTTGATGAAGGGATTTATTGGATTTATGGAACGTGTTTTCGAAAAACCTTTTGAAGAGTTTCTTGAGAAAGATCTAAAAGATGTCAATGAAGAAGAAAAAGCAAACAGTTCCGATAAACCGTGCAAAGATGTTCAGGACGAGGCATGCAAAAAAAGGCTGTGAAGATCAAGGTATTTTGTGTTTGTGCCCGAGTCGCATTTTCCAAAAGCGACTATGCTGTTCGAGACAAACAAAATTAAGAAGGGAGTAGTGTTATATCTATGGTACTGGTTTCACTTTTCCCATATATTGATACCCCGACAAGCATTATTATTAACAAGGAATATATTAGAAGGTATAAGTAGCATTAACCAAGCTTTATTTATTATCGTCCAATAAACTACAAAACCATTCTTCTGGACCTGTAATACGATTTGACGATTTTACAACAATATTATATTATAAGTCTATGCAACAGCGTGGGTACAAGAAGTCTCAAACTCTAAATGATGGCAATATTGATGACTGTTAATAATACTAAGTAGTTAGACGAATTATGACACTTTAACAAAAATGTGCACAAAATTAAATATTATTAAAAATTTCTCACACAGCTTGCAGGCTTCATTTTCAAGCTTTCCCCACTTCACTAAGTTCGAAGCTGTCGGCAGTTGATCATACATCGCTCTAATCACAAAAGATAGGCGGATGGGCGAGTAACGCCACAAATCATTCCATGTCATCGAATGTTGAACTGCCGCCTCCCATCTAGTCCAATCGCCCTGTTGCGACATCTGAGCACCTAACTGCACTCTTTCCAACTCCATTGCTCGCCTTCTGTCTTGAATAATCAGGTTTGTCCTTTCCTGCGACGAGGCCTTAGACCACCACACATGATGGAACCAACCCAGACCGAGCCGTCCCGGTTGCACTGCTCCGATCTTTTCAGACCACTGCAAAGATCCCTCGGCTTCACGGATGTTCCTCCATGCAGTCCAGCCTTTTCCCGATCCAACTGATGGGCCCACATTCACGATACATGGGTCTGAAGAGTTGTCCAGCATCAACTGTGTCCGTATCTTGCTAATCTTGTACTCTTCTACTAGGGACTTGAATGGAAGAGCTAACTTAGCTGACTTACTGTATAGAGCTAAAGTTGTTAACGCCGGTGGAAGTCCTAGCCATTTCCGAATGCAGCAGTTCATTTTCTTCTCCATTCGCTCCACGTGAGATAAACATATTTCATAGATTGTTAATGGCCATAGCAACCTCGGTATCAAAACAAACTGTACCAGCCATACCTTGAACTTTCCCTGCAGCTCGGTTGAATTGATTTTCCTCAAGTCCTCAACCAAGCCCTGCAGAACGATGCTGCTCCGATTCACATCATTCATGGAGACGTTGTACCATCTTCCCAAGCTTTTCACAGGCTCTTGCTGGATTGTTGGGATTTCGCAACCAGCCACCGAGAATGAGACAAAACCATCAATCTCTCCATGTCGCAAAGAAAGGCTTCTCGATTTGGTTGGCTTGAACTTCATTCCACACCAGGACAACAAGTCGTTGAAATTTTGAAGAATACGGCGCATTTCGCCGCAGTGATTCAAGATAAGAGTAGTGTCGTCCATGAAGGCTTTTATTGATGGCATGAAAATTCCTTTTCCCAGGTAAACATCCTGAACCCGAGATGCAATCGAACCGAGCAATAATTGCATAGCCAGAACAAATAGGATGGGAGAAATTGAACACCCCATAGCAATTCCGACCCGCAAGTCGAACCACTCTGTGGAGCACGTCGATGTTGACAGACGTAGCCTAAAACGGCGAAAATACTGTTGCAGAACATCGATGAGGAATTCTGGAACATTGTGCCTTTTGAGTGTCTTCCAGAGCAATTGATGGCGAACAGTCCCGTACGCGTTTGCTAAATCAAGCCAGACCACATGCAGGCTGAGTTGGTTTTGTTTTGCTCTTTTGATGGCCTCCCAAATCATGGATGAGTGCTCGATACATCCCGGTACTCCGGGGACTCCTCCTTTTTGCACGGATCTGTCAATGTACTCATTACGAATTGCAAAATCCGTGAGCCTCTTGGCCAGAACAGCGAAAAATATTTTTCCCTCCACGTTCAAAAGTGAGATTGGTCGGAATTGGTTGATATTGACCGAATCTTTTTCTTTGGGGATAAAAACTCCCTCCGCCTTCTGCCATTCCCTATCTACGCATCTAGATCGCCATGCAATCTTTAAACGGTTGTAGAGCAGCTTTTGCACGCCTGGACATCTCTTGTATAACAAATATGGAATGCCGTTGGGACCTGGGGCAGATTTGTTCCTCGTTTTTTTTAGAAACTGAGATACTTCATTCATCTTTATCTCTCCACCGTCGAAAGCCACTTTCGGCAACTGTACTTCGGGAAAATCGGTTCTTTCCGGCAGCTCTGAATCGCTAAGAGGATCTTTGAACGCCAAACGGAAGTGCTCATCTAATTCTTGTTTTGTCGCTCGAAGAGTGCCAGATTTTGGTGGATCCAGCAAACTTTTTCCGAAGCAAAATGGATTTTCCATGAATTTGCATCTGGCTTTCTTTTGCTCACTTTTCTTTTTCCGGAGTCTTTCTGCAGCCCTGAGAGCCCGGAGCCGATTTTTTACATCCCGCCACAGTTCAGACAGACCAACTTTTTCGACCCCCTCTGCGATTCTCCATTGTCGCCTGAGTTTCTTTCGCTCCTTCTTTAATTTTTCAATTTCTCTCTGCCGTCTGGATACTGCTGCATGCGTGTGAACCGGGTTTTTCTGGACCACACCAAATGAATCAGAACATTTTTTGTAGATAATTTCTGAGAAGGTTTTCATATCGAGTTGTGGATTCTCCCTCAACTGGGCTTTGAGTAATCTCGTCAACTCCAAGTCTAATGTTGACCAAGCTGAAGTGTCAATTGCTTTCGGAAATTTAATTCTTGTCTTGGGTTCTGAATTTACATCTGCTTCTGAATCGGAGACTTTGTCGGGGCTGTGGTTAGCTTCCGGCCCGGCGTAGTCAGACGTGTTACCTGCCTCCTTGGTTGATGCAGAGCGTTGATTGATAGCAGTTTGACAACCCATTTTAGTTTTATGAACATTCATTCCGCGAATTGACTTAAATCTTCTTCCACAAACACATTCAGTTCCTCCGTCGAAAGCAATCTGTGGAACATGGATGGGTTCTGGAACTTCTTGAGCCGACGAAACTGAGCCCGCACTGAGAGATGATGGGCGGCGAACAGAAGCGGGAAGACATCCCATTTTTGTTCTGTGAACTTTCATTCCTCGGACTGTCTTAAAGCTTTTTCCACACACACACAACACGGGCAAACCCCCATCAGGGTTCCTTGGAAAAGCCGGTTCATCATCCTGTAGTCCATTGATGAGCTCATCATTCTCCCCCCCCTTTCGGTAAGAGCTCTGGGGGCATAATTCTTTTGTTGTATGTATGTATGTATGTATGTATGTATGTATGTATGTATGTATGTATGTATGTATGTATGTATGTATGTATGTATGTATGTACTAGCAGTGCCCGTAGCATAGTAGAGATCAATTTTTTAGGTCTCGGCTCGGCCCGTCGACAACTTAGCCCAGTCCGTTTCAAAAACCCAAACTCCTGGCCCGGCAAAGCCCGTCTGAATTAAGCCCGGCCCATTCTTACAGGCCTAGAAGTTCTATATACTTGATGAAAAACTTCAGCCCGTCCCACCTTGACTTCAGGTTTGGCCCGGCCCAACTGAAGACCCTAAAATATCTATATACTTGGTGAAAAACCTCGGCCCGTCCCACTTTAATTTTTCAATAGTTCTGATAACAACCAGATAATCAAGAATTTCGGGGTTTTTCAAACCAATTCAATACAAAATATAATTCATATTTTCAAAAAACATATAGACTTTAGGTCCAGCAAAAAAGTTGAAAATGACACTTTCCTTTTTCTAAATAAGTTTAGATAACTCAACAAGTTCTTAAAACAGTAATCATTTGTAATATGAATAAAAAATGTAAGTTTAGGGACGTCAATTTGGAAGGATCAGAGAAGGTATTTTCTTCTGACTTTTCAGTGGGCCCCTGACGTAGTTTTGGACCCCAAGAATTAGAAATGAGGTCCCAAAATTGGCCTAAGAAGTGTAAAGTTGAAGATTCAAAAGTTTGAACTTTTCTGTAAAAAAATTAATCACCAGTTTTTGTTTATTTAATAAAATCGATATTTGATTTTTTTTTTAAGTAAAAAGTTATAGTAAAAACTTAGTTTTTTCCATATTGATTCGAAAGTTTGCTATATTTTCAATTTACACATATTTCACATATCAAGTATTTAGAAGAATGTGGTCAAGGTTTTTTTTATTTTATAGACTTATTATTATCTACTAATTGCAAACAATTAGTAGCCGCCTAATTGCAAATGTTTTTCATGGTTCACTTAATTTTAGCTTTTAAGTGTCCGATGACCTAACTCTATGATGAAAAAAGAGGTGTTTTGTGTTGATATTGCTCCAGAGAGAAAAAATACAGAAAGAAAGTGAATGAGAAAAAAGAAAAAAGAGGTGGAAAATGCGAGCAGAATAAAAGTTTAATTTCAATTCTTTTTGTTTGGTTTTACTAAATAAAAAATTCAAGATATCTTACAACGGACTTTATAACGACAGCAATCAAAATTGCTTTTATTGTTGAGAAGATTGTTGAAATAAGTTCTCCATTCATTCAAGCCATCTTCCATGGACGCAGATGGTTTCCCATCGAGTTTGCGCACCTTTACAGGACGTTTTTTTAATCACCACCGCTAGATTTGTTTATTATTTTCCAAACCTCACCGTGTTGATTCCTCGAGGCAGCCGCCTCCAGATCACTGAGCTGTCTCTCAAGGTAGGTCCTTTCATCCATAATAAGAGACTTTTTTACTTGCTCCCGAAGGCCCACTTTAGTGCCGGGGGCTCCCTTAAGTGCGTGGGGCTCGCTTCAGTGCCGAGGGCTCTCTTAAGTGCTTGGGACCCACTACATTGATGGAGGCCCCCTTAAGTGCATGGGGCCCACTTTAATGCCGAGTGCCGCCTCAAGTACGTGGGACCCACTTCATTGTTGGGGGCCCCATTAGGTGCGCGAGGCCCACTTTAGTGCCGAGTGCCCCCTTAAGTGCCTGGGGCCCACTGAAAAATACAGGAAAAGCTAATAAAACATCAGGAAATGCCCACTTAGGTGCCGGGGGTCCACTTATGCGCGGGGACCACTTATGTGCGGGGGAGCCACTTAAGGACGGGGGCCCACTTAAGTGCTTGGAGCCCACTTAACTGCGTGCGGTACACTTTAGTGCCGGGGGCCCACTCAAAAGTCAGGGAGCAATCGTGTTTTCGGCACATTCTTACACGTTTTCGCTTAACTCACACTGTTTGTATGTGTGCATCATGGACCCCTGTTTTGTAATCGATTTTTCGACCACTTCTACAAGTCCAATTGACTTGAAAATTTTCAAACAAATGTATTTCCGCTAATAATGCAATATTTTAATACTTTCATGTTATAAAAATACTTAGTTAAACTATAATTAACTAAAATACGCCAGAGCATTCAATACGCAGGCTGTGGATTTACGTCTACATAGCGGGCTTAAAGTAAACAAGTAAAGGAAAAAACGACTTTTTTAAAACAAACTTTGATTTCAAAGACACTCGATGTGTGTATCTGTGTATGTATAAAAAAGATGTTCAAATTACGATTTTTTTAATTGAATCATGTATTGTCATCCAATATAAAGAAATGCTAAAAGTTTCAGCATCCTAGCTAGTTAAAAAGCTGGTTACATTTTACTTTCAAGATTTGCGTACAGAGAAAGCCACAAACACACATAACACACACACACAAACAGAGATTGTAACCTAAATAAAAGTTTGTAAAACTATTTTTTAACACAAACTTTGATTTCAAATACACTCGATGTGTGTCTGTCTGTGTGTATGTGTGTATGTATACGAAAGATGTTCAAATTACGTTTTTTTTAGTTTTTTTTGTTTTGTTTTTAATTGAATCATGTATTGTCGTCCAATATAAAGATATGCTGAAAGTTTCAGCTTCCTAGCTAGTCAAAAAGCTGGTTAAATTTCACTTGCAAAATTTGCGTACAGAGAAAGCCACACACACACACACACACACACACACACACAAACAAAGATTGCAACCTAAATAAAAGTTTGTAAAAAAAATCTTTTTTTAAAAAAACACGCTTTTATTTATTTGTGGAAAGTTCACTGAAAAGTATAAAATATTTTTTTTCTTTGCTGTTATATGTTATCAAAAAGCTTTATGACTAAAATTAAAAGCGTTGGCCGCATATCATAACCCATGGATTAAGATGGACATGGAAATGGATTGTGATGAGCGCCCCAAACCGTTGTTTTTGGCAGCAGTTCAGTTTTCCAGATTCCTGAGTCTCCGAAAAGAGTTGAAAACTGCTTGGCCAATAACTAAACTATTTAGTCACCCACCTCACATTAACGTCAACTTGACATGAAGAGTAGCCTTCATCGATTAGCATGTAGCATGCTCCACCTTCAAATCCACGTGACTGACACACCCCCTGATAAGTGGACGTGGTGACCTACAGTGCTTGTGCTTTCAATTATCTTTGCAATTCGCATAACATTAGTGTTCAATGATATTTTGCTTTTCGGTAGTAGTTGACAAAATTATAAATATAAGATACTAGAGTTTGTGTGCAGGCTATTTTTTCTTTTAAGAAATTTTGACCAAGATGACCATTGTTTTGTAAATAAAATTAGACAAACAAACAAACAACTTTTTAAAAGCTACTCCAAGAATAACGTTATTAATTGTTATTACATCTTCATTATAATTCGGATCAAATAAAGGTGCACGTTTATGGAAACAGCTGTTACACACCTAGAGGTCGGACCGAGCGTCTTGTAAGAAATTCATTATGCTGCTTGACAACAACACTCGAACGTAATTAACTGCGCTCAAATGATTTGGATTTCGAGTACTGAGAAGGACGGTTTTGAAAAAGTTTTCATCGAAGCAGAAATTAAAATCTGCTTTTATTACGAAGAATCCGTTTCGTTGAGGACTAAAGTTCGATTGAAGATATTGAAATGAGACGCGAACCGCGATTTCCTAACAAAAACTTTATTGGTTCGACGATGATGACAATGAGACAGTCTCATCCGCACCACGAGAATACGATACACAGTGGTCACTTCATGGTCAGTTATGTCCACGAAGATGACCAACAAGGAGATGACAAAGAAGCCGGTGAAACTGTCCTGGAGAACGTCATCAGCCACATGGCACAGAATGTACCACATCAACATCACCACGAAGGCTCCATTGATGTATCACTGGCTGTTCTGTTTCGGCATATGACACTTGCCTACAGGTTATGTGAATTTCTTGAATATGTTGAGAAAGTTGTTGAGCTTTTTCACCAATCATTTCTACAGTTTCTTTTTCATTAATAGTTCAAATAATATATTAATCTATTTGCAGTAAACATTAACTGCTTTTGTTCACTATATGATTTATTGGAAATTAGTTAACATATTCATTGTAGTCTACTCTGCTATCAATATCAATTATCCACTTTGACAATCATGTTTTTATTTAGCTAAATATTTTGTTTTATTTGTATTTTTTTAATTAAAAAAATAACTGTTCCTCTCACTCAAAGTTGATTCAACTTACAAAACTGGCCTGTGTTACCTAGCCATGTATTGCTTCAGACTTGAAAACAAATTCCTAGCTGAATTTGACCTACACTACTTGTATTTGACTGGACTCTTCTTATTTCTGGACACTCTATCTTGCTTCAACATATTCAAAAGAGTCTTAAATTATGGATTTTGCACAAATTTCTGATGGAAAGGCTCTCCAGTTGACATCTTGAGTTTTCTGTCATGAACACTGAATTGTAATTAATTTGAATGCATGAAATGATGAAGTTTACAGAAATGAAGTTTAACAAACAAGCATGTCAACATGTTGTTGTTATTGAGTAACTTCTGTCTCTCTTTTTCTCTTGTCTGAATGATATTGACAAAGGTGCCCCTCCTCCAACTCTATGCATGGTTGATAACAATGGCTAGTTTCATGCTTAGGTCTTATAATGCTGTCCTGGATGTCTTCATTTTATCACTAATACAATACAATATCTTTTTCATAGCTTGTGATTATATGTTATTTAATTGTTATGGGGTGAAAATAAGTTAATAATAATAATAATAATAATAATAATAATGAAATTTTAATAATGCAGTTCACTGTGTTTTCAAGAACAATTCACTAATAATAAAGTTGATTGATTATTTCTTAAAGCTCAAGCTGTTGTTGTTTGTGACTCATTTTGTAGTCAAAGGATTCTTACAAAAATGTAATCAAAAATTTGAATTTTGTTGTCTCCTCGGTGACTCTGAATAATACAATATATTTAATGCTTTGTTGCAGTATTTATAATATTAGTTACAATGTTTGTGCTACTGATGATGAAAATGGCGTTGATGTTGATGATGATGATGATGATGGTGGTGATTATGGTGTTTTGTTGTTGATAGTGGTGCTGAATATGAGGCTGCTGCTGATGACACCATTGGTGGTGATGAAGATTTATTTATACAGTATGCTGAAAAGTTGCATGCATAATTTAAGGGTGTTTTCAGACATTTTATTTTAAGAGAGTTTCTGGTGTTGCAAATTTTACTGTTAATTTTTGTTGAAACTTGTTATGAATATGTTTCTTATCTATTCCAGTGGGAAGTTGGTTTCACCAAAATGGAAAAACTTCAAAGGCATTAAAGTGAAACTGAAAGAGAAAATCCGACTGAACAACATTATCTGGAGAGAGTGGTTTATGCAATGTTAGAAATTCTTTTTTTCTTTTAACCCACTTTTTAATTCTTTCCATATTTCATTCTTTTTTAATTTATTTTTTTTAATTATCCCATTTTTAAATGCTAATTATTTTAAAATATATTTACTTATATGTTATGCGTGAGTCCTATTCTTAACTACATGTCTTTGTTACTTAATTGTGTTAGCTTGCTCCATAACTGTCTGTTCATTAATTTTCGGTTCTTTAAAAATTTATTGTTTATTATATTCCTTATTGTTTGGTTAAAAAATATAAATTTGTGTCTTTCATAAACTTCTTATGTATGTATTACTGCTTTTAGCTTGGTATGTTGTAATAATATAACTTTTGGAGACTTGTTGACAAGAATTTGGTTCCCGAACTAATAATTTAGATGGAATTATTAGTTTCTTTGTTCAAAATTCCCCTGTTTATTAGTGAACCAGCAACCACTGGCTTGGCACATGATAAAAAATGCTAATTAAAGCTCAAAATTATTATATATCAAAGTCAGCCGATACTAGCACAGATAATTACAACTTATAACTATACCAAATTACATTTCTCACGATAAAATGTGTATGAGTTTTTTTTTCAAACATATAAAATCTTAGTCAATATTTGATCACCATAATATAAAACGAATTTAAGTTGTATTCATCAATAAAATACTAAATAGCACAATTTCATCAGACAAAACACTGGATTTATATAAATTAATGCATTTGAAAATTTATTATTATTATTATTATTACTATTAATCAATATGCATAAGAGTTTGTTAGAATGTAACATAATATTTATATGAACAAATGTATGTTCTTATTCAAAAATTAACCAAAATAGAACCAAAACAGTGATTTTTAAATCTATAAAAGGGGTTTTTGAGGGTTTGTCATGGTTCCTTAAAATTATTAGTTATTGTATATTTGGGCCCATACTCTGCACTTGAAATGAGTTGTTCAATACTCTTATTAAAAAAATAATTTGGGTGCCTAATAAGATGTTGGTGGAATTTGGACCACTTAATTTATTTTTTTAGTATTTTTGATTTGAAATCAATTATTTCTTTCAACTTTTAAGACATTTTTCTCTTCATATTTTTATGGGTTTTTTTACTTTTACATTGGTTATTTATTTTATTATGTTGAAAATTATTTGAGATTTGAAATTTTCTTTTAACAGGATGAATCGCCTAGGTATTAGTTATTTATTATCTTATGATTTTCAAATTTTTATCATCGCTATGTTTTAAAATCAGATGATTGTTTTAGTTTGAATTAAAATGTTAGTTTTCTACATCTATTGACTCTTTATTATTTTGTAAATTATTTTCAATTTTATCTTAATTTATTCATCAGACATCAAGAAGAAGAAATCAGTGGTGTGCCAGTTTGAAGTTCCTGCTTTTGAGAAGACCCATTGTAGACCTGAGGTGAGTCAATCCTTTGAAGGATTATTACACTCTTACACTATTACACCATGCATGATAAGCATGATAAGCATCATTATCACATATAGCTCAGTACACATTATTATCCTTTATGCACAGTATGATACACATTATTATTCCCCAGTCATTGCATGATATTTTCTATACTTAACACCAACAAAAATAAACCTTGCATCATGTATTAATCATCTGTATTTCTTACTCACTCACTCAATTGGATGAGTGTTTGCTGCTGCTGTTGAATCAAGATAATTTTGGAAGGAAAGGAGATGGAGATTCATCAAATTATTTATATTTTTTTCTTTTTCTACATTTCCTTGCGAAAAATAGAATCAATCATTCTATCTATTTTTATATCTTGCACTCGATTAAACTCATTATTTTTTTTTACTTATTTCGTATAGTTACCATAATTGGAAATAAAAAAGCTTAATATTCTCATGTAATTCAGATTTTGTCCTGATTCTATAGTATTATTTATATATGAAATTTTACTTTTGCTGGCTGGGACTATTTTCAAAGCGCAAGTTTTTAGGGAGTTTTTTTTAAGGTTTTTTAAGTTATCTAATCATCAAGGTACTTTGTAATTGTATGACTAATCTTTCTTAATGCAATAAAATCAAATCCAATTAAACATACAAAATAGCTTCATAAAGCTTTGATTTTTGAAATATGTTTTTTATATTTTTGAACTCTGCATTGCACTGACTAAAATCACTCAGTAGCTGCATCTAGAAAACTAAGTATAATCTTTTTTTTTATGCACTCATACAAAAATGAGTGATTTTCCAAGATGGGTAAAACACATTAACGGTAAAACACATTAACACTGCATCATAACCGACAGGCCATACAACATACTTGCAGTTATATAAATCATTCTGTATTTGGGAATAATTAGTCTGTTGTTTTCCAGATAGCAAATTCACAAGAGGGAATAAATTTAAGAACAAATGGAGTAAGAGTAGTAAACAACAATGTCCTTTATTAACCCTGAACCTGAAATGCTTACATGTAGTCAGAGGAAAGCGGCGATGATGATGATGATGATGATGATGATGATGATGACGATGATGATGATGATGATGATGATGCAATGGTGTAGCGTAGTAGGGTGGTTTTTAATAAAAGTTTAACTGATTTTACTTTCCCCCTGGTCATCAACTTTTTTGTAGGAAAATTTTGTTCCCATCAACTTTTTTGGAGGTTACCAACCTTTGTGGATGAAACCCATGCTAACCACTGATGATGATGATGATATTGAAAATATAACCGGGCTTAATAAGGTCAAGGCTCTGAAGTAGAATAAAATTTGTGATTAGCTTAAAACAATTTCATATAATCAAATCAGTAGTAAAAAATCTTCTAGTTTATGGCTTATTGGTCCATTGAGGCATCATAATAAAATATGTAGTGTTAAAATGAATGTTCCTGTGGTGTGGTGGTTTTCAATTTTCATTTTATTAACCATTTCTTCTATTATTGTTTATTGCAAAATGAGAAGTAGTATTATCAAGGGGGAAGGGATTCTTTGTTTGAATTAGATCATTTGAATCTAATAACAATCTGGTCTAGAAGTTTAACGTTTTTTATCTTGTCAACCTCAATTCAGTAGTTAAGTAGATAAAAAAGAAAGAGTATTTCTTGTTTTTTGAACCTTTGAAAAGAGGTGGGTTAAAAATAAAAAGTTTGTCCTTCTGTTAACCTTGAGAGCAGTTTAAGTTTCATATTTTGTGTTCCTACCTGCTTTTTGGCATTTTTTTTAGAATGAATTTCTTAAACCTTAGAGAGCTCCAGTTGATCTTTGTTCCCCCTAATGAGATTAAATATTGACTTGTTCTTATGGAAATTGAATAGTTATAAATTCACAACTTTTTTTTTTAAGTTCTTTTTCTCATTTGTTTTCTTGATTCATTTTGCAATTTTAATCGGATAAATATGTTTCTCAAGTTCAATATGATAATGAAGAGTCTAGTTTTTTTTCAGTTTGTTTAGTTATTTAGCCTTCAATTTCTAGTTTATTAGTGCAGAGCTCATATATTACTGTTTCGAGTAGCAATTTTATTTGTTAATATTTTCTGTGACAAACCTTTTGCACTGTATTTTCATCTTGTACTTAAAAATCTCCACTGAATGACTGAATTCTTTATGCCTGTACAGCCATGGTTTCATCATTTTAACACATCTACATTGAAGATGGGTTATTATAATTATCTTGTGACTAAATTAATTAGTAGAGCTTTCAGTGATAGCATTTATTTATCTCTAGTTCATTATGCATATGAGAAGGGGTGTGTTCTGCATAGATTTGCATCTTATTAACAATTTAAAAATTTAAAAAAAGTTCATTCAAGTTTGTTTTAGCTATTCACTAATTTGCATCTGTTTTTAATAGTCTTATAATATTTCTATAGACTCCTTTGTATGGATATTTTAATATTTTTTTGTAACTTTCTCATTCACTATTTCTCTCTCTCTCTCTCTCTCTTTCTCTTTCTCTTTCTCTCTCTCTCTCTCTCTTTCTCTTTCTCTCTCTTGCTCTTTCTCTTTCCACATTTTAATGTTGAAAGAATTATTTATCTTCAATCATCACATCTTCAGAAGAACTGTCTGCAGGTATTCTTTATTTTTGTTGACTGTTGAACACCTGCATTGACTTCTGATTTTTTTTTCATTTTTAAGCAGTTTTTTTCCACAAACTTCATCATTGTTTCCTCCATCAAATTGATGAATCTTGTTTATTAGGCTATGAAGTATTCTTATTATTTCAAAAGAGATTTTATTATAATCATGTTCAATTTTTTCAAAGTCATGATAGTTCAACGACCTTAGCTTCTCATCTTCAACTCGACTTGTTAACCCCACATCCACTGTATAACCACGTAGCTGGTTAAATAATAAAGGCTAAAGCTTGTTTCTTGTAAATAGGGCATTGAAGAATGAACATCATCATCATCATCTGGGAGGATATTTCAGCAAAACCTTTTAGGGAAACTTGTTCTCAGGGCCCACCAATTTTTTGGGGCCCCTTTTCTATCTCTTGGGGACCCTATACTATGTCAGGGGGCCTCTCAAAAGGCCATTTCTCTCTTGCCCCCAGAATTGATGTCCCTGATAATCATCATCATTATGTTATTCTTATTATTAATATTATTATGATTTTATTTATTTATATTTTATTCTCAATACAAACTCTTACAGGCCTCTAATGGCCTCCAAAGCAGATTTTATTGATATTCTACACTTCTGAAATGAGAAATCATGAGATTTTTGTAATTTTGAATTGACATAATTCCTTATTAACAATTTCATAAGGCTAATAAAGATGTCAAATTGCAGTCGAAGTATTTGCTTATTGTTTCTCTTTAGAAGGTTATTTCAGGAAGCAAGCAATCTTGAAGCACTCAGATATTTCTTTTTATTTTTATTTTTAACGATGTATCGATTCTGACATCTTTGTTGTTCTTCAACAGGCGATCGTTCTTGAAGGAAAATATTGGAAGAGGCAGCTGCAATGTCTCACCACGGAGTATCAGAAGTGGAGACGATTTTACAAGGAGAAGGGAGATCGTTCCACTTTTCACAATGTGTGAATTCTTTTAATTTTGCTCTATTTTAATTTTTTGCTCAGAATTTTTGTGTTTTTTTTAAACTAATTATTTCTCATGAAATTGAAAACAATTTTCAAGAAGATAAAATTGATTTAAATACATATTGCATGTACATCATGCATATATATCATGCATAAGCATCATGCATGTACATCATGCATTATTCTATGTTTCAGTTTATTTGTTTTTTCCTTCTATTGATTTAATTTTGTTATGCTTAAATGTTTTTTTGTTTCTATCAGTACGAATCGACAGATGACAATATGCTGGACAAGTTGTGCAACACGCGTAGTATTGTCAGATTCGCCAATGAAATCAACTCTTCTTCTCTTCTATCTGAACAATTCTGGTCCTTCATGGACTCAAATACTCTTCCAGATTTCCCCGATGACACTCTCTTCTCCTCTATCAACCAGCCGTTTGCTTTTCCCGACCCTAGAGAAATTGGTGGGTGACTGACTGTTCATTGTACGTATATGAACTACCGTTCTTTGTTCTAAAATTGAGTCTGTGTTTGTCTTCGGTGGTTGGTTTATACCTTAAATTGACAGTTTTGTTGTGCTTGTTGTACTTGTTATTGTAACGAATTGCATGATTTAATTGAAGAATTGAAATACTTGTAATACTAAGGCTTCAATCATGTTGACATTTAATCTTATGGGCATTGGTTACTGAGCGGTAAAGTTTGACCACCTGTTGTGCAACAAAATGGCAGTTCAAATTACACTAATGATGCCATGTGGATTTTTGGTTCTTGAATATGACTGTTTCAGATAGAAAATGATGTTTTCGTGTGAAAGAAAGCATAATTGTAGTTTAAAAAATTAATTCTGTTCTCTTTATTGTTGAGGATTATGTCAAGTTTTTTATAGCATGATATTTTTAAATTTTATTTTTTACAGTACAGGGAGGGTTCAGTAAAATTGTTCAACCGCATTTACTCCAGTTGCAACCCAGTTTAGAGGAATTCATGGAGATTGACAACATCGGACCATTACCGGTCTTTCATGACTTTAGAAGTTTTAGAGCACCAAAAATTCAGCCGAGTGTTGATCATGTTTGTATTTGAGTTTTTGCCGATTTTAGATAATCACAATGTTTTTGATAGTTTATTTTCTGATAGTGGCTCTGGAATCTATGGTGATATGATGACTTATGTATTAAATTTAATGTTATTGTATTAATGTTTAATTTTAGTTGATGATGTTTTCTTGTATTTGTATTGTATTATTTATTTCTTTATTTATTTATTTATTTTTATTTATTTCTTTGTTTTTTTGTTACATTCCAGGAAACTTTGATCATAAATGAAATACAAAGACAGCTGATGAATGAAGAAAGTAAAATACAGAACAGATCACATTTACCTCATCCTCCTCCTTTTCCTCCTCCCTCTACTGCTTCATCATCATCATCATCACAACCGGCATCCTTGCTTCCTTTATCTGCATCTCAATTTCAAGAGTCGATCAATCAATTTAATCTTGATCTTCAACAAATCGAATTTTCCCCTGTGATGCAAAACAACTTAGAAAACATGGAAGCTCTCAGAAGTTTTCGTTCAAACAGTGCCTCTCAAAATGCCGTGTCTGAAATGTTTGCACCTCAAAATATTTTGGAACAGAATCAGACCATCGGTTTGGTCCAGAAACAAGAAGCCTCGCGATATTCAAATCAAACGACACGAAATAACATGTCGTCACTCTGCAATGCCGACGTTTGTCCTCAACAACCTCAGTGTACTGGCAGTGACTTTCCATTCAAAAAGCCAACGGTGGCTCCTGTTAACACTCTCCAGAATCAACCCGGGCATTCTCCGCGGAATAAATTTAGAGTTTACGCAAACAAAAACTCTGCTTTCAACAGCAATCGAACTACTCCTGCCTCATTGTACCACGTTTTGAATTCAAATGCTGCAAACAACTATCACACAGTTCATGCACACATGTTACAGCAGATCTTGATGGAAGATGACGGTTCGGATCCTTACAAGAGACGAGCATCCACTGGTTCGGTGCCATGTCTTGCGACCTCCGTACGATCGGGTAACAAAAAACACGTCAGCTTTGCAATCCCAGACCAGGTGGATATTTGACTACTTTTTGGATTTTTTTTATTATTACATATACGTAAGTTATGTCTGATTCTACGGGCAATTAAATAGGAAATGTAATTTTATATCGAACTGCTCAAATCTTTACCAATGTTTTATAAACTAGAGAAAACTATTTGAGTTGTTTAAATAAAGTTGACCACACCATTATATCATCATGTCATTATATCATCATGTCATTATATCATCATGCCATCATATCATCATGCCATCATATCATCATGCCATCATATCATCATGTCATCATATCATCATATCATCATGTCATCATATCATATCATCATGTCATCATATCATCATGCCATCATATCATCATGTCATCATATCATCATGCCATCATATCATCATGTCATCATATCATCATGTCATTATATCACCATGCCATCATATCATCATGTCATCATATCATCATGTCATCATATCATCATGCCATTATATCATCATGACATCATATCATCATGCCCCCATTGTACATTGAATCATCTAATTTTATTATTCAGCCATTTTTCCTTACAGCTGTTTTAATTATAATTCTTTGGTTTTGTTTCACATTCTTGAGAAATCAAAAAAGTTTGTCAGCTGTTGCCAATACTGGTTGTAACTGTAGCCATCTTTAGTTTGAAAGTCGTGGTTACTCACCAACTAATATAATATCTATCTTCATAGCTGATTAAACAAGTTCAGCAGGCTATCAACTGTTTAATAGATTTTTAATCAATTATATTCTAAATCATAAATTTTCTATCCAGCCAAAACAACAGCCACAACAACAGCAACAACAAAGGTCAAAGCAACAGCAGCAACACTATACAACAACGAGGCCACCTGAAATGTCACGCTGCGGAGTTCTGAAGGCCTCTAAACAACAACCATCGCACCAGGGTCTCCTGGAACGACTACTACTTCAAGGTAGTTGTTTTCTTTTGCAGCTTTCATGTTATTTCGCATTTTAGTAAATTTATTTTATCACTTAGTTTGATTTTCGTGTGCCCTTCATTCTTATGTATCACTGTTATAATATGTAGAAACAGAATATTATTACCAGTGCCTAGTTTGAAAGATATGAAATTTTCATCGGATTATTAAACTCACAAACTTTGACTTGCTATTTTTTACATTACCACAAACAAACGACTGATTGTTATTTGTCAGGCAAGCCTCAACAACACCAAACTGCCTCTTCAACAACACATAGGCCTCAAAATTGTTCGCTACCCGATACAAGACAGCAGCAACAACAACAATTTACCAGTGACAACAACAACTATATAATTATCAACAACACCAACAGTGCCAACAATTACAACACCAACAGTGCCAACAATTACAACAGTAACAGTGCCAACAATTACAACAGCAACAGTGCCAACAACCAAAATAACAGCAACAGTAATTCTATAATCACCATCGATAATGCAACTTTTGCCAACAATTCCTTCAACAGTGGACAGTCTGGCTTCATTCAAAACAATGACACAACCAGTGGCAGCATTGAATCTCAAACTTCTTGCATTTTCCAAACTGATTCCAGTTTACAATTTCCAAGTTCTTTCACTATCCTCCCTGCAAGTGGTTCCAACTCAACTTTTAACTGGCAAGAAGTAGGAATGCTTTTTTTATCTTTAAATGTTTTTAGGTCTTATTAATAAATACATTGAGTTTTTCAAAGATTATTAATAATTATAATAAATGTTTGCGTATACTCTACTAGGTGATCCCCAAATCTGACAACATGACATCTTCTCAACCCTCAAATCTTCAAATTGTTCTTCTTCCTGACTTGATTCCCGCACCATCTATTTTTGACCAATCAAACAGTGGACATAATGAATCTTCATCCAATCCGCAATCTGAAATTTTGAATATTTCTGATCTGAAGTCGAATCTCGGTTATAATTCAAGCGATTTGACGATCAGATTGTCCAATGAATCTTCTTGCTTTCAAACGCATCTGGTTGGCTTAAAACATATTTTTAATTAGATTTGTTATTTGCGTTGTTTATATTAATATTTTTTAAAGTCAATCATTTTTGAAAAGGTTGTGTTTGCAACAGTTTTTATTTTGATATATTTTACAGAACAATCAATCAATTGGCTCAACCAACTTCGGCCAATTGATTGACAATTCCCAACAGACTTTAAAGATAATTGACAATCCTTTTTCATCTTTTCAAGAAGGTTTCTTTTAAATTTGTTTACTTGGAGGATTAATTATTTTTGAGTTGAATTAATAATTTTAAAGTTAATTTTTAAAAAATTCATGATTTCAGAGATATATAATATAATATTAATTTATTTTTTATTAAATTTTAATGATAAACAATTATATTATTCAAATAACTGATAATTATATTATGATATGCATTATTCTGTGACATAAATGCATTACTCCATGACATACTCTGTGGCATACATGCATTACTCCGTGAGCTATATGCACTTCTATGTGACATACATACATTATTCTATGACATACATGCATTACTCTATGACATACATGCATTACTTACTCTGTGACCTCTATACATTACATGTGACATACATGTATTACTCTGTGACACAAAAGCTTAACTCTGACCTATATTCATTATTATGTGGCATATATGTATTAGTCTATATGTATTACTCCATGATACACATGCATTACTCTGATTTGTGGCATATTTCAGTGAAATACATTGATTCTAGTTCATTCTAGCTAACCCCGAGTTATTTATTTCATTTGAGGAGATACTAAGATAGTATTGTTTTTCATTAGATTGATGTACTAAATCAAATTTTATAATTAGTCTTTATGTTTTGTTTTGTTCCAAAGGTTCATCATTATCATCTCTCTTGTTGGATCAACCAATGTCATCTTCATCTTCTTCATTGGTTGGTCTTTTGAAGATGCTTTTAATTTTTGAGAATTTTTAAATTTATTTAATATGTAAATATATTTTATAAATTTTATATATAAAATATGTTTTGTATATTTCATATATAAAGATATTTAATATATAAGATTATTTAGTAAAACTTTTTGTATCTGTTAAAAAATATTAAACCTAAATTAAAGGTTAAAAGTTGGGACGCAACACAAGATGTACCTTAGATGTTATATTTTTCTGTAATGAAACATTTGTTTACAATGTTAACATTTAAAATGAGATATATTAGCAGCACTTTATATTTAACATTTAAAATGAGATATATTAGCAGTACTTTATATTTCAGAATCGTTCTCGACACTCAAGCAGTGAATCAATCGGTGGACATCACGGACAGACGGACATGTTGGTAAGTTGTGATATATATTTATAAAGTGGTGAAGTTAGCAAGTTTATTATTACTACTTATTTATTGTTGTTTACTTGTTCAGAAATTATTACTCTAAGAATTTTTGAAAAAAAAAAATTGATTTTCTTTAAAAAAGCAGAAAGATCAGAAACGAACGCATCACGTGTCTGCCGAACAACAAAGAAGATGCAAAATAAAAGTGATGTTTTTTGTTCAATTGTATGAAAATTAGAATTTGTAGCTGACACAAACGAGAAGGGCACTCGGTCTTTTTTTCAATAATCGAACCAGAGTTCTTGAAAAGTTCAGATTAACAATTGATAATCAAATCAAACACCATTTCTGTAAATATTTGTGTTTAAACACAAAAAATGAAGGTTTTAATGATTTGAGACAGCAAGCAAACAAATGTTTATACAGTTTACAGTTGGTACTGAAAACCTTTTTCAGACAAGTTGTGTTTGATCAGCAACTTTTCTGTTTTCATATGGTATTGATAACATAGCAAGTACAAATCCAAAACCGAGTATCAGTAATACCCAAATTTGAAAATGTTCAAACTAAAAAATCCACTCGGGAAAATTTAAAACCCAAATTGAAAAAACAGTGAAAGTCAAACCCATGTCATTGCTAATTTCTACTTCAGTTTATTTTTTAACTATGCTGTGGATTAAATTTTTAGCAACCTGAGAATGATTTTACGTGCTTATTATTATTATTAACAACAAATATTTACATGCCTTTCATAATATTCTCAAAAGCATGGCATTAATTATTCTACTTATTCTCAAGTATTGATGCCAGTAAAATATTATGAATATCATTATCATAATTTATTACTAATTAATTAACAGAGTGGATTTGATATCTTAAACAAGTTGGTTCCAGAACTGAACAGAATGAACTCAAACAAAATTAACAAAGCAACTACACTAATGAAAGGTTAATTAAGTATTTTGTTGTATGTGAACAGAGGCTTATAAATTGTTCATGCAGCTAGATTGATATAGGAGTGCAGGTAGAAGCTAGATTGATGTAAGAGTGCAGCTAGCTTGATATAGAAGTGCAGCTAGATTGATGTAAGAGTGCAGCTAGCTTGATATAAGAGTGCAGCTAGATTGATATAGGAGAGCAGCTAGATTGATATAAGAGTGCAGCTATATTTATATAAGAGTGCAGCGTGATAAGGGTGGCCTTGTTTATTTTTTATTGTTTTTTAAACAATGAACAGGTTATTGTATTTGGTAGTTTTAAACCCAGTATATGTTACCACGTTTATATTAACTTGTGTTTCTTTTTGGTTTGTTTTGAATACTGTTGTTGTTATGCTCAATAACCTTCTAGTAAGTAATAAAAAAAAACGATCATTTTTGCAGCTGCAGATTTTTGTAAAAATTTGAAACACGAGAAAGAAATGAATATGGAATCGATTAAATCTAAGAAACTTGAAATTGAACAACTCAACATTGACATCAGGTAATTTTTAAATCGCTCACATATCTTCCCACCATATGTGATTCAACCAAACTACTTTGTTTTTAAAGTTATTTTGTTAAAGTTGATAAAGTTATTTTGTTAAAGTTGATAAAGTTATTTTGTTAAAGTTGATAAAGTTATTTTGTTAAAGTTGATAAAGTTATTTTGTTAAAGTTGATAAAGTTATTTTGTTAAAGTTGATAAAGTTATTTTGTCTTTTTTATAAAATTATTTATATAGTTTTGCTACAGTACAATAGCTGAAGAGATTTTTATATTTTCTTTACAATACAATACAATAAAATGCAATAGAGCTAAGTGACTCAATTTTAGCATGATTTTTCTGATGGTCAGCATTTTAGTTATAATTTTAATTTATTAACACAGTAATCTGCAGCAGAGACTACCAGCCACGGGTATTGGTCCCCCTGTGAGATCAAAGACTGACAGAACATCAGCCATGATGAAAGAGTACATCTACCAAAGAACTATGGAAAACTGGAAGTTCTGGATCGTATCCTTTCACTCGTACACACAAATGTTACATAAAAATATTTGACATTTCATTCTTATTTAGAGATAGATAACTGGGTTGTCCAGTTTTTTTTAGAAAAAAATATTTTTTGTGTGTCAAATATTCACGTGACATGCCAAGTTTTATGCAGATCCCTTCATTAGTATGGAGTTATTAAAGGAAAAACACCACCCATATTTGTGCTTTATATATAAGATATATTTTATAGTTTTAAATTGTAAAGTTCACTCCAAAAAAAAATTTTTCTTTAACCATTTTATTCCTATTGAATCGGTGCTGTTGCACCAACAAACAGTTCAGTGTAATTTTGAAATCCTGGATGGATTCCTACAATGAGTCAGTTGTAACCAATTCGAAAGAACAAATGATTGAATCGATACAAAATTGGCTCGGAGAAAGATGTACACTTCCTGTACTGAGAGAAGGTTTGTTCACCAAGTTTATTTAAATATTTCATTCATATTTTAACATATCAATTTTTTGCCTCTGATCTCAGTAACTATGGTGTTCTCCATGTTATGAATACAAAGTGTTTATCTTCTTATTCTGAACTCATGTCGTTGTTGTTTCTCATTATTTTATTGCAAATATTTACGATCTTAGACAATGCTTTGATATATTGTTGCAGTACATTTTTGAGCCAGCTTGATTTAAGTAAAATGACCTGCATTAACAATTTATTTACCTAGGTGGCATAACATGAAATCATTATACAAAACATTTGTTTCACCATGAAATAGCAATTTGATGTTTTCAGTTGGCTTTCTGTTTCAGGTGTCATGACATCATTGTGTCACCTTTGCAAAACAACTTCCATCCTCGAAGAACCCTCCATACTCCCCCAACAAGCCCGGTTAGCAGTTTGTAACAGCCAGCTATGACACATGGCTGCCTCTGAGCTGACACCTCTACTGCTTCATCATAACATTTTCATAACTCAAGCACATTATTCTGGCATGTTTCTTTATCTAACTAAACAGCTTGCTTAGAATTATAAAAAAAGAAGTTTCCTGCAATAATTATTTGTTATAAATAACTTATAGATTCAAGGAGTTAGTTATAAATAACTTTTAGATTCATGGTGTTTCAATTTAACAAACCGTTTACGAAGTTTCGAAAATCGGCCTTTCCTATGAATTGTTCAACAAGTTTCACACGTCATGCCTTCTTGTTCTATTTTCTCTTTTTATAAACTTAAACAGAAGATGTTTGAAACAGACTTTTATGTTGTAAATATTTTTGTTGTAATAAAGAATTCTGAAAATGCATGTTTTTTTAGTTGTTAAATTGGTAACATAAATAAACCAAGGGCTATTTACAGTATAATCCCATCAAATCAAACTCGCTTATATAATATATATTATAGAAACTCCCATCTATACTGAAATTTATCAATCATTCCCATCTCATCCAGCGATCATACAAAACAGACCCTAACATAATGAAACTCCAATATATCCAAGTAATTTCAGTGGCCCCCTGATCTTCAATATAACAAGATTAAAGATTATACTCAGCAATTCTAAACAAAAGACTGAGGCCAGAAACTTAACATATTATCATTCTATGCAAAGTTAAGTTTAGACGTTTTCTCCACATTTAACTGAGGTTAAATTCTTGACTTGCTTTTTATGGATTTTGGCTGGGTACATTCTCAAGATGGGCAGTGCACCACATTCTCTCACCCAATACACTAAACAGTCGTCCTTGTTAGAGAACATAGCCTGTGACGATTTTGTTTAGCTTCTCACTGAATATTTAGATTCACTTATTATTTAAATAGTAACACACAGTAATTTTTTTATATTTTTATAATTTGAAAAAATCATTCTCCTATGATCATGTAGTAAAAAATACAATGGTCCATGATGCTTTGAACCACGTAAAAATCGCAACTGTTCCCAATCTAAAATTTATAAAAATGGGGACCATAATACAAAATAAAAGCAAAAACAATATACAATGAAATGATCTTTCGTCAAAAATTACTCCTCGGAATTAAAATCTTCAAAATCTGGTTCATTTGAGGATTTTTCTGTATTTGTTTGAGACGATATGGTGCTCGCGTTCGGACAATAACTGCGTGACTTTTTGACAAAATTTAGAGTCACATCCCCAAGTTCGCCATCGTAGCGGTTTTTAGCCACCTGTAAAATTCAAAATAAGAAACTTTACAAAAGACCAAAGCATCACATGTTTGGATCTGAAGATATATCCAATAAGCATCTGCGTCCCGATATCGTTTTCACTTTCTTAATTCTTGCATAGAGGAACTTTCTCGTGTTTGTCATCATTATCATGCCGCATCACCGGGGTCAAATCTGGGAGTACTTTGAGGAAGAGACGGTCACGCAGAAAGTCAATGACAAGGATGTAGAAGTAAATCTTGCCAGATGCAAAGACTGCGGGAAACAGTATCATTTTAATTTAATCTTAGTAATCTAGTAATCTCAATCTCAGTAATCTGCAATGTATTTCTATCTCCATTGGTTTTTCCACTTTCACTATTGAATTGACTAAAAATGACGTTCTTTTGGTGTGCTAGAAGGTTTTCTACTTTTCAATTACTTGAAAAAATAATTTTAATTTTTCTTTTCATCAGCAAGTAAAATCATTTAATTAAATTGATAAACTACCGCATAATACGTACTAAATAAAGTAAATAAATACTTACTATCGGCGGTAGCGTTTTATTTAGAATCTAAATTTAGACAAATAGATGTACCGAAACTAAACAAATGAAACTTATTTCAAGTTGTAAAAAAAAATTAAATTTGGTAAATTTTTATAAATTTTGAAATTTTTTAATATTTATATATTTTTTTCAATGAATTCCTTTAATGTAGTTATTAATATTGTCTGTCGCGTATAGTTCACCATTCTATGTTATCTCGTTTCATTCGAGACAAAATTTCCACTTCAGTCGAGATCCCGATATCGTATCGTATCGTTATTGTTCGAAGCGTCTCGTATCGTATAATTCGAGGCAAATTTCAGAAATCGTATCGTATCGTTCCAAAAAAATAACGGGACGCAGAAGCTTAATATCCAAGACTAAAAAAATAATAGGAGGTACAGCAGATATATAAAAAACCCTCACTTGAATAAACTTTCCAGATTTGCGACTGGTTTGAAGAATGAGTATATTGTCGGCTTCCTGGCTTGCCTTTCCACTGCCGAAGATGGAAGATATTGTCAAAAGTTCAGACTCCTTTTCCTGTAGTGATTTGTTATGACCATTTTGTTAATGTAACAATAAAGAAGTTTGTTGCTTAGCTGAGTTACTATAACAAATAAATTAATTCAAAGTAATAAATAATAATTTATTCTAGAGGCATGATGGTGTAGCAGTAAAGCCTTGAACTTCTACGCTCGATGTCTCGGGTTCAATTCCCGTGCGGAATATCACATTGCGTAACCCCATTGGATAAGGAATTCACTCTTACAGCTCCGGTCAACTCAACCTTTCATCCGCTTGTGGTCGACAAATAAGTACCAGCTCAAGCTGGGTAATAACAAGTTGCAGCTTGCTGTTCCTACTGCCTCTGAAGCTTATCTTCTAATTGACTATTATATTAAATTAAACTAGAAAAGACAACAGACTCATTTACTTAACCAACACATAGCTTTGCATTCATTAAGCAGCACTGGCATTTTTCATGCTCCACAGAGAAAAAAAAACTAGTGACATAAACATAAAATAAAAACTGGTTTCGTTCTAGTTGAAGCTATGTGCAATGCGTATTTAAATACAAACACCCTTATTTATACGTTGGTAGAGACCATTTTGAAGATGGACAAAATGACAGCTAGCTACCATCAGAATATATTACAACTAAACAAATAAAATAAAATAAAAAAAACGTCTTAACAAACTTTACGGGGATGAATGACTAGAGTGACGTGACAATCCATGACAGTCGCAAATTTTCTAAAAAGAGATATGACGTTGTCTTGTCTCTGATACTTGTCTGTCGATGGATCTGGAATATCTTCAAGGCCGAGCATAAACTGAAGATTGTCAACAATGACATGGCCAACATCGTGGACGTAAACAGCGTGCGACATCGTCTGTAAATAATATCGTCTGTAAATAATATCGTCTGTAAATAAAATCGTCTGTAAATAATATCGTCTGTAAATAATATCGTTTGTAAATAATATCGTCTGTAAATAATATCGTCTGTAAATAATATCGTCTGTAAATAATATGTTGAATTTAAAAGTCTCGGTAATGTTATTTTATTGATGTTTAAGTGATAGGTCAACTCAGAAGTGACATTGCATTCAATTTTGAAAGTCTTCCACGATTTAACACATTTCATTGTCAATTCTTCATCACACACAACATGAGCTTACAAATAATATAAGCAAACCTCGATGACTTTCTTGATGTTTTCTTGTCCATGGTATGTCATGAAGTACATGGAGAGTTTATTAAAATCATTGCAGTACTGCTGAAAGTTGTTTAAGTTCTCTTTAAGATCGACACTGAAATGATTGAACGACAAATCTTAAAAAACAAACTAAATAAAATCATTCAAATTAAACATCAGTTGAACTGAATGACTTTTCAAATTAAAGAGAACTTCATTTCAAAAAAACTTACTGAGCGAATTGCGTGAGCATCGTCTGGGCAAGAGTGACATTGTTGATTTCAAAACTACCCCACAATGTGTTTACCTGTCCAAAATATAAAAAAATTAAATATTAAAATCATTAATGAGTTAGCAAAAATATCAAAAATTATTCTTCCTTAAAAATCAAAACATATTTTTAAAATATGATTTTCATGCCAGCTTACGGCAGCATTTTCCATAATCCAAGCTTCTTTTTTTGAGAAAAAAAAACTCACCCCCTGCATGCATAGATCAAGTGAATATTCACTAAGAAAGGTGGTTTTTCCCGATCCAGTTCTTCCAGTTAGAACTGTCAGTTCACCTCTCCTGTGTCCTTTCAAGAACTTATTCAGTTCGGAATATCTCTGCCACTGTTGAAACAAATAACATGATATAAAAACAAGTTCTGTCGAAACCATATGAGCAGTTTGAAACAAAATTATTTTCTTCAAAATTAAAAACTAATTATTTTTGTGATACTTCGGTCCATTTTCTCCATCAAAATTCCAGGTCATTCCATCAAAAGAAACAAACTAAAGGATGCTCACTAATTTTCAATCAAATTCCCAATAAACAGATTGAAATAAAATTCATCATAAATCATATTGAGAGCAAAAAAACAAGTATGAGCAATATAAAAATACCTGAACTCCACATTCTCCTCCTTCAACACCAATCAATCGATCATATATTTTGTCCTGATAGGTTTGTAGTACTGCAATGTTTTCGTGCTCCAGAGCACGAGAGGAGGCCAATATTTTCTTGAGGTTCTTCGACGTTTTTAAGGCATCGAATGCTGATGGGATGTCTTTGTCTGATCTGAAAGATGCGAACTCGTAATTTAAATTATAACGAACAAGTTTTCAAAACACGAGATTGTATTTTAATTCACTTCATAAGGGTTTTTAAACATGTCTCAGAAACTCAAAAAACATGCGTGAACAGTTAGAAAATACCACAGGTTGAAATATTTCGGCAAATAATACAATCGTAGTAAATCACAGCTTGCTATCTTGAATATCAAGAAGAAGATGACTTATTTTAAATTAAACTAATGCATTTTATACAGCCTCATTGAGGTAATAAGGTTTCATGAACAAAATAGTGCCCTGTTAATGTTTTTCTTTCATATCTTGGATATAACGAACTGTGGACATAACATATGCATTTCTAAACCCCTTGAAGTATGTCCTAGCAAGACTATACTGTACTACAACGGCTATTTAACAATTTGCAAATATATTTTACTGTTTGGTCCAAGCCATTTGAATTGCTTAATATTCACAGAAGCTCAAATTTTGTTTATTCTCTAAAAGCCAATCCCGGTGGTGTTGATCTAATACAAATCATTTTGTCATGACAAGTTACTGATTGTAAACGAACTCTTCCATGCTTTCCATCTCATTCACCACAGTTCAATCAACCAACAAAGCAAAATTACAACAAACTGATCTGATCACATTATGTGCAGAAAACTAATATATAAAGACAAATGAACACACCTTATCAGTCGACATCGCTTGGCATTCAACTTTGTAGCCAATTGTTTGGAATTATTCCACCTCTTACTGTCACCTCCAAGCCACAAGGTCAAGTTTTTAATGTTTTCAAGTAAAGGTAAAACCTGTCAATAATTTTTTATTATTTGCTATAATTAATATATATATATATATTATATAATATAAACTAGCGGGGTTACCCGGGGTTTTTCTCTCTCGCTCCCGTTGTTTCCCAACTTGCTTTCCCGATCGCTCCCCTGCTTCCCCTCCCTTTCCGGTTTGATCTTCCTTTCCCTTTTCCGCTTGCTCTCCCGTTCCCGCTTGCTCTTCCGTTTAAGCTTGCTCTACCGCTCCGTTCAATCTCCCAATCCCAATTGCCCTTCCCCTTTCTTTACAGTAAAAATTGCAGTATTATGGTCTAAAATACAAGTCGCTTTCTTCTGACTAGTGTTTATTATTTGCTATAATGTTTAAAAAATTGGATTAAAATAAGTAAAACATTTAGCAGGTGGTATATATCAATTTTGGTAAAAATTTATTAAACCGTTGGTGTTTTATGGTTTTAACCCTTTCCAGACCAAAAGTGCCTATGTACGACCATCAAAAGTAATTGCGTAATAAAATTCAAATT
Organism: Erpobdella octoculata; assembly: GCA_963978895.1. NCBI lineage: Eukaryota > Metazoa > Annelida > Clitellata > Hirudinida > Erpobdellidae > Erpobdella > Erpobdella octoculata. The sequence continues at coordinate 11,012,639 of OZ022242.1, forward strand.
TAGTTTACGTAACAACGTTTGAAAGCTTCAAGCAATTTTTAGCAAATCTATCCTACGTTTTATGGACTAAAAGAAGTTAGGAAAAAGTGCAAAAAAATGAGCGGGAGCGGGAAAGCGCCCGGAAGCAGGAGAGCAAGCGGGGAAGGAAACGGGAGCAAGAGAGAAAAACGATAAAAAACCTTTGAAAACCTCGAGCAACGCCGGGTAACCCCGTTAGTTCTAGATATAAGTGGTGTGTGTCATTCTTGTATATAAAAACCTTAGAATGTTGTCATTTGTTCAGTCTTGTATGCCAGTTTTCATATTTACTATTTTCCACCAAATAAATGATGGTTTGTAATGAAATTAAGTATTCATACTATAAGCTTATAAATGTAGAAATATTTATTTGCATAATTACATTTAGAGGTAAATGGGAGTTTCCTTTTCCAAGACTGAATGCAACTTTTCCAGTTTCTTGAAATATCGCCAAAGCATCAAGTTCATTCCAAGTCAAAACGGCATCTGATGTAGGCGATCCGAGGAGATTGTACCCGAAGAAACCACATACGTCTGTTCTGAAAATTATAATTCAAATAAAGTCATTTCTCAAATTTTATGATGCCATACTGTGGGTTCCCTCTATGCAGGCAGTGATACAACAATGGTGTTTGCAAAATGTATGGAGTGTTGTTTGTTTTACTGTTTAATGTTAAGCTAGAATCAGCATAATTAACAACTTGAGCTCTATAGCTATGCCGTAATAAAATTGACACTTGTAAGATGATGCACTTGATATACAAAATTCATAAAATGTCCAATAATGCCTAGCAAGAAAATAAAAAATGTCCATTTCAAAGCAAAATTTGGTTTAAACCAATAAAATGCTCCTTAACTGGCTCAAACTGCTCATGATACATTTTTTATTACATTTTAAACCAAATAAATAAAATAAGCCATAAAAACTATAAAAATTATAATAGTAAATGGTTTTGAATGCAATAATATAAATATTTTTATTTTTATTACACTTGAAGCCAAAAAATATAGAAATTCTGCAAATGGAATAAAATTTACTATGAAAACATATTTTACCCACTTTGGAATAAGCTGGATGTCTGGTCCTGTTTCAGATTCAACATTAGATCGAGACATGGTCTTTACGGCAACGACTTTGTTGCCCAGACCGAAGATAGGAAAGACAAGTCCAGAATATTCCGCATTCACTCGAACCTGATACTTCTGCAGTGTCATCGATTTCAGAGTCTGAAATTTTTTTATTTCAATGGATGAAACATTTTTACTTTAAGATGAAAAACTTTTTTATACAAAGTTAAATCAAAATCAAATAGAGTTTTTTATTGGAAAAAGATAGTCTACTTAACAAAAACTAAAAAAAAATCAACAACTCAGAACCTTAAGTCCCAAATCATCAAGAAGTGAGGTCAGTTTTTCAGTATCACACGATTTTATAGGTAAGGATTGCTCATATATATCTCTAGCTTTCAAATTGCTGGGTTTGCTTACAAGATCTTGAACGTTCATTTGCTGTGTAAAACATGGGTTCAATCTGTAATTCGTATTCCAATTTGAGTTACATTGTCTGCTCAAGTAATAAACAATAATTTCAATACAATGTCTGAAAAAAATTAAGTTGGAAAACAAATAGTGTTATTCCAGTTCAACGAATCTCCCGAATTTAGCCAATATCAAGCAATTTGTCACTGACACTGGTGCATCTTTTGCAAAAGAAAGGCAATTGGAGATGACATTCAAAAATGGGTAGCACAGGAAATATGACACTACCCAACCAACTAACGAGCACTGATTGATATACACAATCAAATGAAAATGCACGGCAAACCTTTTTTTGGAATCGATCAGCTCATCCAGTGTTTTTATATTTTCAACGAGATTCGTCCACGTTCCGCTCTTACAGCAGTCGGTGCACACAAAATAACCTGAAATATTAATTTTTTATCTCTCAGTGGCTCGTTAGTCGACAGAAGAAATTTACGATATTCAACGAATAAAACAAACCAGTTGTAGAATTAACAAATAGTTTATCCAAGTGGTCTACTTTGAGTTTCTGCCTACAGTGTCGCAAACAGGAGGTGATGAGGCATGTGTGTCCCTCGACATAGCTCATCTTCATTTTCTTTAGAAATCTTTCAACTTCATCTTTGTTTGTAAGTTTTAAATCACTAAATTTCAAGTCCTGAAAAATTAATTAACTGCTTAGAACTGTCTTCGTTGAAATATAATATAAACAATTTCAAATGCTATACAAGCCAAAAAATCAATTGTACAAGTTTGAAAAAATAAAATGGTTATTGACAGTGCATCCCAAAACATCTTAAAAAAACAACTGAAACAGTTTAAAATACAGTAAATAGTCTGTTAAAAATCTTGTTATACCAATAAGGTCATATATATTTTGCAATAATAAATTTGTGTTTCTCCCTGTATCCCCCAAATAAGGAGTGCAGGGGATGTGTATGTACCAACTTGTCAACCACCTAGACTTTCCTTATAAAATAAATAAATAAGTATGGCACAGAAAATGGACAACCAGTACAAAACTAATTAATATCATAGAGACTTGGCACTCAACACTCAATCACCTTTTGTCCATGGAAACATTTATGTTTTTACCCATAAAAATTATTCACAAAAGTAAATTTGAGCAAGGCCAATGTTGAAGAAAAGCTGAATTTGTGCAATTCAATTGGCAGAATCACAAAAGTACTCATGCAACATAGCATGGGAGAAATTGACACTACCTGACTATTGAACACTGTGCAATATTGCACACAACTAATTAAAAAGTAAAAATTTAATATTTTGTATCATGTGGGTTGGTACTAACTATTGCTATTGTGTAAAATGCTTATTGCATCAATCTATCTGTTAATCAATCATTATACAGCTATGTTATATCATTGATCAGCAACTCTGAAACACCATCGGCAACTCAGACTCGGGACAACATCAGGGCTGGGGGGAAATAAAGAATTAAGGAAAGTTTATAACGTGACTACCGTTTGTGTTTTCTAAATATTCAGCCGTACATATTATGTTTTAATGGCTAATAATTGATGATTGGTGGATGAGAATATTCTACAACAAAACAAAGTTAAATGCATTACTAAAAGCCATTTGTGCAATTAACTAATTAACTATGTGTGCAGTCATAAGACATTTGGGTTTTGTACTATTACTAACAGCAGTTTGGACACTGTCCTTGTCATAAGCACTGGAGAAAAAATTATGATGAAATGAAATGAAACAGGCTTATTATTGTGTTACTGAATAATTATGATAAATAAATTAATAATTACACTACCTAAGAATAAAATAAACAATAACTTTACTAACTAAGGACTAAAGACTAAACTAAGACAAGACTTACTTTATCATTATTTTTTTCTTTTTCTTGTTTTACCGCTTTAACGTCTTTATCTTTAACCTCTGAACAAATAAATCTCGTCCGGGTAACGATGGCGATAGACCGAACTACGTGATTGCACGATTTCCTACAAAACAGTGTCGTCATTTGCAAAAACTTGCTCTAATTGTGCATATCACAGTCCGGACAATTCAAGCGGGAATTAAATCCAAACACGTGTTTAGAAACTTAGAATTTTGTTATTGGCTACAAGTTACAAATCTACAACTAAATGTAAACACCGTTGTAAACATATTCCAGATTTGTTCTGGATAATATGTAAATCATTTTTAACCTTTTTGATTTTTTTTATAAAATTAAAAATTTAATATTAAAGTTATAATTTATAATAACAGATTAATTCAATTGGATTCGTCGTCATCTCTGCCATCGTCGTCATCTCTACCATCGTCGTCGTCATCTCTGTCATCGTCGTCGTCTTAATTCCGTCTGTCCACACTTCACTGGCTGCCGGTACACTATCGAATTTAAACAAAATCGCCCTGATAACGTACAAAATTCGGCTTTGTTCATCGCCCACATGTCTTCACCAACTCCTTCACAACAGAATCATCCAAAGACCGCTCCGCTCATCCACAACAGCTCCTGAACTCGCACGGACAAAAGCCAACAACAATATCGGCGAGAGGTCCTGTCGACACGCATCGCCAATCGTCTGGAATGCACTGCCAGCCGAAATTCGAAACTGTGGATCCGTCGCTGCCTTGAGAACTAAACTTAAAACTTTTTATTTTAAATCGGCCTTTGAACTATGCAATTTTTAGGTTATTCGAGGGCGCCTCAATAGCGTGCCTTGGCGCTTGATAAATGTCGTGTTATTATTATTATTATTATTATTATTAATGTAGATGGCTTGGCACTCGGTGAAACTGGGTAACTAGGTACTTTCTGCTAGAACAGACGTATTAAAACTCTGACATATAACACAGAGACGTGATGAGGGAAAGAGATAGATGCGCCACTTTATAGGGGCACAAAAATTGGATTCAAACTCAATGCAAAAATTATATAAAAAAACTTTACTAATCCAACCCCACTCGGTTATCGACTTCTTCGGAGAAATAATTGACTAACTCCACCACTTTCTTTTTTGGTTATTTTTTCCAGAAGAAGTATTATTTAGTACTCACTTCTGACAGCATCAGAGAATCTGCAGAATTGGATTGCTACCAGTTCTTGATGGTTTATATTTTAACACAGTTACACATGCACTGTCACTGAATGTCACTAAATATAATACATGTCTTTGAAAGCTGTCTTCTTTTTTAAGCCATTCTTTTTAACTTTTGAGACAAAAGCTGTAAAATCTTGTTTCAACTTTTGAGGATAAAATAATATCAAATAACTATGAATAAATTAACACTAATAGCCATTTATTTTAATAAAAAGTATGTTATAATATTCACAAGCTGAATGGAGGAGCTTGCTAATGTTGGTGGAATCGGATTACCTAATCCACTTTTATATATGAATTAACGATGAATACCAGCACATTAAACTACAAATCATTTTAAAATAAACAGTCTAGGTGTTTCTGGCAAAACCTATTAATAATCCACCCTATAACTTTGAATCAGGAGCTGCAATTTTCGTTTTTAGAAATTTATTCGACTAGTATTGAGATCCCTCATCAAATATTTTAATAAATAAAAACACAAAATGGTTTTCAGAAAATAATTTAAATTTTTGTGAATTTTTTTTATAAATACTCATAATTAAACCTAGATGTCATTGAAAAATATTTGCTTTCAAATTGTTCATAAATATTCACAAAAATGATGTTGCACTGGTCTTGAGTAAATTAGTTTTGATTTACAGCCGATTTGATTTTTTCAGAGAGCGGTTTTGTTATGTATTTTTCATGGTAGAGTTCTATGGCCTTAAGATGTCGTGGCCTTATCCTGATACGAGCCCTGTGAGAAGACATGAAATCAACTGCTTCTTGAGGAGTGCATTTGAGAACCTGCAATAAAAATTCACATTTAATTAGCAATACATCATATATACATCATGATTAAGGAAAGTTCATTTATGATGCACATGAGTAAGCTCCAAACGGAGGCATTAAGGTGGAAAATTTAGTGTCTGCATATTTAAATTTTTTAAAGTTGAACATTGCCAGATTGTTTGTTTTTTATGAGCTCTGAAATCAAGAGGCTGAAATTTAGTCCAGAATCAAAAAATTTATGGAAGCAACATAGCAATGGTACCAACAAAGATTGAACTTCGACAGATATTTCATTAAAAAGCCAGGTATATATATCAGCTAATAGAAATTTAAAGTTTGATTTGTTTAATGTAGCATTATTCCATAGACTTCTAGGCCAAGAATCACTTATCTAACTTTACTCCCTCATGGGTGCATATCACAGAACAACCAGAGACAGCCATTTATAGGTCCCAACTACACCATTTGAAAAAAACTGGTGATGCAAGCGAGATTTGAACCACCGACTCTCAGGTGAACAGGCATATGTCTTACTGTTATACCCCCAACACCCACTTAATTTACTATATAATATTATGTGCTGCTTTATCAATATAATTATTATAAACTTTTACAACTTAAGAAAAAGCTAAAATATTAATTTTATGTTATAGGTTTTTTAAGACATCAACAAGTACAATTCTCACTTCGAGCAAATAACAAGCCACAACGGTGGCACTTCTAGATCTCCCGGCTTTACAATGAACATAAACGCTGTTTGGTGCTGATCGGCCTTTGTGCTGAAGAATAAAATCAACTCCGCTTTTTATGTTCTCTTCACTCGGAACAGAATTCCAGTCTGGAGTGCTGATGATCAACTGCTCGATCCCATAAGATCTCCATTCCTGTAAAAATTATAACAGTAAAGAGCATAACTCCTCAAATTTAAAAATGATACCTAAATACTGAAAATTAAAATTAATACCTCAGATGTGTTTACCCAGTATTTTGTTTCATGGGGCTCAGTTAAAGAAACCACTCCTTTGACACCTTCATCAAGCAACTAACAATAAAACAAAATTATGCTGATCTACAAATGTTATGCTAAATTATTAAATTAAAAATTTAATTAAGTACATTCATTTATCATATGATGAATAAACCAAATTTACCTCTCTTGTCATATTTCTGAAAGGCAATGCACCTAATATAACAACATCATCTATTCTGTCATACCAAGGGAAGCGAAGAAATTTTTGTAAAACAACATTGTAGGCAAGAGAAGAATAAAAATAGAATTTAGCAAGACATCCCATGGCTGTATAAAGATAATAAAAATAAAGTCAAACGCTTTTAAATATTAAACAAGAGAAAACAAATATTAACGATGAATATTCATTTTAATAAAACCATAAAAAGTGATAAAAGACAATCAAGACATCTTTTTTTATTCTAAATGAAACGTTTTTTCCAAAGTAATTTCATAAAAATTAGTATTTTTAACACATTCAATGTTACCTTTCTACTTTAATACTATACTACAAACTCATTCTAAAAAATTATTAACCGCCTGCTGGGCGTTAAAAAAACACACAAGACGATTAACCGGATTTATTCGAAATGCTTATTAAATACTAAAATTAAAAATTAAATTAATTTAAAAAAAATAAAATTTACGATTTATTTTTAATTATGTGCATTGCAATATTATAATTTAAAAGACTAAACAGTTTTTGGAAGAACACCTTATCTTTGCTTCACGAATCAACATCCTTTCTCTCTTTTTCCTTGCTGCCAACTATAAGTTATGGTTCGTATTTTGTACTTAGTCGTATTGTTACATTATAAATTCCCTTTCACACATCGCCATGGTCCAATTTTAAAGCTGTGTTTTCGAATTTAAGTAGAGAATTTAGCGAAGTTTTGGTTAAATAACTTATGAATGACGGACTTTCGTTTGTAGGCTAAGAGAACCAAGAAGGTCGGTATCTGTGGTAAGTATGGTACCAGATATGGTGCTAGTCTGAGAAAAGACATCAAAAAGATGGAAATTACTCAGCATGGAAAGTATACGTGCAGTTTCTGCGGAAAGGTTTGTATATACATTTATTCGCTAGAGCCACGAGGCATTTTAAGTGACGTATAGATTTGTAATTGATTGGTGATGTTTTAGGAGACAATGAAGAGGCAAGCCACTGGTATCTGGAGCTGCAAAGCATGCAAGAAGATTGTTGCTGGTGGTGCTTACGTTTACAGGTCAGTCTCAGTTCGAAAAAGCATTAAAATATTGTTTTTTCAGATTTTAAATAAATTGCTTGTTGTGTTTGCATTTGTTTACATATTTTATTTTATTGTTTGAGTATATTCTTAGTTAAACATTTTTAACAGCACGACTGCCGCTGCCACAGCTCGTATCAACATCCGCCGAAGCAAGCCTGTCCAGTAATTTTGAAATACTGACTGTTACTTTTTGTTTCAATAAAATAGTTGTTTGAAATGAATTATGCTTTGCATTTATTTTGGTTTTAAAATCATGGATACATTGCTTGTTCAAATTAGGCTGCTTGAGTGGATCATTGGGAATGGGCTATAATAGGTTGTAATGAGGGACAGGGTACCCAGTTGCTATTCTAATAGCTGAGAAATCATCTCTTATTTTATTTAGACTGGTCATTCAGAGATAGGAACAGTTTACCTTAGTGCAATTTGTTTGTCTCTTCTCTCTGCTTTTTTTTGCTCTTTTCTTTCTCCATCTCATTCCTCTTTTTTATTTCTTTTTCTCTGCTTATAATTTTCTATATCCCTTTCTTTTCTTATTTTTTCCCAACTTCTATCTATTCCTTTTTTCATTATTTCTCTTTTTTCTCTCTTTATCTTTACATCTTGCTATTTCTTTAAATAATAAGATTTGGGTTTAATTGTTTTTTTTAGTTAGTTTCCATGCTTTGAGGTTTTCTGTCTGTTAAAACTGTCCAGTTCATCACGGTCTGGACCAGGTCTCAACTTTTGTGCTTATGAAACTCGTCGGTTTGGGCCTAAATACCAGGCCTGGAATATTCTGCCTTTAAAAGAAGTCAGACCGGGTCTAGAAAATCCGTTTAGGGCTTTTTGGATTAGAATACTACACGTGCCAGGTCGTGATTTCAGGTGAGTCGGACCAAACCTGAAATCAGGGTGGTATTTTCTGAGATTTTTCGCCAAGTATATAAAAGTTTAGGCCTGTAAAAACAGAACCAAATTGGGCCTGGAATTTTGGCTTATGAAACAGCCCGGGACAAGTTGTCGACACGCCAGGCCATAAAAAATCAGCAGTACTCTACTATGGATGCACGGTTCATATTCTCTAATTTCAAACAAGCGAAGCCGCGTCGGGCACTGCTGGCCAACAACAAGATTAATTGAAAGTAATTTTTTTATTATTAACAGATGGTTCGAACGAACCATAGCATTCACATCAGGGGTTTTGCGTGAACCCCCAGCAAAGCGCTACTTCTAGCGGGGTACCTGGCTTTTCCAGGATTTTAGAGGTTTTTCTAATGGGTTTACGGCAAATTCATCGTAAGACAATTTATCGAGGAAACCATTGATATATATCTAGTATATATACTAGTATTTTTCAATGTGGAAACATTCATCGTAGATAATTTTTCACAATGGAAAATTAATTTGCATAATACAATTTTCCTTTAAACTGCTGAATGCATAAATATTGGTTGAATCTTTTAGTGTTCTTGGAAATAAATACAATGAAAAAATTTTCAAATGAATTTCTTGGATACTTTTGCACTTATACAATTGTGTTACTAATATAATTATTTATTTATTAAATGTAGATTTTCTTTAGCGTTATCTTTGTAACTTTAAACTTATGAGAAAACTTGGTGTGGATAAGAATGAGTGTGGTTCTGAAATCGTGAATTTGTAAAAACGTCATAAAAGTGTCCAGTATCATGGCGACAGGAACACCTGTGTATAGACTTCTTAATGTGAAACCTTCATATTTAAAAAAATTCATAATTGTGGACATGAGTGAATGTGAGTCTAAAAACCATGATTTCTTGTAAAATTACAAAGGATTTATAAATGCTTTAATTTGACACAATCGCATTATCGATTCTTAGTTTAAATAGTTTACAAACGCTTTATACGTTTGTCTGGAAAAACAACAGCTGAGGCAAGTGAGCATTAACTTGCTCTTATCAGCTTAATGGTTTAATTAGCCTTGTCCATAGATATCTATGACCGTGCCACAGTGCCCTCCTCCTCCAAAGAAATGCTACAGTGACGCTGCTCTTCGCATTCAATTCATTCGGATTGTTCAAATTTATAATAATAGGGACAGATTAGATTATCTTCAAAGCATAGCTCACAATTTTTAATTTTAAATATGTTTTCCGTGTTAAAATTAGTGTTTTTTCTTATTAATAAACTGTTTAAACGTTAACTACTTGTCATTTTTTACAAATAGCAATAACCTAAACATTTTCAAACAAAGATGAGAAAATTAATCGTTATCATTATTATTTTTTTAGTTTTGTAGCTTAGAAAATGAAATACAAAAATTGTTGTTCACGATGAATTCTCCTCACGATGAATTGTCTCACGATGAATTGTTCACAATGAATTGTTTACACGATGAATTGTCTCACGATGAAATGTTTCACGATGAATTGTCCACGATGAATTGTTTCACGATGAATCGTTTCGCGATGAATTTCGCGGATGCCTTTCTAATGCGTGTCTCTTGCTCCCGTTTCCTTCCCCGCTTGCTCTCCCGTTCCCGGTTGCGTTCTTGCTCCCGCCGCTTTCACAGTTTGATGGATTTTATTTTGGTGTGGAAATGTGGTTATTTAATTATATAGGCATCAATTGTTGAGAAATCGCCTCAAATTGAATGCGTCGAAGACCGAGTTTATCTGGTTGGGTTTATCACTTCGTCTGGCTGTTTGTTCATTTGATTCGAATGTGGTAGAGGTAGACGGAAGTAACATTTAACCATCGCCCAAAGTCCGGAGTCTTGGCGTCATTCTCGACCCGGTGGCCATCAGTCTCGTTGATCATGTCAGCCGGCTGAGAAGAACATGCTTTTCATATTCGTCAGCTTCGCTCGATTCGCCGATCTTTGACTGTCGACTTATGCCCTGGTTCGCGCAATGGTCTTATCTCGACTTGACTATTGTAACGGACTCCTCGGCGGTGTTTCGAAGTACCTCTTTTTTGTATACATGGTTTAGAGTGGTTCAGAAGACTGTAGCCTGTGTGACAATCACTACTACAATTAAAGGCGAGGTAGTTGTTTATGGTGTGGGCCTCCCCACACCCACTGCGGACGCTGGTGACGCCGGTGAGACTCAAACCGCTGACCTTTAGGCCAACAGGCGAACGCTTTACCACATGGCCACCAGCGCCCCTCTTTTGGTCTTTTTGGTCAGCTGTCCGGCGTCATGAGGACTGCTGCGGCACGCCTCATCCTCATGCTTTCCCGGTGAGGCCACATTACTGACGTGAGACTACACTGGCTCGACACTTTTAACCCTTCGAGGGCCGTGCGGTGTGCTGGTGCACCCTACATATAAAAAAATTGTTGGGGCAATGAAACTAGCGGCCTCAAAAGCCACTAATTTCCTGTAATTTATCACAAGGAAATTTCAGACGCCGACGTGTAATGGTAAACGTAAGTTGACTGATTGGTGATAAAATGGAAAGCAAATAATGTTAATGGGGTGCACGTGCACCCCTCTTGGCCAACTATGTTCCACAAACCAGAATTTTTATCAACTGCTATAAAGCAATAATCCCAATTTATTACATACATATATATCTATATGTTTATATATTTAATATATGTTACCCCATATATATATATATATATATATATATATATATATATATATATATATATATATATATATATATATATATATATATATATATATATATATATATATATATATATATATATATATATATATATATATATATATATATCTATATCATATGAATATCTATGTCTATGGAAAAAAAACTTCGTTGGCCATGTGGGGTGCCTGTGCACCCCAGAGTTAAAACGTAAACAAATATTATTCCAGAAACATTTATTGTTTGTTTTTATTTACCAAAACTTGTTACACCACATAAAATCATAACATACCACAATAAATGTTTCTGGAATCAATTTTTTCTTATGTTTTAACTCTGGGGTGCACAGGCACCCCACATGGCCAGCGAAGTTTTTTTTCTCCACGGCCCTCCAAGGGTTAAGCAACGTAAATAACAAATATAACAAAATAGATGCCACGTGCCATTAGTAACTAGAAAAAAATATAAAAATAATTTTTTAGATGTTGAAATGAAAGCTAAGCTTCTAGAAAGCTTGTTTGCTTATGTGTGCGTGAGGAATTTACCCCCCCCCCTCCCCCACACCTCACGCTCATCGACATTTTTAGAAAGATAAGTCAAAATAGTTTTCACTCCAGTCCAGCTTTGTTTCCAAGACTCATGGTTAATTTATTTATTTTTAACTGTGAAAGATTTCCAATGAGGTTGGCTCCTCTATAAACCCATCTTGTTTTTTCACTAAAAAGGCTTTTTTCTCTAAACAGGCTAATGAATAAATAAATTAGAAATAAATCAAAACCTTGATGAATGTGTGGAGATTCGTTAAGCCAGAGCATTCATTAATTTAATTACCAAAGTATAGGTTTTGATCATAGACAAGTTACTGACAAAATCCATTGTTGAAATATAATACAGAATCGGCTAAGTAATTGATGAAAACGCTTTGCCTTTTGGCAGGGACGTAAATTGAGGGGGGCGGCAGGGGGCCCCCTGATTTTCGAAATTTTAATTTTTTTTACCTAGAGTTTATTTTATATTTTTTTAATTTTAACTTTACTTAACCTAGTGATGTCTCAATGTGTATTAGAATCCTTCTGGCGTGTGTAGGCAATTTGACCCCCTTATTTCCAAAAAGTTAAATTTTGTTTCCTAAAGCTTCTATATAATTTGGTAATTGTAACTTTACTTAACCTCGTGATGATTCAATTCGTATTGGAATCCTTTTTTGCGTGTGTAGACAATTTTATATCTGAGCTCGATGCTAGATTTACCAATAACTGCAGAGTAATAAATTGTGTATCAGCATTGATCCAAAGTTTAGTTATTTTCTGTGCCAAAATACAATCAGCGAACTCGTGGAACTTTACCCTATTAATGGTATTGATACAATGTTGATTCCAGCCTGTCTACATCAAAGTTATAATATTTAGTACACATCAAAGTTATAATATTTAGTACACAAAAATAAAACAAAGTTCTACCCACCCGATTTTGAAATCTTTTTTTAATAATCCTGTACTTGCCCCTGAAATATGATTAAATCATTCATCCCCAGGCCCGTAGGCAGGATTTAGTGAGGCTATGAAAATTAGTAGGGGGGCTACTGACGAACGAAGGCACCGAAAAAGCCTGAGCGCGAGCGCCGCAGGTGCAAAGCCCCTCGCGATAAGGAGATTCGACAAAGCATTTTGTAGCATTTGACAAAAAATGGCATCCAATTTTGGATAACCTATTATTTAATTTTAGATTTTCTAAGAGTTGCAATATGTTGCTTGTAATAACAAAAATTAACAATTTTCACAGGCAATTTTGTCAAATAACAGTATGCTTGTTGTTATCCACAATCTTGATTTTTGATGCGTGCATGGCTCACCACTGGGATGGCAGCACTGAATCAAATTGTCAAAATTTAATTACTGATTAAGAAAATCCGTTATAGTCCACAATACAATAACTTTTTTATTTTATTTTTGATAAAAACTTGTACATCTGTATCAAATGCCAAGAAATCAATAAAATAAAATCGGATTTAAATATTTGTTTTGACAAAGATCAAACCACATTATAATAAAATGTACTATTTAGTTTACTTTCTCATATTAAGTTACTAAACATCCATTTATGTGTTACCCATACAACTTGTCATCAGTTTCTAAACAATCTAAATAGAAGATTAGATTATATATCAAGTCTATCATTAAACTTATATTGTTGAAAAGATTGTATGGTTTGACAGTAAGCTTTAAATTTTTTCTTTGAATTAATCAGTTCAGAATATTGGGGTTAATAGTATTGCAGTGTCAGACTTGCACTAAAAAATAATAAATTATGAAAATAGTTTTAATTATTGAGAGTCATTCAAAAATCAAAAGTCAAAGTTTGTCAGCTAAACTGACTTAGCTTTTTTCTCTGTTCTAAAATTGTATGATTAAAGTTATTATAATATTGTAAGACTACGTCCAAGCACTGATTATGAAACTCATGACAATTTTCATGTGTAAAACATGAATGGATGTGTAGTAGCTTGAAATGAAAAACTAAACTAAAAAGTGCATTTCATTATAATATGGTTTGATCATTGTCAAGACAATTATTTCAATCCGATTTTATTTTATTGCATTCTTGGTATTTGATAGGTATCCATATCAATTGCTTTACAGAGCGATTTTTCAAATGCCAGAAGTACAAGTTTGCTTTTTCTCTCATGGGACATTGATCTTCTCTGTGGTTGTAGTACTCGTGTAAGACAATAAAATGAATTTTCACAAGTGGCAATCGAGATGCCGAGAGTCATTGCAGCTGAATAGTGCCAATTTAGAGTAGGAAATGGATCTTTATAGTCCAGCATAAAATCCATAATTTCCTGGAGACTGTAGTCTGGTAGAAATTTGTTTTTTAGAAACCTACTTGTAATGAGAGCTTGGTCTGCAATATATTTTTCAACATCGTCATGCCTGTCTTGTTTTAGCAGTTGCGTCAAAGGGTTTAAGGTCGTTGACATCTAAAAACTTGTCTGATGTTGGTAAAAGGGCAGACACTGCACAAGTCAAACCTTTAGAATAACTTACATAGCTATCAACAAAGCTCTCCATCAACTCCCCTAATATACCGCCCAACATGCTAAAATAAACAGCACAAAGCTGATTCCACTCTGTGAACACTATATTGCTCATTACAGAATCACGTAGCGTGCTAATCTGTACTTTTGCTCTTTTTTGGTATGGGTTTTACCAATTATTCATTCTACAGACAGCAAATTATTATTATTAATTTTATATTTAAATTTACCTTTATTTATTTATTTTTATTTAATTTTATTTAAAATTTTAGTGGGGGGGCTTACATTTTTAATGGGGGGCTGCAGCCCCCCCCAGCCCCCGCTAGCTACGGGCCTGTTCATCCCCCTTATAACCAGTGGCGGATCCAGAAATTCCTGGTGGGGATGCACTCTAGAAATTGTTCACACTCTCTTCATAAAAGCTGATGACCAGTGAGAGGTAGTCGTAAAAAGTTTTCAAAGACTCGGAATTTTATCCTCCCAAAAAAGCTACGGTCATTTTCCAAAAACCAGGTATTATACCCAACAAATTTTCAGTTGATACTCTGGCGGGGGATGCATTTCCCTACCCCTCCCTGTTTGTACCTATGCATTTAATAGTATTTATATAGATATAAAAAGTAATGTGTGTGTGAGAGCATTCGCTTATCCAAGCCGCAGGAGCAATCTAAACAACATTTGGCATGCAGGTAGACTTCATTGATGAGAAATTTTTGAACAATTATAAAAAAATTCTGTTATTTATTTGACGTTTTATTGACAAAAAAGAGAAAAAACAACTAAGCCAAAAAACCCGGGCAGCCCTGTCAGTAAGCTATATAATGGCGGGAAAATTTTGTTCCCCCCTGGAAAATGCTGAATTTACGTCCCTGCCTTTTGGGTCGCTTATCCTCAAATCCTTAAACGGGGCTCTGCTCCAAACTTTCTGATTTTCCCTTTCATTTATTTTGCATAAACTATTGTCATCATTCACATTTACTTTAAAATCTTAGAGCTTACAAACTCTGAATAAAAATGAATAACTGCAGAAACAAATGTATATTTTTGCACTTTGAATGGCTTGTTTACTTTGCAAAATTAATTAGATTCAAAGTTCATCAAACATGTGATGATGATGATGATGACGACGACATGGACGGCGATGATGATGATGGTGGTGTGGTGGTGGCTTTTATGAACCTGTTCATATCTGATAGTTAAGTGACTTAAAAAATTGAGTAAATTAACAGTTTAACACAGATTAAATTGAATTGCTTCCACTTCACGACTTTATCCTTTTCAACCATTCAGTTATATATTTTTAAGTAGGTTAACAATGCAGATTCCAATTTGTTATTTTCAATTTCGTTTTACAATTAATCATGCAATTCCAGATTTACTTGACTTAAAACAATCCCAGTCAGAATTTTGAGATTCGTTAATCTTTCGAAACCCTGAAATGTAAAACATTATTACGAAACTTTTGATGTTATATGAGATTATATTCCTTCACGTTCTAAAATAATAAAGGTTTTTTAAATCTAAAAAAAATGTTTCGACAACAGGTAAACTCTCTTCACTTTCGGCTGTAGAGAATAAAAGTCTAGACAAGTCATTTTATAAGAGATGTTAAGCTGCGAAGACAGCGCGAGATGTATAAGGCGCACTTAAAGAAGAAAACCCCTTCCACGCGCACATACAATGATACATATGAGTTATATATCGTGAACAAAAGTATGGAAACTTATCACAAACTTTAAGCTGCATCGGGCTTTGAAGAGGTTAAGCAGCGTATGCTTCAGGATCGTGCTTCAATCCTTGATGATGAACGTGTCAGGCTTATGACGCCTCGATTCTGGCTAAGCCACGGTAACTCGGAATCGCAGGAAAGGAACAAGCGGGCGGACTAGACATTAAGCTCGATAGGCAAAAACGGACACAACAATCTCGATTCGAGAAACCGGATTTTCTAGATAGCTTGCAAACCGGGCTATCTGAAAATATCAATCTTAAAATTTCGATCTGATTTTCGCGGATCGAAAGTTTTAGGATGATCGGATCCGTAGGGGGCAGGGGGGCTCTGCTCCTGGTCCTGCTCGCTTGGATATGTGTGGTCAAGTTTGCAACAGGTGAGAATATTATTATTATTATTATTCATACTTTAATTTTCAAGGCTGCATTAAAAGACATGAGTTGTAATTTTACATCTTTCCACGTTGTGGTTGTTTTTGACTGAATTAGTTTTGTGTTCAAATTATTGGGATTTTACCGCGTCGAAGCTGTCTGTTGTATCGCCTGAAATGTCGGTTTCTCTGTTTATGCTCTGCCTAAAATGGATTACATTGATAAAAACTAAAGACTTAACTTCACCAAACGTTTGTTAGCGAAGGATAATCAATAAAGCTTAATGTTCACTGTTATTTTCCAGGAAAATCTCAGGTTAGCGATTTCATGTTTGTTATTATTGTTATTGACAGACATTGACATATTTTTAGTTCTATATCATGGATTGAACTTAATATTATTCCATTTGTCTCAATTTGCATTTGACTAAAAAAGAATTTTTTTTTACAATTTTCATAGGGCGAGGCCGGGTATAACGCGGAGGTAATACTTCCATGATATCAAATTTTGAGATTATTTGTAAATAATTAAGTGTGGGCGTGGGAATGTTATATTTACAGTTTACATAAATAAGACAAACACCTTGTTTATGAAATAAAGGACAAGAACTTCTATGATCCAAGTGAAATGCAGAATACACAAGTTTGTATATTTCATTTGTCTTGTACTTAATTCAAGATTTGCTTGTTTGAATGCCTACTTTATGTAAAATACTTGTTATTTAGAGAGCACATTATATGTTTGATAGATGATAATTAATATCTTATTGTGCTTTTATTATTGAAAGAAAAATCAACCGTGTAAGCATTTATTGTGACAAAGAACAAATCAAATAAGATATATTTACTGGGCTCATAACTGTGGTTAACAAGTAAATGCTATATACTCCTTTAGGCTATGTTGTCAATTGTTGCTATTTTTGTAGCTGCTCAAATAGTTCACCATTTTCTTGTTATGCTGATGGTGATCCTTATATTTACTTTGGTTTTTTCACAACTCCTTAACTTAACTCTATTTTTATTGCTCTTTTTTACATAGAAAAACCATATCCCAGCACGATACTTCAATAAAACTTAGTCTAAGTTTTAAATAATAGTATTTAGTAAGTTCTGCTTAAACTATCTTTATTGATTTTTGTATAGGTATATAACATCAGTAATTATTCAAAATTTAGGGTTTTTTCTGCTTATAAATCTATTTTTTATTTTCTCAAGTTCAGCTACTAAAAATTTTTTTTATGATTATTTTGTGTGACTTTTAGTTCCATCTTTTGTGTTTTTTGTATCAGTACTTGCATATCCAAAATTCTGTTGTTTTATTGCTTTACAGAATGTTTTTCTTTTTACCACGTTTTTCTCAACTTGCTTTCTTGTCTCTCTGTTCGTTTGTCCATGGGTATATATTTATATTCAAAAGAAGTGTTTTATCCAGTTTGAAAAATGGCAGATGGTTATTTTGAGTAAAAGGCGACCCACGTTTTAAGTTTTAAAAAATTATGGCTTGTTCATTGTACGAATGTCCACAATTAATGCATGCCTCCATCAAGACATTTATCAAACAGCCCAGAGAAAAATTATTTTCTTCTTTTCAGTTCACAAAAACGTGATATTTTAAAGAGATTTTCTTAATATTTTATTTGTTTAATTACTTTTGTTTTCTTAATATTATAGATTAGTTTATACAAGTTTATCTAGTAAGGTCTGTAATGATTTATATCTCATCTCTCTTATTTTTATTAAAAAACTTTGTTTTAGCATTTCATGGCATGTTTTTTTGGCTTAGTCTTTCTTCATCTCCACTGCCTCATGTCTTTTCTCAGCTTTTGACACGACTTAAAAAAAGCGCATTCGACTCATTGCTTTAAAGCGGAAAGCCATTGAGCTTAAGAAAGTTGCAATATTTATTAATTTTTTTAGTCGAATAGCTATCATTAAGATTTGTTTCATTTAATTTTGTATTAGAACGCTGGATTTCCAGGGCCACGCGGACCAGCAGGACCCCCAGGACCCATGGTAAATTTGTTTTTGTTTTTTTAATTGTGAAAGATTTTTGAAGCTGACTTCTTCTTTAAACTAACTATAGCCAGCAGGCATATTTTTAATGTTTTTTGTTATGTTCTGGCACAAAAAGTTGGTTTTTAGCCACATGCATCAGTGCTTTTTATTATTTCTGATGTTAGCAGAGTTAATTAGTTTGTATTCTTATTTGTGGACTTATAATTTATTTCTAGGGACCTGCAGGATCTAATGGACAAAGGGGAGAACAAGGAGAAGCTGGAGCTGCTGTAAGATGTTGTTACAATAATTAGCATTTGAAAATTTCTCATCGTTCTGAACTTTTCAAACATGAATTTATAATTTTATAGGGCTCCCCAGGTGGTCGTGGACCGCCCGGACCACCAGGGCCACCCGGTAAAGAAGTGAGTTTGAGCTGGTATTTATATTATTTTAGAAATAAATAGTGAATTAATAATATTTTTACTTTATTTCTTTTTATTTTTTTTACAGGGGCCTGAAGGAAGAGATGGGGACATTGGTCCTCCAGGGGGACCTGGTCTAGCTGTGAGATCATTTTGCTGATTAACTGCAAAATTGAATTAATTTTAAAATTCAATCAGCACTAAAAAATATAATAGCTCATATCTAAAACTTTTTTTCATTTGAATTTAGGGTCAACCTGGTCTCTCTGGTGTCCCTGGTATGCCCGGAGTTAAAGGGTACAGAGTGAGTTGCTGATTTATCACACTAACGTTTACATCTAATTTACACTTCATAATTACTTTGAAAGATGCATTTTTATTGGGATTATATTTGTATTATGAATGTTTTGTTAGGGATATCCAGGTGGTGCTGGTGCAAAAGGAGATGCTGGCAAAGATGGAGAAAGGGTTTGTTTGTTTTTTGTAACCGATTTTATATTATTATTTTTTTAGTGAAAATTTAGTTATCTTACAATTAAAATAACTTTCATGCAATTAGTTTCTTTTATATTTTTATTGATAGGGTAATGCTGGACCCCCTGGGCCTGTCGGTGCCCCCGGTATCATGGTGAGATTTCTATATCGCATTATTTTTGGTATGCTATTTTCCATCAAATGCTCTCAAAAACAAATGTTTTTTGTATTTGATTTTCATAATTTTTTAAAAGAGCTGTCATTTTACATCATCTTGTATTTATATGGAAAATGCATCGATAATTCCCTTATTGATTGATGTTAGTGATTGATTGATTGATTTAATTTTATATTTATCTTATTTGAAAGGGTTTAAGAGGCTTGCCAGGAGAGAGAGGAAATGATGGAAGGGAAGGACCTACGGTGAGTTTCTAGGTTTATTTTAGTTTTCTTATTAACTATCACATCTCAATGTTTAATTTTTTTATTCGCATATAAAATAATTTAACTTTCACCCACTGACCTTTGTTTTCTATTTTCTCAAACAGGGTACTCGTGGTACCGACGGACAGGTTGGCCCATCTGGCAACCAGGGACTCATGGGACCAGCTGGAGCTGCTGGCTTTCCCGGTTTAGCCGGCGCCAAGGCATGTTTGTAATTCATAGTTTTACTACTGAATTTATAGTTTTTAAATTTCTTGGTTATTGGACTGGCTTTAATAAGAAATAATATATATTATTATTTTTTAAATTTCCAAATAAACAGGGAGACCATGGAGCTGCAGGTTCACACGGATCTGCAGGCTTGAGAGGACCAAGGGGACCCATCGGTGCTCCAGGTGCCCCAGGAGAGGCTGGACGTGCGGTAAGTGAATTTGAAAAATTAAGTTTTCTTTTAAACTATTTGTTAAAGCTAGACTCTATTAAATTAATAAATTAGTTTCATAAGAAAAAATGGAAATTTTTTTATGCAGATAGAATAAACTGATAAGTCAAAACAATGAAATCTGAACACTAGGATTATTGAAGTTAAGAAAGAGTCTAATAATGCACGCACAGCCGTACAAAATCGCACAAAACACCACTAAAATAAATGGTATTAAAACAAACTCTTCCGAAAGATTTTTATTTGACAAATTTAATTATTCTATTTCGGCTTAAATTTTTTGTTCAATTAAAATTTTTTAATTAAACATAAGAACATCATTACATCATCTCAAAGTTATGAAATGCTCATATGTGTACGAATCAGAGTGAATAAATATCCACCTAGTGAGAAGAGAGGCTCTGCTGCTGCACTAGCAACCAAACCAGTGTTAATGTCGATGAACATCTTCTGAATTGTAGGAAAACCCGTCATCTTCACCAGATGGTGTCATTGTTAGCCATGTACTTGTGTATTATTTCTTCTGATATCGTAACTGACTCTTATTGAACAGTGAGCTGTATTCTCCTAACTGCAAGTGTGGAGATGAAAATAATAAACTTCATCTGTACCACTTGATGACATGGCTATCACGCAGAGGTTGATGTTGGATGAATGCCACAGTCAACATCATCACATTTGGCTAATGGGCTAATGGTACAGCATGTGTCATAAGCAATTCAGTCAGTTGAGATTTTTCTACTGGGTTATCTCCATCCAGTCCAGTTTGAATTTCGGATGGACCACTGCTGCTTATTGTGTTCTTTCATCTGTCAACACGTCACCAAATGTTGGTATGGAGACCAAAATAGACTGGTTTAAGCACTTGAGTCTATTCTGATATAAAGCATTTTTGTCTTGCGAGGAAAAATTGTATTCTCAGCTGCTTACACAGCGAATTAAACTTTTCTGCCAGTTGTAGAAACTGCATCATAATACTAATTCAACTCTGTTTCATTCAAGGTGATCAACAGTGTGCCAGATGCATTAATTTATAAATACTTTATATGAACACATCTGTCTGTCTGATTGAACACAAACCCATTTCCCGTCCTCCAATTGACTCGTTAGGACCAGAAATTAATTTTGAGATATTCACGCTCAGAAATAAATAAAAGCAAACAAAAAAAAGAAAAAATTATAAAGGATTTAAAAAAAAATGAAGTTTTTTACGGTTCACTTGTTTAATTAATGAAAAAAGTTTATCTAACTTAGTAAACGCCAAGGATGTAATGATGACCAAGACTTGAAAAAACGAGTGTTCTTTTAGCAATTTTACCATATGAAATTCGGTTGCATATTCATGGACGTGTCAACGTAAAAATTTAAACATTTCAAAAAGTTCGATATCGAAATATCAAAACAAAAAGGCTCTAAAAGTATCGTCAATACTGATTTTTTTAAAGTATCATTGATATAAATATTTCAAAATTATCATTGATAGTTTCAATGTTGATATTGATATTTGATATCAACAGCCCGGTTTGGAATAAGTCAGTTTATTATAAAATAATATTTAGTTTATTTTAATTATTTATATTAACTGAATACATTTTTATGAGACAATTATTGTTCATTTTCAGGGGATTCCTGGAGCTGATGGTATTTCAGGAGAGAGAGGAGACAGGGTTAGTAATTGTTATGGCTTGTAACTCTTTTCCAAGTGTTTTAGTAATGTGGAAAACTTCATGATGATTTTTAGAAGAGATTTGAATTTGTTTTAGGGAGATGCTGGAACCACTGGACCAAATGGACCAGCCGGGGCTGTAGGACCGCCTGGAATGTCTGGCGTACCAGGACCTGCTGGACCAAAAGGAGACCAGGTAAGTATTTTAAATTTGAACGTAACTGTAGGGAGAGAGTTTTTAGTAAACTATTCTTCTCTGTGAATAAACATTATTTTTTTTATACATTAGGAGGCTGTATATAAATTAGGGTGGTGTGCATATTGTTTAATATAAGATATCTTTTTAGATATAGCAGATATCTAAAATATCTTTTTTATGATATCTGTTTATATACATAAAAACAAATAAATTTACATATACCAGAAAGCAGCTTAAATATACATGCAGTGAACAGATGTAAATGCCATCTATGAAGTTTGAAAATTATGACAAACAGCTTAAATATAAATCGGTCTATGAAAATATTGTAGGGAAGTCCTGGCCAACTAGGTTACTCAGGAGAACAAGGTCCCAGGGGTTTGCAAGGACCAAGCGGTGATCCTGGACCGGCAGGTAAAAATGGCGAGCCAGGAAAAAGGGTGAGACTAGAATTAATGTGAATTTATATTTGATTGAAATTTGATGAATTTATGGTTTGCAAAAGTGTATTGTTGCAAACCTTTTTGTGTTGCAGGACTAATTGAAGTATGAATAATTGACATACAAAATTTAAGCTTACTCTATATCTCTCTGTATTTTGTATATATCTTTATTTCTATTTTGCTGACTTCCTTATTTTGTAATGCTTTTATCTAATATGATTAATAGATTTTATTTAAGTAAATTCACTTGATACGCAACTTGATATATAACAAACACACTGCATTTTTTATCATTTTTGCTGTCATTTATTTTGTATTCTCTCTGTTTTTCTAAATAAAATTAACAATGTGTTTTAAGATAATAAACTATATGTTTCATAATATCTATTCCATTTAATTTTTCAGGGTGGTCTGGGGTCACCAGGCCCGGCAGGACCCGCTGGATCACCAGGAAACACAGTTTGTTGATTGTTTTAGCATTTGTTTTCTTACTGCTAGCAGAATGATGTAGTCCAGCTAACGAAATTTTAAAATTACACTTTATTTTGTCAAAAAATAATTATTTGATATAACTTGAATGTTTGTAAGTTGATAATGATTTGGTATATATACTTAACTATTGTTGATTCTTTTTTTAATTCACTAAAAATGTTATTGGATTTTCATTTAAAATTTTTTCAGTTTGTTTATCAAATTAATTTAAAAAACATGAAACTGTTAACTCATTCGTGATCTTCAATCAGGACTTATATTTATATGAGTTTACGTATTATTAATCAAGGTGGTTTTGGTTCACTAATTTTTTCAGGTGACTTTTGAAATTTTAATTGAAAAATTTTAAAGTGTTCATAAGAACTTTTGTCTGTGATAGGGTGTCCGAGGGGAACCAGGCTTTCCTGGAAACCATGGACCAGCAGGACCCACTGGACCCCCAGGACCGAGGGGAGAACATGGAGAAAATGGCGGTGCTGGACCAAAAGTGGATTTTAACATTGAGCTTTACTTTATAATTATATATATATATATATATATATATATATATATATATATATATATATATATATATATATATATATATATATAATTTTGAGAATATTTTTTTAATTTTGTTTAGGGAGATCCTGGATTGCCAGGATTGGTTGGACCTCAAGGACTGAGGGTTTGTATTCAATTTCAGTTTTGTTTAAACTCAAATCACTACTTATTTTTACTTTTTAGTCTTTATTTGTGTTTCTTTTCTTATAAATAATGAATTGATTGATCGAGTTAACTTCACAGGGCACTAGTGGCATTGCCGGGATAGATGGAAAACCAGGAAAGGACGGATTACCGGTGTGTTTTTCTGGATGTTGAAATGTATAATTAAATCAGGTTTTTCTGAAACTATCATTTTATTATTGTTATTTGACATATTTCTAAATATTGAGATTAGCTGATGTATTTTAAGGCTACAACATTCCTATAGTTTAAACTTTTGTTCTGTGTATTTAATTTATTAGGGTGGCAAAGGCAGAGATGGAAAAATGGGTGAACGAGGACCAACTGGACCACAGGGGGGCCCTGGGATTCAGGGTCTTCCAGGAGATAAAGGAAGAGATGTAAGGTTTTTATCATATTTTTAAATGATTCTGTTTATTTTACTTAAAGTAAAAAAATTCTCGCTTAATAGGGACTTCCTGGCAAAAATGGTGCTGCTGGCAAACCGGGAGCACCAGGACCACAAGGAGAGAGGGGGCCAGATGGTGAACCTGGAGATGCAGGACCAAATGGGGCTAAAGTGAATGATTTAAATACATTATATATATATATATATATATATATATAGGGCCGGCTCATAGCGTGAAATGAAAAAGACGCAGAATTTAAAATAGGCGCAAAATTTGAAAGGCGCCTTTTACCGGTATTTCTTGCAGTCTATTTTCACTTACTTTCCGTTTTTAGATTGAGCTGAAATTTTGCACAGGTAATAGTTTTGAATAATAATATTTAATTTGATTATCAAAAATAAATTACTTTAAAGTTGTTTAAATATATTCTGTTAGAGCCCGCATTTCTTCTTGCGTGATCTATGCGACATGAGCGATAGCCGATATCAATCACTATTTATTTGTATAGCGCCTCACTTAAATCAGACAAAAGATTTTGTTTTAGTTGTAAATTGTTTAGTAAAATTACTTCTAGTTTAGTGAAAACTGGAACAAATGACTGGGGACAAATGACACTAACTTTAAAAAGACATGAAAACAGTGCAGAGCACTACGATTCATTTGAAGAAAAGACATCTCAAACTGTTGATTGTCTCACTGAATAAAATGTACCTTACTGGCGTACAAAGAATTATCAATATAATTTTTATTATGGTTTTTGAAAATATGGCATTCCGTGGATCATCAGACCACATTTTTTTCAGAAAATAATGGGAAATTCTTAAAAATTGTAGAACTACTTTCAAAATTTGATCCAGTGATGGAAAAACATTTAAACAGAACAGATGAGAATTCTTATCAAACACAATATTTGAGAAAAAATATTCAGGAAAAATAATTCAATTAATTAGCAAAGCAACAAAAGATACAATTTTAAGTAGGATCAGAAAAGCTAAGTATTTTTCCAAAACTTTTGCTAATGATGGAAATTTGACTGACAAATCCAACTCTATTTCATGTGAAAGAGCAAGAAAAAGAAAAAAAATTGATGATGGACTTTATGAAGAAGATGGTATTATACAACCAAACCAAAAATTCAAAAAGAAGTTTTTTGATGTTCTCTTTAAAACAGCTGAAGAATCAATAAATGAACGATTTGATAGCTTTTCCAGTACAATAGAACAGTTTGAGTTTTTATATTAAATCAATGATATATTGATAAAATAGGAGAAAAAGACATGATTAATAAATTCAGATTACTGGATTAACTCATGGTAAATCAAAAGATGTGTATTCAGATGATTTGTTTCTTGAACTTAATTTGTTATCACGAAAATTAGATGGGCAAAAATCACCAGAATCTGTGCTTAAACGGATCTATGACAGTCAGCTTTAAGAACTGTTTTCTAATGCTTGTATTTTCCTACAAATATTATTAACACTACCGCTAACAGTGAATACTTGGAAACGTAATACTTCCAAATTAAAATTAATAAAAAACTATTTACGTTCAGCAATGAGCCAGGAACGTTTAAATGGTTTATCAATCATTTCCATTGAAAACAAAGTTGCTGAATCTGTGGATTTCGATACTTTAAGATTAAATTTGGCTAAATCTAAAGTTAGACGTGTTCCGTTTTTTCAACTAAAAATATGTTTAAAAAAATACACTTTTTTAAAAAGTAATTTTATTTGTAGTATTTATTGTTTTATGATTTAAAGTAATTCAAATTTTTCGCAAACAAACATGGAATTTAAAAGGCGCCTAATTTATTCTTGCACACATAAAATATGTTTCACAAGCCGGCTCTGTATATATATATATATATATATATATATATATATATATATATATATATATATATACTAACCACACTAAATACAAGGTGTACAACAGTGTAGAGCTTATTTAATACGACCTCATGTTTTATAACGAGGTTGTAATTCAATTTTGTGAGACAAAATTTTAGATGCTAGTGACTTTGATGTGGGAGATCTCAAACTAGTAATGTCTCATGTAAAACATATATTGAAAAAATACTAACCTATGGATGCTGGAAGCAAAAGTAATGGTGGTATTTAAACGATTAAGTTAACTTGTTGATAGATCATCTCAAACTGATTTTAGGGACCCAATGGAGAGGCCGGATCTCAAGGGGAACGAGGCCCAGGAGGAAATTCAGTGAGTACATTTTATAATTAAATTTGATTGGTAAATGAATTTTAATTTTAAGGCCACATCCGACTTTTATTTCAGGGGCTTCCGGGTAGTGCGGGTGACCCTGGAGATGATGGACCGTCTGGACCAGTAGGACCCCCTGGTCCACCCGGACCTGCTGGAGCAGCTGGAGACAAGGTTTTTAAATTTGTAATTTTTGTAAGGTTGACTGAGATCATGCTGGTGGATCTTATAGTTTTTTTTCTCCAGAGACATTTTGGTATATGAAGCATTTGATTGTGTTCTACTTGTATTTCTGGTCTAGTTTTTAAAAACATTATTAAAGTTAAAAGTCAACAGTGGTATTTTTTCATTAGTTTTTGTCTAACTGAAAACTAAAAAAGTTGTAATTTCTATTTTTAAAGGGCCCTGATGGAGTAAAAGGACCTAAAGGTCCAAGGGGGGTAAGGGGACCGGCAGGAGAAAGAGGAGAACCTGGACCAGAAGGATTAGCAGGTCCCCAGGTGTGTTGAGTAATAATTTCATTTCTTTTGTTTATCATAAAATTGTTATGCATTTTCTCATGAATGGGTTCAAAAAAATTGCAGGGAAAACCTGGAGATAATGGTGAGAAAGGTCCCAGAGGTGCTCCTGGTCCAGTTGTTAGTTGTTTGTTTTGCTTTCTTTTAATGTTTAGTACCGTTATTGTTGTTGTATCGTTTGAGTGCAAGAAAGAGAGGGATAGAAAGAAAATGAATAATAAATTATATTATTTCCAGGGTAGCCCAGGTGGCAAAGGAGAGAAAGGAGATGACGGAGATCCTGGAGATCTTGTTAGATTTTTGTTCAACTTTCTTAATAGTTATCCAAATTATTTTTATCACAACTTGACTTATACACTTGACTAGTTTTATTTGTGCATGTTCTAAATTTTTTGCTAATCAGCTACCATAACTATTCAGGGGCCTGAAGGACCTCGGGGAAGGAATGGAGTACCTGGTAAGGATGGACCACCAGTAAGGATCATTTTTAGCTTATTATTTGAGTTAATACATGTTTTACAGAAATCCATTGGTTTGCATAACATCATTTGTTTCATATAAATGCTTGTTATATGAATAATAAACTCATTTCTGTTGCATTTTATTCCGTTTTCTGTCGGCATCTGTTTTCGGAATAGTACATAGGAAGATAAAATCTTAATGCTCTATGCAATTTTCAGTTTATTGGCATGCTTTTTCCTATTGCAACCCTAGGGAGGACCAGG
The DNA here is from genome assembly GCA_963978895.1 of Erpobdella octoculata. Taxonomy (NCBI): domain Eukaryota; kingdom Metazoa; phylum Annelida; class Clitellata; order Hirudinida; family Erpobdellidae; genus Erpobdella; species Erpobdella octoculata. The sequence goes on from OZ022242.1 coordinate 11,040,171, forward strand.
TGAATCAGGACCTCCCGGGACAACTTTGGTCGAAGCTCCTAAAGGAGATGTAGGAGACAGAGGACCCCAGGGCTTAAGAGGTGGCCAAGGAGATGCAGGACCAAAGGGAATGCCTGGATTACCAGGACCCCAGGGTTTGAATGGTGCTCCTGTGAGTTATTGTTTATGTCATATCTTTTTATGGCGGTAGTAAAATTATAGTAATGACATTAGCAAGTTCTGTAAACAGAGAGATTTGTTCTTTGGGATGAAATTTTTATACTGTTCTGGGATATTATTTTAATAAATTGCTAGTCCAGTGATGAGAAATTCTTGAAATCATATAAATATATGATGTGAAATGCATGCTATTACGGGATGGTAATGCTGTTTGGTTTATGATAGTTAAGAGCTTGTTGGTATTATATACCTTTTTTAAATTAAATTTTCTTGTTGACACACGAAGGGTCCAGGAGGTGATCCAGGTAGTCAAGGTGACCCCGGCGGTTTAGGTCCGAAGGTGAGCTGTATTATTTACATCTCATTTAATCTGTAATAAATTATAATATTATAATTATTGTGTAAAATCAGTAGAACATTGTTATAGCAAATTATCATATAATTATTGTATAAATACGGTACAAAATTGTTATAGCAAACTTCTATGAACCCGAGAAAATTTTCTGTTTTGGTTTATTGCGTTGGGTTTTAGGAGTGTGTCTGGACCGAGCAAGAACATGAATGCAAGTTTCCATCTAATTCAAGCACTTATGGCAACTTCTGTTGTTATTTTACGCTTATAGAAGACGCGCAATTTTTTAAACCTTTTCTGCTGGAAGGAATTTTTTTCTAAATTATTAAAACATCAACTTTTAAGTGAAATTAGATCTGATTGAGTCATAATTTATATGATAGCCGTGTCAGTCAAGGAATAAGTTATGCATAAAATTATTCATTTGTACCATTTCTAATCATTTATTGATAAGAGCTTTAAGTGTTTAACTTAGCCATCATATGTTTATTTATAGAATGTGGTAAATGATGTTGAAAATTTAATCAATTGAATATATTTATTTACCAATAAATTATTTTTATTTTTAAAGTTTTTTAATAATCAAATGTGGTTCTGTGGTATAAGTTATTAATAAATATTTGTATGTTGGTACTGCTTTCGAAAAATAGTAAAAAGTTATGCCTGAATGTACAGAGATTATTAAATGTTTTTTTGGTTCTTTATCAGGGTTTGCCAGGACCTGCAGGACCTCCTGGTAGCAGAGGAGATCCAGGACCAGAAGGTAAGGCTGGAAGACCTGGTAAGGACGGACCTAATGGCAATGCCGGAGCTGCTGGAGAAGCTGGAGCTTCAGGTGGTAATGGTGATCCTGGTCCGTTGGGAGTCAAAGGACCAGAAGGTCCCCCAGGACCCATAGGGAGTACGGGAAAAGATGGAGCAAGAGTTAGTTTTTTCATCATGCTTCATTGAATCTTCAAATGTGTGCTCATTTTCTTAAATCTTGTTGCAAAAGAAGGTTAACGCCATTTATGAATTTGTAGTTGTTATAAAGATATTAAATGATTATTTGATGTATTTTATAATGAAGCTATGTTTTAGTCAGTGCAGGCACCTATGTGTTTTAAACATCTAGCCGTATAGTTAGAGATTATTAATATAGATAATGGAAATACAAGTATTCCAAGGTAGAAGTCTGCAGGGAGCACAAGCACAGCATGCTGATATAAGCCTGCACGCGAGCACACTCGCACATTTATTAGAAGTGGTAAACCACGTCACTGCAATGCTTGTTTGCTGATGGTTGTTTGTTTTTGTTGATATTTTATTGCAAAAAAAATTACTTGAGCGTTTGTGAGTGAGTGAGGATGGTAGATTATAAAGGTTATAATTAGAGTTATTATTATGATGATTATAATGATGATGGTGATAAAACAGTAAATGGTAATTGTCGTGATGGTTATTCTTTTCCTCAGGGTGACCCTGGTGCAGCTGGAGAGGAAGGCAAAAAAGGAGGTCCTGGCAAGGGAGGAGAACCAGGGCATGACGGACAAAGAGGTGATAGAGGAGATCAGGGAGCAACTGTGAGTTGGAAATTTTTATTTTAATCCATTTTTTTCTTTAATAAATCACTTATTTTATAAGTGATAATCGATAGCTCATCTTTAAAGTACATTTTGTGGTTCACAGAAATGCTGTTTTATATGTTTTTCTCTGTCTCATTTGTTTTTTTTAAATCCCTAATATTAATTTCGCTTCGATCTTACTTGCTTGTCTCTATGAGGAAAAATGGATGGGTGATCTTGTTGTCCAATCTAGTTAATACTATACAATATAAACTTGTTCCATATCGCAATATTTTCTACTGAATTTTGGGATTTTTATAAAAAAAAATATAATTTTAAAAAATTATTTAATCTATGTTCTTAAAACAACAACTTTAAAATATAAGAGACTTAGGATAAAACCTTGTTTTTCAGGTTTTATACTTTTAGGCATCCTTTGATGAAAATAGTCAAATTTTCAAGACTTTCTCGATAATGCTGCTTGAGAACTTTCTCAAATCATTTTTTTAATGACCATTTGTATTTGTTTGGTGATTCTGATTAGATGATCTTGCTACAATCTAGGGTGAGGCTGGAGTTCAAGGACTGCCTGGACCGAAAGGTGAACGTGGATTTTCTGGATTGCCTGGAGGCAGAGGTGAAAATGGACCTGCAGGTGTCCCAGGATCAAGAGTAGGACGATATACATATATATATATATATATATATTATTCGTTCTTTGTATTATGTGAATTTCTCATCCCACCAAACTTGTTGTACTCAAATGAGTTTGGTGAGATAAAAGTTACCAAAAAGAATCATTTTAATTTTTTAGAGAAAATTTAAAATCTATTTACATTTATTCATTAGGGAGAAGCTGGACCACAAGGACCAGAGGGTGCCAAAGGTGAGAGGGGACCTAAGGGACCTATTGGTGCTCAGGGACCTTTGGGCCCCAATGGGGAACCTGGACATGAGGTAATAAATTAATTCTTGTTAATTGGTCTACTTTTTTTATTCTTAGTTGTTTTTTTTTAACAAGTAAGTTAAAAAAACTTGAGTTTTATTTTAGTTGTATGATGTTGTCATATCTTTACTATTTATATCAGTTACAATAACCTTAAAACTGAAATTCAGTAATTCTTCTCTTTGTCAGGGTGGTCAAGGTAAGGATGGAGCCAATGGACAGCCTGGACATCCAGGTGAGAGAGGACCTGCCGGGCCAACTGGACCCAGTGGGTCAGCCGGTCCACCTGGTCAGCAAGTAGGTTTTTTTTTTACAAATATTTAAAATATAATATTCATGAAGGGTTTTATTTATTTTATCTTTAGATTTTGCATTTAGTAATTTTTTGTTTGGTTCTTAAGCAGTTGTAGAGATTTGCTTGGTGGTTGTTTGAATTAATAATTTGTTTAATATTTTTCTATTCTTACACATTTTTGTGATATTTTGAAATACAATTCATTTTGTAGGGTCCAAGGGGACCAGCAGGACCCGCTGGACAACAGGGAGAGCGTGGAGATAGGGTAAACAGCTGTTCATGAAGTCTAATATTGTGTTATTATTTAGAACTATTATATTATTTCTGAAAATATTGTAAAGTGTCTTATTTTTGTAAAAAAAAAAAGAGAACAACAATCTAATTAAAAATCACTGTATCAATTTATCTGCTTTAATTATTTTTTAAATTTTTGGACATTCATTAGGGCGAGCCAGGTGGTGTCGGCTTCATGGGACCTGCCGGACCAGCTGGGCCTGCTGTAAGTGAACATTGAACTTTGGGTTTTTCAACCTTTAGTTCACACAATAGATTTTTCAACTGTTTTTAGGGGGCTGCTGGCATCCATGGTAACAAAGGAGCCCGTGGAACCAAGGGACCTAAGGTTTGAATTTTTGAATAATATTTAAAACTTAAGATCAAGCTATTTGTCTTTCTATTATTAATTTTTTGTAAGTTAAATGACCATAAATTATAATTTTTTAATATGAAAAGTAGTTATCTTATTATATTTTCGTATTATAATTTTTTTAATACAAATTAAGGATTGTGTTTATCAATTCGTATGGCATGTAATTAATTTGTAATGATATTCCAATTCCTAGGGAGACAAAGGATGGCCGGGTACTGCAGGTTTGCGCGGGTTTATCGGATTGGCTGTGAGTTGCAACGTTTTGAACTAATTTTTTTATGTTTATTATTACTATTATTATTATTATTATTATTATTTTTTTTATTATTTTTATTGTTGTTATTATCATTGTTATTATTTCTATTGTTGTAAACAAATATTTCTTTAATGTTGTTTTAAATAATTTATTTAGTAGAAAACCTTGTTTGAGTAAATTAATAATTTTTAGCTAGGTGTTTAATCAGTGATTTTACATTGTTCAGGGTGACGTAGGAAACCCTGGACCTCCAGGACCACCTGGTGGAGATGGTGCCAGAGTATGTTTTTTATGTTATTAATATTAACTGTTTCTTTTATGCTAAAAAACTTAAAATCAGAAATAAAAATGATTGCAAAATTATTAACAAGGGTGAAACAGGTCTGCGTGGACCATCTGGACCAGCAGGACATGATGGAATCGCAGGACCACCTGGAAAACTTGTAAGCTTGATTGACTTTGTAAGTGACGGAATTATTTACATACTTTTTGTATGATTGTTTGTTTTTATTTTCTTTTAGGGAGGTTCTGGAAATGTTGGAAACCCAGGAAAATCCGTTAGTAATGAAATGGAATGTTGAACATTCTAATAAATCTTAATATACTGATAATATTTGAACAAATATTTTGGTTAATTAAGGTAATGAATTGTAATAATATGACAGTTATTAAAATAAAATATTATTTAGTTAACAGTTTTTACTAATATATAATCTAAATGTGCATTTTTAATGTCAAAATGTTGTTTATTATACATTGAGAATCTACTGATTTTAATATTTTTGTCAGGGAGCGATTGGACCTCCAGGCCCACCAGGACCACCAGTTAGTCATTCTTTTCCTTACTGACTGTAGTTTTAATTGATGTTCGATATGAATACACAGTGGTTATGATGTGGATCAAACAGTTAATCACAGTACACAAACCAAATTATACAACCATATTGACTTGGCATTAGCATCTTAAAATTGAGATACAATTTTTCAGGATGTCATAAAAGCAGCTCCACATTTATGGATAATAAAATGTCTGTTTTTTCCATAAAAAGTGTTTTTAACTTTTGCTCTATACAGGGAGCACCTGCTTTACAAATAAATACTGGTGGTACGTTCTTCCCCAGGCCTAAGGGACCTGATCCATATATGGTGAGCTTGTACCACGAATTTATGTTATATACAAAATATAAAAAGGCTGCATATACAACATTAGAAATTAAAAAGTGAGTGAGTGAGTGAGTGAGTGAGTGAGTGAGTGAGTGAGTGAGTGAGTGAGTGAGTGAGTGAGTGAGTGAGTGAGTGAGTGAGTGAGTGAGTGAGTGAGTGAGTGAGTGAGTGATTGAGTGAGTGAGTGAGTGAGTGAGTGAGTGAGTGAGTGAGTGAGTGAGTGAGTGAGTGAGTGAGTGAGTGGGTGGGTGGAAGAGTGAACAAGTACTTATGAGCTATATAATGTGTAAGAATGAATTTCATATAAAATAAATTTGTTTCTTTAGAAAAGAAAATTTTTTTGAGAAGTAATTATATAACATATGAATCAATAATTCAACTAAGAGCTTCTTGAAAACCATTAGACTTGATTAATTGAACATTCATTTCAATCTTATGCAGGGAGATCAACCACTTTCTGATGTCGAGCCATTCACTTTGGAAGAACTCAGGGTTAGCTAGTTTTATTATCTTTTTATTGTTATGATTATGATTATTACTATGGATATATAGCCTTTTACCTATCCTCAGACATACCAAATGTACCCAAAACATTTCATAAAAATCGGTTTAGCCGTTTCGTAGGAGTTCAATTTCAAACACTATGACACGAGATTTATATATATACTAGCAGTGCCCGTAGCGGCTTCGCTCGCATGAAATTAGAGAGTTTGAACCGTGCATCCATAGTAGAGATCAATTTTTTATGTCTCGGGTCGGCCCGTCGACAACTTAGCCCAGTCTGTTTTAAAAACCCAAACTCCTGGCCCGGCATAGCCCGTCTGAATTAGGCCGGCCCATTCTTACAGGCCTAGAAGTTCTATATACTTGTTTTGATTTAAGGTTTGGCCTGGCCCGTGTGAAGACTCTAAAATAACGGCTTGGCCCGGCCGGTGATAAACTGGACTTAGCTACTTTTAACCGGCACAAAACTTCAAAATACTAATTTTTACATTTGTAGCACGTACAGTTTTTGGTTAGCAGTTATTTTGAAATAAAATAACCCTTATTTCCACCCTACATTTGAGGTCCTGGAAACCAATTTTTTAAAAATGTTGAAACACTTATATCATTATTTTTTGAGTAAATACTAAATACTAATTTTGACATCTGTAGCATTTACAGTTATTGAGTAGCAGTTACTTAAAAAACCAAATAACCCTATTTCCACCCCACATTTGAAGTCCTGGAAACCAAATTTTCAAAAAATGGTGAAACCCGTATATCATTATTTTTAGAGTAGAAACTAAATACTAATTTTTACTTTTGTAGCATTTACAGTTGTTGAGTAGCAGCTACTTTAAAAACCAAGTAATCCTATTGTCCACCCCACATTTAAGGTCCTGGAAACCAAATTTGTAAAAAATGGTGAAACACGTATATCTTTATTTTTAGAATAGAAACTAAATGCTAATTTTTACATCTGTGGTATTTACAGTTTTTGAGTAGCAGTTACTTTAAAAAACAAATAACCCTATTTTCCACCCCACATTTGAAGTCCTGGAAACCAAATTTTCAAAAATGCTAAAACACGTATTTCATTATTTTTGGATTAGAAACTAAATACTAATTTTTACTCCTGTAGCATTCACAGTTTTTGAGTAGCAGCTACTTTAAAAACCAAATAACCCAATTTTCCAACCCACATTTGAGGTCCGGGAAACCGAATTTTCAAAAAATGGTGAAACATGTATCTTTTTATTTTTCAAGAAGAATCCATATACCAAATTTCAAAATCTCCTCATTTTTTTTTCGAGATATACATTGCTTTAGAAAAAAGTTTGTTTTCCAGTTTCTTCCCCTCAGGAGCAAAATTTTCAAAAATTCTTTCTTAGTGGATGCTTACGCAATAAAAGTAATATAAGTTCCAAATTTCACGTTCCTAGGATGAGGAGTTTGAGCTCGGCATTGATTATCAGTCAGTCAGTCAGTCAGGACATGTTCATTTATATATATATATATATATATATATATATATATATATATATATATATATATTGACGTACTTAGGTGTAATATTTTCTTTCAGGCACGCGCTTTTAAAGACAATAGACCATTTTGCGTTTATTATTTTTTTAGACAGACATTCTAAATTTTTCAAACTACATACATTCTTTGATTCAACTCGGGCTAACGGACCGTTTCGACTAAAATTGTCATCCTCAGAGCCCATTTAAATTTAAACCAAACGTCGACGCAAGAAACGATACAATGAAATAAACAATAAAACCAGGTAGAGCGTACCTACACTAGATATTAGACTATCGTAAAAGGAACTGAGATAAAAATAATAAATATATATATATATATATATATATATATACAATCACCACATACATATATATTTTTATATATACAAACACTTTATATATACATACATATATAACATTGTTTTATTATTATTATTATTATTGATTTTTTCACATGTTTTCATTCACACTTTTTGTATTCCAATATTTCAGACTTATGTTTTAAATGTCTCCAGGTGTTTAACTTGAATGTATTCATGTATATTAAGGTCTGTGCCATTGATAAATGTCCACCATTTGTAATTTAGCTGAAAAAATTTAATTTATATTCTATAATTTTACAAAGCAATGTATTATCTGAAACTTTAATTTGATAGAATCAATAATTATATTTATTTAGAACTTGTAGATTTAGAAATATTTGTTATAGAACTTGCAGTTATAGATCTTGTTTCTTTTCTATTATTTTACAATAAAAATAGAATGTTTTAAATTCACAATAGAGCGATGATACACTAATGAATCTCCTGGATGAGATTGCAACCTCTCAAATCTTCGAAGAAAAGCCACAGGGAACACAAGAAGCTCCCGCAAGAACTTGCAAGCACCTTTTCAGGAATCACCCAGAACTGCCCAGTGGTTGGTGAAGTGTTTATACATTGTTTGTGGTATGTTTATGCATATACATTTCTGGTTGCCATGCGATTTTCTAATAGTTTCTAATAGTTTTCTAATATCTGTTCTAGTAAATTTGCAAATATTAACAAAGAACATTTAATATTTCAAAAAATTATTATTTAATTGGTTATTGATGGATTGATTGATCGATCTTCAGGCCTGTACTGGATTGATCCCAACCAAGGAAGTCCTAAAGATGCCATCCAGGTTTTCTGCAACACGGAAACCAAAGAGACATGCATCCTTCCAAGTCCCGAACTTGTTAGTTACTTCTTTTTTGAACTTTAGAGTTTTTTTTATTTCAACAATGCAACTCTTCAAAAAGTTCCTTTGTTACTTAATTATCTATCACGTGATTTGCTGGTGAAGTGAAGCTTGCTTATTTTGTTGAAGAAATTAAGACTTCTTAGATAGTCTCGGTCTAAAGTTGTTCGGTGTTAATAAGACTTTAATAACCAAGCATTTACAATGTCATGCAGATTGAGAAATCAAGATATTCTAGCAAGAAGAAGACGTGGTTCAGCCAGATGAAGAAAGGTTTCACTGTTAGTCTGTTCTTTGAACTACTTTTTTCTCACTTTCTTATGATCTGTTATTCTTTAGTGATTTTTTTTACTATTTTTTTGTTGTCTTCTTTACTCTCTTCATCTATCTCCAGTTTTAACTCTTTGCAGTTCCGCTATAAGGTCGAGAAATCTCAGCTTGCCTTCATTCAGCTTCTTAGCAAGACAGCTCAGCAGAGTATCACTTATCACTGCAAGAGCACAGTTGCCTACCTCGACGCAAGAACCAACACGGTGGACAAAGCTGTCAAATTCTTAACCTACAACGAGAGGGAGGTCACTTCCAACACAAGGAGGAACGGATACACAGTCAGCCTGGACGAGTGCCAGGTAAGCAGAGCATCTTGAACTAACAATTAAAATGATATTATACATATATATATACTAGCAGTGCCCGTAGCGGCTTCGCTCGCATGAAATTAGAGAGTTTGAACCGTGCATCCATAGTAGAGATCATTTTTTTAGGTCTCGACTCGGCCCGTCGACAAATTAGCCCAGCCCGTTTTAAAAACCCAAATTCCTGGCCCGGCACAGCCCGTCTGAATTAGGCCCGGCCCATTTTTACAGGCCTAGAAGTTCTATATACTTGATGAAAAACTTCGGCCCGTCCCACCTTGACCTCAGGTTTGGCCCGGCCAAACTGAAGACCCTAAAATCACTAAAATATCTATATACTTAGTGAAAAGCCTCGGCCCGTCCCACTTTGATTTAAGGTTTGGCCTGGCCCGTGTGAAGACTCTAAAATAACGGCTTGGCCGGCCGATGATAAACTGGACTTAGCTACTTTTAACCGGCACAAAACTTCAAAATACTAATTTTTACATTTGTAGCACTTACAGTTTGTGAGTAGCAGTTATTTTAAAATCAAATAACCCTTATTTCCACCCCACATTTGAGGTCCTGGAAACCAAATTTTCAAAAAATGCTAAAACACGTATTTCATTATTTTTGGAGTAGAAACTAAATACTAATTTTTACTTCTGTAGCATTAACAGTTTTTGAGTAGCAGCTACTTTAAAAACCAAATAACCCAAAAAATGATGAAACACGTATATCTTTTTTTTTGAGTAGATACTAAGTATTAATTTTTACATCTGTGGCAATTACAGTTGTTGAGTAGCAGTTACTTTAAAAACCAAATAACCCTATTTTCCACCCCACATTTGAAGTCCTGGAAACCAAATTTTCAATAAATTGTGAAACCCGTATATCATTATTTTTAGAGTAGAAACTAAATACTAATTTTTACTTTTGTAACATTAACAGTTTTTGAGTAGAAGCTACTTTAAAAACCAAATAACCCAATTTTCCAACCCACATTTGAGGTCCGGGAAACCAAATTTGTAAAAAATGGTGAAGCACGTATATCTTTATTTTTAGAAAAGAAACTAAATAATAATTTTTACATCTGTGGTATTTACTGTTTTTGAATAGCAGTTACTATAAAAGACAATTAGCCCTATTTTCCACCCCACATTTGAAGTCCTGGAAACCAAATTTTCAAAAAATGCTAAAACACGTGTTTCATTATTTTTGGAGTAGAAACTAAATACTAATTTTTACTCCTGTAGCAGTAACAGTTTTTGAGTAGAAGCTACATTAAAAACCAAATAACCCAATTTTCCAACCCACATTTGAGGTCCGGGAAACCGAATTTTCAAAAAATGGTGAAACACGTATCTTTTTATTTTTCAAAAAGAATCTATATACCAAATTTCAAAATCTCCTCATTTTTGGTTTTCGAGATATACATTGTTTTAGAAAAAAGTTTGTTTTCCAGTTTTTTCCCCTCAGGAGCAAAATTTTCAAAAAGCCTTTCTTAGCGGATGTTTACGCTATAAAAGTAATATAAGTTCCAAATTTCACGTTCCTAGGATGAGGCGTTTGAGCTCGGCGTTGATTATCAGTCAGTCATCTGTCAGTCAGTCAGTCAGTCAGGACATGTTCTTTTATATATATAGACTAGCGGGGTTACCCGGCGTTGCCCGGGGTTTTTAGAGGTTTTTCTAATGTTTGTCCCTCTCGCTCCCGTTTCCTTCTCCACTTTCCCGTTTTCGTCGCGTTCCCGGTCGCTTTTCCGCTCTCGGTCGATTTCCAGCTCCCGGTCGCTTTCCCGCTCAGAAGTTTTGTTATCGATTTTCTCTCTTGCTCGCGTTTCCTTCCAAGCTTGCTCTCCCGATTCCAGTCGCTTTCCGCGTTCCCGGTCGGTTTCCGCGTTCCCGGTCGCTTTCCCGTTCCCGGTCGCTTTCCCGTTCCCGGTCGCTTTCCCGTCCCCGGTCGCTTTCCCGTTCCCGGTCGCTTTCCCGTTCCCGGTCGCTTTCCCGTTTACGGTCGCTTTCCCGTTCCCGGTCGCTTTCCCGTTCCCGGTCGCTTTCCCGTTCCCGCTCACGCTTGCTCTCCCGTTCCCGGTCATGCTTGCTCTCCCATTCCCGGTCACGGTTGCTCTCCCGTTCCCGTCCCCGTTCACGCTCATTTTCTCTTTTCCATTCTTTCATAACTTCTGTTAGCCTATAAAACGTAAAATAGATTTGCTAAGACTATATATATATATGAATGTTTGTGGGTTAGTTTGTCTATTATAGAAACGGGAAAGCGACCCGGAACGGACAGCGAGTGGGAGCGGGAATGCGACACGGAACGGACAGCGAGCGGGAGCGGGAATGCGACCGGCAGCGGGAAAACGACCGAAAACGGGAAAGCGAACAGGAGTGGGAAAGCAGGTGGGAAAGGAAACGGGAGAGAAAGAGACAAACATTAGAAAAACCTCTAAAAAACCCGGGCAACGCCGGGTATCTCCGCTAGTACATACATAAACACAGACACAGACACACATACATGCACATACACATACATACATACACACATACATACGCACATACATATATATATAGTTCCCGCTCGCTCATCCGTTCCGCTCATTTTGTGACGGATTTCAAAAAAATTTTCTCTATATTTGATTCCCCTTGACTCTCAAGATTGTGTGAAAATTTCATTACGATCGGATGAATGGTGTAGCAATGCATAAACGCCATTAACATATATACATATATACATATATACATACAAACATTCATTTTTATATATATATATATATATATATATATATATATATATATATATATATATATATATATATATATAATATATGTGTGTGTATATAACATCATTTTAATATGATGATATAACATTTGATGTCGTAATATGCGATATCATAATTATACTAATTGGATGCTTAACAGGACCGCACATCGACCTGGGCAAGGACGGTGTTCGACTTCACCACAGACGACACCTACCGCCTCCCCATCGAAGACATTCAACCAGCTGACATCGGTCAGTCCAGCCAGTTTGGCCTAGAAATCGGACAGGTCTGCTTCGCGTAGGTCCGATGACAGTGCAGCAGTTTAATTGCTTGTAAAATGTTTCTTTAAATAACCACCACTCCAAACTGTTGAAAATACACAATTAAAATTAAAATTCTTGGGGCGGAAACAGCAAAGATTTAACTGATGATAACTTTATACGTAGTGGAGAAATTTAATATGGGCGGGTTGCTAACAGTGATCGTGTTCTGAATGGTGAATTTCTGGTTAATTTTAAGTAAGTAAATGTTGATAATTTCTTCTCTCGCGAGGCTCTTCTTCTTCAAGCTTCTCGAGCGTCAGTTCCATAAATAAAAAATTAAAACTACCAAGAGACGTTATGATGTTTGTTTTACTGAGTTTTTTTTTTAACGATTTGAGTGAGTAAAAAGACTACTCGATTTTAATTTTCTTGGGTAAGTTGTACAGTTTCAGGTTATGTTAATTTTGTTATCATTAGTTGGATTAAATATAAAGTTAGACATTTTGGTTGTATGAGATTTAAGTGAGAAACGTGAGAGTTTTCTTACCACATCTCCACTCCAGGCTTGACCAGATTGCGCTCTCAGTGCTACCATGTCCTTGTGGGAACTTCAAAGCAGACATAAACGAACCCAAAAGAATCTTATTGAAAATAGAATTGTATATTGTGTATTGTGGGTAGACTTAAATTTATAGCGTATCGCGCGCCTTATGTTTTTCCACAGCACATCACGACAACGACCATCTCTCTTGCTTCATGAGGAAGCATGCTAACTTCTATGAGCTCTCTTTCTTTTTTCTCTCTTTCTTTTTTCTCTCTATCATACACACATTCCATGCGGACCCCCTATTTGGATAGCTTCTTATTTTATTCAACTGCACGCTCACTCATCTATGCTAAGAAAAAGGTTTGGGTTGAAAAAATCCGGACATGTCAATAGGGGGTGGCCGTTCCCACCTCCCCCATATATCCGCCACTTTGGGGCGCTAGTCGTCGGTTTTTTAAATGTTCTAGAACTTTTTTTTTATTTTCTAATTTTTTTGTGGAAAACCCTTTGAGGGAATCAGCAATTTCGCGCCCCAAAAATTATTTTGTAGAACTTCCGTATTAATTTTACTACGTTTTTATTAGGTCACTTAGTTATTGAGACGGTGTCTGTCCGCGAATATAGAATTAAATTAAAATGTTGCATACATACTGCGCATAGATGTCTTTTTTTATGATAGTTTATAGTCCTTTACACCAAGTGTTTTAAGACTAAAATGGCTGTATGTTGGAAGCACCTAAGTATTTCCTGTCGTGGATCATAATTTGATCTTTTTAACTTTCCCCTCCTCCTTTCTCCAGGCTTGGGACTGGCTTGCAAAAGCAAGGCGGAGTTAACATAGATGTCTTTTTTTTTTTATAATAGTTTATAGTCTTTTACACCAGGTGTTTTAAGACTCTAATGGCTGTATGTAGGAAGCACTGTCGTGGATCATAATTTGATCCTTTTAACTTTTCCCTCCTCCTTTCTCCAGGCTTTGGACTGGCTTGCAAGAAGCAACATAGATGTCTATTTCTTACTAGTTTATATTTGTTACTAGGTGTCGAATCCAATACGATGGTGTTTTTTAAACATGTACCCGAATTTATCACCTAGCGAAAAAAGTTATAAGATTTTAAATTCAACGGGCACCTAGCGAAAAAACTTAGATGCTTACAAAATTTCACCCATCGAAATCGAAAAATTAGAAAATAATTTTTACAGCATAAAAAATACATTAAGAAAACAATGTTTTTCTTGCGCCCTAAAAAGTATAAAATAATATTCCTATAATTCATATACAACGGAAAACGTTGCGGGCACATTATAGGCTACAACATCAAAACTTTAATAAAAAAAATAGTTATAGAAAATAATGCGCCCGCAACGTTTTTCGTTGTATATGAATTATAGCAATATTATTTTATACTTTTTAGGGAGCAAAAAAAGCGTTGTTTTAAAAAAATGTATTTTTAAAATGTAAAAATTTTTCAAATTTTTTTGAATTGGCAACCCCTATCCCCCCAAAAAAATATTTTTTATAAAAAAAATTTTTATAATTATTTTTCCAAAATTTTTTTCAGAAAAACCTTGGAAGCCTTCCCCATTAATTTTTCCAATTTAAAAAATGTCTATATTTTTTCAAAAAAATTCTTGGAAATCCTTGGAGGCCTCTTGCTTTCCCCAAATAACGCCGCTGGAATCGTGTATTTTCTTCATTCAGAATTCATTTTTCCAAAACAAATCGTGGATTGGGGCAACACCTGCCTCCTCCCACCTGACGCTCCTGGATTCATGTATTGCCTTCATTCCAAAAATTTTCTAAACATTTTTCCATTTCTATTTCACCAAAACATTGTTTGGGAAAAGCCTTAGGAGCCCCCCTGCTTTCTCCCAAATGTCGTCACTAGATTTGTATATTGTCTTCAAGAATACGTCTGTGCGCAGAATTTGAAGTTAAGAGATTAATGGAAAGTTGTAGAAAAATCTATTACAAGATTTTTAGAAAATTCTTGAAACTCCCACCCCTGCCACTCCTAGCCAACTGACAACTCTGGATTCGTGTATTGTTTTTAAAAGTACGTTTATGTGCAAAATTTGAAGCCAATGATCAATGGGAAGTGGTCGAAAAATCAATCAATTGACAAGTTTTTTTTTCAAACAAACAAACATCAGGTGATCCAAAAAATACCGGGTCAGCTATCCGTGACATCCCTAGATTTTTGTAACTAAAGTTCTTATTCGGGTGAAATTTTGAAGAAAAAAAGTTCCCTCCAACCCCTAAGACGTCTGGATGAAACACCGAACTCATTGCTGATAACGCACAATTTAATACGCTACAGTCATTTGTAAACCTAGCATCGATCTCAAATATAAAATTCTCTACACTCGCAAAAAGAATGAATAGGGATTAGGAAACACAATAATATTATTTTATTTCTGAAAAATCAGAGGAAGAAACACAATTTTCCCCCTGCTCCCCCTATTTATGTTCTTGGGGAAAATCACTGAGTTCGTGGTGTAAAATCACTTTATAATAAGTGAAAGAACGAAGCGTGTGAAATCAGAAATTGCTGCAAAATTAGCTATGAAATCATTTATTTAAAATGAACTATAAAATTAGCTATGATTAATAGCGGTATAATATAGAGAATATACAAGTAGACCAGAGAATCAAAGAAAAAAATTGAAATTAAATGTTAATATAGCGTTTTGTGTGATGAAATGTTCAAAATCAAGTTTAATGATAACCTGAAAGTGTATACTGTACCTACAGAAGCATATTGAAATAAACTTTTGAATGTATAATATATGTATATCAATATATGTAGGTAAGGAAAAATACATTGAAGGCAACTGATTTCGTCTATTCTATTTCACTGCATAATTGCAGAACAGTTTGAGATGTTTTGACGTAGGTAAAGATGCATATGTAGCTAAAAATGTGTAGCAAAAAATATTAACAGAAAAGATCACTTCATTCAACCAAACAGGAATTCAAAAGTATTTTCTTCATGTCGGGTAATGAAAAAATGCTTCTAGCCCCTGAGGTCCAGAAGGGCAGTGATAACCTGAAGGCGCATCGTAATCGTGGACATATGAGCTTTGGGCAAAATAATGTTGAGCATTCTCGTTACCGTTGTAAAAATATCGAGACTGACCACCAGGTTGGAAAGGTCTGTAAGTAATTTGTTCAGTTGGAAGTATTTCTTTATGCTGCCTGAATAATTGCTGTTGTTGTAAGAAGAATTGCCTTTGCTGGTATTGTGCCTTGACCAAGTGTTCTTGGTGGTTTTCCTTTTTCCACTTCATGCGCCTGTTTTGGAACCAGATTTTGATTTGCCTCTCCGTCAGTTTAAGCATCTGTGCAATTTCTACTCTTCTTCTTTTGGTCAGATATCTGTTGAAGTGAAACTCTTTCTCTAGTTCCAGTGTTTGATGCCTGGAGTAAGAAGTTCGCAGTCGCTTGCTGTCGGCCGAGCTGCGTGCCGACGAACCGTCCTTTTCCTGATCTAGCAATGGTTTGTCTGAGGGTTGTTAAAACATTTATGTTCAAATTTATGTTTTAAATCAATGTGAATATTTATCGAGAGCCTCCTACAAGATTCGGGTGACTCGGGTGCTCTGGTCTTTTACAAGCCATAACATGAAAGATTTTATTTACTGATTTCCGATAACACGACATACTAGCAAATATTTCTGATTAAGTTTTACTTATATCACTTTTTGACTGTAATCCATTTTAAAACCTGGTCTTTTGCGGTTATCTTGATCAGCTGTTATATCTAATGATTGTTTAATAAAACAATTGTAACTATATTTATAAAAAAGATAAATTTTGAATAATGTAGAAAAATTAAAAAAAAAGACGTATCAGTACTCCCAGCACATGTAACTTTACTAACATAAATTCCATGATAATTGTTATCAAGACTAATATAATCCTTAACTGGAATTATATAATTTTCCACTATTTTAAATCACCAAGGCTTTTTTCAGTCGTAGTTCTCAATAAAAAAATAGATGATACTTACCTTGAAAAGTGTTATGAACTCGTTTCATCCACGGATAGATCGGCCGGTTGGCGTCAGCAACAGCAAGTTTCGAACAATTCTTCGACGGTTCACTTTCGAGATCTTCAGAAACGTTTTCGTCAGACATGTCTAATTTTTTTCCTAGCTTCTTTTGCTTGATGATTCTAGGTTCTATAATTGTCTCTTCTTTATAATGATCCGGCTGTATTTTATAATCTGAGACGTTTATTTCATCATCATGATCATCGCCATCATCTTCATCCTCATCATTAGTGTTTTCACAGTCTTCTTCGTTAACCATGATGTCGTCAACAATTTCGCTTCTGCGCTCAATTTCTGCTTGGTCGCGACTAGTTATATTGTTTTCTTCTATGAACTCTTTCTGCTCTTTCAAAACCCTTAGATTATCTTGTACCGGGTCGTTGAGCGAGGTCAAAAGAACATTTTTATCAGATTCATTCTCAGCTTCATGATTGTTTTTAAAAACATTTGTAAAACTTTTACTCCCAGCACCAACAGATCGTTGGGTGGAATTCAAGGCTTCATAACTGGAGTAGGTGGGTTCAGACCTTTGGCTGGAGCACGTTTTGATCTCAACGCTGTGGATATTCGGAGGCATCAAAACCTTAGGAGAGATATAGATCTCGGGTATACTGTTTTGAAGGCTTGGAATGCTGCCAGCAAAAGCTACTTGTTTGTTAAAGAAAGCTTGACTGTATTCAGGTTCAATAACAAACGGCTGCATTTGCTCAGAAACAGGGTTGAAGATTAACTCAGATTTGTTAAAGCTAGAATTCCAAAATTCCTGATTGCTGTAAACAAGGACAGGTTGAACGGAATCAGAGATTGTGTTATAATTGGCGTTTGTATCATCAATGTATGAGCATTGAAAAGTATCACTTATAGAAGAAGTGTGTGAGAAATCCTGGGATCCTATTTGTGAGTAGGTTTCTTCTATTTGTTTGATATCTCGTAGGATGGCCTTGACGCCGTTCTTGTGGGGCAAACGTTCCACTGACCTTGATGCTTGTTTTAGCTCCAGGTCATTCATGATTGAATGATTTCGGATTGATAAATGCAAGTCTGTAGTTAGCTTTCAGTCCTGCTGATATAACATAATATTATGTAATGAAAATACATTTTGAAAAATGTTTCAAGTAGCTCATTAAATTAAATATCACTGTCACTAACAGTTCATTTGAGTTCATGACCACACCAGGCTTACACGTTAGGAGATAATGATGATGATGATGATGATAATCTACCACTTGTTTGCTTATTAAACTTTAAGTTGAAATTTTGAAGTTGTAATTTATACTCATCGAACACTGTCGAATTGTCATCATTCGGGACAAAATTGAGTAAGCAAAAAAGTGAAATCAAACAAAACAGCGCCCTGCTTAGAACTGCAACAGCTCTAGCATCGTCCAATGAAACACTTTTCTTGTTTAAAAGCGCTGATATTCAACCAATTATATCGACAGTGTTTGGTTGGCCCCTCCCGCTTATAAACGAATCTATTTTCTTTAATAAACCACATCTAATTTTAATTATTTGTTTTATAGAAAATCGTTGAAAATTGAAAAAAAAAATACTTAAAATTCGTAAAGTTGTATATTTGGCAAATCAAGTTGCAAGTAGCCAAGTAGCATTTCGTGACTCGTGACTCGAGAAGACTCTAGCGGCGGTCGAATCTCAAGCAAACCTTGGCTAAAGTGAGCAGAACAAGAACAAGACAGGTTCATCCATAACTTCAACTGTATATATTTTTGTCTTATAAAAACAATGCATTTGATGTTATTGGTTTACTAGTACTTAATTGTCCGTTTATTTGACGTAATGTTTGTTTGTATGTATGTATGTATGTATGTATGTATGTATGTATGTATGTATGTATGTATGTATGTATGTATGTATGTATGTATGTATGTATGTATGTATGTATGTATGTATGTATGTATGTATGTATGTATGTATGTATGTATGTATGTATGTATGTATGTATGTATGTATGTATGTATGTATGTATGTATGTATGTATGTATGTATGTATGTATGTATGTATGTATGTACGTAGGTAGGAAACCTATGTATGTAAGTAACTTTTATGTTTCTGTATTATTTTTTCGTTCTTCTGCAAAAAAATTGTTTTTGTGTGCACGCTAGTATGCCATGATATTCTGTTTTTATGCATTTTTATTTCTCACTGCTTGTGTGAGTTGAAGTTTTTTTTTATAGCCCAATCCATTTCTAGTATACATTTATTTTTTATTGCACTGCGATTATCGAGTAAAAATAGTTAAGTAATTCTAATCGTGTCATTTTTGACGTCTGGCAGTTATACAAATTGCGTTGAAAAAAATTTCAATCTCATTGCCATTATATTATTGCTGCTATTTATCTTTTTTTTATTTTCACGAAGTAAATACTAAAACTATTTAAAAAAAATAGATCGGCACACACACACGCACACCTCCAGCGGCGAATCCAGGAATCTGGTAAAGAAGGCCAAATTTTTTTTTAGTTTTTTAAATTTTAATTACTGTTTTTATATAACTCGTTTGAAGATATCTAGATATTTTTTATTCAGTAAAACCGAACAAAATTAATTGAAATTAATTTTCGGTTTACCAAGCAGATGGGTCATCCTCTCTCTTACTCTTTTTCTTTTTTCTTTCCTTCTTTCTTTCTCACGTTCATTTTAGTATTTTTCTTATTTTGTAGCAATGTCAACACAAGATTTCAAAGCTAAAAATGAATTATTAGCTGCCGTATTAAATACTAGGATTCTTTAAATCAGATGGAAAAAATTTATCACTTTTCAAAAAGCAGCGGTGGATCCAGTAATTTCGTAAAGGGAGAACCCGATTTTTAGATTTTTTTAAATGTTGATTACTGTTGTCATGAAGCCCGTTGTAAGATATCTTAATTTTTTTAGTAAAACCAAACAAAATGAATTTAAATTTAAATTAAAATTTTACTTGATTTTATTCTATAGATCATTCAAATTTTGTCCAATCAGTTTGAAAAACTAATAGAATTGCAAAGTCCGTTCGTACATCTGAACATATTCCTGATTGTCAGATCATCACAGCAGATTATTGAATAAAACAGGTAATAACTGTGGATTGCTTTACACCCATTGGACCTGCCCATTACAACTGTTGCGCTGTAAAACTTTGGTTATCACAATAATTTACGCAGGGACGTCATTTTAGTCAAACTTGGGAGCAACTTCTTCTCCGTGTCAATCAATTTAAAAAAAAAATCAAAAAATTTTGAAACTTTTTTATTTTTTCTCCCAATAAAAGCTAATAACTTGCCACTTCAGGGGGGCCACTCAAACATCACAGACTTTACAGTCATAGGGGCCCGCCTATTTAGAAAAAAAACCGTTCAAACCTTTGAATTTTAAACTTTACACTTCTTGGGCCATTTTTGGGGCCTCATTTCTATTTTTTGGGAGCCCAAGACTACGTCAGGGGAGCCCACTGGAAAATCAGGAGGACAGTGCCCTCTCTGCTCCCTCAGAATTGACGTCCCTGAACTTACAGTTTTATTCATATTACAAATGATTACTGTTTTAAAAACCTGTTGTTAAGCCGTCTAAACTTATTTAGAAAAAAGAAAGTATAATTTTCAACTTGTTTAGCTGGACCTGCTGGTGGAGGACTAAATGTTTTTTGAGATATTATTTGAATTATATTTTGCATTGAATTGGTTTAAAAAAAAGCCTTAAATTTTTAAATATCTGCCAATTATCAGAGCTATTGATGGTCGATAGGTGAATTTAGTAAAGAGATTCAGGATACAGACAAACAGAATAAAGCTACAAGCTAAGTAAAAAAATTAATGTTTAAACTTTTTGTTAAAACTTCTTAGGGGAGCCGGCCCCCTGCCCTACCCTTGGATCCGCTATTAAAAAAGAGGGAGAAGGAAAGCAAAAATAGTTTTATTTTAGATCCTTTTGTTTGATGTTACTGAATAATAAATGCTAGATATCTTACAATGGGTTGCATAACGATAGTAATCAAAATTTTAAAAAAATCTGAAAAAACTTTTTGGCATTTCCTCTTTAAGAAATTCCTGGAACATCCGCTGTCCAGGATTTTTTATGTTCCTATGGAAGGACAGCTCTGATGTTTGTGGATCTAAATCGAGAGGAATTCATAACGATTAATTCGTTAAATTAACGCTAAAAATTTAACGATTAATCTAAATTTCTCAACAAAATGAGCTATGAACTTTGCTACAGTGTTCTATTATTGCATGTACACTAATGTACAATAGTATTATTATTCTAAGTTTAAGGTATTACGATGTTGGTGACGGAAATTCATAGCGCCATATTGTTAAAAAGTTGTGTTGGTTGTTTTTTGTAGAAGCGTGAAGAGGTATCATTATAAAAATTAGTTCAGAAAAATTGATTTTGCAAGGAAAGATTGCTTTTAAATTGCAGAATGTTGTTGTCTGTACAATTTAAGTTTCCATGAAGTTATTCAATACTCAGGTATTATTTTCAAAATAAACATCTACTTGTTGACATGTCAAGTAATACAAATTGACAAGCAAGCCCAATTTCGTCCAATGTTCATTTTAATGCAAGTTTCGAATTTCGAACTACAGCTACCCCGTGCGAAAGACTATTTTCATTGACGGGGAACATTGTGACAAAAATACCGGCGTCACTCTCGCTAAGTGGCTGGTTAAGAAATTGTTACAACAAAATTGATTTTGAATTGCTTAAATTTACAACATAAAATTTTTTCGATAAATTTAACATAATGTATATTTATGCGACAATGGATTAGTCGCTTGCGATTAATACATTCGAAATTTTAATCGATTCACAGCTCTATTAAAAAATAACCGCAGTCGACAGGATTTGAACCTGTGCGGGCATAGCACAATAGATCTCTAGTCTATCGCCTTAACCACTCGGCCACGACTGCTCATCGATGGTAGTTGACATGTTCTATTATTAACTAACAACATGCAACAAGTAGGTGCAAAAATGGCCAATTATAAAGTACACATTCGGGGTGTAACGGATTTGAATTTTTAAATCCTGCGCGAACCGAAATCAGATTTTTTACTTGAATCCTGCCGGAGCCGAATCCGGATTTTAAAAATAAAATGCGTACTTTTCAATATTACAAAATAGTTGTCTTGCATTATTTAATTTTATATTTTTTTAAAACTTGACTTAAAACAAATAAAGGAGTTTGTTTACTTTTATAATTGGCAATATCATACATTAATAAGTCATTATTCATCATCTCAAACATATTCAATATTCATGTTTACATACAGCCTGGTATGGGTAAATTTAAAATTAGTCACTGTGGTATTAGCCTATTAAGCCTTATCACTCAGCTAACAATTGAGCATAGAATGTCCATAATATTGCTATGAAAATATTTCACACACAGACAAATAATTAACAAGATTATTATAGATCAGGTACATTAATTATTTGCTATCTGGATTTAAGTTTTTACACTATGTTAAGTTAGACAAAATTTGTTAAAAAATCATAAATAAATCTTTTAAAATGAAACCGGAACCGGATTTATAAAAATGTCAGGATTCCGGCACAGCCCTAAGCTAAAAACCCAAGCTGAACGCAGTCGACAGGGTTCGAACCTGTGCGGGCAGAGCCCAATAGATTTCAAGTCTATCGCCTTAACCACTCGGCCACGACTGCCAGACGACCATAGATAGCTTCATTAACTACCAATTGATGACTGTAACAAATATAAAACCAAAGTAAAACCATAGATTTTCACAATCTTATGGCTCATTTATGACCAAAACCAGGGTTTTCTTAACAACACGGTTACCTAATATTTTTTGTGAATAATTATAATCAAGGAGACCTAAAAATTGTCTTGCAAATGATTCATTATGTCATTTTCGCCCAATAAATTAAATGAGGAAATGTAACAATTATACACTCATGACACTGAACAATAAGATCACGTGAAATTTAAAAAAAAATAATAATACGTTATGGAAGTAATTTGGTGCTTTTAATTTGCTCCCCGATAATCTCGGATCTGCCTAGTTTAATTTTTATCAATCAGTTGCGATAAGACCAATTTTGTTCGAATTAGAAATTTGTTAATAATGGTTTTAAATGCTCAAATGCGGATCTGATTCTGTCATTCTTCGATTTAAAAATTGACATTGTTAATTTTTTATCTTTGTGTTGGTTCCGTTTAAAAGAGTCATTTTTATTTACGTTTACATCTTTTAAAATTCATTTCATTCAAATATATTCAAATCAAATTTATTTAACGCCAATGTCGTAAATGAATCTGAGATGTAAATACAAATATAATTTAATTATATTTCTATTTACAGAGTATTTATTTATTTATTTATATACCGTACACGTATATCCACGCCATCCATAACAAGACGTTTTAAATTGCCGTCGTGATTCTGAAGGAATGAATTAGAGTAGGTATATGGCACGGGCCGATTTTTTGCAGCTTGGCCTTGAGAGCCTGGAAGCAACTCGGCCCACTCCGTTTCATCGGCCAAATTTTCAAGTCCGGCCCAGCTCGTTTTTACAGGCCTAAAATCGCTATAGTTGGCATAAAAAACTCGGCCCGGCTTGACTTCTGGCCCGTTTGAAAACCCTAAAATCAAAACCCGACCCGTCCAGTGAATGTACAAGGAGAAAAAAATTGGTAAAGTGGCATAGGTTAGTAGGTTTCAGCCGCTGGAGACAACAGGCTAAAGCCGACAACCGGATAGGGTGTAAAATCTAATGCACAACTTTTTCTGTAAAAAAAATTCGATAACCAGGTGGGCAAAAACTAATGAGTTCTTTCTCTAAAAGTAAAATTAATTTTTTTAATGTTATTATTTGCTTGTGGAATTTTTCTGTCCCATAATTTTTCTTCCCATTAAAATTGCCGCTTGGAGCAAATCGCTCCGATCCTCTACGCTGCACCAGTGGGATGAGCTCATTAAAGTGACGTCACAATGCTATTGATATTCAAAAAGCTTGTGAATATTTTCTATTAGTTCAAATTTGGAAAACAATAAGGGCGAGGCTTATTAAACATAAGAAGTTGGCCCAGAGAATGGTTTTTGACCCAAACTGCGTTGGTTAAAGTAGCCCAGTAGTCGACCCTAGACGTGCAAGCAAATCCAATGAGAATTCCTTCAACGACTTCTACTCTGGAAAACTTCAGTTTTTCTTTTTTAACTTTCTTTTAACTAACAAAACTTCGACTTCAACTGGGCTTCTTAAAATTTTGAGAAGCTGAGATAACATTCATAAATATATAGACGTACACTTACCCAATAAAAAAACCAAGTAAATTATAAAATAACAGAATTTATTAATAAAATATGAAAGTGATGGACAACCCGCAGCACAATTTTTTGAATTATTATTCAATCAAGCATAGTTCGCATTAAATCAACTCAACCGTGACTAAAATCGAAACCATCCCTAGCATTATGACCTTTTTAAGAGTTCTTATTATTGAGGTTTAAAAAAAACATAATTTAGTTATTACGTCATAATCTAGAAAGTTATTTTGCGATTTGTCTGTTTTTTATTTGTATTTGCCCATCTGCTTATTCACTTGTTTTTATTTATATTTCTTAAGGGTATCTCCGTTCTCCCTCCTTGGTATAATAGCAAAGTATTGTTTCGCATAATTATAAAGGTTTTGTATCTTTAAGAAAACAATCATTACCTATGTGCTTTCTTTCCTAAATTAAAAAAAAAAAACAAAAATAAATAAAACAATTAAAAACCAATATCGGTTTGAGCGTTTTCAAACTGATCCAATTAAAAGCTTAATTACAAGGACGTGAATAAATTATTATTTAATTACGATTGCATGTAATTGTTCTAATCTATGTTTTTACAATCTAATTGATGATTAAGAAAAAAATTGTTGTAGAAATTATGATATATTGAAATATAGTTTAATAATATTATGGCACGTTACTTTTTTTCACAACTGATAATCTATACATACGTCCTCATCTTGAATATGCTTTTGTGGTATGGTCCCCTCACCATATAGGCACGATAGGAAAACTTGAAAAAGTACAAAAAAAGAGTCACCAAGCTAGTGCGTGAATGTCAGAATTTGAAATATAAAGAAAGACTGAAGTATCTTGATCTATCTACTCTAAGGCTTAGAAGAGCTAGAAAAGACATGATTGAAGTCTATAAAATATTAAACAATTTTTATTGTGCCAATTCAGTTCCAAGTTTGATGAGAAAATCTAGTTTATTCAACACAAAAGGTCACATTCAGAAGTTAGAAAAACCAAATTCTAGAATAGATATCAAAAAGTTTCTTTACTACAAGAGTGATCAATACTTGGAATAGACTTCCTGCTTCAGTCATAGAAGCAAAAGATATTTTCCAATTTAAAAGTCTTCTGGATGCTCACTGGATGGACCATCCTACACGATTTTGTTGGAGGAATGAAATTTAACTTATCTGTTACTTTTCAATTTATTAAGGAGTTTTTTTGTTAATGACAATTTATGTGTTTTAATTTATTATTTTTATAAAAAAATTTACTGTCGGGCATATAGGCTTTGCCTGCGCCTTGTAATAAACTATGTTATGTTATACAAAAATCATTTTGATTTAAAAATTTTATTCATAAAGTTTATAATTATTTTCAAGTTTTTTTGAATCATACTAAAGCTTCCGAATAATTTAAAAACTACTTGATATCAAAAATATGACCACCCATCAATCAATTAATTAATCAACAAAACAAACACATACATATACTTAACTGCTAAATAATAATGATATCCGAGCTAATGACAAAAAAACAAAAGATAACTCACATTCAGTTCAGTCTTCAATACAAATCCGAAAAGATGAGAAATCAACTGCTGAGATGAACCTGGGGGTTCCTTGTACTAACCGTACCCGTGTGAACCTTAGTTAAAAATGTAATTTTTGTTCGTCTACAATTTTTCGTATCCATTAAATCATCTCGCGCAGTTTGTCAATCGTTGGTCTGTGGGCTACGAGGATTTAAATGCTAAATTTACTTCCTGTTTGATAGATTGTTGAACAATAGTTAAACTATTTGTCTCTATTGCAATAAATTCACTTGAATATATATATATATATATATATATATATATATATATATATATATATATATATATATATATATATATATATATATATATATATATATATATATATATATATATATATATATATATAATAGCCCATGTCTGTGTGAGACGTTTTTGTGTGACGATCTGCTATATATATATATATATGTATATATATATGTATATATATATATATATATGTATATATGTATATATATATATATATATATATACAATCCCGCTATAACAGACTTGAAGGGACCCAAGAAATGGGTACGTTATATATATATATATATATATATATATATCCAAAGTCCGTTATAGTCAGGGTATGAAAAAAATCAACAAGCTGTGTTATGAAAAAACAAATTACGTGTATGTACAGTAAAAAGTGCAGTATTATAGTCTAAATTATATGTCACTTTCTTCTGACTAGTGGTCCACTGACTGGGATGCTTTGTGATCCAACTTAGACAACCATTCTTATAGATTGTCTTCATGATGTTGATAATTTGATGGTCCGATCTTTTTTAACACCTGTACTGAGACTATATGGCCAAGAAATTTTAACTTGTGATTTTGTTTTATTTTCTAACTGCTCACATAATTTTGTTTTCAGCGTGATTGCTTTACGTTTCTAAAACATGTTTAAAAAATACAAAAGTCGTCGTGTTATATCGAAGGGACTTGGCGCATTTTTGACGAAGCAGATTAATAATTTCGGCACAATATAGATTTGTTAAGTTTAATATAACTGATAAAATTTATTTAAAAACAGACAAATTAATTATTCAAGTTTTGTTATTTTATTTTTTAAGACAATTAAGCTAACAACCTCCGGAGTTATTTTTTGACACATATTATGCTTAAAGACTGAAATAGTGGTTAAAAGGTAATCTGTTGTTTTCCATGTTTTTTTCATGCTCCTTTATCTAGTGTTGATAATAGCTCGAAGTAAGTGAAACTAAGTTAATTGGTCAGTTGGGGCCTAAATACACAGCCTGACAACACTCTTTCACACATACGCGCACTCACACACATGCAGGCATCTTCTTCTAGAGGAGGACATGAAAAATGGATTTTCGGCAACCCAACTTAAACTCCCTGAAAAGTTAAATTTCTGACCCAGCCGAACTCAATGCGCTAAAAATTTAATAATTTTAATTTATTCCAACCTAACCCAGCCCACACACGTTTAAAAAAAATAAACCCAATCCAACTCATGTCCGCCTCCGCGTTCCTGTGATACTTAAAATAACATGAAACAAGCTGTACGTAGGTTATTCAGTGAAGAGTTTCATTGTATGCATCTCAAAATTAATTAAGAAACAGTGAGAGTCCGCCAGTCCAGAAGTTTCGTCGTTTTTAAACAATCAGTCCTAAAACCTGCGTTGCAATTAGAAATGCGCCAAAATTGAAAAATTGTTCGTCGATAAATCAAACGCATTTTTTTCAGGCGTTGTTAGTTTATGTATTGCAAGTCGAAGTTGTACTAAGACAGATGAAATGTTTGCGCGCTCAATGAAGTTCTTGCTTTTTAAGTCGTAGCTGTAACACAAAAAAACTGCTATTAATTTTTTAACCTCAAATGGTGTCGCATAAATTACAAATCGTGACATTCTATTTTGTAAACACAATTTATATACACAAGAGATAAAAATGAACAGATATATTCATTCATTTTTGCCTCCAATCAAGCTAAATTATATAATTTAATTTTAAAACCTGAAATACAATTCTTGCTTGTTTATCAGAAATAACCATTAAAGTCTGTTGTCACAAACTTTACCAATTATTTTTTAAAATGCACTTCAATTTATTATTTATGTCTAATTTCAACCAAGAAATTGTTTACATTCTTGCGACATAATGATTCAATCTTATCGTACTCATAAGTCTCAGAAAAAACTTCTGACTTTTTATACCAATTTTTGAACATATAGCTACAATCCGCCGTGGCAGGCTCGCGGGCCAGACCAAAGCGATCAGTCACTGACGGGTTATTAATGGAACTTATCGGAGTTGAGCAGACCATTTTGAAGCAACAATGCGCCCGTTTTGATCGAAACTGGCAGATTTACGACCCTCCTCGAGTGATGTAAGGTTTTTCTGCACTCACAGGGTCAGCCAGTGTGTTCAGGTCGCTTCGTACATAAGAAGAAGATAAAGAGAGAGAAGAAAATAAAGAAACATACCGAATGATTGAATAAAGATTTTTTCAAAAGAATGATGGACACGATTGTAACTGTTGAGTTTTTTTGTATTCAAAATAATTGATGATTGCTAAAATGACTGAATTCTTTTATGGAATTTTTCATTAATCGTATAATGGCTTTGTTAAATTTAATTGAAAACTTCATGGATGCGTGTTGTTGCATATATATATATATATATATATATATATATATATATATATATATATATATATATATATATATATATATATATATATATATATATATATATATATATATATATATATATATATATATATATATATATATATATATATATATATATATATATATATATATATAATATATATATATATATATGCATGGGATGGGTTGGGATAGAAAGTTTAATTTTTCAGGTGGGTCGGGTTGAGTTTGGTCGCCAAAAATGGGACCATGTCTCTTTGTCATAGATTTAAGGCTATTTAGTATTTATATTTTATTCCTTACAACATTGATTTGTGAACGGTTGATAAATTTTCAAAAAGTTCGATAAGTTTTAAGGTAATAAACTGTCTGGAAAATTTGTTTTTAACTTATCACTTTGAACTGGTGGTGATATTAAAGACTGATTTTACTTTGCTACATTTTCTCTAGTTTTAACTCAATTGGAACAAATTAACCATTTATGGCAAGTCGCCTTTATAAGAAATAATTCCAGTGATACAAAGAAGTCATTTGAAAGCTTAGATTGAAAATAAATTTATTCAAACATAAACAAATTGAATATTTTAGGTGCAAGTATAAGAAAACTTTTTTCTTAAATTATTAAACTAAAAATAAATAAATTCCGTTGTCTATCTTGTCTAAACTTCATTAAATAAACATTTTTAAAAAGATGCAAGTTAAGAGCGACGTACAATATCTGTACCTTTTTAGTGGTCAGTCTGTAGAAGAAAGCTGGTAAATTTGTGGTTATCGGAGCATTCTTTCCCTCTCAACATAAAATTCGCAAGTGTACCGAATTAAGTTTAGATAAACAAAATCACACAAAAGAAAAGCTTGTCGTTCACACAGATTTTTCGCTTTAAAACATCTAAAGATTTTTAAGCGGCAAACGATTTATATTATGTTCTTTTGGACATCTAAAAATTAATCAACCATTCAAGAAAAAGAAGCGTCAAGTGCATTGACTGAATAGTCGTCGGTGAACATCTACGTGACATTGGTCAGAAAGAAATAATAATATAATATAATATAATATAATATAATATAATATAATATAATATAATATAATATAATATAATATAATATAATATAATATAATATAATATAATATAATATAATATAATATAATATAATATAATATAATATAATATAATATAATATAATATAATATAATATAATATAATATAATATAATATAATATAATATAATATAATATAATATAATATAATATAATATAATATAATATAATATAATATAATATAATATAATATAATATAATATAATATAATATAATATAATATAATATAATATAATATAATATAATATAATATAATATAATATAATATAATATAATATAATATAATATAATATAATATAATATAATATAATATAATATAATATAATATAATATAATATAATATAATATAATATAATATAATATAATATAATATAATATAATATAATATAATATAATATAATATAATATAATATAATATAATATAATATAATATAATATAATATAATATAATATAATATAATATAATATAATATAATATAATATAATATAATATAATATAATATAATATAATATAATATAATATAATATAATATAATATAATATAATATAATATAATATAATATAATATAATATAATATAATATAATATAATATAATATAATATAATATAATATAATATAATATAATATAATATAATATAATATAATATAATATAATATAATATAATATAATATAATATAATATAATATAATATAATATAATATAATATAATATAATATAATATAATATAATATAATATAATATAATATAATATAATATAATATAATATAATATAATATAATATAATATAATATAATATAATATAATATAATATAATATAATATAATATAATATAATATAATATAATATAATATAATATAATATAATATAATATAATATAATATAATATAATATAATATAATATAATATAATATAATATAATATAATATAATATAATATAATATAATATAATATAATATAATATAATATAATATAATATAATATAATATAATATAATATAATATAATATAATATAATATAATATAATATAATATAATATAATATAATATAATATAATATAATATAATATAATATAATATAATATAATATAATATAATATAATATAATATAATATAATATAATATAATATAATATAATATAATATAATATAATATAATATAATATAATATAATATAATATAATATAATATAATATAATATAATATAATATAATATAATATAATATAATATAATATAATATAATATAATATAATATAATATAATATAATATAATATAATATAATATAATATAATATAATATAATATAATATAATATAATATAATATAATATAATATAATATAATATAATAAAATATAATATAATATAATATAATATAATATAATATAATATAATATAATAAAATATAATATAATATAATATAATATAATATAATATAATATAATATAATATAATATAATATAATATAATATAATATAATATAATATAATATAATATAATATAATATAATATAATATAATATAATATAATATAATATAATAAATATAATATAATAAATATAAAAAAATTATAATATAATATAATATAATAAATATAATATAATAAATATAAAAAAATTAGGTTAACACATATTATATATACGTCTTATAGTCATTAAAGGTCACCTTTTTAACCGATCTGAGTACCGCGGTATACCAAGTGCCACAGTATTTCATCGCGGTACTATCGGTATATACCGACACCGTGGTAGATATTTGCAGTAGGGATGCCATTCAGAGCTTGCTAAAGCTAAGTATTTTTCCGCATCAGTCGACTCATCTCCAGTTCTCCGCCATGTTGAGCAATTGACAGTCATTGTCAGGTACTTGCTGCAAGGTGAACCAGTTGAACGATTTTTCCCTTTTATTTAACTTGAAAGTTACAAGACCGAAAGTCTTGCAGATAATCTTTTGAAGTACTTCAGAAAAGAAGCCATAAAATTCAATGACTGCTGTACACAGTCATATGAAAATTCCAGCAACATGTCTGTTAAGTAGGGGGTATGCAATCGCTGCTCAGGCATGAAAATCCGTTAGCTTCTACACACCTTGCACAGATTACTCGCTGAACTTGGTTGGTGTTAGTGCTGTAGATTGTTGTGTTGATGCTGTGAGTTTTTTCAAATTTGTTTAGACACTGCACAATTTTTTTTCTGCTTCAACTTACCGAGGGACGGTACTATCGGACGGTTTGTCACGTTTGCCGGAAAAGAGCTTTACGGCAAAGTCTTTGTCAGAGACCAGGTGGTATGCCCTTGTCGATGCTGTTGCAGCACTGTGTGTGGGATATGAGGAGATAAAATCGGCCTTGCTGGATATCGGTGCAGATGACAACCAAAGCGGGGCAACCAGACATGAAACTAACTGCTTGACGCACTCCATGGATACACTTGAAACAGCTTTTAAGTCCATCTTATGGAAAGTGATGTTTTGGAAAATGTATCATTCATGGACATTGTCGAACAATTTTCAGCTGATAAAAGTCGCAAACGCTTTGAGCTTGCTTATCTTTGCCATTTATAATTTATGTCCGTCCTGAATAACTTCAACTTGTTTTGACTAATAAGTAACTTCAGTTACTAAATGTATCAGTTCATAAAGATTGAACCAGTTAAATAAATGTGTAGCCTATCTCATCTGTTGTTATGATTTGATTTTTTAGATACTTAAATGGCATTACTGCAATTTGCTCTCTGTTGAGTCTGCTCTCAGACTCTAACTCATAGGCCAATGTCAGTTAGTTTATTGCCTTGGCATCAGTGTTGCTGTAATCTATACATGTGTAAGTTGTGTTAAACAGTGAAATATAGGAGTAACTAGGCAACTAGGTGTAATTTAAAGAAATGAAATGTCGGGAATTACTAGAAATTTCGAATCCTACTTATTTGCTCTCAGTCTCAGAACTCTCATAAAATTCGTGTACAGCGATGTCAAATTGTCGGCTTTCGGGCATTCGCCCCGGACCTCTTAAAAGGAAGGGTGGAGAGTGCACCCCAACTTGGGGATCTGGGCGTTGGGCTTCCTTTTTTAATTGGCCTCAACCTCGAGGAGAAAGGTACAGACAAATAAAAAAACTCCTGAGCCCCTCTAACCACAATTCGTGCACCTGAAGAAGGCCCCCGTTGACATTTGGCACAGGGCCCCCCGAGACCTTATCCGGCCCTGAAGATATTATAAAAAAATAACTTGCAAAAAATTATTAGCCGCTGACTGAATTACAAAATTTTGAAAGATTTTAAAAAAAGAAGTTTTTTACCGTTTAGTTGTTTTTGAATTTAAAATAAATTTATTCTGTTTTTTGAAATAAAATTTGATTTAACTGTACAAAAATCCTGAGTGTGCGATTGATTGCAAAATTTTTCCATCAAGCCAAAATTATTTAATTACAAACAAGTTTATATGTTAAAAATTTTCCTAACGCTATTAGGTGGTGCATGTTTCATTCATCACTAAATAAATTCCGTCATTTTTTGGTGGGTTATCACTAGTGAATATAATGATCAGTCATATGTAGTTTATTTCATCGTTTGTATGTTCAGCAAGGATTCCGTGATGTTTTAACTGAACCAATGAACCAACCACGAAGAATGCCTCAAGAACCTCATTTTACTAAACCTCACTTACCAAATACAATTACAGTTTATTCATTTAGTTGTTTTATCTCTGTGGTTTATAACTGCAAATTGAAAAATTAAGTAATTTTTGAGTCTTAGAAAATTGTTGCTAACAAGTACGAGTTTCTCTGATCCTACCCTGCTTAGTGCTTTCTAAACAATACCGTCTGAACATCTTCTTAATAAAATTAAAATACAACTAGAAAAATACTTCTAAAAGATTGAGTGAATAACTTTTGCACAAATGATATGTGAATGTGAGTCATAAGTTGACTTGATTTGAAAATTCAAAAAATTCAAAAAAAACTTCATTAAACTTCATGAAGTTCACGTCCTTGAAACTTTTAAAATTCTACATTCCTGCATGTCATTTCTAACGCTTAACACAACAACTTTTGGGCCTGGCTTATATATTTATATAAGATCATTTAATTTTTTGAAAAGATAAAGCGACAAAACGTATACGACTAGATCCACCCGATCAACCTTGTTACATAATTAATTTAGGGTTTGCCGCGTGGGGGCAGCAGAAATTTTATAAAGGCGCCTGAGGAACTTTTACCTTTAGAGTTAATGGATTAATTTAGATATAACTTCAAGTCAACTGTTGGAAGCACATTTTAGAAAATCATTTGCCTTCCTTATGAAGTGAAAATATCAATTGAATTATATAAGCCCAAAAAATGATTAATTAATGGTTGAATTGAAAATTATTATTTTGTGTTTTGACTAAACTTTACGGCACTTTGTGCTTTCAAAATTTGTTAATTATTAAATAAATTTGTATTTGTCTCATTTAATCAAAAACTAAATTTCAGCAATCATTCACTTACTAATATTCAAAAACTGCTTCAATATTATATTACCACAGGTGATAACCCGATACAAATTAGCGATTTTATGTTGATTTATTAACATATGTAATGCAAGTATCGTTGTTTTGTAATTGCAGACATCAAAAGCAAAATAGTCTTTTTATAAACTCTAACCATCTAACACCTTCTATTCTTGAATAAATGCCTCAAAAATTTCAGTTTTGGCTGGAATCTGGCGATCATACAAACGACCATATTTTAACATTTGTGATTTGCTTATTTTTGAAAAGTTGCGCGTTCAATCAAGGTACAACGCTATTTACAACAACGCGTGCGGAAGCGCTCAGCTAGAAACTGACTAAAGAAGATCTTCAGACCACGGCAGAAGGAAATGAAAGACAAAGACATGAAAGTTGTCAAAGA
This sequence comes from Erpobdella octoculata, assembly GCA_963978895.1. Classification (NCBI taxonomy): domain Eukaryota; kingdom Metazoa; phylum Annelida; class Clitellata; order Hirudinida; family Erpobdellidae; genus Erpobdella; species Erpobdella octoculata. Next base: position 11,074,463 of record OZ022242.1, read on the forward strand.
TTCACTTGTTTGTCGCTCCTCTTAGTTCCGGTCGGGCAACTTTAAAAGTGTCGTCATTAGATTGATTGCCATTGCTGGCTCTAAAATCAACTCCCAGATGTCACCTCCGCAATCACAACTGAAAGTTTCAAGGAGAATCTGAACACTTGTCGGTTCGGTGGCCTTGAGGACCATTGATGACCTTTGAAAAGATTGTCCAACATTTATTCACTTATTGATTATCTTTTCACTCCACTTTCGTGGTTATCAGTTACCACGCCCCGAATCCCCAGACAGGAAAAGGCAGGCATCAAAATTATGGTGGCCCAAATCCTAATAAATGTTTATATTGATCATTGCTTTTCTACTTCCATAAATAAAGGAGCACCGTTCTTAGAGAAAAAGTTTACTACCTTTAAGATTTTTCTGAAATTTAAGTACGACTTTCCTCTCACCTTGCCGGCTGCCGGCCATCAACTATTTCTTGAAAAAATAGTGATACGGTGGCTAAGCAATAGCCGCCATGTAACCCAACAGTAAATGCTCCGTCCAATGTTTTGGGAGCTCTTGACACTGACACCATACAGTCCAGCACTACACTCGTTCTTGAAAGCTTCTCCCAGAAGGGATGCTAAAAATTTATATCTTCCATATCGATAAAAAAAACTGTTTTATTCGAATTACCACATATGTAAACAAATCTTACAATTTACATAATAAATTTAAAAAAATTTCTTTCTAGCTTTTCAATAACAAAAGTATTGATAACGTCATCCATACTCAGTTGCTTCACACCGTGGTGTAACGTAGGGGGTGGTGGATTTTCATTGTTTTTTTTTCTTCTCTACAAACAGGAGTTAGAATTTTTCTGTAATAGAAAAAAAATTAATAATTTGATTGCACCTGAAATGAGTCGCTCGTCTGTCCATGACAAATATAACGATGAAATTTTTGTCACTGCCGTTAAAACTGCCTGAAATCCGGTTGTGCGCTAAAATACTACCGTTTGGAGAACCGGGGTATCGATCCCCGTACCTCTCGCATGCTAAGCGAGCGCTCTACCATCTGAGCTAGTTCCCCGATGCTAAAGTGGTGTTTAAAGAATTTCTAGAAAGATCTTATCTTGTAGACGAGTTGAACATATCAAATAAGTAAAGTGACTAAGGGAGGGACAGGCCCGTCGAGAAGATGAATGAGGCCTGGGTCAACTCACTTTGAGGGACATCTAGAACCCTGTTATTAATATTATAAGTAAATCACAAGCGTGACCAATAGCGCAGGATGAAACAAAATTATTGCAGTAGCAGGAAATAATCAAAGTTGCTTTAGCTATAGTTTACACACAAACACATATAATTTAATTAACTAATTTTCTTTCTATTTTGCAGTGTTTAAAGTTTTAGTCAATGCCAAAAAGTGCCAACGAAAAATAATTAGTAACAAGAAGACGCTATGACTTGTGTTAATATCCCCAAGGACGGATCCAGGGGGGGGGGATGAGGGGGATGCATCCCCCCCCACCAGCCAAAGTCATGTAATGTAAGTTTTTGCAAATTCGAGGATTTTTCATTTAATAGTAGGGGGCTGTCTATATATCTACGTTATAATCTATATTGCTAATTTTCTATAGCATTCCAAAGATGGCGCTACTCTACTGATGCTGTCAATTCAAGTTTAAATTCACTTTTCATCAAAATCTCGCCATATTGATTCGATTTGATTTCTGAAATTTTGCGTTTTCGTGCACTATTAGTATAGAGCAAACCTTAGTACTGTGTTATACAATCAAAATAAATAACACTAATTTTAAAAGTATACAATTCGTAATCTAAATCAACGATTTTCAAAGAAATAATACAACTCCGCCTTGCTTTTGCAAGCCAGTCCCAAGCCTGGAGAAAGGAGGAGGGAAAAGTTAAAAGGATCAAATTATGATCCACGACTGGTAGTACTTAGGTGCTTCTGACACAGCCGTTTCAGTCTTAAAACACTTAATGTAAAGGACTATAAACTATTATAAAAAAAGAAAAAAGAAATAATACTAAATTATTATGTCGAGTGGTCCAAAAAAGTTTAAGCAGAGTCAGCTTTCGTTCAACTTACTATATAAAACAGTTGGAAACAATAAAACTATGGAATGTTCCAATATTATAGAATTGCATGCAGACATTGAAAATACTGTCAGTGAAGCTAACATTCAGAAATCTTCCAATGATGGCAATATTCCATCTGAATCAGTTAAAGTCTATCAAGAAGAAGTTCCTCTAGAAGATCCGTCTACCGAAGATGACAAAGAAACACATAGTAAAATATGTTCTTCAGGTAACCAACTAACAGCCTTGGAAGAAAAATCGGACAAATCCATTATTTCTTCCTTTCTTTGTATGCATATTGCTGCTTGCCCGTGTGTTTTTGTTTTTTCTCCTACCCTAGGAGAAAAAACCCTACAGTCTACAGAATAAGACTTTGAATTCATCTGGATCGCTCGTTTTGTCTGACATCATAAGAATTGTATACTTGTTTTGATTTGATTTAAGCTATTTTTATAGGCAATAATTTAAAAGATATTAGTTCAATGTATGCGCCAAATCGCACCATTTCATATAGTCTTTGTAAAAAAACCTTGGAGATGGGTCACATCCCCCTACCCAAACCCCTCCCCTTGCTCGGCGCTGCGCCCCTCTTTAATGTTGGTTCATCCCCCCCACCAGAATGTTCTGTATCCGCCCCTGAATATCCCATGTCGATTCAAGTGGCGTAGTGACTTAATATTTCACTAGGGGCGAAGGAGAAAAATGCCGCCCCTAACTTTTACGAGTTTTCTCGGCATCTTCACCGAAACTATCCTGCTTGTGCTTTAGCACCAATTAGGTGTAACTCCGTTATTAAGTTTAGCAACACTTCAAGCAATTTTCACACATTTTCACGTGAATTTCCTCTAATATTTTATATGAATCAATGAATCGTCTTTTATTGGTTATGAACTGGCCAAATAGAAGTGATTAAACCAAAGTACATAGTATTCTAAGCATGAACAGTATACAGGAACGCAATATACTAGACTGAAAGAGTACAGCATCACATCTTTCTTGCTTTAATGGCTGCCAAAAGAGAAAAAGTTTGTAGACTTTCTGTTACAAAACCATTACAATGATTTGTCACTCAATTAACATTCTCTTTCATGGCAGACTTATTATTTACGTCTAGAAGATAGGCTGCTTTCAGAAAGCCAAAGTGAATGTTAAGATGGCAGAGCTTTTGCGTACGTCTAGAAATTTCGGATGTGAGTCGATCCATTACTGCAAGGTGTTCCATCCGCATTTCCTGTTGCATAGTCAGTCTTATATCTGCTGTGTAAATATATCTGAATATCCATTTCCTCACAAAACGTAACAGCTGCAGTATGAGCTTCTAAAACAACAGAATCCCCTCTTCGACCAGGAAAGACAAGAGCGATTGCATCTTTGATGCACTGGCATCAAGTCCTAGGCCACGTGTTTGTAAGTACTTCTGTGAGTCATTAATCTCTTTCAGTACTCGCGCTCAGAAATGAATATACGCAACGAAATTGTAGGTCAGAATGCTTGCTAAAAGGCACCCGGCATCGCCTCTTGTCTCCAAGTTCTCTGACTGGCCATCACGGAAAAGCGAAGACGCAGATAGTCTGTGTGGGTTTTATAGTAGGCTTATGTGAGAGTGTAAATAGGGGCGTGGCTGTAACGTTTTACTCTAATAATGATGAAAAGCAATGCGTTAACAGCCGTAAACTCTGTGTATAAGCATGGAAATTAGTTTGAATGACTGTATTTGCATGGAATACAGTGAGTCTAAGATGAGTGATTTTAGTTGGGAGCAAAAGATTCGACTCTTTAAACGTTTTTTCTCCTTTTTTTAAAAAGGTCGGGTCACTTTTTTTTCATGACCTCAATTTTGCTGCCCCGCAAAACCTTTAAACCTGGCATAATTTTAGGCAAAAATTTGTTTAGAAATTTTTTTATTAAGATCCAAATTGGTACGCGAAGAAATGAAAAAGATGAAAATAAATTGGTATAATTCGAATCGAAGTGATTTGTGGGTCACAAAGACATTTTACAGTTTCATGGATTTCATTTTGGTGTAGAAATGCAGCTATATAATATCGGTTAAAGTTCTGTTTTCAAATTCCGGCAAGAGAAAGAAATAATTTTGATGTGTGACAGTTGTATAACAGCAGAAGTGAAATTTAAAAACCTCTACGTTTTTAAGGTCTTTTATAAATTTTAAGAAACCGATGGGAACGTTTTTTACAACTTTCGACGGGTTTGGTAAATGATTTGCTTCTAGCTTAAAATAGAAACGAATACAGTTGAAAATCTCAAAAAAGCATTTGCTAACGGAAGGCGAAGAAAATTGTTCATTGCCGTTAAATTATTGCAAATAAACTGAAAAAATACTGTCACCATTTTTAAAGATACGAAACTCGCAAAATGCAAGAACAAAACCAGATTTACTGCTGACTCCAATTAACAACTTCAATTGGCAAGTTCTAACGGTGCAGCAAGGAGGTATTCAGAAATTTATTAGTTAAATTAATTGAAGCATACAAAGTAATTATGCAAACTACCATTATTAATTTAAACAAATAAAAGAAAAAACGAGTTTTTCAACCCACACTTTTATTTCAAATACACTCAATTTAGAAGTAAGAAAGATATTAAAATTAAGTTTTTCGGCTTTTTTGTAAATACCATTAAATTTGTTACTTGTAAATACCACTAAATTTATTACTTGTAAATACCACTAAATTTATTCTAAAAAATAATGTCGAAATCAATTGAATCATGTATTGTCATCTTATATAAAGCAATGCTGAAAGTTTCAGCTTCCTAGCTAGTCAAAAAGCTGGTTAAATTTTACTTGCACGATTTGCGTACAGAGAAAGCCACACACAAACAAACAGACAGAGAGTAGAAAATGATTAAAAATATGTAAAAATATATTTAAAATGATTAATTTTTAATGTATTTATTTTTATGTAAACTTCCTCAGTTTTCCAGATATAGGAGTCAAATAAACTAAACGATTATGAAAACAAATAACCAGTAAAAAATCAAGCTACATAACCATTAATTACCGAATTAATTACATTTAATTAAATATTATTAAATTTTAGTTTTTAAATGAATAAAACAGTAAAATCAGTAAACTACTCGGTGAACCACCTGCTTGTTCAAACAATAAATAACGAAAAACGTGCATCGGCCGGGAATCGAACCCGGGCCGCCCGCGTGGCAGGCGAGCATTCTACCACTGAACCACCGATGCTGATGCCATGAGCTTACATTTAAACTAATAACAATGCAATTAGGAACAATTTGAAAAAGCACAAAACATGATACGAACAATTCCACATTATCGGTTGCCCAAAACGAGTCGTTCTTTTAATCTGTTTTACTCAGTTTTTTATTTTTAATCGTACAAATAATTTGCGTTACCATTAATGACGCTGACGGAAGAAAGCTGCTTTATTAAGCAAAAACGAATGGAGAACCGGGGTATCGATCCCCGTACCTCTCGCATGCAAAGCGAGCGCTCTACCGTGTGAGCTAGTTCCCCAACACTGTTCACTATAACAAGTTATGTTTAAATTCAAACTAGTTTTAAGTTACTGTTTTTAACATAACATAAAGGAAATGATGGGCGCAAACTACATGTCTCTATGCCCATATCTAGAATTATATAAAATATTGTTCATATATATGTTCTATAAATAAATGTATGTATATATTATTAAAAATCCTTTTTATAGTTGTACATAATGTCGCTTATTTCGAAATGACAGTCGATTAATCTTTTAAATTCGTTAACGTGTTCGGCTTCTATGATTTTCGAAGGGAGGTTGTTCCAAATTGCAGTCGATCTGGTCAGGAAGAAATATTTTCTGCAGTTGCCATTGAATCTTTGTGTTTCCAGTTTGAACTTGTGACCTCTTGTTCTTCTTTCTTCTGATATCTTTATATTAGGAAAGTGCCGATTAGTCATATAAACCGATTAAAATTAAAATTAAATGACAGGACTGAGCTGCAAAGCCATTTAGTTCATAAATTTAACTGACCTCATCTGTTATCTTTACAGAAGGTGTGTATAAAATAACAATAACAATAATAATAATAACAATAACAATAATTGCACGTGCAAGCAAACTTCTTTCAAAATCAAATCAAACGAAATCAAACAGTATTACTTACATCTCATAAAATGTTATTAACATAGTATGGTTATTAATAACTTATAAAGGCTACTTAAAAGTCTTTGAAATTTCTGACTATAATTTACTAGGTGAGTAAGGCGAATAAGGAGCCCGTAAAATTTAAATTTAAATCAATATTAAATTAGTATTTTATACTTTTTAGTTTTTTTCAACTGCTATATGAAATGAAAACCTAATGCGCCCGTGAAACTTAAATTGTTATTTGTATTAATGTAAGCAGTCGCATAAACGAAACGCGCCTAAGCGCGTCGCGCTTTAACATGCAAGGCTAGAAAGTTTATTAGGCGCAGAGGTTGGGAAAAAACAGGTGTTACGTGATTGCTTATTTCTCAGGGTGTAATAAAGCCACATTAGAAATGGTTACATAAAAATACTTGTAATAAATGTCTGAGCCCAAAATTTTCTATATAAATGAGTTCGCACAGTTCATTTTCCTTTCACTTTGATTCAAAAGTGAGTCTTTATTGATTTAAGGCTTTATTTCATAGGTCATTGACGCTAAAAAATGGTTTTAGGCTTAAAAAATTTCGTTTCTTTTCTTCTATAACAATGTTAAATTTGGTAGCTATACTAACTCTCCCAGTTACACAAATCGAGGTTTAAGTTGATAGGGTGGTGCGTAAAATTTGAGCACCGCGCGCCAGCTAAACTCTGAGCACGCTCTAGGAATTATATAGATTTTAGATAGTGTTTGAGTCTCTATATCTCGTCTGGGAGAGCTCGCTGTAAAATCATTCGAAAGGTTATTATGTCTATTATAACATAGTAAAAATTCATAACACAGCTAAGTCTCTAACTATAAAAATTACTTCGTTAATGTAGATCGGGTAGCAGCGCATAACCGTAGGCGCGCTGCAACTGACGTAATAATATAATTTTTAAGATAGTGTTTTTTGAGTCGTGAATGTAGAACGTGTTAAGTGTTAAGTGGAGTTCTTTGTAATAACCAACCTGTTCGTAAAAAATCATAAGCAAATACATTTCTTATTTAAAGATTTTCCATTTGAACAATCAATTTTGAGAGATAACAAGAGAAGATGTTCCGAAAAGCGCAAGATGTCCAGGAGTACCTCCGGGAGAACTTTAGTGTTCCTGTCGTGCCGGTGTTGAACGGGCATATCTATTATATTTTAATTGATTTATTTCCAGGTGGGAAACCTGTTTTCACGGATGTGATCGGTCGGCTAAGAGCTAACCAGTTCTTCCTTGAGGATCCCAATAAGTTGTTGATTAGGCAGGTGGACGATGTAGTCAGGAACTTCAAGAAGAAATTGGGAAAAAACAGTGATGACTTGGTGACATTTCTGCATAGTGAATTTAAAGTTAAAAATGTTATTAATATTGAGCAGGTACCGAACGAAGAGAAGGTGTGCTTGACGTCACAGGACTGTTGGCAACGAGGACAAGGGGCAGAGGACGTCCGAGAAAGGGAGAGACTCCACGCAAGCCTGTTCAGTCTGAAGCGGATACCCCCGTTAGTCAGTGCAGGGTTCAAGCCTATAGCTGGAGAAGTTGTGGTAGCTGCAGAATAAAGCGCGAACAATTAAAAGCTAACTTCGACTTAATTTGTTTTTTTTTAAAAAAAATCCACTAAAGTAGTAAAATTGCAGAGAGAGAAAAGAAACTTAAGAAGCAGATAGGACGACATGAGGGGTCCATCAAACTATGGAAAACCAAATACCAGCTGGAAAGAAGGAAACCCAAAAGATCCTCCGTCGATTTAGCTAATTCACGAGTTTTAACCAATATTAAAATAAGCCGGTCCAAACTCCTTTCCAGTCATGATATATGTAAGTTAAAATTAGAAGGAAAAGTAATTTTTTTAGAGGGGGAGATTAGACAGAAAAATGTACAGTTAAGGCAGGCTAATCTATATATATAAAAATGAATGTTTGTATTTATGTTAATGTCCTTTATGCATTGCTACACCATTCATCCGATCGTAATGAAATTTTCACACAACCTTGAGAGTCAATGAAAATCAAAACTAAAAAAAAAAATTTTGAAATCCGTCACAAAATGAGCGGAGCGGAGCGGGTGAGCGAGCGGGAAATATATATATATATATGTATGTGCGTATGTATGTGTGTATGTATGTATGTGTATGTGCATGTATGTGTGTCTGTGTGTTTATGTATGTACTAGCGGAGATACCCGGCGTTGCCCAGGTTTTTTGAGGTTTTTCTAATGTTTGTCTCTTTCTCTCCCGTTTCCTTTCCCACCTGCTTTCCCACTCCTGTTAGCTTTTCCGTTTTCGGTCGTTTTCCCACTGCCGGTCGCTTTCCCGCTCCCGGTCGCTTTCCCGCTCCCGGTCGTTTTCCCGTCCCGGTCGCTGCCCCGTTCCCGCTCACGTTTGCTCTCCCATTCCCGCTCACGCTTGCTTTTCTGTTCCCGCTCGCTGTCCGTTCCGGGTGCTTTCCCGTTTATATAATAGACAAACTAACCCACAAACATTCATATATATATATATATAGTCTTAGCAAATCTATTTTGCGTTTTATAGGCTAACAGAAGTTATGAAAGAATGTAAAAGAGAAAATGAGCGGGAACGGAAACGGGAACGGGAGAGCTACCGTGACCGGGAATGGGAGAGCAAGCATGACCGGGAACGGGAGAGCAAGCGTGAGCGGGAACGGGAAAGCGACCGGAAACGGGAAAGCGACCGGGAACGGGAAAGCGACCGGGAACGCGGAAAGCGACCGGGAACGCGGAAAGCGACCGGGAACGCGGAAAGCGACTGGAATCGGGAGAGCAAGCTTGGAAGGAAACGCGAGCAAGAGAGAAAATCGATAACAGAACTTCTGAGCGGGAAAGCGACCGGGAGCTGGAAAACGACCGAGAGCGGAAATGCGACCGGGAACGCTACGAAAACGGGAAAGTGGAGAAGGGAACGGGAGCGAGAGAGACAAACATTAGAAAAACCTCTAAAAACCCCGGGCAACGCCGGGTAACCCCGCTAGTGTAACTATAAAAAAACTAGAGGATGAAAAAGATTACTTAACTGGGTTGTTGATAGAAGAACGGAGCGGAGAACGAGAGGTGGAAAGTATGACTGGAAAGGTTTATGAACCGGCTATAAGGAAAGCTATTTATAAAGCTCTACTAAGCCACGTTTCTGTTAAAAGTATAGGCCCCGTATTTGAATACTTTAGCAGGACGGTGCATGGTAGGGCCTTGAGTAGCTTTCCTCATCACTCAACCTTGGCTAGAATGGCTTATGAACCGGGGGTGCTCGCTCTAGTGCAGGTCGGACACATGTTGTTCCACTGCGAATCGGCAACCCTGGCGCATGACGCTACGTCTGTCGAGGATAAACACCTCATGGAAATTCATTTGTGTTTTTTTCCTTCGAAAGCTGCGCTGACTTTGTGTACGGCTCGAACCCCAGGTGCCACAGCCTCCGATTATGCTTCCAGCCTGACTGCTTCGTTCAAGGAGGTCGCTTCCGTCTACGCCGAGTGCTACTCATTGTCGCTAGCACACGTGCAATCCATCTTTATTTCCAAGCTGAAATCCTGTTTATCTGATCGGGCCCCTGTCAACAACAAGGTCCATGAAATGCTCTGTAGGGAATTGGACGTCGAACTCCTGCAACTTTACTGCAATGTCCACTTGCATACATTAATAATTAATGTATGCAAGTGTTTTTGTAAGGCGACTAAGGCGCTCGTCAAATTAGAATTAAATAAATTATTTTCTACATATCGTTTACTTACTAGAAGGCAAATCTTAACCCGTTCAAATTAAAAATAATATTTAATTAATATACAAATTAAAATCATGTTCATGGTATTTTATTAAATAAATAAACCTGGCGAAAGAGTAGGAAATAAGATTTTGATTTTTGACGGTATTTCATTGATTGGTCAGGTTTGAATGTTTGTATAAATAAACCGTATAGATGGTTCGTAAAGAAATGAAACACTTTTTGTTTTATATCAAATTCTCTGTTTCAATTATTTTATTAGAAAAATAAAGTTGACGCTGAACCCAACTTTGAGAAACTGTATAGTGGCATATCCAAGAATTTGTTAAGGGGGAATCCGAAATTTTTTTAGTTAAAAAATATTGATTACTGTTCTTATGCAATTCGTTAGCTGCAGTATTAAAAGCTGGATTTTCTCAATAAGACGGAAGAGGGTTATCACTTATCACAGATGGCAAAAAATTACTTTTTCCCAAGAGAATGGCACTTTTACAAGCTTTTATTACCTTTCACCTGTCCGGATGTCCATGGGATGTCTGCAGACGTTTAAAAACTCAAAAGATCATTATAAAATTAACCCACTCTAAGAAAATTTAAAATTAAATTAACAAAAATAACTATGAAAATATTTAAAAAATAAAAATTATTAAAAATGTATTAAAGAAGCAATAATGAAAAAAAATTGTTTGTCGTCATACATACATCTTTTAAACACGTTTTAAACCCCATATCTAATTCTAATTTTTATTTTTATTCTAGAACATTTGCCGCTTTCCTAAACCATACCTTTAGTTAGCTTAGCTGGTTCACGAAATGAAATAATTCGACAATGAAATAAAAATGTTTTTCTGTACTACTCTTCTGGACCACCCAAGAGAACATTTGCATTGTGATTCTGTTTTTACAACGTTTATAACAGCTTGCCTGCACTGTTTCTTGTTTGTTTTATGAACTGTCTAAGGCTAATGATTCAAAGGAGTTAAGTTTTAGCATTCAGGCAAATAGTTTGAGTCGGGTCAGATTTTCTTGAGGGCCGGGTTTTCAGAAATAGACCCATGGACAACTCTCACCTTAACATTTTTGATAACTTAATAAACATTTAATTTGCAAAATAATTGTTAACTCAAATATGTCTTGAAAACACGGGCACGCGCCCCACGCTTTTATGTTTACAATATATTTTTTATTTTGAAATATTTTGTTAAAGCGTATTTTTAATTTTTTAAATTATTATCTGTTTCTGATATTATTTGAAATGTATTTTAGATTGAATTGGCTTAAAAAACCCAACATTTCTAAATATCTGCCAGATATTAGAACTATTGATGTTCGAGTGGTGAATTTAGCACAGATAAAGCCTTAGGCTAGAGAAAAACAAAATGAAGTTGCAAGTTAAGTGAAAAATAAAAATTTCTATTTTATGCTAAAAATTCCATGGGGGCCTGTCTCCCTGGATCCACCACTGCACTTAATCGCTTCCGGGATAGAATAGCCTACAAAACTGTGCTGGTTGTGTAAAAGATTCTACACCGGATAAACAAAAAACATGTGTTTCTGAGAGGTACGGTGATCAATACCCCCGTTCTCCATGTACTTTGTCAGCATCGGTGGTTCAGTGGTAGAATGCTCGCCTGCCACGCGGGCGGCCCGGGTTCGATTCCCGGCCGATGCACGTTTTGTGAGACGTTTAGACACCGGCATGGATATCCGGAGTACCATGAGCAAGAAATTCACTCACACTGCTCAGACCAACTCAGCCTTTCATCATTCATTGGTCAATAAATGAGTACCAATTTCACGACTGGAGTGTAAATAGGGTTCGGCACATCCCGGTTTCGAACACACGTGGCAAGAAACTGTGTTATCCCATACGCACGAGCCATTCCCGGCGCCTCTGAGCTTCCACAACACAAGAGTGAGCCTTAATTCTCTACTGCTACTGACTTGTTTAGTTTTCATTTATCTCAATTGGAAAATAAACAGACAACTGACTGGAAGAATAAATTGTGTGCGAATTGATTCCTAAATCAAAAAATCATTAGGTACCAACAACATACATTCAAAAATAGACACGTTTCAACAAAAGTCCGCAAATAAATGTTGACATAAATGTTGACATCGACAGCAATACGACGACAATTGGTGATCAATATAATAAATGATTTGATTTGGCGATGATGACAATGATGACAATAATATGTAAGGACTGCTGAAGATAAATATATAGGAAATGTTAAAACCAGAAAGATGATGATGACGACAACGATGATGATGAAGGTAGGTGGGGTGTATTCAGCTTCATAAAGGTGAGGCTACCTGGCCAATCTCCTAGGAAAGGCACAATCTGAACAGCTCTCTAACGCGGTATGACTCCAACAATCAAGTTTCATTTAATAATTTTTGATGTAGCTTTTTTTGAAAAGTGATTAAGAGTTAAAATATAAGAGTTAGTACGATTAAATTTAAAAAAATGTGAGTTTTTACTACTTTGAAGATCCTCGATGTTATTTAATGGCTGAGACCCTGCGCTTGAAACTTTGTCTCATACCTGTGCTGATTGGTTTTCAGGTGAGCAAGGTTTCAAGTGAAGCGATCCTCCTTTGACGTGATTTTGCTGGTGAAGAGAGAAAAAATTAAAAAAAAAACTAGAAGAAAAACAATAAAAAGTGAATGTGGCAAAGAAAAAGAAGAAACAAAATGGGCAATGTAAGTTCAATACTACAAAGGTCATTCATAATTTGCTGTAAATCAAGCTATTAAAGTTTAATTTAATTTTAAAACAATACATTTTTGGATAGTTGGCCATAAGTTTGGTTTTCTAGAACAACTTAAACGAAAGGTTATAAGTAAGTCACACCAGTGAGTTCATTGATAAATTCAGATAATAAATAATTAAATAAATAAATTTACATATATACAATATATACATATATACATATATATATAAATAATAATTTAATAAAGATAATTATTATAAGTTGTATTATATGAGTTGTGAGAAGTCAGTGATGCGCATAAACGCCTATCGCAGTACCCGGTTATCGATATTTCGATATTTAATTCCTTCTGTCCCAATGAAATTTCCGATCGTTAACCTGCGCTAACGCCTCTCACCTTTGTATCTCACCTGGAGCGTTGCGTGAGTTGCGCTCATTGCGTCCAATGCGTTCTACTTTGTCCTTTTTTTTTACTTTTTTTCAGTTTCTGTTCATTATTCCTGTCTTTCTGCTTCCTTATTTGTACTCTCTCTCCCCCTTTCTCTCTTTCTATTATTCTTTCTCTCACTTTCACTTTTTCTTTCTCTTTCACAAACTCCTTCTCTTAGTAACTCTTTCTCTCTTTCGGTCATGTTTTCAAACACAGTGTATATAATACGGCACAAGTCTTATGGCAGCTGTGGGCTTCGATCGAAAATCAATATCTTCAGTCTTTAGTGACAATCGATGATTGCTCGTTTGCGTGTTAGTACTTGTCTGTGTATTGGCTCCTGTGCACGTGCTAGTACTTGCTTATGTATTTGCCGTTGTGCTTGCCCTAGTGCATTTGCATTTGCTCCTGTGCATGTGCTAGTACTTGCTTGTGTATTTGTATTTGCTCCTGTGCATGTGCTAGTACTTGCCTGTATGTGTGTATCTGTACGTGGGCAAGTACTCGTGTGTTTTCTTGTAATAATGAATTCCAGTGGTTCAAAAGTATATTTTAATTGTGGTTAGTTCAACTTATCATCATCTTCACTATTATTATTATTATTATTTGAAAATATATAATTAAAACTTGAATGTTTCAATAAAACTAAAAAAATAAATATTTTTTTAATTAAAAAAATATTTTTTTATTATTTTAACCACGTTAACAACCTTAGTATCATAAAAAGATTAAAAAAGATGCAAAAACGAAACATTTTTGTATGAGAATCTTACATAACATAGAATCAGTTTCTTGACCAATTAAAACACGTAAAACATATGTGAGTTGAAAATATTACAATTCAAGCTCTAAATATATGTGAAATTGTTTTTAGACTTTTCACAATATGAACGTTGCATGCATTACGGCACATGTTATCTCACTATGCAAAACTGAATTCGTTTAAGAAGAAATTAATTATAAATATAACTCGTGATCTAACATACTTGATGCTATAAATTTTACTGGACAGAAAATCAATATTTTGAATTCGTCACCTCATCGATCCGCCTTTCTAACAGCTCTCAACTTGCCATGAATACCACCCACTAACTTACTTATGTAAGAAATTACAATAACCCAACCCAACTCACAGTTAAAACGGTAGTTTTGAAATATTTTTTGAAATTTCATTTCAACATTACTCAATCCATCCCAACTTATGCCTCAACCCAGTCCATGTCCACCTCTGTTTGACTAAGTTCCAAGGTTTGCAAACATTCAAGCAATCAAGCAAGATCGGTGGTGAAGTTATTATAAGGGATTTAACAAGTAAGCCGTGAAAACCAGGTTTTTTAATTCCTTATATTTCAAAATTCGTCGGTTTTTCATTAATTGGAAATTTTTCTTATAAACCTGAACTTTTGAATTCATATGTTAAAAACAATAATTTAATTGTATTTTATTTTAAATAATTAATATTTTTAATTAACAAAAATTTTGTTTTAAAAAATTTTCATATTTTAATGGAATGCATTGTCATGAGGAGTGAGCCTATATTTCAAATTTCACCTCGATTGAATAACGGGAAGTTAGTTAATTTTCACTTTGCAAACATTCAAGCAATCAAGACCGGCGGTAAAGTTAATAAAAATAATTTAAAAATGGCTGTCCATTTTTTTGTCAATTTGTCTGTTTATCTTCTATAGAAATCCAATCCGCAAGACTAATTTTAACAAAATTTGGCATGGAGGTAGATCTCAAAAAGGAAAAAATAAGGTAGTTTTTAATAACAAAATTTGTTATGGCCATAAAACTTCCCGGGTCAAAGGGCAAATGTTATTGCGTAACAAAATTTAAATTTAGTTTACGAAACGGGAACGGGAGAGCGAATGGCAGTGAAACGGGAGAGCGAGTGGAAGCGGGAAAGCGACAGGGAGCACGAGAGCTAGCGGGAAAGGGAGAGGAAGCTGGAAGAGCAAGGTGGGGATATAAACGGGTGCGAGCAGGAGCAAGAGAGCGACCGGGAGCGGGAGAGCAAGCGGTGATGGAAACGGGAGCGAGAAAAAAAACGATAGAAAAACCTCTAAAAACCCCGGGCAACGCCAAGTAATCCCGCTAGTATATATTATATTTTGAAACAATGTTGTTTTTGTATGCGTTTTTTTGTTATTGTTACGATATTGACAATCGTATTCGGGTTCTTCTGGAATGGTTTTACAATTTATTGAAAGTAATAAAAATGATGACTAATTCTGTACACTTTTCAGTCTGTCTTTTCTCTGCTAATTTTCCTTATGAACTTCGCTAATGGGAAATTATAAAATTATATATCAACGCAAATTTAGACAAGTTTTTCACAATTTGTTTTAACTTTTAAAAAACCTTCTTCTTCAACTTAAACTGCAAAAAGTTCTTTATTTTTTACATGCTGTTATAAACTTTCACTTGTCCCAATGTCCTGATGTCGGAAATACTGGAATCTAAATTTTACCTACATCCCGACTAGCTCAAGTTTTTTTTACAGAAATACCTAATTTGTATTAATTACTTAAAATAATCTGAACAAATAAAAAAATTATAAACTTATTTTTTAACGCTGGCTGTTGGATGACGGGTGAATGGTAGCCATTCAGCAGTTAGAAAGCATCCTTCTTTCGTTTTTGTTCACTAGGATCAAGATAATATTTTTACGATACGATTCCTTTATAAAAGTTTTTAAGGACGGCGTAAGACAACAATAACAAATTAAACTTAACAAAAGCAAAGATTGGAAAAAACTAAAAACAGAAATCTTTGGAGCATTTTTTAATGTAATTTTTTTAAATCTTCCTTACCTACCACTACTTTATTCTCAGGTATGAATATATGTGTACTAAAAAATAAAAATCACATAATTACTAAAGTTCATTCTTCTACAAACTATACACATTTTAACTGAATTCAAAAGCAGATTAAAAAACTCAACTTGATAGATAAATCTGCCAAACATAATTTTACACGCCCCTCAATCATAATCTTAGAATCTATTTTTCTACAAAGCTCTTATCTACTCGTCGTCTCTGTTTGTCTTTCTGTTTCTCTGTCTGTTTCAAATCTTGTAATCAATTTTTGAGTCACTTCCTGATGATAGATTTTTTTAAAATTTTGCATACATGCTCAAAATAGAAGACAATGCAATATTCAATTATTAGTTTTACAATAAGTCAATTAATTTAGTTAATTTTAATTAATTTCATTTTTATATGGGAAGAAATATAATAAGTTATATTCGTGACTAGCAGAACGTCATGAAAATTAAATCAAGCTACAGTGGCTTGGTGGATAAGTCTCTGCCTAAGAAGCTCGAGGTCATGAGTTCAAGCGCACTGATCGACGAATATAAAATAAAAGAGTAATATAAGAAAAAATTGATTGCAAAATTTGTGTTTTAATTACATATAAAAGCATTGGGTTTTAAAAATTCGTTTTTAATTTACTTGTTTCGAGTTCAACTAGGCTGCACACACAAAGAAAAACACTTTTTTTTGCAAGTTAGCCACTTCTGCAGCTTTGTCATCAGATAAGATTATTTCTTTCTTGACCTTGAATTTATCCCTGCCCTCTGGAACCCTGGAATCAACGACTTTCTCCGCAGAAAAATTTGCAACATCCACTCCTTCACTCCTTAACTTGTGATGTCGGAAAAAACATAAGATCCGTCGTCAATAACTTATTTATTTCATCACTATTTGTTGGTAAACATGCCGATCCCAAGCTTAGTCTAAGAACGTGTGGAAATATATCAAGATGTCTATTAATTATCGGCTTCTGTTGTAAAATAAGAAGAGTTTTTCAAATCTCAACAAAATGATATATTAGTTCTTAGCAAGGCCGTATAAGACTATATAGAAATTTATAACAAGTAAAAGTTGATTTAAAAAATAAAAGCAAGGCCATAGAAGACTATATAGATATTTATAACAAGTGAAAGTTCATTTAAAAAATAAAAATCATGCATTTAAGACAGTTATAAAATTTCATAGCGACATCGTATTGTAAAAATATTACCACGGTGATTATTAAACAAAACATGTTTATAGTTACAGTTACTATGACGATGATATTTTTTGTGTAATTATCGTTATGTTTCTTTAAATTATGTTTTAATATCTTTTGCCTCTTACATTTTTTAAAACTTTATTTTTGTTTGATTATACAATAACTTTTTGCAGTGAGCAAATTTTATGATTATCTTATAAATTTAAAAACGTCCGTAAACATCCCATGGACATCCGGATAAGTGAAAGTTAATAAAAGCATTTTAAAAATTGCTACCGTTTTGCTGAGGCACGGTCAGGTTTTTCGACAAAATAGTTGTTGAACGAAAACTTTTTCGAATAGTTAAGAGAAGATTTGAAAAATTTGTATTTTCTATACCTTGTAATTTGTATTTTCTATACCTTGTACTTTGTATTTTCTATACCTTGTAATTTGTATTTTCTATACCTTGTAATTTGTATTTTCTATACCTTGTAATTTGTATTTTCTATACCTTGTAATTTGTATTTTCTATACCTTGTAATTTGTATTTTCTATACCTTGTAATTTGTATTTTCTATACCTTGTAATTTGTATTTTCTATACCTTGTAATTTGTATTTTCTATACCTTGTAATTTGTATTTTCTATACCTTGTAATTTGTATTTTCTATACCTTGTAATTTGTATTTTCTATACCTTGTAATTTGTATTTTCTATACCTTGTAATTTGTATTTTCTATACCTTGTAATTTGTATTTTCTATACCTTGTAATTTGTATTTTCTATACCTTGTAATTTGTATTTTCTATACCTTGTAATTTGTATTTTCTATACCTTGTAATTTGTATTTTCTATACCTTGTAATTTGTATTTTCTATACCTTGTAATTTGTATTTTCTAAATATGCTGTGATATTCAATAATAAGGTACCTGGCTTCGTCGATTTCAGTTATGTCACGACGCAGGCTTATCGCTTACTCAATTTTCCGGAAATATACTCAGCATTAAAAAAAAACTAATAATTTGTTCATTTGGCACTTTTCAAATTAAAATTATCTTGTAAACTTTAAAAAAGTTTGTTTAACTTTTTGAAACAGTTTCATTTTCTGACAGCTTTTACTAGTTGAAATTTTGACTTTCTTCCTTGTTACATAGCTACTGGTCTTAGCTGCTCTACGCGTACGTTTAGTTCGGTTTCCAGAAAATAAATATAAAAATGTATCCTTAGGTACTTGTTGACATGAATTAAACAACTTTTAAAATTGTTGCTTTTACTTTAGGAATTTAAGTTCAATTTAGTCCCAGTCCAATCATTTACTTTAGAATTTTTTTTAATTTTTCAAGGTTATTTTGTCTGTTCGAAGCAAGCCTGGTTTTTAAAATTAATCTTCAACTCATCACTTTCAAACAGTTTCTCTTTTTATTTTCTGCACTTAGTTAGCTTAAAATTTGTCTTTCTTGCTAAAAAAATAATTTTAATAGTTTATTTGATAGAGGCAAACATTAAACAAAAACTGATATCATGTGTTGTTATTTAATTCTCCTTTCCATTTAAGAAAAATTTTAAGCTAAAAATAACGATTTTACTTTTTAATCAAAACTTCTAACATATACATTTAATCGATTTTACCTGAACCGTGATGATGATGATGGTGATGACTAACCCAAGTTTATTTAACGCTGAAAATTCGTCTCGCATTCAAACAGGTGTTCTAAATGCATTTTAAAGCCAAATGATGTTTGGAGTACAACATAGCTGATCAAATCTGATCAATTTTGAATCTTCATCAGCATATGTTTGCAGATATTCGGTTTGAATTATTCTAGTAATTGTAACCCAAAAATGAGATAAGTTTGGAAACTGATAGAAACACATACAAAAAAGCATGCCGTGGTTTTACAACAATATTAATTGAAAGAACCATTTTGGAATGGGTGATAATGATGATGACGATGATGATGATTACGATGATGGCAATGAGACTGTTAAGTTGTGATCAGCGCATGGGTTGGTCAATGTCACGATTAATTCACGTCACTTTACAGAAGCTATGAAGACCATAATAAATTATTGAATATGCATACGAACACAATACAGACTTACACATAATTATGCTCAATAAATTAATACAAACTATCACACAATTCATGAATATTCATAAATAAAAGTTTTCCAGCAGCAAAATCGTTCGCGTTATTCAAAGTGTTTCTTCAAATCAACCAAAATTCTTTTCTTCTTGTCCTTCTGTCGACTGAATTTTATTGATGTTGTTGGTGTTTGTTGCTACAGTTGTAGTTGCTACTGCTAATGTAGTTGTTGATGTTGATGGCATTGTTGGTGTTGATGATTGAAGAAGTTTTTTACTCGATTTAATGTCCATATAGGGTGTGAGGGAGTATCGCACCATCTGACGTGTGTTCGGTTGAAATAATTTTTAAAATCGTATTCCTCATTTAATGTTTTTATGATTTGGTTATTTTAAGCAAATCATAAACAAATTTTTTTTAACTCAAATAACCACAAACTGAACAGAGAAATAAAACACGAAACCTTTCCGTCTTGATTGACAATCCTCTTATTGTTATCCAACGAGTTGTTTATCTGATCTGCCGTTGTGGGGGGAGGAGTTATGCGGATGACGTCATTGGAACGTCGGAAGTTCAACTTGAATGTAAACAAACCAGATACATTCTGCGGTGGACAAGCACAAAAGCATCTCGTTGCACAACCGGCCGAGTCTCGCCAGATATCTCGCGACGTTAAACAGCAAATACAAAAGAAACAACTATTTCACTTTAAACAATTTATATAAGTTTTCTTAAAAAAAATAAATTTTAATTTAATAATTAAATAAATAAATAAATAAAAAAATAAATAAATAAATAAACAAATAAATAAATAAATAAATGTATGAATGAATGAATGAATGAATGAATGAATGAATGAATGAATGAATGAATGAATGAATGAATGAATGAATGAATGAATGAATGAATGAATGAATGAATGAATGAATGAATGAATGAATGAATGAATGAATGAATGAATGAATGAATGAATGAATGAATGAATGAATGAATGAATGAATGAATGAATGAATGAATGAATGAATGAATGAATGAATGAATGAATGAATGAATGAATGAATGAATGAATGAATGAATGAATGAATGAATGAATGAATGAATGAATGAATGAATGAATGAATGAATGAATGAATGAATGAATGAATGAATGAATGAATGAATGAATGAATGAATGAATGAATGAATGAATGAATGAATGAATGAATGAATGAATGAATGAATGAATGAATGAATGAATGAATGAATGAATGAATGAATGAATGAATGAATGAATGAATGAATGAATGAATGAATGAATGAATGAATGAATGAATGAATGAATGAATGAATGAATGAATGAATGAATGAATGAATGAATGAATGAATGAATGAATGAATGAATGAATGAATGAATGAATGAATGAATGAATGAATGAATGAATGAATGAATGAATGAATGAATGAATGAATGAATGAATGAATGAATGAATGAATGAATGAATGAATGAATGAATGAATGAATGAATGAATGAATGAATGAATGAATGAATGAATGAATGAATGAATGAATGAATGAATGAATGAATGAATGAATGAATGAATGAATGAATGAATGAATGAATGAATGAATGAATGAATGAATGAATGAATGAATGAATGAATGAATGAATGAATGAATGAATGAATGAATGAATGAATGAATGAATGAATGAATGAATGAATGAATGAATGAATGAATGAATGAATGAATGAATGAATGAATGAATGAATGAATGAATGAATGAATGAATGAATGAATGAATGAATGAATGAATGAATGAATGAATGAATGAATGAATGAATGAATGAATGAATGAATGAATGAATGAATGAATGAATGAATGAATGAATGAATGAATGAATGAATGAATGAATGAATGAATGAATGAATGAATGAATGAATGAATGAATGAATGAATGAATGAATGAATGAATGAATGAATGAATGAATGAATGAATGAATGAATGAATGAATGAATGAATGAATGAATGAATGAATGAATGAATGAATGAATGAATGAATGAATGAATGAATGAATGAATGAATGAATGAATGAATGAATGAATGAATGAATGAATGAATGAATGAATGAATGAATGAATGAATGAATGAATGAATGAATGAATGAATGAATGAATGAATGAATGAATGAATGAATGAATGAATGAATGAATGAATGAATGAATGAATGAATGAATGAATGAATGAATGAATGAATGAATGAATGAATGAATGAATGAATGAATGAATGAATGAATGAATGAATGAATGAATGAATGAATGAATGAATGAATGAATGAATGAATGAATGAATGAATGAATGAATGAATGAATGAATGAATGAATGAATGAATGAATGAATGAATGAATGAATGAATGAATGAATGAATGAATGAATGAATGAATGAATGAATGAATGAATGAATGAATGAATGAATGAATGAATGAATGAATGAATGAATGAATGAATGAATGAATGAATGAATGAATGAATGAATGAATGAATGAATGAATGAATGAATAAATAAATAAATAATTAATAAACAAAATAAATAAATAAATTGTTTTATTCAGTTTCTAAACGTACGTATGAAGATGAAGTGAAAATGGTTGTCCTGGCAGCTGAAGATCTTCTTCTAAACCTTGATGACCTGTCCATGCGTCTGCGCACTGCGTTCCTCACCTTGGGTCAAAGTATAAAGTTCATGTAGTTCTGTTTGAAGTTGATTAATTAAGCATAGCTTTTGGTTGTTTAAAACTAAAAGCAAAATTCATAAATAAACACAACAATAAATAAAAACAGCGGAAAATAAAAAGAACAGGAGAAAAAAGAGAAAAATATAAAATAAAAGTTAAAAATTACATAAAAAATTATTTATGTTTGCATTTTTTACCTCACTGTTAAGAAAGCAGTAAATGATCGACACAAACATTCCCTGAAAGACAAATAATAAAAATAGTAAGAAGTTATTAATATTGATAACACAATTATTAACAATAAAATAATAATAACATTGTGCAAATCGATTATAAAATAGTTACAGTTAAATTAATACCAATTAAAAAAATTTAGACAGTATAACCTGTGACGACTGCAGAACAGCGTTTGTAATACGATAGAGTGTGACCAATGCGAATCCGCTGGATGGTTCTACTAGGAAGAGGATATTTGTCAAACCGAGCAGCGGAAAGAGCACCACCGTTGCCTTGACAGCCTTCCTGAATTTAGAAACAAAGTCATTTATTTCTTTGTTGGTCGGTGCGGGAATGTGCTGATGACGGGGCGAGATTGGCGTGAAGCAAAATTTCGAATCAGCTACGTTTAACCGATTCGCGAAAAGTTAGAAAAAGTTGCATTAAAGGAGTTTTTATTTTCCGATATAACAAATGTGAGTTATATGTGAAGCTGTGTTAAGCAGAAAAAAATGTATTTGATAAACAAAAATTTCCTCGTAAGGATCAAAATTCAAAAATTCAAAATTCTTCAACAAAGTTCCAAATCATAACTTGTAACTCAATTATTTCTTTGCTTACTCACTTGTGGGCCAACAACCAAGGGCTATTCATATACCGTATATCTCACACGCAGGTGAACATCCCACACCAGCCCCTCAATAACACAAAACAGAAATAAAAAAAACCCAGGCAGGTTATAAACAGGAAGTGGCCGAAAGTTTAGCGGACTGACTTCTATCACAGTTTAAATAATTTAGCAAAAGAGAGAAAACACTGCTCAGAGATTTATCGTGATGGTCACTCCCTGTGGAAATACTGGCTCATGAAGCAAGAGATTTATATGTGCCAAGAGACTAAGAATTATTTACAAAACGGTTGATTGATGGAGAGTTTTTGGAGTCAACAGTTGAATATAATAAAGATTTGTTTTGTCTGATTATGTCTATCGGCCAGTTGATATCTCTCGTTTTGAAATGGCCCCAGGTGCTCATTTGCTGGGGGCTAGACAATCCGAATGAAGCTTCATCATTATAATCACAATCAGCATTATTGCCATAATTATCATCAACCACAAATAACAATGTTGACATTGCGTTTATCGACACCAGTTTGATCAAAAAATCGAAACGTCAAACTGATGAATCATAATTATCAAAAGACAATCAAACTATGCTTTTGACAAAAATAACTAAAGCGTTTTCAAATCAGAGATGTGCGTGGTTTTAATTTTTCGGATGGTCCACGCCACAAAACATTGAGGTTTGGAGATTAAAACCAAACCGATCAGTAACAGGTTGTTACAGGAACATAAAATATTTCTTAACAAGCAAAAACATTTTTTAGCAACTAAAATCAATTTATATCAATATAAATAAATATATTTCCATGCAAAATTTGAAAAAGTGTGCATGGAAGTTATTTTCATCGAGTAATAAGGTTTCAACAAAATAAAAAAAAAGTTTTTAATTTTACATTTTATCGGCGAAAAGCGATTAAAGAGCTAAACAAAAAACCCGCCCGGGCAACTTGTCCAGTATTGTATACTGGAATTACCCGTGGCGACATTTTTTTGGATTCTTCCTTTTTGGATTTTTTTTTTATTTATATATTCTTTTAATGTAATCATCGTAAACTATTTGCTGTCCAAATAAAATGAATCGAATTGAATTGAAATTGAATATAAAGTGTTTTTTCTTACTCGTCCTACCAGGCCCGTCGGGTCAGGGGGTGTGGGGAAAGTGGAGCACTCTTCCACTTTTCAACACGCTGTTAGTAAAAAATATATCGTCGTTACAACTTATATTGTCAGTTGAAAATATATTGTCGGTACAACTTATATTGTCAGTTGAAATTATATTGTCGTTACAACTTATATTGTCAGTTGAAAATATATTGTCGGCTAGTCTGTAGCACACAGCAGCACACACACACACACACATAGTAAAGTGCTGACCAAGCAGCACAAAGGACATCCTGATATACATTAAGAAGTCCATTACTATACTGCGAAATAAAAGCCCAAACCAGTACACACGCACATTGGAAAGTTCTGATAGAGCTAAGTTTCGGAAGGATAGCGGGCCTAGTGGTAAAATCAAATAGAAGGAATTGAAATTAAACTTTTTATTTAATCTCTTTTTTCCCCTCTTTTTTTCTTTTCTTTCTCATTTTTTCTGTATTTTTTCTTTCTGTAGCAATTTCAACACAAGAAACTTCTTTTTTACATGGCTCAGTACAGAAAAAAACATTTTTATTTTATTCTCTTGCCATTTCTTCAACCAGTTAAAGGTACTGTTAAGAAAGGCAGACGATTTCTCAAAGTAAGCACAACTGCCCAAAGTCATCCTTGTAGCCAAGAAAAAAAATCTCTCTATGCAAAATCATAGAAGTAGTCGAGTTGTTCAAGTTTGGCTTAAACCATTCCAGTTTGGAGGTTAACACATGGAAACATCTCGTTCAGTCATTCCCACAAAAACGTCTGCCAAGGGACATAAAAAGGCGAAAAAATAATATTTTGCCATATGTGATAAGTGATAACTTTTTTTCATCTGATTGAAACGATCCTAGTTTTCAATACTGCAGTTTAAAAGTTATTCGCAGCTTTGAAATGTCTGATGACTGATGAAAAAGAGGTGTCTTGTATTGACATTGCTAGAGAGAAAAATACATAAAGGTAATTTTTCTTCATCCGTATATTCGTGCTCTTGTAGTATTTTTGGTTTTTTGAGTGTCATACTAAAAACAAATGGCTTTTTATTCCATTCCTCATTTGAGGCTCCGGAAACTAACTCTTTCTAAATAGTGAAACATGTATGTTGTTATTTATTGAAAAAATTAATATACTGCATTTCAAAATTTCAAGTGGCAAACAATTTTAAACATTATAACAGCTTATATTATGTACTTTGACGACTTTGAAATACTTTGCATAAGAAAATTATTTCAAGTTTAATAAAGATGACAAGAAAATGCAACTCTTCACTCTACTACCTGTAGTAATAAACTTTGTACAGGAATGTATTTTGATCACAGGCAAGGAGAAAAGATACTGCATAAGGTAGTAATAAACTGTTTACAGAGATGTACCTTGATCACGTGTACGGGAAAAAGATATGTGGAGAAAAGTGAAGAAGAAAATAAAGTGATGTAGAAAAAAAAGTAAATAATTATTTTGTGTTCCGTGGAAGATTTTGTTTCCCGAAGTTGTCGCGGTTTTGGTCGTTGTCATGGAGAATTACGCAACAAGATAATTGCATTATACGGGTCTTCAGTTTGTTTAATGATTTGCCTCGTTTTTTGACTGTTTGTTTCTGCGTTTGTTTGTCGGTCGGTCGGCTGGTAACTTTTGTTCGTTCGTTCGTTCGTGCTCTTGTTCTTGAGTTCGTTCGTTCTTTTATTAATTCAAACAATGTGTTCTCCGTAGTTTTAATAATGATATGTAAGTAATTTAAAATAAACAAAAAGTGAATTTAAAGAACAAATCAGAAAACAATGAAATGAAAGCGCAGTTTGATCTGGATTATGTTTGTTCAAACTGAAGGCAATTTAGAAAATGAAATAATTAAATTCTAATATCGGAGGTTCAATTATTCGATCATAAACTTGAATTCATTAATTGAATTTGTTTGGCTATTAGTTAAAAACTTATTATGATTGCATCGTTAGATTTGTTAAGGCGGGCAAACGCGAACAATTAAGTTGTGCAACTCGGGCTGCCCAACTAGTTCAGTCTTCAAAGTTGTTTGAAAACCTTAGAAAACTTTTGGTCACCCGTCTTTCTGTAATTAGTTAAAAAATTTTATAAGAAAAATATAAATAATTTTTACATGATAAAAATACATTTAAAAAAACACGCTTTTCTTGTGCCCTAAAAAATATAAAATAATATTCCTATAATTCCTATACAACGAAAAAATGTTGCGGGCGCATTATTTTTATAACTATTTGTCTTACTAAAGTTTTGATGTTGCAGCCTATATGCGCCCGCAACGTTTTTCGTTGTATATGAATTATGAACATTATTTTATAATTTTTAGGGCACAAGAAAAACGTTGTATTTTAAAAAATGTATTTCTTCTTATGTCAAAATTATTTTCTACTTTTTCGTTTTTGATAGGTGAAATTTTGTAAGCATTTGAGATATTACTTTTTTCGCTAGGTGGCGAAATTTTCAAAAACCCTTTCTTAGTGGGTGCTTGCGCTATAAAAGTAATATAAGTTCCAAATTAAATTAAATAGGTACATAACGATATCTTATAACTTTTTTACTTTTTTTCGCTAGGTGCAATATATGATCTACTACCGCAGGGGTGGGCAAACTTTTTGGACCTGGGGCCACTTCGAGTTCCAAAAAATTTTGGAGGGCCAGATTTCAAAAATTAACACTTTCTATAAGTGTAATCCTTAAAAAACTCGCCTTCTGAAAATGCTTTGGAATGCTTAACAATCTTATGGGAAATCACAAAACTGGCCATTGTTGCAGCTTCTTGTGCAGGTGACTGCTTCAAAAAAAATGTTTATTCTCGTTTTAATTTCTGAACTAAGTTTTCAGCTTTTGCATTTAATTCGCTTTCGTTTAAGTTACGTCCAAAATCGCTGTGTTGACTTTGAAAGTGCCGTTTCAGATTAAACTCCTTAAAAACGGCCACAGCGTCTCGGCATATTAAACACACTGCTCTGCCATTAAAGTTTGTGAAGAAATATTTTCTTGTCCAATGGTCATTAAACACTCAACATTCGTGATCAACTTTCCTCTTTTTCGTGGAACTCATTTTGAAGGCAAGTGATAATATCAGAAAATTATTAACATAAAAATTTGCTAAATAAACATGGACGCGGAAGTAAGCAGCAAAGATCGTATACTAAAATGCATAGATAAAAGTACATAAATTATTATTTATATAACAAAGATCTTATATAAGTATAAGTAAAAGCACAAGTAATACATTCTTAATCTGATTTTTTTAATCTGATAAAACGCATGTGCGGGCCGTAGCTTGCCCACCTCTGTACTACCGTGTGTAATGCTTAAAAAACACCATCGTATGAAATACATATAATATGAAATTCGCGGACAGACATTCTCGGAAATCTCAAACAGAGAACACAGTGACCTAATAAAAACGTTGTGAAATAAAATGAACCAATGATTTTGTTATGAGTTTGATCCATTTTTGTAAAAAAAATTATTAATTTGCACAAAGTTTTATGACCCGATTATCAAATATAATACGGAACTTACGAGAAAAATTGTGACGGATTTTGATTTAATGTAATAATTTAATTTAGCAGAGAATTTTAACGAATAAGCTCCATCTTATAATTAAAAATACCAACTGTTACTCTAAGCGTGTGCGCGCAAATGTTGCTGAAGAAATTTAGTTGTGCAACTATATTGCTCAATTTTGTTGTTTGTGTGCGCCCACCTTTACACAGCAGATTAAATAGGTACATAAAGATATGATAAATATACATTATTAATGCTATAAGAAACCAAATTATATATTATAGATAATTAACTAAAAAAGAAGCGAAAATATTTAAAAGTAAATATTATTCTAATAAATAATTGCTAAGTTTTTTATAGTTTATTCTGATTGAAGCTTTTAGGATTAAAAAACTTTACTCTACCTCGAATGTGATACTCACTTGAAGTTGATGAATTCAACATTGTTGTGATTGGCTCTCAGTTTGATGACAACGATGCGAATGATGTTGATTAGGAAAAGTAGATTTACCTACAAATTATTGGAACAAATAAAGGAAACAGTTTTTTTTATTCTTTGTTCCCTTATCAGCATCGGTGGTTCAGTGGTAGAATGCTCGCCTGCCACGCGGGCGGCCCGGGTTCGATTCCCGGCCGATGCACGTTTTGTGAGACGTGTTGGTTCGGGGACGTAGTTTCCTTGATAGGGTTCGGCAAATCCCGATTTTGGATACACGAGCGGGTGGTAGGTAACTGTGTGATCCCATATGCACTAGCCGTTCCCGGCACTTTTGAGGTTTCATAACACAAGAGTTTGCCTTACAAATTTTCTACTGCTGCTGCTACTGCTTCTGCTTCTGCTACTGCTACTGCTACTGCTACTACTACTGCTACTGCTACTACTACTGCTACTGCTACTGCTACTGCTACTGCTACTGCTACTCTACTGAACTGTAGAGTTTTTTTACAATCTTATAAAAAATTGTTTTTAATGACTTGTTTTTATTGAATTGTAATTCTTTCATCCTATTGTTGTTTCATTGCCTGTTTGTCGATCAAATAGAATCGTCTCAGACAAAAACCACTCTGAGGGTATAATCTTTCTTTTCTAGAAAAATGTTATCATGCTATCATGATGTCAACCACATCCACGGTTTCTCAGTTTAAAAATCCACACATCTGTTACTATTTTGCAACATCATTTACGTAATTACTACTTTATGACATTATTGAAATCAGTATACTACTTGGTGAAGTAAGTATTAAATATTCATATTTTCCAAAAGAACCTTACTCAGACAAGCGTTCCGATAAGAATACTGAATACTAAACGAACCCATTTTTTGCGGCCCCGCCCATCGACAACTTAGTTCAACTTGTTTCATATAACAAATTTTAAACAACTATTATGCAACAGTGTTTAATTTCACTATTAAACCACTACATGTTCGAGGGCTTGTGGCGCAATGGATAACGCGTCTGACTACGGATCAGAAGATTCCAGGTTCGAATCCTGGCAAGCTCGTTCATTTTTCTTATTTTGAACAATCATGATTAGATGATAATAAGTTGTTGATGCTAATGAACAATAAATGTTTAAACACAATAAATAAAATTCTGGATAATTTATGAGGCAATTTTAAGAAGGACTTACTTATGCTATTATGAATGTTATAAGTTGATAGTGCAAGATACCCTTGCTTTAATTTACAATAACCGTACCTATTATTATTTTTCGCTCTTTGATACAGTATTGAGGCGTTCCATTTCATACAACTAATTGAAAATAAGAAACGGCAAGTATTTATTTAACCTAATTTTCGTTCATTCTGAAATTTATATTTTTCAGATTTTTTAGCTCAAAGCGTTGTGTGTGGGTATTAAACGTTTCCCAGATTTCCATGCAAAATGTTTATTTACATTAAGCTCGGGACTCAACTTTAGTCATTGTGTTGTTTCTCTTGAGCATTTTTTTGAAATTTCAATTCTTATCTGCAAAAAGCGTTTTAAAACTACCATTTAGCATAGTAATTATTTATCATAATTAAATAGGTATTTGATTAACATATCGATCTATTATCTAAACCATAGATCGGTTTTAAAAAAAAGTTATGAACAAGAACTGAAGACTTCACTTCGATACCGATAGCTTACCACAATGAAGACAAGGATTGGCGCAAAGATGACCCACAGGTTTGAATCAGTTCTGTCTTCTTTCCAGCATGTCTCGACGTTTGTCCTGTACATGATGATTGACCACGTGATGACAAATGGGCATGGGGTGCCTGGTCGGGTGAAAATGGGAATCAATTACATGGATCTCCATTGCGTGGGAGAATGTAAATTAAGGGCTTGATGTGAAAATTTCAGTTTTTTAGCATGTTAGTTATTTAATGATTTTTTAAATTTAGACATTTTATTATATTTTAACAATCGAAAATTTCATGTTGAATATTCAAATTAGAATAAATTCTGACCATAATCTATTAAAAATATATAACAGCCAATGTAAATAAAACAACATCCTCAATTTGAGAGATTAATTTGAACGATTAAATGGAATCTCAAGTTAAAGGAATTACTTTCAAACAAAAAAAGAAAAAAAAAACATTTTGCAAGCAATCATTTAATAACCGAAGCCAAAGAAAAAATACTTGCATGAAATATTTATCAACAAATATTGACATTCAAATATTCGTTGCTGAACCAATGGAGGATTTTATTCTTTCATTTCAGCAGCAGTCATGTGACACCTCACAAATGTTATTCATTTAAATTTTATTTTTATATGTATATAAATACTTTTGTAAAAAAAGTTCATTTTTTGGAGTTATGATTCAAGATCGAAATGAGATTTGATTCAAAAGTAATAATAGCCTAGGAATATAGCGGATGATCTGTAATGTTACCGTACTTACCCCAGCCTATCAGGTGGTAGAGCTTGTATGGGAACTTTGTATTGAAGACGGAAACGGTGACGTTATTGTGGAGGTAGAGTCCTTCTACGAACATCCAAGCAGTGTTGGCGATAACACTGTAATGCATCAACGTCAGGAACAATCTGCACAACCAATCCTGTGGGGGGTGCAATCATTCTCAGTCTTTTGTTTCATTCACATTTCTCTCTCACTCACTCCCTCCCTCTCTTTCTCTCTCTCTTTCACTCCCTCCCTCTCTCTCTCTCTCTCTCTCTCTCTCTCTCTCTCTCTCTCTCTCTCTCTCTCTCTCTCTCTCTCTCTCTCTTTCTTGCACACATACGCAAGCTAATAAAACTTTAAATTTTCATCAAAAAATACAACCTCAAAAGCATTTAATTTTCTTCAGAGTGAACTAACAAACCTGGAATTCATATCGTACAGTTTCACGCATTGAAATAAAATGATGTCATCCATGTGGAAAAGATGTTACGTTAAAGCAGACGACATTTCCAGTCTCATGTTTCCATGGCTACGTGCACTTAGTGACCACCCAAGATGAACAAACTTCGAGTTCGATGTTAAATAAACTTGTTAGGCTGCACAGCTTTTTAAAAAGTTCTCCGTAATATGAGCCTCTTCATTTAATTAATGATAATGGCGATGATGACGATGGTGGTGATGGTTATGATGGCGATGATGACGATGGTGGTGATGGTTATGATGGCGATGATGACGATGGTGGTGATGGTCATGCATTATGTTGATGATGACGAGGATGGTGATGGTTATGATGGCGATGATGACGATGGTGGTGATGGTTATGATGGCGATGATGACGATGGTGGTGATGGTTATGATGGCGATGATGACGATGGTGGTGATGGTAATGATGGCAACTACCTGAGAACAGAATAACAAGAAAAATTCGATGTAAAAAAGTTGCTCAAATTGCTTCAAATGTGAAAAGCGAGCCTCAAACTTTAAAACGTTTTTTTTTGTTACCGGGAAAACAACACCGCATTAGAAACGTGACACCAATTTAAAGTTCAATTTGTGAACATCAACTAAGACACGAACTATGCAAATTGATTCGTTTAGAAAAACAGAAATTTAAACTTTCTCGTCAGAAACTTTCTTGAAGTTTAACGAGCAAGTTATTTGTTTTTCATACTCAATTTGTTGGTTGTTTTTAACGAAGCTTTGTTCTAAATAGAACAAATAGAACAAACGTCTCACAAACAAGGCTGAATACATTTTGTTAATTATTTCTTGCTTAGAATACTCGTGTTTGCACGATTTATCGGCCGATTTTTGCATCCACTTGCATCCATAAATATAATTTCTGCCCCGTAATTTGCAGCTTTTCCTGTTATCGTCGAGTTCTCCATTTGGTGCGATAGTGCTAAATTTTTACTTTTGTTTTTCTCAATGTCTCTCTTTTTTCTTGTCCCTCTTCTTTTTTCTCTCTCTCTTTTCTCACACTTTCTCTCTTTTCTTTCTCCTCCGCACACTCCATTTCTTTTTTCATTTATTTTTCTGTCAATGCAAGTTTTATTTTCATTTTATACAGACGTGAATATTTTGTAAAAGTTTTTTCTTGTTATCTTCAAATGCATCCTTGCATCTCAAAGATTACATTTTTTAACTTTTAAGGTAACCTGTGGTGCTAAATTAATCACCCCATCATCAAACCAATGGCGATTATTAACTTTTTTGGAAGCTCCCCTTGCACCGGGTGCCTGGAATCGTGGAATCAACGCTATAGTGGCGTTGCGACGGGGGACATTTGCCCCGGGTGCAAGGCTTTGGGGCGCCAAAAAGCAAAAAGAGGGACAACAATTTCACGAAATTTAGTCATTTTTGAACATGTAAAACATTTAAAATTAGCAAATTGTATTTTTGCACTATTTCACACAAGTGATTTCCAAAATTTCTTGAGGAGGGGCTCTCCTAGGCCCGGATATAGCTTGGGTGGCTTCGGTTCCCTCGGTTTTGGTCGTCCAATTGGGATGACAGTGGAAGATGGGGGCGCATTTTGTATACCTTGCCCCCGGGCGTCAGATACCCTCGCTACGCCACTGCAACACTACGTCAATGCGACAAAAAAAATTTATTGACCTGAAATGATTCATTAAACTTTATAAGCACGACAATTTCAGTCTTTCAGATAGATTAATGACAGTATAACTGATGAATGAAGCAGTATACTGCCATCTATTCAGTATGTATAAAGTTTAAAATCATTTAATCTGGATATCAGCACAAATTAATCATACATTAGGAATAAATCAATTGTTAATCACGGAACTGCAGCTTTTTGTATAGTGTTTTATACCGTTCAATTTAACAATCCCCACTGTTCAGCAGGGGCGTATAAAGGGTCCTGGTGGGGGTAATAAAAACTCAAATTATTTAGCACGTTATGGGCAGTTACATGATCCAAAAGTTTAGGCGTAGTGATTTGACTAGAGTAGGTACAGAGTAATAGTTGTCATAATGTCCGTATATCTTGATTTGAAATCACCCCTTAAAGTAAATTTAGGTTCCAGACAAAGTTATGCTGTTTCACCTGCTTATGACACTGTTATTAAATTAATTATTTTTAAATCTCTTATAGTAACTTCACCGCCGATCTTGCTTGAATGTTCGCAAACCTTGAAAGTGAAAACTAACTAACTTCCTTTCATCCAACCAAGCTCAAATTTGAAATATAGGCTAGCTCCTCGTGATAATGCATTGTATTAAAGTTTGGTCCATAGACTCGTGATGACCAAACATTATTTTTGAGGTGGTCAATCACAAAGATAATTTTTTTACATTCCTCATTTGAACGCTCTGTTAAAAAAATTATGCGATATTGCGTCATTGTTTATTTCATTGAAAGACAACAAATTTTAAATTCCACTTTTAATCATTTCACGTATTACTATCGATCTAAAGTTTTTTATTTTGATTTTTTATTTATAATGGAATATTGTTTTGATACTGTTTAGGCAGGTGGCTAAAGTCTATGGCTGAAAGTTTCAGAGTTCTAACTTTTCTAAAGGTTGGTGAAAAATCAATTCAAAAGTGTTGACGACAGACAGAGAAGTTAAGTTAAATAAAAGTGTGTAAAACAAATTTCTCGATATTCAATAATAGCTGAAAATTAGTAAATTTATTTGTCGTCTAAGACTTCCCACGTTATTAACATTTTAGATCTACTGGACAAAATTTCTTAAAATTTAATTAAAACGTTTTTTAGTTAATAATTTTTAGTAAAAAATAAATTTTAAATTTCTATTTTATTATAAAAACTATTTTAATTTTTTAATTTAAAAATCAATAATAAAAAAAATTGTTTTTTATATCGATTCAAAATTTACTTATATTTTCAATTCTCACACACTTCACATATTAAGTATTTATAATTTAAAAAAACTGTGGATAATGTTTCTGCATTCTATATACTTATTCTCATAAAAAATGATTTGCAAAATGGTAGAAACTTCCGAATTACAAAACATAAAAAATTTGTGAAAATCGAAGTTTTAACGGTTTTATTATATTGTGTTATTATATTGTATTAGATAATTCAACCAATAATTATGCCACAAAAAAATTCCATCAAAGAAAAATTCCCTCAGCATTTTAAAATGTGGTTAACTTTAGAGTTATGGAAATAAAGTCATCCGATAGGTTGAACAACAATAAACACATATGAAATCAAGTTGTTTTATTGCACGTTGGTGATTGGATGGAAACTGATCAACTATCTCAAACGCAGTTTTATATCCTCAAACCGTCATATAGGTGCATGCGAACGTTCACTAAATAAAACGCGCTTCATCACCAACCTTCATCACCAACCTTCATCATCAACCTTCATCACCAACCTTCATCACCAACCTTCATCAACAACCTCCATCACCAACCTTCATCACCAACCTTCATCACCAACCTTCATCACCAACTTTCATCAGCAACCTTTATCAACAACCTTCATCACCAACCTTCATCATCAACCTTCATCACCAACTTTCATCAGCAACCTTTATCAACAACCTTCATCATCAACCTTCATCACCAACCCTCATCACCAACCTCCTTCATCACGTCGTAAAACTTCAATTGACTCGAATTTGTCCAAATTATTTTTTATTTTTTCTTACGAATACCTTCAATTGTTTTTTTTTCATTTTGAAATTAAATGATGGTTCTACTAATCTTTTGTTAGGGTTCAATATTAAATTTGTAATCTGCAATTAGTTACTTTTTTAATAAATATAACAAACAGATATAAATAGAATCAAGCAATGAAAAAACAATGTGATTGATGTTTGTGTTAATGCTCAACCAAAATGTTGATTAATGAGATTACCTGTCTGTCAATAAAATAACAATAAATCCAGGTGACTGCATGAATACATGAATCTAAATTATTTCGACTTCTCAATCAGGGGCATGTGTACTTATGGGTGTCAAGAAACATTAAGATGAAATTAAAGTTTTGAAATCAATTTACACGGGTATCGCATTTGTTCATTTTCTGATCTAATCAATAAAAACTGGTTTTTTGTTTGTTTTCTTCGTCTTTCTCTCGTTTCCGGTTTTTCCTTTCTACTCCGCTCTTTTCCTCTCTATTCCACTCTCTTTATCTCTATCTCACTCTCTTTCACTGTAACTCTCGCTCTCTTATTTTCTTCTCTTCTTCCTTTTTCGCTTCTCTGCAAAGTACAAGGTCACTGAAGAGTCATGCAAATAACCAGATCAGAAGAGACTTTTATTTGTATAAAATGTTTGTAGAGACTGCGTTTACGTGTCACATTTAATACGATGTCAATTTTTTTATTTTTCATCTCCAAGCACGTGTAAAAGGTTAATACACACCCGTCCTGTAATACGTCACGTATAGGGTAATAATTTACACTTTTCATACCATTCAGACTCCTTCACCTTTAGCCGCAACGGCTACCACACTCTTACAATCGGGATGCAGAAAGTTCGCCCCTGGCTTTTCGTCTCCGTCTTTTCGTCCCCGTCTTTCCGCCCCTGGGAAAGTTCGCCCCCGGTTTTTTGCCCCCGGGGGAATTCCGCCCCTGGGAAAGTTTGCCCCCGGTTTTCCCCGGTTTTTCGCAGCCAACTTACGATTCTCCTAATCCAGAGTAGTTGTGTGACGAACGGAGTCATGTGGATGATGATGATGAGGTAACGCATGATGAAGGAAAGAACGAGGTTCCTGTGGATGCAGATGCGAGGGCATTTGAGAGACCTGTGTGGTTTAGAATAGCAGCAGAATCGAGTAAGTTGCATATTGGCTGAAAAGGTGATTTAGTTGCAATGCCAATGACTTGATTGCTAGTGCTGATGAATTAGTTATCAATGAAAAGCTTTTTTAAAATAAAAAACCATTGCATTTATATCGGCATCATATTTATATATGCATAATGAATATGCAGTTGTGTTACAGTGACTTGATAACTTATTATTATTTAGCAAGTCCTTATTTAATAACATGAAATTAATTGTATTCATTAAAGACAAATTAAATTAATTGTATTCATTAAAGACAAATAAAGTACAATTAAAATGTGAAATGAATTATAATATTAAATTCATTTAAAGCAAACCTGAAATAGCAAAAGATGAAGAGTGTGATGAGAAGCATAATACAAGAAACAAGACTGCAGAAGAAGTAAACCAAACTGAGAATGCGTGCCAGTTTCTGTAATGCAATTTTAATACAAACCCTGGTTGGCGTTGTTTCAATACATACATACCATGGATGGCGTTGTTTCAATACATACATACCATGGATGGCGTTGTTTCAATACATACATACCATGGATGGCTGTTTTTCAATGTTAATTAGTTTATTATACAATTCATTTATTAATCAATTGAAACTAGTAATTTAAAATTGATGAATTTATTTTAGATTTCATTCATCAACTTGTTCTGAAACATCCAATATAAATTTATTAAGGAAACTAAAAAATGTTCTTTTTATTAAATTTATTTCAACTTTAATTTTCTTTACTGTTTCCTTATAAGGTCTAGTTTAAAAAAAAAATATGTGTTTATAAATGTTTGTGTGCGTGGGAGTGTGAAAGCAATAAAATTTTAGTCGTGCTTAGAAGACGACGTTGACCACTGGTCAGTTTCGTCCAGAAAACGAAGCATAGATTTAATTAGAAGTTACTTATATCTGCTTGGACAATTTTCAATGTCTCAGAACTCGAAATTGGGTCATTACTTTGTGTTAACTGGTCACCTTGTAATCTTATATGGTTGAGACCGGATTAGCTGAATTGACAGCAGTTGTGTTATATATATATATATATATATATATATATATATATATATATATATATAGATATATATATATATATATACATATATATATATACATACATACATACATACATACATACATACATACATACATACATACATACATACATACATACATACATACATAAATACATACATACATACATATACATACATACATACATACATACATACATACATACATACATACATACATACATACATACATACATACATACATACATACATACATACATACATACATACATACATACATACATACATACATACATACATACATAAATACATACATACATACATACATACATACATACATACATACATACATACATACATACATACATACATACATACATACATACATACATACATACATACATACATACATACATACATACATACATACATACATACATACATACATACATACATACATACATACATACATACATACATACATACATACATACATACATACATACATACATACATACATACATACATACATACATACATACATACATACATACATACATACATACATACATACATACATACATACATACATACATACATACATACATACATACATACATACATACATACATACATACATACATACATACATACATACATACATACATACATACATACATACATACATACATACATACATACATACATACATACATACTAATATACATACATACATACATACATACATACATACATACATACATACATACATACATACATACATACATACATACATACATACATACATACATACATACATACATACATACATACATACATACATACATACATACATACATACATACATACATACATACATACATACATACATACATACATACATACATACATACATACATACATACATACATACATACATACATACATACATACATACATACATACATACCGACATAGGAAATTATGTGTGTAGATTATAATAATAACATTAATAATTAATAATAAAAATAATAAATGAGTTGAAGCTCAATGACAATTTATAAAGTGATATTTGTAGTGTTTTTTCTTCTTCAACTCAGCAGTTTTTTACGGAGATGAATGAATCATCTTCTGTGGCGTTTCGAGTTTCACTTTCGATTTTCGTGATCGTCGATCGTTGCACGCAAGCATTCGTTTGAAAGTTAATTTCAATATTTTTTCGAAATCTTTTAAATAAAGTTAACTAAATTAATTTGAAATCGATTTAATGAATTTGAAATCGATGAATTTAATTTGAGTTTAATTTATTTTATTTAGATTAAATTTAAGTAAGGTAAATTCTATTTAATTCTAATTAAGTAAGATAAATAAGATAAATTATATTTATTTTAATTAATTAGTATAAGAAATATTTAAAGACTGATTAAACATTTTTTGAGATAGATAAGCTTATTTTGTTATCGTATGCAATTGATGTGTTCAAGCAGTGAAAAACCTCTGAATTAGACAATTCCAGTTGATCCGAGTCGTAGACGGCAACTCCAGTGTAATTGGTCCAGTCTGGATCCCACTGTGCACTTGCGTTGCAGTAACGTGTTGCGTACAACTCCACCTGCTCCACTGACAAGGAGGATCAAAGTAAAGAAAAGATTGTAAAGATGGAAATTAACGTAATAAATTATTACTTTTACACGTCATTTCATTTCACTTAACCTTTAGTTAGTTTTTTGTTTATGAGTTTATTTTTTTTAGGTGCTACCTTATTGTTATTTGTCTTTTTTAAATATAATTTTTAAAAATTAATTTGATAAGTCTATTTGTAATTTTTTTAATTTATTAATTTTATAATGCAGATATAATTAAAAACACCGGAAATGACATTTTGTTCAAAGTTCTGACAGAAACATGAACTGCTTCAATTCCAAATTGAACCAATAATATGGCTCGTTTAAAAGATCTAGTCACTAAGTCACTACTTAGACATCCGCGAAATGACGATTTTTAAAATTTTATCAATGACGATAATATTAACGTTCGTAGACGACGACGATAATGTTACCAGTGGCAACGGGTACTTAAGTACATACCTATGTACAATAGATGTCTTTAAGTATTTATAATTAAGTCCTTTTGCAAATGCGTATTTGGTTAATTTGGTACTTGTTAAGTAGTTAAGTACTTTTATAAATTTTGATTTATTTTTAATTTTAAAACTAATAATTTTAATTATTTGTATTTGTATAGCTAAAATTAAGTGTTTATGTAACGGATTATGTGCTCCAGCGTATCCTGTTGCTGAGGTTAGGCCTTTCTAATATGAACTTTGTGTTTGTTACAAGATGACTGATATTTCGGAACGCAGTGATAACAGCTAGATTAATAAAAAAAATCTTTAGTTTTCAGGACTTATTTTACTTAAATAGTTTCTGACTATGAAACTCTTTGCAGTCTTTGTAAGCATATTCAGGTAAGTCAAGAATGAAACATCACAATTTCCATATTCGTTGGCTCTGACTTTGACAATGTTTTTTTTTGTTTCAGAAAGTTTATGGTAAAAAACATCAACTTAATGCACTTGCACGTGAAGAAAAAACCAGTAAAACAAAAGGTTTCTGAATATTTGTATAGCCCTAATTTATTTGACAAGCAAATACGGATATATGAAGTGGTAGAAGATCTTTACATGTTTTGTAAATGTAAATTTTACATCCAAAAATGCTGACTAATTAATAACGGAATTTGTAGTTTGGAACATTTAACCTTTGTCTATCGTAGAAGGTCCAGGGTCCATCAGATATATGATCAAAAAAATTAATCACAAAATCAAGGTAATGAGTGGAGAAACATTGAAAAACAGGTTAAAATCTATGCGTGATACAATGGCTTGCAATTTAAAGACGCTACAGGACTGTGAATATTTATAGTTAGAAACCATTTTACCATTACGTGTTTAGGGGGTGGTGTGCTCCAGATTCCTCAGTGCCAGAAAAAATTCCAGAGTACAGGATGTACATAAAGTCTACTCCACAGGAATTACACACTTTTTTTATAAATTGAGCAGATGAGCATATTTAAATAGCAGTAATACATAAAGTTATAATATGCTGTTGTTTATTTTAAATCTGGCTTGTAGTTTATAATAAACTTATTTTTATTGCACCTGCTTTGACAAATTATACTTTTTAAATAAAAAAAAAATTATCCACAATGTTATAAAAATTAAAGGATCAAATACACAAACTCTAAAATAAATCAATAATGAAATAATGGTAAAAAATAATTCATTATAATATATCTACAATTTATGTTTTAAAATATTTTTTGGTCTTGTTTTATTTTGCTTGATAAATTTTTTGGGTTTTTCATTTAAATTATTAATTTATTCATTTTTTTATATCTTCTTATTACTATTCATATTAATAAAATTGTTACCAGTAGTTTTATTATTAATAACTTAGTTAAAATTTTACTAAAAATGTCCTTACTCAAAACACTCTTGGTAAAACCAACCTGAGGTGTTGTCAGTGACGATGTAGGTCTTGGTGACAGTGCTGCCTGCAGGTGTGGGAGGCCAGCATACGTACATGTCCCATTTGCCTTCACAGTATTCCACTGATATGGAAATAAACACAAATTCAAAAGTTAAAAATGTTTAAAGCATATGAAATGAATTATAAATATAAATATTTTGATAATATTAACTGTTTTTAAGGAGCAGATTTACGTATGAAAAATATGTTCTTTTTATCAAATACAATTTTTTCATAATTCATTAAAAATATGGCTACAATGCCATGCATTTTTAAAAGTTATGGCTGCATTGCTATGCATTGAAAATAATTGTATTGCTATGTTTTAAAAATAATTGTATTGCTATGCATTAAACAATACAAGAATTTATGCGTTAAAGAACGATGGCGATAATTCTTTCTGTTGAGTCACGAATGAAAGCCTACACGCAGAAAAGTCGTAATGTCACAGATGCTTTGTCACGTGGCCATATAAAACAGATTTGAACAAACAATAAAATAAATATTACAAACAAAAACGTTTAATTTATTTGGTTTAGATTAATTTTTTATCATCAAATCAAAGTTAATTGCGTTAAATTAATTTATTTACTCAGCAAAACAAACTTTTTCTAGTTTTAGACATTTAGTTTTTGAGAAATAATGCAAAAAACATGTCAATTGACAAAAATTGGTTGAGAAATTTAGTCTTATTTTATAAACATTTAAGGAAAACAGACTCCCCGCTCCGTCTACTGAAATGCAAATGTGGATGTCGTCTGAAGGGAAAAGTTGAAAGAATGTGTATCAATTAAAGGAAAAAACGAGTTTTTCAACACAAACTTTTATTTCAAATACACTCAATTTAGAAATACAAAAAATATTCAAATT
>OZ022242.1:11120440-11202940 GCA_963978895.1 Erpobdella octoculata
AAACTATTTTTTACTGTAACTCAGGGATAGGGCAGTTAATTACAGTTATTAATATAATTTTTAAAATCAGATTTGTTTTTAAATTTAATGCAAATTTATAATTAGAAGTTTCGAGTTAGGCAGATTTCAACCATCTTTTATGATAACTACTTAACAACATCGTTTTCAATGTTTGTAGAATTTGCACATACTTTCACTTCATGATAATCGTTGATAAAATTTGTTTCTATATTCAGAAAATTTCTGTCAAGTCTGCATGCCTTTGATAGTTTTTTTTTATTTTCTTGTTTTACGTCCATGTTTGTTAAATATCTTCAATATAAATTGAAGTTTTTTTTTATATGCATTGAATCAGCATTCACCTTATTGTTTTCCATTCTTCATTGACAAATTTCATTATAGAATATAAAATAAAAACTGTTAATAAATGTATTATAGTTTTATAAAAAATACTTTTAAAACTAATTTAGTTTATTTAAAAATAAGATTAAAAATAAGTTTTAAAAATATAAACTTTTAGAAACTTACAAAAATAACCCATAAAAACGCGCTAAATTAATCCTGATTAATTCAAAATTGTAATAATTAAATTATTTTTATAAAATTTTAATTTTTTAAATTGATTATGGAAAACTGTTTCAAACAAGCGAGAAATATCTTATTTTGTTATTTTAAAAAAATTGCATTCAATGATGTATCTATAGACCAGCAATGATTAAAGTTCTCTGTTTTGAATGTGAAGTTTAATTTTGTTTTTATAAAACATTTGCAAATGACGAATAATTTGCTTTAAAAGACACGCCGTCATCAGTATAAAATCAATTTTTCAGGTTTTTCTCAACTGATGTAATGTTAAGAAGCTGCTATGCATATAAGCATCCTTTCATCATTGTCATCATCATCACCCCAACCATAATCATCGCAACTTCCATCATCATTATCACTATCAACATCATCGCCATCATCATCAACGTCATCATCATAATCATCATTATAAACTCCTCGCAACGATCATCATCATCATCATTGTCATCACTATCACCACTATCAAAATTATCACCGTCACCGTCATCATCTTCATCGTCATCTTTATCATAATTATCACTACCATTATCATCCTTATCACCATCATTATCATCAAAATCACAATAATCATCATTATCATCATCATCATCGTTATCATCATCATCATCAACATGAACAACTACAATATTATCATCAACAACATCATCGTCATCATCATCACCATCATCCTCATCATCATCATCATCATCGTCATCATCATTACCATTATCATCACCATCATCCTTATCATCATCGTCATCGTCATCGTCATCAACAAC
Organism: Erpobdella octoculata; assembly: GCA_963978895.1. NCBI lineage: Eukaryota > Metazoa > Annelida > Clitellata > Hirudinida > Erpobdellidae > Erpobdella > Erpobdella octoculata. The sequence goes on from OZ022242.1 coordinate 11,121,784, forward strand.
AACAACATGAACAACTACGACATTGAGTCGTTCAAAACTTGAAGGATGAATATGTATGATGCTCTTGAATTTTTTCCCCAGAGTGCCAAAGTTGGCTCTTTGCTGTTTTTCTACTTTTAACAGATATTTGTCAGTGAAGGTATTTTTGAATTATTGCTACTGTTGAAACACGCAAATAATAAACGATTAAATTTAGTAAAAATATTATTGGAATAAGTTTTATTATATATAGGTTCTTTCCAATCTTGCAGTAACATTTCTGCTTTTCCATTTCTGCAGTCACATTTTTCCTTTGTTTTGCTTTTTTTAAAACCAAAAAAATCAAATGTTGAAACAAATTTACTGAATATATATTATGTATATTATGACAGGTATGTTCCTTTTCCAATTATCAATTCTGTCAAAACCGAAGACATCTCTGCCCAGAGGTTCTAGAGAAAGTAGTTACCGACCGTTAAAAGCAATTTTGGTTGTGAAAATAAAAAGAAACTTTCATTTATTAAATCTCATTACTAAATCTGATTGCAGAATTAAAACATTTCTATTCACAAGAGCAGATTTCTTTAAAAAAAAATACTCCACATTGTTGAGGATTGTCATTTTGTATCTTCTTCTTCTCTTGATGACTGAAAGACACCAATAATTTCTGGAAAAAGTATGAACTGACAAACGGAACTAACATACGACAGCATTAGTACTCCAATCAATAACATTTACCAGTACGACTACACATACAGAGTGGATGTGTGCGTGTGCGTGTGCGCGCCTTAAACGGCACGTGATGGACGCTTGTTGCGAATTTGCCTCTTTCGGACGTGAAAAATATGTTGATTAATAAAGATGCATCTTGACAGGTGTCATCGGAATGCATTGAAGCAAATGCAAACGTGCTTTTGTATTAATGTGAGATTCGCTGCTTCTGTACGTAGAGATTCGTTGGTCCATCCTTTCGTATGAACTCGTCTCAAAAAGTTCTACTTTGAGATAATGGTTAGATGATGGTTAGATGATGACTATGGTGATGACCACGGTGATGCTGCTTTCGAGGGCGGCGACAATGACGACGACAATGTCAGCTACGACAACGTCAATAACAAGAAACTGCCAATGACGTTGATTTAAAAACATTTCGGATAACAAAAATTCTTTTATGTTGACCTGGGAATATTTATTATGAACAAATAAAAAAAATCTTCAATCAGAGCGGATTGAGTTTGGTCAAAAAACTGGGAAACGCGGCTTTATTGTTTGCTGTTTGCTTCCAGTGTGTGTTAAATGTTTCGAGCTGTTTGCCAGATTTTTGTTTTGAATAATGGTATTGAAAAATGGTAATAAAAAATTAAAAAATGTATAAATAAATAAATGCATGAATAAAAAATTAACAAAGAAATAAATGAATAAACATATAAATAAATACATAAATAAATCAATCAATCAAATGATTAAATAAATAAACGAATAAATAAACGAATAAATAAACAAATAATTGCTTAAATGTATTTTTAATGTTCATTAAAGCAAAAAAAGAAGTATAAAATAATATACCTATGAGCATGGCAGAATTTCTGAATAACTAGTTAACATTGTGGTCACATACTTTATAACAGTTTCTAATTCATATACAACAAAAACATTGGGCTCATTATTTTTTTATAAATGTTTGTTTTACAGAAGTTTTGATGTTGCATATGCGCCCAACGTTTTTCATTGTATATGAATTAGAAACTGTGATGTTATCATAAAGTATGTTATCATAATGTGACCAAGTTAATCAGAAATGTTGTTTTTTTCTAAATGTATTTTTATTATGTAAAAATTATTTTTTACCTTTTAGTTTTTGATTGGTGAAATAAATCTTTTAATCATTTGAGTTTTTGGATTAAATGTATTTTTACTTTTTTTCGCTAGGTGGCAAACGTTAGTCCGTTGTATTTAAAATATTATAACTTTTATTCTTTTTCGCTAGGTAGCAATATATGATCTATCGGGGACAATGTTTAAAAAACATCATCGTATTGGGTTCGCGGAAAGACAAAAGAACTAACAAACAGACAATAAAGTGACCTAATAAAAACGTTGTAAAATCAAAAACTGAGGAAAACAGATGAAAAGGACGACTGGTTTTGGGCAACCGATAATGTGAAATTGTTCGTAGAGCATAGCATATCACGTTTTATGTGCTGCTTTTTCAAATTGTTTCTAATTATATTATTATTAGTTAAAATGCGAACTCAAAGCATCAGCATCGGTGGTTCAGTGGTAGAATGCTCGCCTGCCACGCGGGCGGCCCGGGTTCGATTCCCGGCCGATGCACGTTTTTCGTTATTTATTGTTTCAACAAACCGGGGTTCACCGAGTAGGTTAGTTTTGATTGAGATTGGTTTTGATTTTGATGTTTTATTCATTTAAAAAGTGAAATAAAACCTCTCATGACTAGTGCAGTCACCAGTTTTACTGTTACCCTGCTTTAACATTTTGTCAGATCTCTCAAAGAAAATGAAAGTAGTAGAACCACCAAGCTGCCCCTGTAACGATCTACCGTATCCAGCTGAGTAGTAGTTGGTTCTCATTAGCTGACTCGGCCGATAAAAAGTCCAAAACTCCGGACTCTGACGATTCTCTGGTATCGTTAACCTCAAATGTTGCAGAGACCACCAGTGCAGTGCGATCGGTCACAGTGGGACATCAAAGAGACCAACCAACTCGTTGTTTGTAAATAGCGACAGTTCTTCACTGCTCGGTAATATTTTTGACGAATTACGACGAAAAATGTAGAAAAATTTTTGGCCATGTTTTAATATTTGTTTACTGCTTTTTATATTAATATTGATGTGCTTGATGACGTATCATTTGATTAAAATTAATGTTTTAATCTGCTTAAGAATAACAACGTGCACATAATATATGTATAAAAAACATCCAGCTGCCTAATTAATTAATTAACATAATAATAACGGAGGTTCGAAAAGCACTTCTTATTAACAAATTAATCCCTGGAACAACAACCGGTTTAAAACACAGTTATAATTAAAATAACAAAAAATCGGTTTAAAACACAGTTATAATTAAAATAACATTGAAGTTTAAACGGAGTTCAAATATCAGTTGAACGTTTTTCATACTGTGTTTCTAAAATTGTGTCTGTTTTGCTGAGTTGAAAGAACTTAACGTATAAATTAGCTCTTCTCACATAAATTATTATTTTTAATAAAATTTTAATTCCACTACATGGAAAACAGAAACAAGAATTGCAAGGCTGACCTTCTGGCGTGAGTTCAACTTTTGAATTCTGCTCTTTACACTGCGCCTCGGGCTGAATTGTCGAGTTCAGTTCAGGAAGAGTTAAGACATCAGTGTCGTAAAGAAAGGTTCCTGCCATATTTTTGTGTGTTTTTGGTTTTTATTTACCTCAAATTAAATTATTTTCTGAATAATTTTCAGCGAAAATTACAAAAGTGTTATTCTTTCTTTTCAGATTGTTTTGAACGTTATTAGCAAATCGCAAGATGAACATCGGTCTTTTATGGTGGTTGGTCTGTCGGAGATTGTTAACGATGTGACGACGTCTGTGTGCATGAATGTGCGTGTCTATACGTTTGTGTCCGTGTGCACGATCGTGCGTGCATACGTTTGTGTTTATGTATAGCATGACCTCAAAGATGATGTCAGGAATAGGAGTGCTTATCACATAGTAGTGTTTCCTGCCACACATACGTTTTCCAGTTTCACAATATGCCGTGATTCAATATTGTCAACTAGTCAAAGTTTGTTTTTATTTGAAAATTTTGAATAAATAAAAAGTTATGCTGGTCTGAACAGTTATGATTTAAACAGCTTGCTTAAAATATTTAAATAAAATGACTCTTTTGCTCTAAAGAAAACAACGAAAGCTTAATACTGCATTGCCAGATCATCGCACCTTTTATATGTTTAATTTGTTAATTTGTTAATCTATCAGCATACTTTGTTATCTAGAAATACACAGACATAAGAGGCACTTGGCGAGGCGGTAAAGTCTTGTACTTCTACTTTTGGTGTTCCGGATTCGATAACCGTGCGGAATCTCACATCGAGTAACTATTTGGGCAAGGAATCCACTCTTACGGTTCAGGTCAACTCAGCTTTTCATCCACTTGTAGTCGACAAATGAGAACTAGCTAAAAACTGGGTAATAACAAGGTGCAGCTTAAGAAAAGCGTTTCCTGGAGCCTCTGAAACTTGGTGCTTCTAATCGATCTTATTATAACTGTTATTATAAAAAATATAAACCATTTGTCTACATTGCAACTTTTTGGCTATCAAAATAATATAGCTAAAGAATATAACTATCGTTTTCAAAAAAATTATCTCTTAGAAAGAATGCTTCGGTTAATATTTATAACAAGAAACCAAACCAAAGCGGAATGTAGAATCTATTTTTTATAAAGGTTGATTTAATGCTAAAAAACTTGAGAATATTTTAGTTTGAGTTTCTGGTTTATAGCACGAAATGTCAACACTTATTTTTAAATGTCGCAGACTCGTTGAACTTAAAAGAAAAACTTTTCAAATTCAATCATATTTATATCGCCAATAAGAGTTATATATTATTAAAGTGTAAAAAAAATTAGAAATCTGAAAAAGTTTCTATTTTGTTTTTCATTTTTAGATGTCAGACATAGTGAAGCAGAAATAAAAAAAAAGTTTTTTTTCTTATGACACAAAAAAACAGTTACTAGGAAGCATTGATTTAGTGAATAAAAAAATTAAATAAAAAATTGAAAAAATGCTATTTTAAGAATATATTTATTAAATTATTTATTGCCATACTTTTGACGTGTATTCTGAAAGTTTCCGATCTTTAACTAATCTAAGTGTTACAAGAGTTTACCAAAATAAACAACGCTAATTAAAAGCAGGTAAAAAAGGTAAAATGCAAACTGTGAATGAAAGTAAATGGAAAAAAACTGTTAATAAGGTCAAATTCTACTTCATAATCTTCAAAGAAATTACTTTCTTCCACGAATACAATTGCAGTCGAAATCCATAAAATACTATTTTACACCAACAATCAACGATTACCAACCACATTTGCAGTCTTGCTGAATTTTTAATAAACGAATTTTTAATTTTGTGATGATTGACATTTCAGCGTACAAAAGTTTAATGAATCTCTATAACTTGTTTGTATCATAAAATATTTGAAATTTTTTTTAACCATTTGTTTTAAAATAATTATCTTACAGATTAATTAAATTGTTGGGTCATTATATTTGTTGTCTCCCAAAAATATCTAACCAAATTATCTTGGTTGGTACAAATGTCACACTTTCGATGATCTACCTTTCCAAACGTTGAAGTAAAAAGCAAGTGGGTCACAAAAGGTGAATGGTCCATTACAAAAGAAAAATTAATCACAAAGCATATCGTTTAGTGCGTTCAAACGTTTTCAACTACACAAAAAAACTTTTACATCAGTTATAGACCATTCGCATCTGTCATTAGCCCAAATTTAGCTTGAATAGAAGGCCAAATTTGTTTTCAAGATGAATTGTAAGTTTTAATTTGTTATATTTTATTTTCCAGCAATCTGAAAATTACTCGTGTTTTCATAATCATTTATTTTAAAATCAAATATTTCAGAGTAGTAAATGTTGTTTAAGTAATTTTTGGAAAAAAAAATGTATTTTTATTTTTTATTTTTTAGTTGTCATGTTACAACAATTTGAGTGCAGATTGAATTGGAACTGTTTGCCCTTTTTCTTGGAGCTATGATTCAATAATTCGTAGACAGTGCGTCAATAATTTGGATGGAAATATTTAATATTAATTTATCAAGCAAACTTACTGCATGAGACTGACTTAACTATTTTGTTCTGGTGGTTTTGCTCAATATTAGAACTGTCGTTTGCAATAACGAGCATAACACGAGAGAAATCTGCCTCAATTATCATTTAATCGTGGTTATACGCAAATTCATTTTCGCGACTATAATTGTTTCAATAAATTATTAAACATGTTTAAAGCAGTTGTGAATGTTTATTTAATGTAAAAGATAGCAATATAAAAAGTTTCATGTAAATTATATAATAATTGTATTGTATATATGTGTTTGTGATTTGTGACGAGATTGTTCAAATCTAATGCACTCATATCAAGAATTATTTAAAGGTGTTTACAATAAATTTAAAAACATCTTACTGAGTATTATTTTAAGTTTTTAGAGACCTTTAAAAGGTTCTGACAAGCATCTTGTATCTTTGTTGTAAATGTTGCGATGACTGAACAGCACGACCACAAAAGTTTACAAATATTTCAGAAATTTAACAATCTTTGAAGAAATGCAAACAAAAGAACGAGCTTGCCAGGATTCGAACCTGGAATCTTCTGATCCGTAGTCAGACGCGTTATCCATTGCGCCACAAGCCCCGGTGAGATTGATGATGTTTTCAAAATGATTCAAACTGTTGTACCTAACACTACCTAATTGTTACAACAAAAGTTAAAAGACAACTTTTTCAATTTTTTTTCAATTTTATCTGAACACATTTTTAAATATTGATAGGGATGTCACGGGTTATTTAGTTCCTTAAGAGTTAATAATATACATTTTTGTAATGTAAATTTCGAAGTTTAAACTTTTGAGCAACACTTATAATGATTAGATAAGATAGGATAAATGTTATCAGATTTGTATTACCTAAAAATATTTCTTTTATCTTAGCCAGCTAAAATGATTTTCTGTTGATTTTTTTCTGATTCGGCGTAATTTCTGAAACAAATTTATTTTTCGATTTCAAAATTCTGATTTGCTAACGAATTTATTTAAAGACATCGTTACTTTAAGATAATTGCAAGTTAAAAAACTTTTTTTCTTGGAGTTAAAATATGTTGTAAAGTTATTGTTGGGTAAAATCATTAACTTTATGATTTGAAATCAAAATCCTGAAAAAAAAATTTTTTAAATCAAATCTCAATTAGTACATTAATATATATGTGTGTTGTTTTAAAAAAATACTTTATATTATTATATAGATATAGAGTCAATGCACATCTCAGTATTCTCATTTGGTAAAAAATCAAATAAAAAAATATGAAGATTCAAAGCGATCATAACTTTTGTAACTTTTTGTAAATACAATAAGCCATGGCAGCCCCGCAACTAGACGTCATGCTCTGGGGGGCGAGCTATCTTTAAAGGGGGGCGAAATGAAAATGGCCAAAAAACCACTAAAATTATATCGGGAGTTGAAAAGACAATGTAAATATTATATGTAAAACCAAGGTGCATCAGCAACACCCATATTGTTTATTATATTTATGACTTCATTTTAAATTTGCTGGAATAGTTTATAAAAATAAAATGACAAAAAGTGCAATAAATAAAAATAATCAATATTTATCGTAAATCTTTGCATTACAGAATTAATTTTCTGTTTTGTTTTTTAATTTAAACACAATCTGTAATTTTATATAGGTACACTTCAAGCTTCTATTCTGATATTTTAGGTTTTTGAGGTTGGATAGGCCAACTAGTGGGCCCCCTGAAGTGGTTTAACATGTATGGATAAACTACTTCCGGATAGCCCCCTCTCCCGGTCATCAGCTATCAGTTTTTATACAGAAAAAATAAAAAAGTGGCTTTGAAAATATTTTGAAAAAGCAGCTCCGACTAACCCCCCGGTCATCAGTTTTTTGGAGGAAAAATTAAAGAAAGGCTTTAAAAAGTTTTAGATTTTTTTCAAATATAAGTGGGCCGTGAGAAAAAGTTGCATCCCAAGGTTTTGCTTAGATGTTTGCAGTGATGCGTTAATAAGTTAACGGCATTGGATACAAAATACACTATATTGCAGGTGTGTTGATAGATACCCAACATTCCCAATTTTGTGACTATTCCTGAATACGCTGCTTTAGCCAGCTATGTACCAGAATAACCGTTTACAGGCTTATAAAGTTCAAAAATGTACATAACTTAGAATTTTTCAGTAAGGGGGAGGGAAATACACTGCCTTATCTAGCTAAACACTACATAACAGGTATATAAAGTTCAAAAAAGTACATGTCTTAGAATTTTTCAGGGGGGGGGGCGAAATTTGCTGCCTTATCGAGCTATGAACTTGTATACAGGTTCGAAAGAATAGATACGTATCTTAGAATTTGATGGGGGGGGGGTGAAATCTGCTGCCTTATCCAGTTATGAACTTGTATAATGGTTAACAGGTTTTAAAAAGTAGGTACATATCATAGAACCCGGGGGGGGGGCGAAATCCGCAGCCTTATCCAGTTATGAACTTTTATAACAGTTTACAGGTTTATAAAGTTCGAAAAAGTAGGTACATATCTTAGAATGGGGGGGGAGGAAATACGCTGTTTTATCCAGCTACATAACGGGTTTATAAAGTTCAAAAAAGTACATGTCTTAGAATTTTTTACGGGGGGGGGGCGAAATCCGCTGCCTTATTATCGAGCTATGAACTTGTATACAGGTTCGAAAAAATAGATACATATCTTGAATTTGGGGGGGGGGGGGGCGAAATCCGATGCCTTATCCAGTTATGAGCTTGTATAACGGTTAACAGGTTTATAAAGTTCGAAAAGTAAGTACATATCTTCGAATTGGGGGGGGGCGAAATACGCTGTTTTATCCAGCTATTTACTTGTGTAACGGTTAACAGGTTTATAAATTTCAAAAAACTACATATCTTAAAATTTTCCAGGGGGACGAGATATCTTATAGGGGGGCTTTGCCGCCCTTCGCCCCCCCCCGTAGTTGCGAGTCTGAGCCTTGGCTTAGTTTCATCATCGTCAACTTTTCGAACATCGTCGTCTGGGTGTCTCAAATAAACCTGCAATGCTAAAAAGGTGCTCAAAAGCTGCTGACGAAGAATTGCTGTATTGTATCTGATTAGTATTTTCTTTGCTATGTGGTGAGCGTTGCCGTTAAGGTCATTAAGGAAGTGTTTTCATGGTAGAGTTTGTATCCGACACATATAGGACATGACCTGGAATGACAACATAACATTAACCAGAGCCATCAGTTCATGGCTATTGAGTATAAAGTATCGGTAGTCAAGTCAGTTATAATTGAATAAATGATACCTACCACTACCTGCCTCTGTATGGAGTTATTGAAAAGTGAAGCTGCTGCTGTGTCACCGTAACCATGGTCATCACTGCTGACATCTGGTGTTCCTGGCCTGTCCCATTGTTCAGATGCCTTGTTTGAGTTATTTGCTAATGTTAAGTTAAATTAACATGGTTTATACTGTTTATAGTGGTCCAGAAGACTGAAGCCTGAGTGAGAGCCACTAAAACAATTTGAGGCAGTTATTTATGGTGCCTGCCTCCCCACACCCCCTACGGACGCTGGTGATGTCGGTGAGATTCGAACCGCCGACTTTTAGGCTAACATGCGAGCGCTTTACAGCATTATCACCAGCGCGAAAAAATTAGTGGCAGCGGTGGGATTCGACCCACGCCTCAGAAGAGACTGGAGCTTAAAACCAGCGCCTTAGACCGCTCGGCCACTTTCAAGTTAAAACCAACCAGCACTGCTGCTTTAACGCAACTTTCAATGACGTTCAATATAACAAAAAACTGCCCACTGAACTTATCGGATTATCACACAGTAACATGCTACCTTCTGTTTTTTTTATATTTTAAGCTTCAACTGAATAAACTTATGCAACAGCGAACATAGTAACAATTCTTGTCACCTTGTGTCACAGCTAATGGTTTTGTATTCCATCAAACAATTGATTTCATTTCTGGCAAACTTTTGCAGTTGCAGTGCATTTGCTATCACGTTAATCAAACAAATTTTCTGTACAATCAAAGGAAAGTTTCAAAGCTTAGAGAAATGATTTAGATATTATTTTAAGACTTCAAAATCACTAAATCATTCAAAATATGATTTCAAATCAAATTCAAAAATCATATATGCTGTGATTTCAAATCAAAATCACGTTTCATGATTTAAATCATAATTTTAAATCATTTGATTTTAAATCTTATCCAACATTGCGTAAAGTTACGATACCCCTTACCGACACCTAGTCTTGACAGTGCAAACCATCGTAATTCTACCCGCTAACTTTTATGAACAAAGTAACAAATATATAAACAGAATTTAACTCATTTTCTGATTTTTTAAGAAAATCAGTTTGATGGTTGAATTTAAAAGCCCAATTTGAATTTAAAAAAAACAGAATTGATTCAATCTCTCAGTTTCCCTCACTTCATCTGCTGTGAAAAACTCTATTGTAATTAAGTGCTGCTTATTAATAACGATTATATGTTAACAACTTAGTTTGAGGAATCAATATTTATATGTTTTGCAATAATTTTTACTTTATCGCTGGTATTTTTTAATTAATAAAAGGTTCAAGCCTTTTATATGATATACCTAGCTGCTCCTATAAAGGCCCACTCTATATCAGTCTGGATCTTCAAACGACCAGATCCGTCATTTTCATACTTTTTCATAAGTTTTGCTACATTTTGCAATTTCATAAGAATGAACAAAATTGAATAAAGTTAGAATATGTCAACAAAACGAATTCCAGATTCATTTTGTGGAAAAACAAAATCAAGAAAAAAGTAGATTTTTTTAATCTCTTTTTTCAACAATTCTGTCAAGTCACCTGATTGATCAAAATTAACAATTAATAAAGACACAAATATTGAATTATCATAAAAAATTAAATTAAACTATAAAAACACAATGTTGTAGATGATCGATTATGTGTAAATGAAACTGCCTTTAAAATATTCAAATTTGACATTGCAAATCAAGCGTTAATCTGTTTCTATAAAAGAAATGTCTCTTTGGAACGATTAAACAACAGCCTTCATCGTCTTCATCGTCGAAGCAAGAAAGATCACTTGATCTCTTCTGAAATTATTCTAAAGTTAGTTCAATTTGTTATTTCAAATTGTAAAGCACAGCTTCTCAGGCACCAGGTAGTAGAAGCAGCGTGTTACATGCACAGTAATACAAGCACCGTGGTAACAGGGCCGTGATAATACACGCACCGTGGCCACCGTGTAGTAAAGGCATCCATGTACTACAGGCTTTGTGATAAAGCACCCATGTACTACATGCACCGTGGTAAAGCACTGTGATATATCCACCATGGACAGACATCGTGATGAATGCACCGTGGTAGAATGGTAGAAACACCATGATACATGCACCGTGGTAGAACCACCCATGTACTACATGCACCATGGTAAAGCACTGTGATACATCCGCCATGAACAGCCATTGTAGAATCATCGTGATGAATGCACCTTGGTAGAATGCACCACGTACTACATGCACCGTGGTAAAAGTACCCAAGAACTACATAACCCGTGGTAGAAACACCCATGTATTACATACCCCGTGGTAACAACACCCACTTACCTCATACCCATACCCCGTGGTAGAACCACCCATGTACTACATAAACCGTGTAACATGCACCGTGGTAGAAACTACCATGTACTACATAAACAGTGTAACATGCACTGTGGTAGAAGCAGCCATGTACTACATGCGCCGTGGTTGAAGCACCGTGATGCGTGATAGAGGCACCATGGTAGAAGCCCGTGGTAGTAGACGTACCGTGGTACATGGTAGGGCAATGATGGTATAGCGGCAAGGCATTTGCCTGTAGACCTGTAGAGTCAATAGTTCGAATCCCGCCATAGTACATCGGTGTGGATAAATCGCTGCCTCTGATTGTTATGTGTATATGGGCCCTCGAGTGAGTAAAAGTTAGATAAATTGATTCGTGGCTAAGAAGTCTGATGAGTCAAACATTGTCAAACTTTAATGTATGCACCGTGGTAGAAGCACGTGATAAAAGCACCGTGGTAAAAGCACAGTGATATATGCAACGTGGTAGAAGATCCGTGACAGAAAAACCGTGATAGAAGCACCACGACAAAAGCGCCGTACTACTTGCAAAGTATTAAAAGCACCCATGTACTACATGCACCGACTGAAGCATCGTGGTACATGCATCGTAATGCACCATTACATGCACCGTGGCACATTCACCGTAGTAGAAGCACCTTTGTACATGCACCGTGGTCCTTGCATTACAACTCATCATTCATTTCAATTCATCATTTATTTCAATTCATCATTCATTTCAGTTCATCATTCATTTCAATTAACTTTTATTTTAATTCATCATTTATTTATTATTAATTCAATTAAAAGTGTTATTAAAAGTTAAACAATAACAATTTCATAACTAAAAGTAATTTATAAATATATTTTTGAAGGATGAATAATCTCTGGATGTTTGTGGCTTTGGCTGTAACGATCATCATCTTTGAAACTTCTGCAGCGCCAACGGGAGGTAATTGATAATGGAGATTAGAGTACGACACGGACCGGGGCTTTTATTGTTAGGGTTTTTAAACGGACCAGGTCGATCCGGGCTTGAAGTCAATCCGAGCCGCGTCTAGATTTTTATGCCAAGTATAGAGATTTTATATCTGTACAAACGGACCGGGTCTGACATTTTGGCGTATGATACAGGCCGGGCCTGAAATTTTGGCTCGTGAAACGGACTGGATCGCAAAACAATCGGTCCGTGCAATACTCTAATAGGGATATCACGGGTACTCAATCCGAGTAAAAAACCGGTATAGTCAGGTTTTTTCGATATTAGAATCCGTAAATTCGACGAATTGAAACTTTCTATTAAAATTTTTTGAACGCAAACCCGATGAACTCAATACCTTCAGCATGTGTTTTAGTACCCAAAATGTTATACCACCCGATTGTTTTTGATAATCAAAACCAAATCGAAACAAAAGTTCTGAAAAAAAAACTTGAAATCGAAACTGAAAATTCCATAGGTCGATTTCATGACATTCCTACCTTATAATAATAAAATAATGCAATTACAAAACTTATCAATTTACTTAATTGCAATACAAAAAAGAATAGACACATTATATATTCATTCATATGAAGCAATCGGTAAAAAAAACTTCTTCCTGCCAGAATAAGCCTGATTAGTCAAGCAGCACTGGAAAATTCCGTAAAACTAGAGGTTTAGAAGCTGGAGTAGGTTACGGAGTAACAATTTCAGTGAACCGATGAACAAATTATGAATTTTTTATGATGCAGAAAAGCAACTGATTCAGAAAGCAATTGATAAATGTTTTTCTTTCAAGTTTTTTTTTATTTGGTAAGGCCTAATTAGAATTTAGTTAAACAGTTGGAAACATACAAACCTGTTAACTTTTTTACTCTAACAACTGACATTGTATTGGTCGGTTCCGGTTTGATCATAAATCATTACTAAAATTAACATCTTTTGTACACTCACTCATGTCATTTAATATATCAAATCAAACAATTTAATTTTTCCTTTTTCTAGATCGGCAGATATCTACATGTGAAGGGAACACCGATACTGAATCAACTCTTTTCGAGAGCGATGTTAGTATATTTTTGAACTTATGGTACAAAACGTGTTTATAGAACACGTTTTGTTATACAATAATTTTAAAAGTTTTTTTTAAAGTTTTTTTGCCTTTATAAACGTTGATTTGGTAAACACATGGGTTGATACAGGATTAGCGAAAGGAGAGGGTCAACAAACGGGGTGTGTAAGAAATTTCGTTCATTATTGTGTCAGATTTATAGGTTTTGACACATAATTTTTTTAATGATTTAGTCATTAAAAAACTGATTTTTAGCAGTTTTTAACAGCATAATATAGTTATTAATCTTTTTCTGATTGAAGTTTTGTACAACGCACGATATACCATAATAAAGGCATAATCATGTCCACTACAAAATTGTATCTGTGTAAGCCATCAAACTATAGCAGATGAAAAATACTTCTAAATATAATTATATCTTATATGATACTACTAACTGACTGATCAAATTTTACAAAAAAATAATCAATAAACTTAAGATGTGTATTTATTCATTTTTTTTCAATTTAAATAACTGTGTCATAAACAAGTAGAACAGAATAATTTTGTGTAAGACCTAAATTACCTAAGTGAGATAATTTTAAATCAATGTAGAAAGATAAAGCAAACTAAAAATAAAAAACTAATTTTACTCTGTATCTTAGGAAAATTGTTAGGCTTAGGCTTTTGGATTATGTAACTGCTTGTAAGGTGTTAAATAATTTGAGAATTTTACAACGAAAGAGGGGAGAGTCCGAACCCCCAGGATCCCCATGTACTCACCCTGTTAAACAACTGCTTATTTTACGAAAGATATCAGTGCGAATGAAGTTTATATTAGCTGATACTTCTGTACACATAGTGTTTTTAAATTGAATTTTGGAACACTCCTGAATAGATACTAAAAAGTGTTTTCTTTTAAAAATAATAATAATGGAAATTTTATTTTCTATCATATAGTAACTATACGTAAATGTTGCAATAAAATAGCTTATTTCGAACTAATTCAGTGCCATAAATGTCTGAAATCGATCTAGAGTGTAATGCATTGAAGGTGTTGATAAATATAAACCTCGTCGAGAAAAACAAGTTATCATTACCAAATCACGCAAACTCTAGAAAAAATTTGGTCGTTCATGCAAAAATGCTTCAAAACGGAAATGCATTTTTTAAATTTCAAATGTTCAAACTGAATGTTCTGAATGGGCTAAACAAATATTATTTGGGTTTGTCAACCATCAGGAACAATTTAAATAAATACATTATTGCCATACAAATTTTGGGGTTTTCATGTCAGTAATATAAATTACAAATTTTTTGCATCAAGATATATTTAAATCAGGTTTAAATGATGCAATCTTTTCATTATAGTGTCTCAAGTTGAATACTGCAAGGAAATGTTTTAGAACAGGGACGGGCAACATACGGCCCGTGGACCAGACCCGGCCGGCGACGGGATTTGACTGGCCCGCGGTTGTACATGATAATGTGGCCCGCGGCCATATTCTGCCGCAATCTCCCACTATTTGCTTACTAAGTCGCAGTAATAGTGACTGTTAGTTATTAGTAGAAGTACACCAATATGATATCTGCACTAGACAATGAATTTGCTAGTCGTGTTGTGGACTTCCAGAAACTTGCTGCTGAGTGTGATATCTTGTCATCAACGTTTACAACTGATTTTGAAAAGGTGCTGGATGCTCTATAGCTGGAATTGATTCATCTGCGCTGAAAGAGAAATTCCAATCTGAAAGCATTGACAAATTTTATGCGTCACTGAATGAGTCCAAGTTTGCCAACCTGAAAAAGATGGCCATGAAACTACTTGTTCTGTTCGGGTCTACATACATTTGCGAGCAAACATTTTCGACCATGAATATTAACAAGACAAAGCTGCGTTCCAATCTAACTGATGTTCACGTGCAATTTTTACTAAAGATTTTTACCTCCGACATGCGGCCAGCAGAGTTCAAACAACCTGTTGGAAACTTTGATCGACCACAGATGTCTCATTGACTTCAGCAGCTATCGAAGAAACATTACGTTAAATTCATTAAATACTGTTTTTGTTGTCTATGCTTTAAACTTAAAGTTTACAAGCTTAAAGTTTACATTAAATACTTATTAATCCTTGCATAGGTGGATAAATAGGCGATAATCAGTAATCCGGCCCGCCAAGGACTTCATTTTCCCATATCCGGCCCGCCGACTTAAGAAGTTGCCCACCCCTGTTCTAGAACCTTCGCTATTTATAACCTAGATCAATTTAAAACCAACCCCGCTTCGCTTTTGAAAGCCAGTCACAACCCTGAATAAAGGAGTAGGGTAAAAAAAACAAGCGAATGTTGAAATTTTTAGAAAATCTTTTGAGGAGTCAACGGCCACCTCTTTTTCTCCCAAAAAATGTTTTATAAAACTTCCTCTACATTAATTTTTCTAAAAATAAGTTTTTGGAAAAACCATGGGTAGAAGCAATTTTCCCTCCTGTCCCCACAAGTTTTTGCCAAAAACATTTGTAAATCTCCTCTATATTTATTTTTCCAAAACATTTTTTTTGGAAAATCTTTGCGGGTCCTTGCCCTTAAACCGATGCTCCTGGAATTGTGTATTTTTTAATCCAAAAATTTTATAAAACTTTCTCCACATTTATTTTTCTAAAAAAAATTTGGAAAATTAGATTCATGTATTGTCTTCATTTTAAAACCTTTTTGAAATTATTTCCATTTTTATTTTATTAAAATTGCTCTCTTCCAACTTAAAAAAAATAAAACAGTATTTTGGAAAACTTTTTGAATGAAGACAATTTACAAATCCAGGGGCGTCATTAAAGGAAAACATAAATGATGAACATTTTAGAAAAACAATTTTAAGGGGGCAAGGGAGGCCGTCGTATTCACAAAGAAGTTTTAAAAAAACATACATAGGAAGAGTTTTAGAAAAAAAAATTGTGGGGGGCAGGGAAAGCTTTTTGCCCCCTAGGATTTTCCTTAAAAAATTCTTTTTTAAAATAAATATGGAGGAAGTTTAAGAAAATTTTAAGAAAAAGTACCGACTACTACCTCCCCAATTAGTAATCTAAAAAGCGTGGCTTATAAGTTTTTTAACTTTCACTTGCTTATTGCCGATTGTTTAAAGTCATCAAGAAAACATAAAACAAGCAGATTCTTAGAACTGCTTAAATTTATATTTTCGGTGTTGCAGAGTTTTTTTTTAACCTAAAGAAGACATGTGTGTGTATCTATCAGTGCAAAATAAGTATAGTCTTTTGTACACCGTGGCTGATTGATCAACAAAATACCAAATTTTTCTTAGTGTCGGAAATAAGAGATATAGGATTGATTTTGAAAAATGATCTAAAAATTTTCACTCTTATCTGTAAAAAAACAATTTAAATAAATTCAAAAAACTCCTAAATGTCAACCGAAAAGATTAAATAGTCAAGGTTTGTTTTAAAAAAACAGCCACAGACTTTTTATTTTTAGATTTGTTGATGTTAATTTGTTTGGTTAATATTTTTTAAACTTTTTATTTGTTTTATTGTTTTGTTTTTTAAGTTCGTTGGAATACAAAAACATTGCCTGTGTCTAGTAACAAATTAATGTTAGATTAGCATATGCCAAGACAGATAATGTATTGTACTGCAAATTTATATAGCGTCTTCCTACCTCGAGAGCCCCTACGGCGCCTCTTAACAGAAGACATCAAGATAAAAGAACAGACGACCTTGAAAGTGGACCAGTGCAAAAAAAATAGTCAATGGAAGTGGAAAATTATCGTGGGAAGAAAGCAGATTCATGAAACCAAATGGTTGCAACATCTTGAAATACACTGTTATATCACAACTAAAAACCCTTGTTTTTCTCAAGATTAAATAAATACGACGCAAACAATTGTGCATCTGGTGTTACTTTTGATTTACCATCCTTGATTGAAAAAACTACGTAAAAAATTTAAACTTCAATCTATTTATACAAACAAAAGTAAAATTCAAAAGTTATGCAATGAGGCCAAAAAAGTGTTTTTGACCATAAAATGTGAAAAATGAAACTACCTTATTTTTTTCTATTTTTTGAAAACTATATTCATGTCAAATTCCGTTAAAATTGGTCCAAGGCTTTGGATTTGTGTGAAGGATAGACAAACAGACCAAAAAATAAAAGGTTTGAATCATGTGAATAAGTTATGGCTAAAAGATGATGCATTTGCATCATGTCACTTTCTTATAATACTAAAAGCTAACATTTTAAAAGTTGATTTTGTAAAACAAATTGGCAAGAAATCTTATTGAAACATCAGCGCTATCAATCACACAATCCCGCACTCAAATTTCAAATTCTCTTACAAAGCTGTCTGAATGAAACACTTTCTCTAATTTGTTTCTTCTCACATTGATGCTGTTAACATTTCAAAACTATACAGATATAACAATATGATTAGGTGAGCTTTTTAACTAGACTCTGTAACAAGGGCAAACCCAAAACCTTTTAAGATCTGCTAATTTAACTGTGTGAAGAAGAGCCCAAAGACAAATAAATAACTAAAACGATATCTTTCTTAAATGTTTCTTTGTTGAGCAAGTACTCATTTGGCTATCGTTGTGTTTTTACTAAGTGATATGAAATGCCAGTCCAGATTATTATTTCTCCGATAAATATAGTTTACACACGTTTACATACGTACACTGTACACACATACATAATTATGTACATATTTTCATACATACGTACACACGTACATACGTAGATACAATTCTAAATAAATGTTCGAAGCTTCAAAATCCTAGCTAGTTAGAATATTTTCCAAAACCGTTGCGGTGTGGTACAGACAGCAGCAAATAGGTTGAGAGAAACTGGAAACTGGTCAAGATTATGTGAATAAGAGCTCTAGCGAACTAAAACAAACTACTTGTTTATAATTATTTTCATTCTCGATAACGCTTCATTATTTTTTTAAATTTATATTTTATTAAAAATCTCTTTTTCTAATTCATATTTTTTTGGCTTTTTTCAATTGCATTTTTTATTAAAAGCTTTACCCCAGTATACTTACTGTGCTATTATAATTTCGTTTATTATGAGTGTGATACCTTCGAAAGCAAACCAATTAATCGTAAATTACAGGTAGACTGACAATTACAGAGATTCGAACCAGCGGATATAATCTGCATGAGTTCTGAGTTCTGGAGTAGCGCATAATTGAACGTTTGTCGTTCACTCCTCAGATTGGATTAGATGTAACTTGATCTAATTCCTGGAGCGTGCACCTCTTTGATTTATCTACCTTTACGCTTACCTTAAGTCCTTTGTGCTGACTTTTCCTGGCAGTGTATGTTTTTCAGACTATTTTATTTGTTTATTTTTACCAGAATAATACAATTAACGATGTGTTATAATATTGTTCATCTCTTTTATTAGTTTGTGTTATTATTTATTTAATGTTATAGATGTTATTTTTGGTTAAATACATATAATAGGAGTTCGTTATTATTAATAATTTGTGGTGGCCGACCAGCAAGAAAGATGAATGAACGTGGGCGGAGAAAGAAGAAGAGGTGGGCATGGAACATGGAAATTTTGCTGGCGACATCATCTCGACCTGTCCTGCTTTGAAGTTCACAAATCATAATCCCTCTCCACTAAAATTGTCTCCTCTCTCTCTCTCTCTCTCTCTCTCTCTCTCTCTCTCTCTCTCTCTCTCTCTCTCTCTCTCTCTCTCTCTCTCTTTGTCTCTGTCTATCTCTGTCTCTCTCTCTTTCGTTCTTTTTTCTCTTTCTTTTCTTGTTTTTTCCTTTTCTTCTTTTTCTCACTTTTGCATTTTCTTTCACTATTTATTTCTTTTTCTTTTTTTTTTCATTTATCTCTATATTTCTATCGCTCAGTCACTTTCCCTCTTTTTTTATCTCTTTTAAACATGCTAACCCAGAGGTCCATCTAAGGTATGATTTGACCTCTTGCCCTTTTCCATCCAGAGACACGTGCACAATTAGCAGGAGATTTTTGCCTGAGGTTTGTTGCACGTGTTATGTCATTGTGTATGTTCTCGTTAACTACAATTTGAAGATTTATATCGATTAACGTGTTTTTCAACTTATTTTCTTAAAAAAACGTTATTTTATAAAAAAAAATTTAAAAAATTAATATATAAAATTGTAACAAACAGAGAATTTTACAAACATAACTAACTGTGTAACTTCAGTAAACTTTAATAATTTTCACGATAGAAACTTTTTTCAAGCTGAAAAAAAAATTTATTTTTAATAAACTTTATTATCAAACATGGAAAATAAAGAGAAAGCTTCTGTTAACCTCTGACTCGATAACCTTTTAACTCCCGCATCTGTCAAATTGTGTTTATTACACACACCGCGTGACTTGCTCGTCACGTGACCCGGACACCCTTTTCCTGTTTGATCACGTGATTAGAGAAAAGTGAATCGTTGTTTCCTTTCAAGGCCATCGAGCTGTGAAAATGTCTCACAAATGGTCCAGCCTGCGCTCAGGTCCGGCAAGCTTTCCAGACGCTGGCATGGACAGGACACACTCCTTTCATTGGACAGCAATAAGTCTGATGAGTCGTTTGTTGAGTTCTTTTGTTTAGTTTTCTGTGTTGTTCGGTTGAACGTATCGTTGTTCATATCTGTTTGTTGTTGTTGTTCAATATTTTATTGTTGCTGTTTACATTTTGATAATTATTTATGAAGGTTTTTGGTTCTGAATTGTCAAACTCTTCCTGGTGTTTAAGAAAAAACTAAGATTATATTTTTACGAATAAAAAATTAACAATATATATATAAACCTTGTAATGAAAATTATTTCTCATAGAAATCAAAACAGCGATTCATTCAGATCCAGTAAAAACGACACCGGACATCGAAGCACTTTCAGCAGGACTTGATGCTCGCCAGCAAAGGTGACTTGGTAATACAGTAGTTCTACTCTAACTTTCACTGACTCATTCTCTCTATTTCCCGCCCCTCTCTCTCTCTCTCTCTCTCTCTCTTTCTTTCTAACACACATACACCTATACACGCACATACACATACACACACATTCTAAAGTGATACGCATCAAAGCAAAGCGTTTCCATTGTTCAGATGAATTAACACGTTCACGTTTAATTGTTAACACTTTCAATTCCCTCCTTCATTCTCTTTTTCTTTTCGTGCACTTGCAGCAACTTGCAGTGATATTTGGAACAGCACGGTAGACTGAATTTGAATGGTGGGATACAAATCTTAAATGAAGAAAAAATAAAGAAATATAGATAATTGATTAACAGTTCAATATTAAATAAAAATAATAATTATTTATATCGAAATAAATACTTCATTCAAAATTTAAAGCGCATCAAACAGGGAGGTAGTTAGGTATTGTTCCTAAGTGACCAGGGATTTGCAGGTCATGTTTTATTCGCAACCTCATTATTGATGCTGCAAATAGACCAATAAATAAATTTATTATAAAAAAATACCATAATAAGCAATATCTTATTTAAGTGGTGATAAAAATAACAAATAAATTTTTATTTAGGAAGAATTAAACGACAGATTGTAGTTTCATGAGGTCCGATAATTCAATTTGTTCACATTCGAATTGCATTCGGCCGAATAAAGAGTTCCTTAATAATGTTTCTAAATTCTTTTTCTCTCTATCTCTGTCTCACTGTCTCTCTCTTTCTTTTTTTTCTTTCTATATATCTCTCTATTTTTCAAGGTGTCATGAAATTTATCCGCAATAATACATAAATGATTTAGTTACTATTTCGTTTAGATTAGACCACAATAGAAAAGCATTAATAACGGAACAACATCGTTTCAAAGAAGAAAATATTTGTTAATTTATCATTTAATTTGTGAAGTTTGAATCTAATGAGTTTGATCTAATTTTTATTTTTATCTTCTAAATAAAAAACATTTTATTAAAGATAAAAATTTATTCATAAATAATCACAAATTGTTTAAATATAATTAACAGCACAAATGAACATTCGGTTAACTAAACTTCTTGACAATGAATCATAAAATAGTACCTTTTCAAATCAATTATTACCATTGAAACTATGCATTCTGACTATTTTGAGAAAATAATTTTAATTGCATCTGCAGGGATCGTCATTCGACAAGTGACCAATCCTCGTAGTCATTTTTCTATAGAAGTATTGAGAGACAAAGAGCCATATTAATTTATCAACCACAAATCCATGCTTCCAGTTTGATCTTCTTCTTAATCCTCCACGCGCAACTCCTCAGCCATTGAGCTGCACACTTCGCTAATCCAGCAGCTAATCCAATCCTTCATAGCTCTTTTTTGTACCACGCGCGCCAGCATCAAAAGAGTTTTGTTTGCGCTTGTCTCAATGGCGGACGAACTGTTGGACCAAAACTATTTCTAATAATTTTTAAGTATATATAACTAATTGAACAACGAAATGGTTCTATAGTGAAGTTTAATATTTAACACAGTGAAACATATACGTCAATAAATTGAATGATTGATATAATCCACAAGATTTGTTATTGACTATTGAAGTTTTATTTCTTTTTATTAGAAAACTTATAAAAAATGTGTTATATTCAACAACTAGATATCAGGAAAGCGCAGGTATCAAACATAGAAGAAAGATACGCAAACATTCTTTCAGAACCACCGATGTATGTGAATGTGCAGTGGTTATTGTAGTAAAAGTGGTTATTGGTCTTTATTATCGATTTGGAATTTTCTTATTAATTGCTCTCATCCTTATAACTTTTACGGTTTAGAATTAAGGAGACAGCGAATGAGTGTGTGGTTAAATTCAAATCCTATTCTATCCATTCCTTTTAGATGTTGTCATTTTATGAAGAAAAACTAGCTCGAATATTCTGGAGATCCCTAGAAGACATTTTTTCTACAAGAAAAGCGTTTAAGAAAGACAGAAAATGCAGACATGTAGTACAGGGAAGGACTTACATTCTTACATGCATTTAATTTAGTTTTTTATGTTTATTCTTTACTTTTTGATCATTTATGCTCCAGGCGACACATAAAAAATGAAAATCCCTCGCTTGGACGTGCCGAAACTGACGAGGATTCATCACATTACTGTAATATCGACATCGTAATAAATAGATGCATCTGTTCATGTAAATTTTCAAATCATTATTACGCTCTGATGTCATTTCGCATAACGCAGGAGATGTGAAGTGCTGCAATTCTTCATGAAAGATTCATTCATCACCTCTGTCTCTTTTTTCCCGTTTTTTCTTTCTCTCTCTCTCTATCGCTCTCTCTCTCTCTCTCTCTTTCTCTCTCTCTCTCCTTCTCGTTCTTTCTTTTTTCTTTCTCTCACTATTTTTCTTTCCTTTGCTGAGATGTTTCATTACTTCTGTTCCACTACAGCTACACCTACAACCAACTGAACGAAACTTTTAAAGATATAATAACAGTATAACAGATACTTATGAATTATTATGGACACATATTTAATAAAATATAATAAATAACAACAGTTATAATAGTTTAAATTTAAAAAAGATTAGAAACAAAATTACTTCAATTTTATTTTTAACCTTTTAGTATTAGTATACGAGCGTTGTTTTAAAAAAATATTTTTAATATCTATTATTATTTCTTTTATTTAAAATATTTCCATAATAGCATAGTAGATTTTTAAATTTATATAATAAAGTCATAAACTAAAGTTCTTTGAGAGATTTAAACTGTCTAACGTCACGAGCAGTGTTCATTTCCCCTCATTTTTTTATTATTATTATATTATATACCTGCTTTAAACACACACATACAAACACACACACATACACACACACACACAGACACTTGCAGATCTTTTTCAGCATGCGACATCTCTTGCGCAACATCTCCGCTACAAGGGGTGGACATGCAAAACACACCGCATGACCAAAATAGCCGACATCACGTGATGCAGTTACGTAACACAACTGAAACTTGTCAAAAACTTTTCTCAAAAATAGGATGAACGTGCCATCGCCACATAGAATAATATTTAATATTTATATAAATACTTTAAATGCAATAAATAAATTTATTATTGTATTTAAAAAAATTATTTTATGTTTGAATTATAGAAAAGATAAGAATAAAGTGTGGCTTTATTTAGATCTAGCTTAAGGGTTTGATGTTATAAAATATTTTAATATGAAGTTATTTATAGAAGTTTCTTCGTATTACAACAAGATTCGTCATTTTAATTCGCGAATGGGCGTAAAATTGAGTTTAATAATATGCTGTTGTTACGCCCAGGTGAAATGTTAAATAGAACAACAACATTTAATTTTTTCATCATTATTTAAATATAACATAATTAAATAGGCAAAAAATACCGCTAAGTAAGTATAACATGATACAAATGTCTGAACGTTAAGTATAACATGATACAAATGTATGACGACAAAATTACCGTGACACGAGGAAACATGCACAGTTGACGTCACAGTTACGTAACGGAATCACTTTCCTGTACCTATGCCAAGAGACCTTTTGTACTAAGTCAAATGACATTTGCTTAAAATTTGATGGATGAAAAAATCAGTGAGTGAGTGAGTGAGTGAGTGAGTGAGTGAGTGAGTGAGTGAGTGAGTGAGTGAGTGAGTGAGTGAGTGAGTGAGTGAGTGAGTGAGTGAGTGAGTGAGTGAGTGAGTGAGTGAGTGAGTGAGTGAGTGAGTGAGTGAGTGAGTGAGTGAGTGAGTGAGTGAGTGAGTGAGTGAGTGAGTGAGTGAGTGAGTGAGTGAGTGAGTGAGTGAGTGAGTGAGTGAGTGAGTGAGTGAGTGAGTGAGTGAGTGAGTGAGTGAGTGAGTGAGTGAGTGAGTGAGTGAGTGAGTGAGTGAGTGAGTGAGTGAGTGTGAGGGAGCGAGCGAGTGAGTGAGTAAACATCATAACTCATGTTACAATGGTATTTAATCAACATTGTTGACTTTTGCAAAGCGTGCGAAAGCAAAGCCTAATATGGTAAATAACTAACTTTTTGATATATGAGCTTTGTACAGACATTGGCTCTTCGTCTATCATTAACCAGCATCATCTCTATTCATCACATTATTATTTTATTAATTAACTTTTATAACATTCAAAAGTGCAAAAATTACGAGTCCATCTATCGGGCCATTGTAATTTATAAATGACTTACGAACGTGAACGTGTCACTAACGGAATATATTAATTTTGAATAAAAAAACAGATTGTACGTTACACGTACTCACAGCATTCTCGTACAACGCCCAGTTATAAATCTTTAAAAGGTGAACATTTTGGAGAAAGAAGCACACAGCCAAATGAATATTTGACACGCTAACAATGACTTTCCATGAATAGCTAGATCAACATATCGACACTGACCAAGATTGCGACGCCGAGTGTCCCCACGTTCCAGAGGTCTCGTGGAGGGGTCAATCCTCGTCTCTCATTCGCCTATATCCGCTTATAAGAATTAAGCACATCCTCATTCTATTATTATATAGAATTTTTATCTATAATCTCGGTTTCAGAATTGAATAAATAGCTTTGTTTATATTTTGACATAAAAATAATCATATTTATGCGATTTTTTTAATTATTTTATTATATTACTTTCAAAGTTTTTTTTTTTATAAATATTTCTTCCTCTAATATACTTGTCAAAGTAACTTTAGAAATAAAATCTGGTAATATAATAATATGGATTTTATTTTTAAAAGACCCCAGCGTTCATGAACACAAACAAAGAAAACAATTGGAAATAAATCCAATAAATCCCAGTCGGTTTGATAGCAAATGTACTTGAACGATCCTCCCGTGGCTGTGGCTGACTGAACACCTTTGAAAACCATTTAGCGGACTTAATGAAAAGTCGCAAATCTAATTAAGCACCTTTTTGAACTTTGAAGTGAATGGTGCAAGAAAATTTGTAGCAGTTTCTTGAGAGGTGCGATTTGATGGAGGGCATCAAATTAACAAGGGAGCGCCCCGACGAAACAAATCACTTTTATATACTCAACTGCCCCAGGCGGTATGATGGCCTGCCGCCGAAGTTACCCCGTGGGATCAGCTTGCTCGAAGTACCTATCGAACTTGCGTTTTTCGATTTGACAGAAGAAATCAATTCAAAATGTATTTGTTTTATTAAGATTTTTTCATAAAAAGAGAAAAGGTTTTGTAGTTGCATAACCACAGTCGACAATAAAATTGAATTAAAAATGACAAAAAACAAAGTCACATTCGTTCTTCACATTCAATCATAGTCGACGCGCAAATGACTAGAAAATATGTGATAAATATATGCAAATAAGAAATATAAACGTTTAAAAAATATTTTATAAACAGCATAAATAGAGAAAAGGAATGAAAAAAAAGACACGGAATGTTTTCAAAGGCCGAAAAAAGGCTTTCAATCGAGGCACACACACGCACGTTTCATGCGCACCGTCAAGCGATTCGCCAATATACGAATAAAATGTACAACATCGGTTCACACTTACACTACAGGTCTATTACAGTTATAAAGTGTCGAAATATATGTTATTACTAGCTGTTGGGTCATTTATGAGATCAAAAGTGTCGCGATCATCGAGTAAAAGGTCGATACCAGAATCGTTTAAAGGAGATACGAAGGATGATGTCGTTGAATGTGGTGAAGAAAACGAGGAGTTTTTGATCGGATGGTGAGGAGCAGGGTGCGAGAATGGGAGGGTAGATAATGAAGATTTAGAGGAGTTTGTTTTCGTAGTAGTGGTAGGCAGAGACGAAAAAGGGGGACTGGAGGCACTTGTTTGGTTGTAGAAAATTTTGCGAGATTTTTCAAGATTTTGCGGAAGAAATTGTGGATTGCTGGCCGAAGAACTGTTTATATTTGGAGGTTTATTAAAAACATGAGTTTGTTGGGGGTTCTGATAAAAATGAACGGATTGATTCAAGTTGATCTCTCCAGTTGGTGGAATGTTATTTGACTGAGAATAACAAGATAATCCGGAATTGAGCGGTCTTTGATGTCCTGGTGGGAAAAATGTCGATGAAATAAAAAGCGGTTCCGTCCGGTGAGGTTCAGGCTGGAAATGATTGGAGTTTCTTATATATTCGTTTCCCAGTTGAGGTGTGCTTTGGAAAGCCACTGCGTGTTGGTTTTGAAGTGCTAACGAATCCATTTGAGGAGATGGAAAAGAATTGTGACTTGAGGGGGTAAGCTGCATGTTGATTTGATAGGGGGAAAGTCCCTGGTGGATCCAGGTGCTGTTTTCGTTTTCATCTCCGGATTCGACGTCTGCTGGATATGTAGCTAGTTGTTGCTGAGCAGCTGGATGACTTGCAAACGGGTGTCCAAGTGGAAAGAATTTTTGACTGTGGAGGACAGGCGGTGGTAGAAAGCCGGCTTCTGTCATTAGGGCTCGAGGATTTATTTGAAGACACCCAGCTACAAGATTGACAGTGTTCTGTGAAAGACCACTAGAAAGAGCTTTGGCAAAAGCCAGTGGAGCTGGTTTTTCTCCTCTCTTAAGGACATCGGCTAAAGCACCGATGTAGTTTCGTGCCAGTCTAAGAGTTTCAATCTTTGAAAGTTTTTGTGTTTTTGAGTAGCAAGGCACGTGTTTGCGCAGAATGTCAAGGGCGTCGTTCAATCCGTGCATGCGGTTGCGCTCCCTTGCGTTGGCCTTTATCCTTCGAACTCGCAACTTGGCAGCTCTGGCCTTTGTCATGCGCTTTTTCTTAGGTCCTCTTTTTTTAGGGGCGTCAGGGTCGACGGGGATTTCAGGTTCCAAATAAGCATCCTCCTCGTCGTCGTCTTCATCGTCATCAAATTCAAAAGAGTTGTTCATCAACCCACTGTCATCGTTTCCTTTCATCTTTGTGAGCATTTCCGTTGTTTTTTTGTTCGAACATTTTTTCTTCTTCGACCTGGATGACATCTCCTTTCCGTTTCCACACACCTTCACAATAAATAAAAATTATATTATATTAAAACATATATATATATATTATAAAAACATAGTTAATAATAAAAATGATCATGATGATGATGATGATGATGATGATGGTGGTGATGATGATGATGATGATGATGATGATGATGATGATGATGATGATGATGCGATGATGAGGTAATGATGATGATGATAATGATGATGATGATGTAATGATGGTGTGATGATGATGTGATGATGAGTAAATGATAATGTGATGATGATGATGATGATGATGATGATGATGATGATGATGATGATGATGATGATGATGATGATGATTTTCATGCTGTGCCATAAAGAGCAACAATTGTAAACCTGATCCACGTCATCTCTTGCAAACGTTTCACTTCCGCTCTGCATTTCATCGTCGTCATAGAAACTGGAAACGCTTCTCATGTCGGTTTCCGGCGACCCGTTGCTATAGAAACCGCTAGCAGAAAATGTTTCTCGGTTGCTAGTCAGCCTCCCTGAGTCGGTGGGTTGAACGAGCATGGCACACGAAATCCTGGAAAAAATCAACAAATAATTCTAGTTAATTTAATTTTTCTAAATGACGAACAAAATCGATTTATTATCGTCAACACAAGAAAAAAAACTAGTTGAGATCTTATTTCTGTGCTTGCATGAACGGCACCGATTTATTACGACGCTTTCTCGAAGAAACCAAGTCACGCAATCAATCGACTCGTGAAGGAAATATTCCTTCTTTGTGGCCCGACGTTTTCCCAGGAGAAAACACTCTAATATGCACTTATGTACATACATACATACATACATACATACATACATACATACATACATACATACATACATACATACATACATACATACATACATACATACATACATACATACATACATACATACATACATACATACATACATACATACATACATACATACATACATACATACATACATACATACATACATACATACATACATACATACATACATACATACATACATACATACATACATACATACATACATACATACATACATACATACATACATACATACATACATACATACATACATACATACATACATACATACATACATACATACATACATACATACATACATACATACATACATACATACATACATACATACATACATACATACATACATACATACATACATACATACATACATACATACATACATACATACATACATACATACATACATACATACATACATACATACATACATACATACATACATACATACATACATACATACATACATACATACATACATACATACATACATACATACATACATACATACATACATACATACATACATACATACATACATACATACATACATACATACATACATACATACATACATACATACATACATACATACATACCTACATACATACATACATACATACATACATACATACATACATACATACATACATACATACATACATATCATTTAGTTGTATTTGTTATCGCACGGCATACATTTAAGCACCTTGATTGCGGGTTGAATATATTTTGTAAAGGTTTTAATAACTATCATTGAATATTGTTTAGTAGTTTTATTGTAATAACAGATGTAGTTTAAGAGATAAATAAAACATTTTTTATTTAAATATTATAAAAAAAGTGATATTTAAGTAAAATAATATTTATGAAATACCATTCGCGCTAAGACACCCAACAATAAATTTGAATTTAATTTTAACTTGTTATTTGCTTTCAATAATTTATTAGTTATATATTTTTTTCCTAAATTTTCATCATTAAGAGCCAAAAATAAAAAGCGAGGGTTCACACGAGGTCATATAGTGAACCCACATGCAAATCAGAGTGCCCAGTTACGTGCAAGTGTCACAAACGGGAACAATGCCATGACACCCGCAGATGTTGGGTTAGGAAACAGGGAAACAGAGAAAGTGAGAAATAAAGAAGAAAACAAAGAAAGGAAGAGAAAGTTGGATGGAGAGAAAAAGAAAAGAAAGAAAGAAATAGGGTTGGGATGGAAGCGGTCAATAGTGTGAAATATACTAATTACCTCACTAGGTAATTAAAATGTAACTGAATCACTCGCGTCGAATATTAGCACTAATAATATATTTTTATAATTTATTAATTTAATTGAAATAAATAAATAAATAAATTTATGTGCGTATAGATATATTAAATAACGTTAGATGCAAATATTGTAATTTAAAGTGACTCCAGAAAATGTGTATTTTTTCATAAAAAAAAATAAATCAAATAAAAACATAAATTACCTGATCGGGTTTTCTTCTTCTAGCGACAGGAATTATTTCCTTCTTCTTCTTATAAAGATATAAAAAAAAATTATGGAGAAACTGAAGGAAATATAAAAAAGAGAGAGAGTGAGAGAGAGGCAGATGTTCTTCTACTACTTCCAATTCCACCTCATGCGACAACAACAATTCGGGCAACTTCGACGCCACGCAACCACTTCCTTCTCCACTCTCACTTCCTATTTATATTTTTAACCGCTATAGGGCGTGGTCTATGGGGGCCACGTGATTCCAATGTCATGTTCTATTGGACGGTCTTCATTTCCGGATTCAAATTCATTGGTCGTCTTAGCAGAAGTCCTTAATGTAAATCCTATATGAAACGTTTGCTTGATAGTTTGAAAAAAAAACAGAGAAATAATAGAACTGTGAAACTGAATTGATTTTGCAAGACATTTTACTAATATCTTGATTTGTGGTCTTTGTTAGATTAATAATTAATAAAAAAAAAGTTTAAAACGATTATTTGTTTTAAGTACATTTAATTAGATTCCTCGTAATTATTTTTATAATAACAATCCCTATATTGAAAGTCCTTTACAGCAGCCCGATGTTTCTTCCTATAATTGGGTGTTTCGAGTGTCAGACCCTTTATTGGTGATAGTCATTATGATGATGATGATGATAATATGGGTTTATTAAAAAAAAGTTTTAAAGCCAATTTAAATTTTTATTGTCTACAGCTTAAATTTTATTCTCAAAATTTTGTTTTATTATTATTTCGAAATGATTGATAAATCTTAAAAATGTAAATAACTGAAGCAAGGAATGAGATAAGCCACGTTATTAGAGTGATATCTCTGAAGTTCATAATTATAAACCAACTTGAGTAGCTGGCAGTTCATACAGCGTTTGTCTGTTTCTGGAATAGAAAACCTTATTTATGTTCATTCGAGCGTGAAACTTTCGCTCAAAAAAAAGTTTTTTACGGCATTTCTCTATCTCTTGTGAAGAAGCTTATTTTTAAAACAGGGATTGATATACACGTTTGGTGCACGTTGTGATATTTATAAACTGTTCCGCTCTGATGAATTCGAAGTGCATGTGTGCTGTCCAGTAGATTCCAGTATATGTACTACATACTGTTCACTGAACAGTGTTCAGTATATGTACTGTTTAGTATATGTACTGTCCAGTACATGTACTGTTCAGTACATGTACTATTTAGTATATGTACTGTCCAGTATGTGTACTGTTCAGTATATGTACTGTCCAGTAAATGTAATGTTTATTATATGTACTGTCCAGTATGTATACTGTCCAGTATATGTACTGTCCAGTATATGTACTGTCTAGTATATGTACTGTCCATAAGTGTACTGTCCAGTATATGTACTGTTCAGTATAAATAGTGTTCAATATATTTACTGTCCATCAACTGCCCGTTCATGCGAGCGTTACAAAACTGTCCTACCTTTTTTCTGTTGCTTGCTTTGAATGTTTTGTTTTGTTGTTATTAAAGTGTTTTTATGTTAAATAAATCAATTATTATTTTTTTATTATTAAAACTTATCCATCAAAATATTAGTTTGTATTTCAAAGCATAGACACATAGATAGTGTGTGTGTGTGTGTGAAAATGTAACTGTTATCAGTTACATTTTCACACACACAAACAAACACACACACACGAACACAATCTCAAAACAAAAACTGATAAAATTTGTCCAGCATAGATTTAATGCTTCTCTTAGCAGCTCCAGTTATGGTTGTACGCATGGAAAGGGGGATGTGGAGAGTAAAACACCCCTGGGAGGGTGACAAACACGTGGAGAAACGAGAGACTCCACCGACATCAAAGAGGCGCTTTTAAACAGTGGAAATGGTCAAGATAAATTGTCTTGCAGTGCCGGGAGTGTGTTGGACTCGTGCCTGTAAATTTGTGTTGCCGTGTGCGTCTGTGTACGTGTGTTTGTAAGTAGGATTAGATATGTGTGCATGTGTTACTGATGTGGAAATAACTGTACAATGAGGTGTCTTGGAAGGCGTTTTCTCTCCTGCGGTTTTTCTGATTGAGAATTTGA
Organism: Erpobdella octoculata; assembly: GCA_963978895.1. NCBI lineage: Eukaryota > Metazoa > Annelida > Clitellata > Hirudinida > Erpobdellidae > Erpobdella > Erpobdella octoculata. Next base: position 11,153,467 of record OZ022242.1, read on the forward strand.
TAAGAGGGAAGATCTTATTCAAAATAAGATTTTCAGTAAATATGAAATTTTGTTTATTTTTTCAAGTAAATAATTTTTTATTTTTTTTTAAATTTATTCAACAAGGAAAATGAAAGTATGAAATATTTTACACTTATTTACAAATACATGGTTCTAACATATTGTCCGTGGTATGTCCACCACTATAGTATCAACTTTTCCTCCCCGAAAAATGTTTGCAACAAAATTTTTATTCCGTTCCATTTTTCAATTTTTTTCGGTAAACATTTTCATGGCTCAGTAAAAACAGCTTCCAAAACTCTAAGTCCTGTTGGCCGAAGGCGTCACTTAATTTATGCACACTTCTAACGAGGTGTGTCCAGTGTCCAGTGCGAGGAAGCAGGAGTGTCTGTCTGTGTATGTATGCGTTTGTGTGTATGCGTCTGTGTTTATATGTCTGTGTGTGAGCATATGTGTCTGTGTGTGGAACTGCGTATGTGTTTTTGTAAATGCGTGTTCTTAATTTTCATTAATTTATTGTATGTTACACGTTAACAATTTATTTAATACATACTATTACTGACTAAAAGATATATTTAGTATAGTTCAGATATTCAAAAATGCAAAACCAATTCAAAGAGTTCTTCCATCTTCTCACCTCTCTCCAGCAGCCCGTAAGCAAGTGACAAATCTTCAAGAGCAGCACCGGCACCATCATCATCCAGCAAGCAAGCAAGCACATCTCCACTACATCAATCCACATCTGTCCACTCCATCATCAAAACGTTCCTGTCTCCTCTTGTTTTCTTTCTCTTTCATTTTTTGCTATTTTACTCTCTCTCTCTCTCTCTCTCTCTCTCTCTCTCTCTCTCTCTCTATCTCAAGCTCTTTTTTTAATTATCTTTCTTTCCCTCACCTTCTTGTTCCATAACTGATTCCTTCCTTGTTTTAAGTAACAAAAAGACCGCAAGCTAATTATAATTATATATGAGACGTGTGCGATGCCCGTCCACGAACCTCCCCGATGACTTGAGACTTGATCACAGAGGGGATTAACAGTCGACCCCAAGGAAGGAAGATATATATGGTAATGCACATCAGTTACTCTGAGAGGTGGCCGGTTAATGAAGGAACAGATTCCTGGATTGATTCCCTATCACAAACGAGGACATCAGTCATACTTGGCCGGCTTTTAACTTTTCACCAATTGGTTTTGTTTAGAATGGATGCATTAAATATTCATGAATAATTTTGAAATTATTTTTATATATAATTTTTAAATACAAAAATGTCTTTAAAATATAATTATTATAGCGGTAGTGCACGGTTGAGTGTCATTTCTTCTTTAATAAAAATATGAAAGCGCGTTGAAGAAAATGAAAGCTAAGTTATGTATGATAGCAATACATAATGATAGCAGTGATAGATGGATTGAATAAAAAAACTGAATGAAAGAACAGCAGCGAAGTTTTGAAATGACAGTGAAGTGAACTCAACACTGTTTGATGTCGATTGTGTACATTTAATGAAATACGCGGTGACAATTGTTGCTTCCATGCACCTCCCGGGCACACCTTTGTACAATACAGACTAGATACAAGCACTGTACTTGGTACTGACATGGGCCAGGTAATTATTTGTACTTAAAAGTAAAGCCACAAGTACTGAAAGACTTTGGCCGACCGCAAGTCCACCAAATAGTTATTGTTTTAATGTATTTATCTTTTATTTCTTTTTGAGATTGTTTATAAGTAAATAAGAAATTGAATTGTTAACAAAAATATGTTGGATTTTCGTTCAATGTTAAATTAATGTGAATAAAACAAATAGGATTTTATAATTTAACAAATAATCTATAAAAATCTCGTCTATATATAATGACATTTTCACACAACCTTGAGAGTAATTAGTGGAAGTTTTTTTGTAAAAAAAAATTAAAATCGATCACAAAATGAGCGGAGCGGGAGTGGGAGCGGAAACGGAAACGGGAACGGGAGAGCGAACGAAAACTGGAAAATGAACGGGAGCGAAAAAGCAAGAGGGAACGGGAAAATGACCGGGAGCGTGAGAGCTAGCAATGAAGTAAACAGGAGCGATAAAGAAAAACGATAGATAAACCTCTAAGAACCCCGTGTAATGCCGGGTACCCCGCTAGTTGTTTTATAATTTACCAAATAATTAATAATAGCTTGAGAAATAATTGTTTTATAATTCAACAAATAATTATTTACAATTTAAAAAGTAATTGCTTTGTAATTTAAAAATTAACTACTTATAATTTAACAAATATTTGTTTTATAAATCAACAAATAATTATTGTTTTATTAGATTATTAGACATTATCCTATGATTTGATACACTGGATCACGTGACAAGTGCCAACCAATCAGGTTTCATCATCTCAAAAGGATCTCATACATGTCACATTACATAACATTACTTCACGAAGGGTACCTCATCTTGCTTACGAAATACTTACAATTATCAAAGAATTACATTAACTAGAAAACCATAAAAAATATCATTTTTTTTAATCTTAAATAATTTTGTAATTCGGGGACTAAAAATGTTTGGCAACATATTTTTGATGATAGTAAGACTATTAAATTTGAAAACATTGACCACAGTCTTCTGAATACTTAATACGTAAAATATGGGAAGTTTGAAAATTTAAGAAACTTTCGAATCAATTTTGAATAAGCAATTTTTTTTTTACTTTGAAAATTAAATGTCGTTTTTTCAAGTAAACTAAAAATTCAAAGTTCGTTTCTCTGCATAAAATAAGTACTCTAAAAAATTAAAGTTTTAATTGATTTTTTTTATAATTCACTCAAATGTTGTTCAATTGATTTGAAAATTTAATAGAATGTAAAGTCCGCAGCAACAAAAAACCTCATTAAATTTCAACGTGATTGTAAAGATCAAAAACATAAGCTATTTTAAAACAATATGGAATAAATAAACATTTTATTATAATTTTTTAAAATTAAAAATTAAATATCGCTTTCTTTAAAAAAATTAAAAACTGAGTTTGATTTTTTACATAATTTTTTTATTTTTTGCTTAAATCATTTAAAGGTTTAATTGATTTTCTTTTATAGTTAACTCAAACTTGGTCCAATCAATTTGAAAACCTAACAAAATGTTAAAGCCGCAGGAACACGTAATAGAATAACGGTAACTTGGTTTTTTAGTGGTATAAGATGCCAAAGTATGGCTCAAGCAAACAAATGCGGTGAATTTAATATAGCAGAGGATTTAACAAGGAAACCTTAAAAACCTTTTTTTTTAAATCCTTTATAGTTTTTTAATTCGGCAAATGAAGATGTTTTACAAAATAATTTTTGATGATAGTAAGATTATAAATAGGAAAACATTGACCACAGCTTTTTAAAAACTTAATAGGTAAAGTAAGTGTAGATTCAAAATATAAGAAACTTTCGAATCACTATTTTTTTATTAAAAACTTTCAATTTTTTTTCAATTAAACTAAAAATTAAAAATTTGTTTCTCTAGATAAATTCCTAATTTTTTAAATTTTTTAAAGTCTTAACTGCTTTTATTCTATAATTTCTCAAATGTTGTTTAATCATTCTGAAAATTTAATAAATGTTAAGTCCATAGCAACATATAAATCCACCAAATTTCAACTCGATTGTGAAGATAAAAAATCTAAGTAATTTGCGAATCAATATAGAATAAACAAATATTTTATTATAAATTTTTGAAATTAGATTTGAAAAAAAAAACTAAAATTAAATAGTTTGTTTTTTACATAACATTTTTAAATTTGAAATTTTCTTAACGGTTTTATTGATTTTATTCTACAATTAATTTATATTTTTTGTCAAATCAATTTGAAAATTTAATGGAATGTTAAGTCCGCAATAAGTTTCAACTTGATTGGATAGCGGGAAGTTGGTTTTTTTCAAGTAGTAAAGGGTCCCAACGTAAGGCTCAAGAAAGCAAAAACGATCAAGTTAATATAAAAAATTTAAAAGTACTTATAGTAATGGTAATTGTATTTAAAGTAATTATTTGCAGTGTAGTCAGGGTTTCTTGTTTTATTTCTTCTGTTGATTTGTTTTTTTAATCCTTACATCTTTTATTTTAACTTTGCCGTATTTGTTTGCTTGCTTGAGCTATACTTTGGAACTTCGCGTTTTCCACTCGAGTTGAAAATAGTTGGGTTTATTTTTCGCTGCGGACTTTACATTGCATTAAATTTTCAGTTCGATTGGAAAAAATTGGAATGAAATTTAAATTTTAAAAGAAGTAAAAAACATAACAACTTTTATGTAGATAAAATTTTTTAGTTTAATATAAAAAATATATTTAATTTTTACATTTGAAAAATTTTAATAAAAAATTTGTTTATTCCATAATGATTCAAATATTTCTTATATTTTCAATCCTTACAAACGTCACATATAAATCATTCGGAAGACTGTGGTCAATGATTTCATATTTTATGGACTTTTTTTTACCTTTCACTTGTTTTCTCATGTATCTTTCTATTTCTCTTTTTGGTTGAAGTAGTTAAAACACTCATTTAATTTTTAATTATTTATAGATATCTTTCAAAATAAGTTTTTTTGCCATATTTATTTATGGAAAATTGCGTATATTTTTACGGTGACCATTTTGTGTTTCTATTAAGATTATTAAAACTAGTGCATTAATATTTATTCATGTTTAAAAATTGGAATAGATTTAATGGGCTCTAACTAGAAACCTTTCTCCTTCAAATGCACCACTGTCCAGCAATAGCTAATGTTCAGAGGCCTTCGTATTTATGTTTGTTTTTCACAATATTATACAAGCGTTATTTATTTATTTATTTATTAGTACGATTATGCGATCAAATATCGTAACATTATATACTATTATACTAATAGTATAATCACTCAAAAATGGCGGAAATTGCAGCGTCATTGAACAATTTACGCAAATTTGTAACATAAATATATTTGAAATTTTATAGACTAAATAAAAACTTAAATATTAGAGTTGAATATATAGAATAATAGCAAGGTACCAGCTTTGCCGAGTTTTGTCCATGTATTTTCCGTTTTTGAAGTCATTAAAAGGTCAAGTAATCAATCAATTTTTAGTTTTAATGGCGCAAACCTTAATAGAGACTATTTCCATACAAATGTCTTTTTAAATAGCTTTAAATTTAGACGTGATTAGCAAACAAACACACACACATAAACACACATTGCTCTTCATACACACACAAACACACACACATACATAGATACATACAGACACAAGTACATAAGTAAAATAAATGTGAAAAATAATGAAAATGTTTTATGCTGACATTAAATTATGGTAAGGAGCATAAATTGTGTTAATTCATAATAAAATTGCAACCAAAAATATTAATGATTTCAGTTTTATAGGTTCATATTATGACATTTAATAAGTTAAATTATGACAATTTGTTAGGTTAAATGATTATTTTTTATTATGTTAAATTATTATTAAAAAGAAACGAATTATAATTAATTAGGACCTAATATTTAATACGTCTCCAATTCTCGAATTCTAGTTAGCACGTGTCAACGGTAATAAATCTTTAGATGGCTTACATTATATAGGGTGCCATATACTTAACGGTAGCTCACACAATGAGGCGCAACGGAGTGTGTCGCTGTGACATAGCATGACATTGCCATTGCGTACCCAATCGTACCAACCCACGCTCTATTATCACTTTCCACGCGAAATGCCGCCGTGAATGAATTTTTAATTCGCCGCCACCGACGTTAAAAGAATGATATATAATGTTTTAATTAATTGCTAGTTTTACGTCAGTGATTCCATTAATTATGACATCTGAGAAATGGTTAATGGCATTTCAAAAACATGTGATGAAAGTATTATATATATATATATATACATATATAAATATATAGTTTTATCACAATATTAATACTGAGTTAACTTATTTTTAGATTTATCTTGAAATAATTTGATAAGTCGTAATTATTTTCCATCTTAAATAATTGAAAATTGTAAAAAGAAACAAAATAAAAGAAACGAAAATACTTTTTCTTAGATTATGATTCAATGATGGCATGTTAGTGTCATCCAGTTACTTATTTCCATGCTTACGTAACAAACGTCCACACCGGTCTGCTATGTGACGCGTTTGCTGAATGCGGAAGTGGATGGATGGAAGGATGTATGGATGGATGGATGGATGGATGGATGGATGGATGGATGGATGGATGGATGGATGGATGGATGGATGGATGGATGGATGGATGGATGGATGGATGGATCGACGGATCGACGGATCGACGGATCGACGGATCGACGGATCGACGGATTGACGGATGTACGGATGCACGGATGGATGGATGGATGCATGGATGCATGGTTGGATAAGAAGAACAAATATAATGGCAGATAAATTAATTGAAAAAGGAAGTCAAAACATTCTTATAAAGAAATGCAAAATTTTAAATGAGTAGAACGAAGGTCTAGGTAAATGAAGAGAGATCTAGATAACCCGAAAAAGTCAAACATTCTATGTTATAGCCAAATAGTTGAACAAAACAAAAAACAGTAAGTTTAGATTAAAAGTTTTCGCCATTAACTTAATTCACTTAATCGAGTAATTAATTTAAATTTACTAAATAAGTTCTAAAAAAAAGATATCTTCGTCTCAAAAATGTGATGGCGTTCAAAACAGATGTCAACGAAGGGAGAAAGTAGAGTCCATTACACATCATTGGGGTATCAAATTGCTGCTTTCACACGACGCCTTGCAGTCCCAAGACGTCTTAGGTGTCCTCATTATATCTGTTCTCGTTATATTTTTGAATTAATGTGAATAATAATAATTTTAATAATATTATGAATAATATTGTTTTAATTTTAATTTGAGGTAAGATATATACTATTTATATAATATACTACATAGATCCGGATGGTCAACATGCAAGATTATCCCCCTCCAATAAACTTTTTCCTACCTTAATTGATTACGAGTAAAGGTTTTAAAATTCACTTTATATTTTTATGCTGAAGAAATCTTATAAATTTAGGTTATTTTTGTTCCCGTAATTTTGCTGGTCATTTTTAGTCACATTTAACACCCCCACCCCTGGTCATGCCTGCCAACCTGCATTGATTGGGCTGACGCATACGCAGCTAATGCATTTAGAAAGTACTCTATACATACAGGTAATTAAAGTGTAATACAGGTAATTAACTTTACATTAATTCCAACTCCGAAAGACGTCAAGAGAGTTTTAAACAGGAAGCATGGGAGTTTTCTGCAAGCAGATGTCACCATGGTGTTGACACGTGTAGGAAATGACGTCACTAGGCTAGCTTTCCTTATATGGGATGTGACGGTCATTTGTGAGTGACCACGTCATGGGAATTTATTTTTTTTATAATAAATTTCTGTTTATTAGGTGTCTTGTTATTGTTTAAAAATCTTCTATTCTCACTTATATTCAAATTTATCTATCTAGATTTTAACTTCAACTTACTTTTTCAAGTTTGTAGAATGAAAAAAATATTTTACAAAAACTTTAGTATTTTAACTTTTGTTAAAAGTTTCTTTAGTGACGATTCCTGTAAAGTGATTCTTAAAGCATTTGCTTCATTTTTTAATTTGTTAACTTGTAAAATTATTTGCAATTAATTACTTATTTATTTTGTTTTTTATATTAAAAAATCTAGAGTAATTAATTAGGAGAAAATTCTTAAAGCGTTTGCAATGTTTGAAATGTTTTTATATCTGTTTCACCGTAGAATTTATTTGCCATTACTTCTCATATATATATATATATATATATATATATATATATATAGATATATATATACTCAAATTTGGCATAATTATGCTTCACACTCTTGCACAAATGTCCTGCCAAAAATTTCTGCCTGCTCTGTTCTTGTGACAGTCACAAACGATGTGACAAACGAGAACGATGCATTGAAGATAAGAAAGCATCATCTCTTACGTAAAGCCATGCAGAACTTCATGCCAGGATGATACTAGATGCGAGCCTCTATACTTACTGTATGTGTATGTACATATGTACAGTCGTGGACAAAATCATCGGTGGACAGACACGGTGGATGGGGATGGATGGGGGGTGAATGGACGGCATTCTTGAGTGGAACTGATGAGGCGTGTATTGACACGGATAGTAGAAGGAAATTTATGTTTTTCTCATGTCAATGTAAAGTAGCTCTTGTCCTGTTCTGTGATTGTTTCGTTTTGTAGTTGTTTGTTTGTTTGATAATTTGTTTGATTATTTGTTTGTTTTATTATTTGTTTGATTATTTGTTTGTTTGTTTGCTTGCTTGATTTTATAGTTTAAACAAAATATTAAAAAATGTTTTTTACACATTAACAGATGAAAGTTGATTTAAAAAACTAAAAACAAGCTTTTAAGACAGTTATAAAGTTTCATAGTGACATCGTATTATAAAAATATTACTTCGATAAACAAAAGATGTTTAGAGTTACTATGACGATGAAAGTTCTTGTCGTCATTATCAATATGTAACTTTGATTTATTTTTTAATAATTTTGCTTTTAATTTTTTAATTTTGTTTTTATTTAACTTCACTCGTCTCTCTGTTTGTTTGTTTGTTTGTCTGTGGTGATCAAATCTTAGAAACAAAAATTCACCCACTTTTCGACCACCTAGAGCTCTAAAACTTTCAGGAAAGCTTTATTCTGGATGACAATACATGAATTGAATGTTTCCGACATGAATTAGGCCTTAAATCAATTAAAATTAATCAAATCAAATTAATCAAGTTTTTTATGTATAAGTCGCCAGAGGTCCAAAATAATTAACCAGTACGGATGTTTATGCATAAGTCGAAAATTAAATCAAATCAAATTAATCAAGTTAACCTTTACAGGTAAACGCAAATTCGACTAATATTCATCTACATAGAGCTTTGAAACTTTCAGAATAGTTGTTTTAGATAACAACTAATCCATACATCGAGTTAAATTTTTGAATTTTGATGTCATATGAAAGAAATAAACAATATACAAGATTGAGCATAACGGTTGTTTTAGATTCAAAAATTTAGTTTGTTGACTCAGATAGAAAGGCAAATAAAGGCATTTTTTCAAATTTATTATTTCATTTTTACTTGTTTTTAATTAAGTATAAATTTTTTGAATTAGCTGAATTTTATAATGATCCTACGAATTTCAAAACGTACGTGGACATCCCGTAGACATCGGGACAAGAGAACGTTATCATATAAAAGCAACTGTTATTCTAATAATTAGCTAAGTCTGTAACTCGATATACTTGAACTGTCCCTATTTATATATTTGGAAAACTAAATCAGCATTTACGTTGACTTCGAAAATAAAATCATTTGTCCGATTTAAACATTTGGGTTATTTTTCTTTTTATGCCTGTCGTCCGACAAGCTTTGATGCTAGTTAATTAATAATAACTAATAAATTGTCATCTATTTTGAATTTAGTCTGAAAGTCCTAGACCTATAGCTGATCGGGAAGTTAAACATTTGATTACGAAATTCCAGCTAATTCCAGACAAGTGTACGTAATTGAAAACATGTTAAATGGGTTAACGAATGTGATTAATAAATATTAGAACAAACGTAATTTTTTAACGTCTTTGTTCAAAAATATCACAAATCACATCGACACTGGAATCTATTTCAAATAAAACGACTAAAAGCTCAGGAAAATTCTACAATAATATCTAAGAAAATGGTTTTTCTGTCTATTCCTGTTATAAGACAGCTTATGTAAATAAAATAAAATTACAATAAAAAGTTGTAATGTTTTTTTTGCTCAGTCATATGAACAAAATGAAATTGAGAATTATCGCTCTTTGAAAAGATTAAAACTTTTTCAAAAAAATTACTGGGTGCGCCACTTTGGAATGGGAGGAGACAGGGTGGTGAAAAGACTGTGTTTCTAGGGAGATCCACCTAATCCTGGCGTCACCCACGATTCATCGTTACCTAGCAACGGATACATTCCCGAGCGAGCATGCGCGCGCGAGAAGTCACGTGGCTGTACCACGTGGTTAGGAATTGATACATGACAGTTGTTATCGGGAGAGAAACGCTGGAGATGGCAGTGATAAGTGAACGAATTGAATTGCTGTAATGGAAGATAAGATGCTTGTTGTCTATCGTTGTATCTTCATCAGAATTATGTTCTTTTATGGCGAAATGAGGCGTTTATATGGAGAGGGAAGGTTAGCGTCTGCAAAAAATCGAAATCAAAAACCCGAAAATTTGTGGTATTTCCTCCGCTTGCCCGAAAAACTATTGAACCACTCAAACTGGGGGGACTGGGTGGAGTTTGCCCCCGTCTCCTACGTCTATGGAAATGAGTTTGTAGTTTTTGTGTGGAATGTGTCGGCTCTTTTTTTATGTCTTTTTTTTATTTACAATAATCTATTGTCTTCTACACATTGTGTTGTAGAACGGAAAAAATATGAAAGGCTGAAATATTTCCTGTCTCAGACCCTCCCTGGTTTCTTTTTTATTCCATCTCCGTTTTCCATGCTTCTGACTGGCTCGCATTAAACAAAGCAGAATTTTGGATACTCGTGTTAAAATAAATCAAAATACAAATATATAATTTATAATATTTTTTTATGTAATGATATAATAATTGTCCCAGGACGAATACTAATAGTTGTGAACCAATTAGAAGGCGCCTTGAAATAAGAGCGACAATAGCGAGATACGAACTGATTACTTTGAGGAATAAAAAAAAAACAATCAGCTCATAATAGAAATAAAAACTCTACCAATTTCAATCTCGGGTTCATACTTCTAAGAGGTTGATTATATTTTTAAAATGTGAAATATCACGTGCATGTATACAGCAAATGTAAACAAAATTCAAACTGTCCTGAAAATATTGTGTGTTTTGTTTAGCACCGCATTGCGTGTCGATGTCACTCAATTTGCGGAGGATTAAACAAGCTGTACAATAAGTACAGTGTACAAATAAATTATTGATGAATTTGATTTAGATTTTTAGATTTTGCAGTCTTTAATTATTTTTTTTAGCAAGTAATAAACTGAAAAATCATTATCCCTAAAGGAATAAGAATAAATATTATGTGAAATTCATCCATTCATCCGCCCATCCCTCCTTCCGTCCGTCCATCCATACATCCATACATCCATCCATCAATTCATACATCCATAAATCAATCAATCAATCCATTCATCCATCAATCCATCAGTCTGTCCGTCAGTCCGTCCATCCGTCTGTCCATCCGTCCATTCTTCCATCCGTCCATCCGTCCATCCATCCATCCATCCGTCTGTCCGTCCATCCATCCATCCATCCATTTCCTCCTCCGTTCATATATCTTTCTTTCCATCTATCACGCTCACGCCTGACTGATCGGCTCGTGCCTTTGTTTTGGCCAATCAAAAAGCCATCATTCACGCCTCCACTAATAACGTTCCACGCACCACTGCATCCATCCAGCAAACGTACAAACGACTACATCCTCCTCTTCTTCCTCCTCTTATTTTTCTTCTCTGCTAACCTCCGCTGGTGACTTCCTTTTTATGTACTCCGAATCAACTGGTTCCTTTTCATGTTGGAGTGTGTTCAACATGCATGCTGCACAGGAATAATATGGCGATTGTGATCAAGTGTTTGAGGGTGGTGCTAGAAGAGCTTCCAATGTTTTGGTATGGAAATGGAAACATGTCTGTTGAGTCTAAAAAAACCTATGGCTCATTAGTATTCAACGGTGTTTAAAACTATTCAAACAAACGGTTGATAACGATAAACAAGTAAAGGAAAAAACGTGTTTTTTAACACAAACTTTGATTTTAAATACACTCGATGTGTGTCTGTGTGTATGTATACGAAAGATGTTCAAATTACGTTTTTTTTTTAATTGAATCATGTATTGTCATCCAATATAAAGATATGGTAAAAGTTTCAGCTTCCTAGCTAGTCAAAAAGCTGGTTAAATTTTACTTTCAAGATTTGTGTACAAAGAAAGCCACACACACAAACAGAGATTGTTACCTAAATAAGAGTTTGAAAAAAAATATATTCTTCAGAAAAGCTCGTTTCGTTTATGCAGTTTCTAGAAACTGTGGAGAATTCTTATATATGTATATATCTTACTTATGTATAAATCATAATGTGTATATATCTTACTTATGTATATATCATACTTGTGTATATATCTTACTTATGTATATATCTTACTTATGTATATATCTTACTTATGTATTTATCTTACTTATGTATAAATCATACTTGTGTATATATCTTACTTATGTATATATCATACTTGTGTATATATCTTACTTATGTATATATCTTACTTATGTATATATCTTACTTGTGTATCTATCGTACTTATGTATATATATCCTAACTAACAAATCATTTAAACGGCCTTGCTTACGACTGGAATAACCTAAAAAGTAAACAAGTATACAAATCTTCGCAGACATACAATTATACACAAATAGACAAGTAAAAATTACACACAAATCTTTTCTCAGCAGACAAAGACGCACATACACATCTAAACAGGCTGACAAACACAAAGACACGAGCAAATACGCAAATTAACCGCAAGCGAGTCAAAGGAAGGCAGACTTCCATAATTTAATCCAGGCCATCATTTAAGAGACTCGCATCTCATTAACTTCTCTCCTCAGATGAAGTTGATGGAGACACTCACGCACACACACAAACGAGCACAAACAAGTTGACAATAGCACAAAGTGACCCTCCTCATCAGCAACTACTCCCCAAGGTTTCTCCCCAAAGACGAGTTAGACCTCCCAGATTATGCCGATTAGCATAAAGTTTGGCCTGCCACAAGGTTTTTCGCGTCTCAGCTGCTGTAATGCATTCCTTCTTTTATTTATTTATTTATAAGAAAACTACTTTTCAAATCAATCTCTCGTTTTAAACTCGGATAGAAAAATTGTTACAGAAACCACCTACGTAAATAAACTATTATGAAAAGCCAAACAAAGAACAATTATTTTCATCCATAATCATCTATAACACTTTTTATCAGAAAGGTAATAACGTGTTGTATTAGAATCACGAAAAAGTATTATTTGTCGAGAAAGTATAAAAAAAGTTGCCTCAACATCGTAAGACATCTTGAATTGACGGCCATCAAATAGAAACTGCTGCAGAAACTTGTGATGAACGCAATGAGGCGTTTCCTCTTTCGATTAAAACTTCCAAGAGAGGGGAGGTGGGGGTGGATCCACCTATTTGGACTCCCTCGGGCCGATAAACTCCGGCGCGTGTTCGCCCCGTGGTGCGTTTTGTTAGCCGTCCCAGCAGGTCACCTATGTGGCTGGTTGGTGCTGTTTTTTTAGTTTTGTTTATTCAAATCATTTTTTAGATGTAATTTGTGTTCAAAATGATAATTTATTTCTATTTCAAAGTCAATTTGTTTGGAATGATAACATTTATACCATGTTCAGGGCTCGTACATCAAAAATGCTTGGTAACAAGTGAATGATAAATAAAAAATGTGAAAGATAAACATATAGATATATAGATGGACGGACAGAAAAAAGAGAGAGAGAGAAAGTGGGAGTGAAAAAAAAGAGATGCAATAAAGAGGATCAAAGAAGTGTGTAGTAATTAAAGGAGGGACGATGGCGAAGTTTTGTGTGCACATCATTTTGCTTGCTTGCACTCTTTTGATGTTAGAAGCCACACGTGACTTGGAAAGAGTTAACTTTCCACCGGTAGTTGAAAAAAACATGCTGAAAAACTGCAAAGGACCGTACGGAACCGCCATTAAGAATTTTTTTTTTATTGTTTTGGTGTTTTTCAATTCTTTTGAAAATTATAATTATATAATTAGCATTGTTTCGACAAAAATTTTTTGTACTTAACGGCAGACATATCAACAACAACAAAAAAACTACAGCGATAAACGTGTGAGCGAATTTAAATATACAACGCATAATTTCTGTATAAAAAATTTTTTTAACGTTGTAAATCTCCGGTGTTTACTGGTTTTAAATTATTTTAATTAATTGCCAATTTTCTGACATTATTTATTTTAACTACTAGCTTTGTCCACGTGCAGACATCATTATCATCATCAGCAATGAATTGAATTTCTTTGATCAACCTGCAAGTGATGCTACATCACGAACTCTCACTCCATCATCGATAAACTACCCCCCCCCCTCTACTCTCCACATCAACCCTCCACACATCCAATCAACAGTTGATTTTTTCAGTCTATAGATGTTGACTCTTCCAAGAGATCGGGCAACTGCGCTGCTTGGAGACAGGAAGTCCTTTACAGTGTTGATATAAACTCAGCAGCCCCTTGTGCATGCAATTAACTTGCACGCTAAATATAGATGCCTTTCATGCTGGCTACTTAATTCTGTTTATTTTGTAGTTTTTTTTAAATTTATTCGTGTACTATTTGTATTTAACCGTTAATTCTAAAATTGCTCATTATCTATATCTATAAAATACAGTGTATTTGTTTGCTTATCACATTCGATCCGTTGGAGCCATTTGAACAAAATTTTGCAAAGAGATACTTCATTAAAGAAAAAAGTTTCGATTCATTTCAAACAAAATCGGTATATATTATTTTAAATTTTATAGTAAAGAAAATAGAAAAAACCCAACAAAAAACTCGGGTAACCCTAACATAAAATGTTTTTTAACAGCTTGAATAATCTCAAAGTGTAGTTTTTAATTTTGTTTGATTGAATAACTGGTTCAACTGGTGCACAACTACATGTTGATCTTGAACTCCTTAGCCCACGCAGAACATTAAAACCCGAAGCTCACCGTAGAATGTCAAAATTGAATAAATTTTCATCATAAAAACAAAGTTTTATTAAAAATCTGATATATCAGGATGTCGTTTCTCTGGTGAAAAACAAAAAGTTGAATTTAATTTAAAAATAAAATTATTATTTTAAGTTATAGTTTTATTCCGTCTATGATCCGTCTGAGAAGACGTGCACTCTCTTGAACTGCCTTGGCCTCCTGCGGTTCCAAGGTCATGTTGATAATGTGGCTGACCCCGTTAGACCCAAGAATGCATGGCAAACTAATGTAGACTTCTTCATAGATGCCACACCATCCCTCTGGCTGTATACTGACCGGGTAGACGGTCCGTTGGTCCTTGAGGATGGCATCGCAAAGGCGTGCCACCATTATACCGATACCCCAGTTGGTGAAGCCCTTTAGTTTGATGATTTCGTGGGCCGCCCCCACCACTTGCTTGTGCAGCTAGAATGGCGCAAATACAACATCTTCAAATGTTATTACAACATATATACACATTGTGAATTATTAATATTTATAGTTTTGAAAATAAATAAGAAACATCATTAGTGAAATTGTTTTAATTTATCCAACCTGGCCCCAGTTCTCTGGGTCTCTATCAGGGTGTTCGCCAGCCGTCGGGGTTAGATCTTTCAGTTTCGTTCCCGCCACGTTCACACCGCTCCAGACAGGCACACTGGAGTCACCGTGCTCTCCGATGATGTAAGCATGAACGCTATGTGGAGCCACTCCTAGGCGCTCGCTTATCAAGTACCTGGTCGATGGAATGAGAGGTTGGTTTTTAAATATTAATACTACATTCTGTAAAGAAATTAAATGGAATAAAAAATATATAGAATACGATTTTGTGAGCTTGACATGTTGTATTCTTTTTAATATTTTATTTTCATTTACATAAAAAATTGAAAAAATCGCGCTTATGAAAAACAAATTTGGTGGAGACATACCTATATATATATATATATATATATATATATATATATATATATATATATATATATATATATATATATATATATATATATATATATATATATATATATATATATATATATATATATATAAAATATGTATATTATTTATGCAAATGAAATTTGCATATTGTCTAAGGATTAACGTCCTTCAATTCCACACCTGTCCCCTGACTGACCTGTACAAACAAGCCACTGGTCTGTTTACATATGTCTTCATGTGTTTGTAAGTCCGTAGGTGTGTATATGTGTATTAATTAATATGTATGTGTATGTGTGCTTACAAATAAAACAACAGTGAGATCGTGTTCTTCTCCTACTTAACCGGATTATACCAACATCAGTAACATCTACAGTTTGATGCTTGTAAAGAAGTTCATGGTAAGTATATTCATCGATAGAATTAATCAAATTTGCGGTTTTGTGTTTCTTAGGATATAGAATGATTGCGATTTTGCTACTGACTCTGAGTATTGAGTTCCATACTGGTAATTATTGGCGTTTATTTCTATTTAAATTATTTGAAATAAATACGATAATAATTATTACTGCACATTAATTATTAATGGTTGTTCAAATCATGTCAAATAATTTAAAATTTGGTTTTAACCTGAAACGACTTGAATCGAGAAGAGTCCCAGATCCCAAAACCTGGAAATTAAAGTAAAAAATTATCTACACATACAGAAACAGTAATTTGTGAAACAAAAAGAATATTATAGTTTGCCATTTTATAAACAAACTAGCGGGGTTACCCGGCGTTGCCCGGGGTTTTTAGAGGTTTTTCTAATGTTTGTCTCTCTCGCTCCCGTTCCCTTCTCCACTTTCCCGTTTTCGTAGCGTTCCCGGTCGCTTTTCCGCTCTCGGTCGTTTTCCAGCTCCCGGTCGCTTTCCCGCTCAGAAGTTTTGTTATCGATTTTCTCTCTTGCTCGCGTTTCCTTCCAAGCTTGCTCTCCCGATTCCAGTCGCTTTCCGCGTTCCCGGTCGCTTTACCGTTCTCGGTCGCTTTCCCGTTCCCGGTCGCTTTCCCGTTCCCGGTCGATTTCCCGTTCCCGGTCGCTTTCCCGTTCCCGGTCGCTTTACCGTTCTCGGTCGCTTTCCCGTTCCCGGTCGCTTTCCCGTTCCCGGTCGATTTCCCGTTCCCGGTCGCTTTCCCGTTCCCGGTCGCTTTCCCGTTCCCGCTCACGCTTGCTCTCCCGTTCCCGGTCATGCTTGCTCTCCCATTCCCGGTCACGGTTGCTCTCCCGTTCCCGTTCACGCTCATTTTCTCTTTTACATTCTTTCATAACTTCTGTTAGCCTATAAAACGTAAAATAGATTTGCTAAGACTATATATATATATGAATGTTTGTGGGTTAGTTTGTCTATTATAGAAACGGGAAAGCGACCCGGAACGGACAGCGAGCGGGAACGGAAAAGCAAGCGTGAGCGGGAATGGGAGAGCAAACGTGGGCGGGAACGGGACAGCGACCGGGAACGGGAAAACGACCGGGAGCGGGACAGCGACCGGGAACGGGAAAACGACCGGGAGCGGGAAAGCGACCGGGAGCGGGAAAGCGACCGGGAGCGGGAAAGCGACCGGCAGCGGGAAAACGACCGAAAACGGGAAAGCGAACAGGAGTGGGAAAGCAGGTGGGAAAGGAAATGGGAGAGAAAGAGTCAAACATTAGAAAAACCTCTAAAAAACCTGGGCAACGCCGGGTATCTCCGCTAGTACATACATAAACACACACACAGACACACATACATGCACATACACATACATACATACACACATACATACGCACATACATATATATATAGTTCCCGCTCGCTCACCCGCTCCGCTCCGCTTATTTTGTGACGGATTTCAAAAAATTTTTTTTTATTTTTGACTCTCAAGGTTGTGTGAAAATTTCATTACGATCGGATGAATGGTGTAGCAATGCATAAACGCCATTAACATATATAGATACAAACATTCATTTTTATATATATAGATGAAAGTTTTTTTTCTTATACCAGCATCGGGGTTAGACCTCTTAGTCGCCGCCATATAGCCGAATCCGCCGAAAATTTCAATTACGAAAAATGTTTTGCTTGCCAAAATTACCACCATAAAGTGCAATTAAATCTAGCCGCCAAATAAATTCAAGTGTAATTTTTTTAATAAACATTTTTTTAAGCGATTACATTTCTGATCTGATTTTTTATAAGAAAAATATCTTCCGGCAGAAAAAATATTTTTGCCTGTCGAGCTGGTAGCACTCTCATTTCATCGGTACACAATGACCCATGGTTCTAAAAAAATACTCTATTGTTTCTAGCTACTTGCTTGAGTTGAAATAACTTATTTGGTTTTTACTTTTTTAAATTCAGTGCATATAGCCAGTCTGTAATGCTGCCTGATATTTTTTCTGACCTTGAAACATCACTATCTTCAGTTTCATTACTGTCGATGGTCAACAGGTTGCCGTTTACATTTAGCTTTTGTAACAAATTTGTAAATTTGTTTTTAAGTAAAGGTTATTCACCGGAGAATTACAAGTTACTACCGTAAAAAAAACAGTTAACACAAGTAAACTGCGTTTTCCCTTGTTCAAAAAGACTTCCTTCCTTCTATGTGAAATAATTGCTCTCTCAGTGCCAAATTCAGAGCTGCTTCAACAGTCACCAAAGTGCAGTCTGAATTCTTACCAGTTCAGTTTTTGTAAGTCTTTTTCGAAGTAGGAAATTCTAAGCAGACCATTAAGTTATTTTGTCAATAAAATTCTCAACTATACAAATATTTTAACCACTGTAACAAAACTATTTTATCTGGTTTTGTTGCCCAAGACAAAACACAGTTTTTTTCTTACTTCTTTTCTAGCAATTTTAAAGCAACTGTTTCTTTTGAATCACAGTTCTAATTGTTTGAGAATTTATTTCAATTTTTATATTTCTCCTTCTTTTGTTCTTTACACTGACTACTTTTTAGACATAGAGTGATTTTTAAAATATATTTTATGTTCAAATTAAAATTCACACCTCTCCGTCATATTTAAAGAATCTTATTACGACCCCCTCTCCTAAATAATTTTAAGATCTTCTACTGTTATTGATTGTTAATCATTTTTTTAATTTCTCTATAAAGCACTCTTTTATTTATTCCATAAAGGACTCTTTTTACATACTTTTATTCAACTTACAATTTCTTTTTGTGAGTGTGCGTGTCTTTCTCTGTGCGCAAATCTTGCAAGTAAAATTTAACTAGCTTTTTGACACATTATCCCGGAATTGTGATTTTGCAAAACAGCTAAATCTCGAAATTGTTATCTCTAATCTAAGCTACCAATTTGTAAATGAATTAGGATGATATTTTCAAAATAGAAAAAGATGCGAATTGCGACAGCCTGCAAGCTAGCCCTTTTTTTATGAGACAATGTATACTAAAAATATATCTTAACATTTGCATTCAAAAGACAACGCAAGTTTTACTTTATGTCTTGGAAGTCCACTGATCTTCCAGGCCACCCAAGCCATAATGTCGCACGGGTTTGTAACGACGATGAGGATTGTGTCTGGACTGTATTTCATTATTTGAGGTATTATTGTCTGCATAAACATATTTATTTATTAAAACCATTATATTAACTTTACCGTGTTTGCTTGCTAGAGTCATACGTTGGGACCCTTTGCTACTTGAAAAAAACCAACTTCCCGTTATCCAATCAAGTTGAAATTGGTTGGTTTATTTCTTGCGGCGGACTTTACATTCTATTAAAGTTTCAGATTGATTGTACAACATTTGAGTGAATCATAGAATAAAATCAATTAATACTTATAAAAGATTACAAATTTTATGTAGAGAAACAAACTCTGAATTTTTAGTTTATTCAAACAGAACGACATTTAATTTTCAAACTTAAAAGTTTTTAATAACAAATTTATTATATGTTGATTCGAAAGTTTCTTAAATTTTCAATCCTCACATACTGCACATGTTGATATTATGTATTTATAAGGCTGTGGTCAATGTTTTCATATTTGATAAACTTACTATAATAAAAAAATCAAGCAAAAGGGCACTATGCCAGACACAAATTTATACTTTTCAAGAAACAAAAATACATACAAATAAAAGCATTTTTTAGTTTTAAAGTAGCCACTGATTCTACCACAACATTCAAAATATACCCTATGCTTAACTAATTTTAAACTTGAATTGGTTTTTAAGCTGCTACAAAGTCTTCTAAACCACTATAATCTATATATATAAAAGAACATGTCCTGACTGACTGACTGACTGACTGACTGACTGACTGACTGACTGATAATCAACGCCGAGCTCAAACGCCTCATCCTAGGAACGTGAAATTTGGAACTTATATTACTTTTATAGCGTAAACATCCGCTAAGAAAGGATTTTTGAAAATTTTGCTCCTGAGGGGAAGAAACTGGAAAACAAACTTTTTTCTAAAACAATGTATATCTCGAAAACCAAAAATGAGGAGATTTTGAAATTTGGTATATAGATTCTTTTTGAAAAATAAAAAGATACGTGTTTCACCATTTTTTGAAAATTCGGTTTCCCGGACCTCAAATGTGGGTTGGAAAATTGGGTTATTTGGTTTTTAAAGTAGCTTCTACTCAAAAACTGTTAATGCTACAGGAGTAAAAATTAGTATTTAGTTTTACTCCAAAAATAATGAAATACGTGTTTTAGCATTTTTTGAAAATATGGTTTCCAGGACTTCAAATGTGGGGTGGAAAATAGGGTTAATTGTCTTTTATAGTAGCTGCTACTCAAAAACAGTAAATACCACAGATGTAAAAATTATTATTTAGTTTCTTTTCTAAAAATAAAGATATACATGTTTCACCATTTTTTACAAATTTGGTTTCCCGGACCTCAAATGTGGGTTGGAAAATTGGGTTATTTAGTTTTTAAAGTAGCTTCTACTCAAAAACTGTTAATGCTACAAAAGTAAAAATTAGTATTTAGTTTCTACTCTAAAAATAATGATATACGTGTTTCACCATTTTTTGAAAATTTGGTTTCCAGGACCTCAAATGTGAAGTGGAAAAAGGGTTATTTGATTTTAAAATAACTGCTACTCAAAAACTGTAAGTGCTACAGATGTGAAAATTAGTATTTTGAAGTTTTGTGCGGGTTAGAAGTAGATGAGTTTAGTTTATCACCGGACGGATGGGCCAAGCCGTTATTTTAGGGTCTTCATACGGCCCTGCCCAAACCTTAAATCATGGTGGGACGGGCCGAAGTTTTTCATCAAGTATATAGAACTTCTAGGCCTTTAAAAACGGGCCGGGCCCATTTTAGACGGGCCGTGCCGGGCCAGGAATTTCGGTTTTTGAAACGGGCTGGGCCAAGTTGTCGACGGACCGAGCCGAGACCTAAAAAATTGATCCGTGCAGTACTCTACTATGTATGCACGGTTCAAATTCTCTAATTTCATGCGAGCGAAGCCGCTACGGGCACTGCTAGTAAATTATATATGTTAAGCTATGTTGTTGTCATTCGAGCCAGTCCTAAGCCTGGAAAAAGGGGAGGGAACGGTTAAAAGGTTGAAATTATGATCCACGACAGGAAGTACTTTGGTATTTCCTACTTAAAAACACCTGGTATGAAAGACTATAAACTATTACTTTAAAAAAGATGTCAACCTTGTATATGGTAACATTTTTTCCGACAAGATCCAGTCTCGACTCATCAGGGGCCTGTCTGGCGCCAGCAGTCACGATGCATATTTTGCTATTGGCAGAAACACCGTAATCAGAATCTCCGACCACATTGATTCTCTTGCCGAAGAAAGCTGATCCGTGTGCCAGATCTAACTGCTCTCCCAGGCATATTTCCTTACGAGCATCCACAAGACATAAGTCATTGCAGATTCCCATCGATAATATCGAAAAGGCAGAAGCCATGCCAACTGCGCCAACTCCCACGACAGTTACTTTGCCACCAGTTGACTTTGACTGAAATATTTTGTATGCAATCTATTACTAAATATATTTATAACTAGAAATAGCCCCGAGGCATGTCGGCGGCTAGAAAAATGAGAGCTTCTTAGCCGTCACTGGCTTACGAAAGAAATCCCACAAATCCACCGTCTTAGCTACGACAAAACCTCTATAACTATAAAGAAGCCAACCTCAGAGACGAGTTCCTTATAAATCATTTTCGTGTACGTTGGTCCTCTTTTTGACGACTCAGAAGTAGCGCAATCGGAAGTCATTCTAGAAAGTTTAGTGATCTCAAAAAAAACGAAAAAAAAAACTGTTTATAGTAAGTTACACTCTCCAATTGCACCGAAAACACGGAAGTTTTTATTGAATGACATCATGACGTCATATATCGAAAACGTAAAAATATAAACAAAAATTAATTAAAAGTGAACTTTTAAGACAACAAACGTCGCCTTAAGAACACAAACGGTTCGTAACGTAGACAATTTAAATACAATGCATATAGATTCGAATTACATAATTTAAGAATCGTGGTCGATGAGATATCAACCATAAAACACATAAGACAAGTGTGTATGTTAGAGCGATTGCACGGCAACTCACAACGTTAATTAATGAGCATAAAAATGTTGACAATTCAATTAGGTCAATTGGGAACACAAAAAATCAAAAAGAGAACGGAATTGACAAAACCAGATAAATATAAAACGTCAACAAACCTACGGAGTGACCTAAAGTAACAACCACTTTCAATGATGACACACACACCTCATTCAAAATATACAGAATAACTCTAAAATTCTTAATTCTTTATGTTTATAATTATGAAATACTGAATCTATTATTATTTAAATCTTTTTGACTTTCTGTTTTTTCTTTGAAGTAGTATCAAACAAAAGATCCGCATTGAAGGAATCAACAGCTGACGAGGATTGGGCATTTGCTTGTTGCTGCTGGTGATGATGCTGATTGGCCCGCGATGCAAAGTAAGTAAAAATTCCTTGAACGTATTGGACTATGAATGGAAGAACCTGCAATAATAGAGGAATGATGGTAGAGTGCAACTGAAGTAAAAAACACACTCTGAAATCTTAAATGAACATATTATAGATTTAAATGAATGTATTATAGATTTAAATGAACATATTATAGATTTAAATGAACATATTATAGATTTAAATGAACATATTATAGATTTAAATGAACATATTATAGATTTAAATGAACATATTATAGATTTAAATGAACATATTATAGATTTAAATGAACATATTATAGATTTAAAATAAACCAACCTGTTCATAGTTGTAGCAGATGTAGAGTACAAAGAAGGTTAATGGGAGAACAAACAGAGAACTGTGGGCCAACTCTTGGTCACCAAGCTTTGGCTGTTTTCACGTGTGATAAAAGCATAATTAGAAAAAATTTTAAAAATCCATTCTTAGTAATTAAATAAATAAGACAACTTCTTAATAAATTATGCAAAAAAGACTTCAATGTTCAGAATGCAGTCAAATGCAGCTTGCCAAACATAATAACATACATGACTTAGTTTTAGAAGGCCTACTGCATATATTTAAGGTACATAAAATTAAAAGAGAATAAGAAGAAATTTTCTACAAATAATTAAAGACATCTTAAAAATTTACATTATTAAAATAAAATATACAATATTAAAATAAATATATCCAACCTGAGCATCAAAATTGAGAACAAAATGCCTGAAAGTTGAATCAGCTCTGAAGCGAAGTTCGGGTAGTGTGAAGTTGTAGTTGGATCTGGACAGGGTGCTCGTCAGACGCAAGACGTAACTCTGTTCAAATCGAAAAAATTTAATTATAACAGATGGCAGCTTCAAGTGCAGTGTTTTTCAATCATTGTTAGTTTTTCTAAGCCAACATGTTTTAAAGAAACATTATAACTACTCTATTTTCAAGACCACACTTTGAAATAAACTCCAAAGCTGAATTACGTAAAACACCAAATCAAAGATTTGATATAGTTTTAACACATATTGAAAACAGCATAATCACCTGGTTATCAATTGGTATAGATGAGAAGTAGAAAAATGGAGAAGGTCCTAAATTAGTTGAATGTTGAGCTGAATCAAGATTTGATTCCTGTAACAGATGAACCTAGAAAAAAATGAACATATTCTTCAAAAGAAATCAATAAGGTTTGATTTGATATATGTTTTAAAAGCAACTAGAAATAAAAAAAAAATTGAAAAAAATTATAAAAAAACCTTGATAAATGACAAGTGTTCTTGTTGAGCAACAACTCTACCAGTGACATCCATAAAAGTTATTTTTCTGAATGCAATCAATCTTATACCTGTGATGTCTTCATTTCTTACCTTGAATTCAATAAATTAAAAAATTAGTCATTTCCTCCTGATACCAATCAGTCATTAAACAATAAATTGATACAACAATATTGTAAATAGAGTCTTTCACAATCAAACAAATCCAATTTCTTGACTAATTTTTTTGACAGATTATTTGTATGACATGCCTGGTTCAAACCAAACCATAACATCTACTTTATTTTTAAATGACTTATAAATTAAAGTAAACAAACCTGAAGTTTGATCTGCTTAGGAGAAGTTCTTTCCATGTTCGTATTTAGGTCTTTGTCATCTTTCATTCTTAAAATGTAGTTGCAACCAGGCTTGAAAGAAAATCATAATATTCATATTCCAGAAGAGAATTTTTGAAATCAAAAATGTTTGCAAACATAACAGAAAATGACCACACAAAATATGCATTTAGAACATTAAAGTTCAACAACAAACAGCCCCTACTCGCATCATAAATAGATCACTAAACACGGTTTGTCCCGATAAAAAAGAAAGCTACCTGAATAGTTTCAAGAACGTCTTAATATAGGATCGCATGAAGTTAGCAGAAGTTTAAATATACCAAAACTTTTTCTCAAAGTTTGTATACAAGTTAAAATTAGGATCCCAATTAGTGGTTGAACCTGACACTTCTTGTGTAAAAATGTACATTTGAAAATAAACTACGACAAACAAATTCCAACTAAAAAGCTTACCCTGAGTCCCCTGATCCTGATGGAGCCATCCAATCCAGTCTTGCTTTCCTCCTGGTGACCTTCACATTCAGCATTTCCACTCTCACTGACAGCTTCCAAATGCACACCCACTTCTGCTTCACCATTCAGTGATGTTACGTGACCGTAGCAACTGCAGGCAAGAATGAATGTTGAAACATTAAAAATTAGCATTAACAGTTATTTATATATGTTAATGTATAGACAAATCTCTGCAATTATATCTAATTTGGTTGATAAATGCACATAAAAATTGATTAAAAATGAATAAATATGTACTAGAATATTGAGTTTCACATTTAAAGAATGAAAGAAGATTAAGAATTTTTATTTGTTTATGATTTATATAAAACGACTTATATAAATAATATTTGTTTTGCTAAAAAATCATTATTATTACAATTATTATTATTATAGTTAGCTACCTGAAAGCTACCCTCTTAGCAACAACATCAACAACTACAGTTTCTCCTTCGGCAACTTTGATGAATTTCGAGGACGGTTCAAATTCATATTCTTTCATCATCGGCTTCAAGAAGTATTGACCGGGACCCTGTTTCATAGTTAGTCAAAATTAACTGATGCAATCCTTGACAGAGTCAGACGCACGGTCGGTTACAAATAGAAAATAAATACAACAGCAGTGAGTATGAAAATCCAACCATGTTCTCAAAAGCAAGTACTCCAGTCTCTTGTGTGACATTGTTCTTCCTGAAACTATCTCCGCCACTCAATGAAAGGAGCACTCCAGGTAACAGATCACCTGTGCTTTCATCAAACACCTGAATTAAACATTCTTAAAATTATAATCACTTAAAAACCTTAATATATTCCCAAATAAACATTTAATAGCTAATATATATACTCAAACCTTGACAATGATTTCAGCCAGCTTGGATGCTTTGAAGAAACCTTTCTGTCCAGGGACCGATGAAAATGCATAACCGGACATGGAAACAGTCGTATTGTACGTCAAGTCGGAATCAATTGGACCGATCCTGTCGCAAAAATACAAAAACTCATCTATTTTTCTTTTCAGTCATGTCACACTGAATTTTTTAATTTTATTTTAATTAAACAAAACACAATTTTTATCAGATCGAGTTATTCCTAAGTGGCAAACCTTTAAAACCACCATCAACAGCAGCAGCAAGTGAATTTTTGTTTTGTTACATTTATTGTCACTTACAAAGCAGATATTATAGAATGTTAACAAACCTGTATTTTCCATGATCATCAGTAACAGTATGAAGGACATTGCCAGAGTTTAAGGACACGTGAACATTGACACCTGCCAATGATGGACTGACTGCTCCTTCTATGAATGCTCCTTCTCTTCCTTTGAATGAAGCCTTTCCAGATGGACAGAGATCTAAATTAAAAAATCAATATATTAAACTTTATATAAACATATATTTTTGCTGTGCTGTTTTCTGCACGTGAAAAAAAACAATAGATATTCAAACAGCTTAGAATTCCAGTAGCCAGTCGAAGCACCATGCAATAAATAACTGCATGATTGAAAAAAATTTAAATGAGACATTTGTGTTACACACCTGCCTTCACAGCAACTTGAACAGACGATGGCTCAAACAATAAAATTCCTGATTCGAGAGAAACAGATATCTTTTCGCCAGCTCTGTTAAATAAAAAATATATTATAAAACTTTATTTATACTAAAACTTATTGCTTAAAATCACACGCTCAAAATGACAGCCACATAAAATACAAAACACAACTCCCAATCTTCATAAACCGAAAGAAAACCAACTTGATCCAATAATAATAAATATATTCGTAATCAGCATCTTGTGATGTCTTTGGCTTCATTTTAAGTGGGCCTACTCTCTCTGTGTCTCCAGACTGTTGATTGCTAAAAATTACAAACATGAAATTTAATTTCTTTTATATCCAATGATACTTTAACAAATTTATTTACCAGCAAAATTTAAAAAAAATAAGTTTCTACATATTATTTCTCTTTTTCATTTCACTCTCACCTGATAACAGCCACAATGTCATCGTGAGTATTACTGCTGGTCACTGAAATTTCAACTTTGTGCCTTGTAGCAGACATTGACAAAACTTCGGCCATTGAGCTGGTAAGCAAAAGAGTATAAATGAGAATACAAAATTTACACAACTAAAACATAATAATCTACCAATAAATATGATATAAAATACTTTTATGCTTACAATGAAAAGTTCTTAAGTAATTATGCAAACTCAATTATTCGAAAAATTAACCGTACGTATCATATTTGTAAGGCTGGTCTTCAAACAGATGACAGGATTGGACGTTGACCATGTATGAGCCCGCCTCTTTGATACAACCCTTGTTCAATCCAAGCCGCAAATCAAAGTGCAGTGATGAATCTGATGATGATTGATCTTTTTCGACAACTGGGCTGAAAATCTTAAAAATTCCAATTTTATTATAAATTTAGTGAAAAATCAACATTGCTATGCAATATATACTGATACATGATAACAATAACTCCCATAACAACATTAATCTAATATAATAGAGACCAACAAACCAGGCCACTACTAGACAAGTCGTATGTGTAACATTCAGATATTCAGAAAGATGAAATTATTTTGACAAAAAGAAGGCACTCATGATCATAAAATAGTATTTATAGAATGTTTGAAATTTAATATACTTAAAACTCAGAAATCATAGAATTAATAATAATTATTAATAATGTCTTAAAATCTTTATGAATAGTTTCAAGTGAATATTAAATTAAATTGAGAAAAAACCAAACAGACCAGATGAGCATCATGAGATAGATGACAGGCAACTGTGTAGCCAGAATGTACGAAGACCAAATCAACAAGATCCTTGTCGATAATGTCAAAACGAAGTGACTTCTTTTCCCAGCACCATCCATCATTCAGAATTGTCACTGAATATCAAACAACCATTGATAAAACATTCAAAAACTTATGTACAACATATTTATTCTCTTCCGATCACTTCAATTGCAAAAAAATAGAACTGGGCCAGATTAATCGGAATACGCATAACGGCACCGATTATTGGCCTAATTGGCATAATCAGCAATTCAAAATATAATCGGTAGCCGATTAAAATTTTCAATTATGCTCTTATTGTTTAGAATAAGAATCCATAACAAACTAAAAGTTCGACAACAAAATACACGTGTTTCATTTTTTTGTCAACAACAAAGTTCCAGAAGTCAAAAAGACTAACAATGGTTGGGTCTAATTATGAAACGATGATCAACATGCTCTGTTGACGCTCATTTGCTCACTGGCTAAAGTTATCAAACTCAGTCTTTGTTATTAAAAATTTATATTGCTCGCCGAAAAGGAAGAAATGTTGTTGTTAATTAAGTATAACTTACCTCAACTTGGCTTTAAGTATTAGCTGTAGCCAGGTTGAGCCAGCCTACGTAGTTGACGTTGAACTACGACGTTGAGCTATCTCCCATTTACATTTTTGTTTGTATTTTTATTATTTTATAATTAGTTTCAACATTACTTGACTTAAATTAAAGAAATAAAATTTTATGGATTTTTAGTAAATAATTATTGTTCTATGGTTGTGTGATCGATGGTGTTGTATTATCGCGGTATTTTTCGGAACCAACATTTTCACTAAAGAAATAATAGTAACTATAACATAATCGGTGTCATAATCGGTATCGGCAATTTTATTAATCGGCTATAATCGGTATCGGCATAATCGGCAAAAAGCCATATCGTAACAGCTCTACAAAAAATGTATAAACAACACAAAGAAGTTAAAGTTGCAATCGTTACATACAAAATATATTTACGTTCCTCACTATATTTTCATTCATTCGTCTCAAAAATTCAAAAAAGATAAATAAATCAGTAAAAAATGATTTACACACCAAAATCACCAACATACGAACCATTTAAACATAATATAAAATCATGTTATTGGTCCAAAAAGTTGGAATATAGCAAAAGATCTCAGAAAAAATACACAAATATAATAATAAATAACATTTTATTATAAAAGCGCGAGTTGCTATGCTTGATAGGCACCAGGAAAGAGCATGTTGGTATCACACAGAGTTATCTGCCGCCAAAACGCTTTACATAGACTAAGCCTTATTACCCAGCTTAAGCTGGTAAACTTTATATGTTAACACTACTCTAAGACATTAAGAATATCAACTTTCTTACATTCATAGCTTCCAACCATAAGATCTTCACATTGAAATGTAGCCAAGCTGCCTTCAGATGAAACCTTTCAAGTAAACAATTTGAATTGTAAACATAATATAGAAATAATAACCAAATAAGGCAAGCTCAATGTGATTCGTCAATAAACTTTTAATCACACTTACCCAAGAATAAAATGAAAATAATGTTTTTATAAACAACTATTTAAATATAAAATTGAGCTGCATGAAGAACTCACATTAACAATCTTTGGTTCGTTCATCTTGAGAGAACTAGAAAGTGACAACTGAATTGCTCCACAATTTTCTGTTTACCAAAATTAATTGTATTTATTAATTAAAAAATAAATAACAATAATTTTATTATTTGTACAATAAATCATTCAATTAAATAAAAATATTCTATAAGACAAAAAATCTGTTCATCACCCATGCATTTGACAGTTCCAGATACTTTGGCACTAAACTGAGAGAAAATCACTCCATCGACAGGTGAGTGGACTACTTCAACAATATTTTCAGATGGCAACAACTTGAATCCTGCTTCCTTTTCTTCTTCGGTCATTTGAACCTAAAAAATAATTAATATTTAATGATAAAACTTTACTTTAATAATAAAAACAATACTAATATTATTCACCAAAGAAATACCATATGCATATGGGATCAAAGCAGACATCTTAAAATTATCTTTTGCAGTTTTATTAAAACCTATTTAAAACCGCATTTACTTACAGAACACTTGTAAGCTCCAGGAGCAGCAAACACACAGAAATTTCCTTTATCATCCGATTGAGTTTCAACGTATTTCTCTCCCTTGACATTCTTCAGAACCACACTCCTCTTTTGCCCGAGAGACGATTTGAATGCTTCCCCGACAACTATTCCACCGCACACTTCAAATCTAAAAAGAATATATTAATAAAGCAAATATTTTACTAATAAGTTCACATCTGGATATATAAAATAAGCTACAATCAACAACAGTATATTATTGATGAATTAAACTCTTGCAACTCTTCGTCTATAACAGGAGTGGGTGCATAAAATCTATCTAGCAAAATAGCTTACCAAGTCCAAAAGAAAAATTGAGTTAATTATATATATATATATATATATATATATATATATATATATATATATATATATATATATATATATATATATATATATATATATATATATATATATATATATATATATATATATATATATATATCAAAGAGCAATTAAGATTTTATAATTCAGTAATAGAAAACACCAGTAAGACACAAACACAAATTAGAACTCTGCTGGAAACACAACAATCAAGACTTACTTTGAAGCCACCAAATCTGGAAGTTGAGGGGTGTTAGGTGTAACCTTGGCATAAAGGTCATTAAAAAACATCCTCGGAGATTGAACCTGCAGCAGGTAGACACCTGTCTTCATAGCTTCCAGGTGGAATGAACCATCCTCGTTTGTTGTCGCCAGAAAGTTTTTGTTTACAAAGATTTTTGCTCCTTGTATTCCAGTGTCCTGAGAAATGTGCATATAGATTTATAGATTATGATAACATTAAAACTTAAATAAACTTTTAAATAATAAACGTGAATCATTTTTTACTTATTTTAAATATGCCATGTATTAATTAAATTTATGCACATAATTGACCTGCATTTATGCATATCATTAACTTTTCAACTGCATTATGCATATCATTAACCTTTCAACTGTATAATATTACAACAGCACATCAACAATGAGCTTAAAGCACACGGCATCAGCTTGCATTAAAATAATTATTTAATAAAAACTTACTCCTACTGATGCTTTAACTCTTCCTGAGACTGCAAAACCAGCAACTTGAAATTGTGTCTGTTTAAACAAAAAAAGACATTAAATTCTAGTAATAGATGATCACTAAAAAAAAGAAAACTTAACCTTAAAAATAATGATAAATCAATAAATTTCATGGTAAATTGATAGTGAAATATAAACCTTATGATTAAAAATGGATAACAAAATATTCTAAATCATATGAAAAAGTAATCAAACCTTGATATCAACAGAGTCATGCCTCACAGAAACCTCAACACTTCCCGGAGTCACATCGTACTTGATCTTTTCACCTTTGTAAAATGGCAGCTGTTGCAAAAAACAAAAATAAAATTAATGCAGAAATATTTTTTAAATAGATACAAAAATTCAAAATTAAATGAGAGAAAGATAAGTCAAAATGTACAACACCATGAAACACTAACCAGTATATAATCTCCCGACTGTACAGAAGGAAACAAGAAGTGACCATGTTCATTGGAAACGACGTGACAGAGAAACTTGGCACCATCGACAGATGGAACTTCATGGAACAATTTACTCTCTGAACAGCCGATGAGCTTGTCTTTCGTATCTTTCTTGCCGTACAGCAAGAAATTAACACCAGATACTGGCTCTCCTTCACTGACAATTTTTCCCTGGTGAATGAAAAAATACTTTTAATGATTAAAATATATTTATAAAATCTGAATTAAAAATTGATCGACAGTAATTATCAGGACATAACAAAAAACTAATTTTTCTGCATGACAAACCTTGACATCAAATCCAGAAACGATGATTGTGTCTGTCACCCAACCGGTTTCTGTGGTCAGTGATACGGAACCCTTAGCCTGGAAACAACCGAATATGAAACATTTAATTTTTTATGAGAATCAAACAATCAAAACACTCAACCAGCCAGTCAATCGAGCAACAAACCAATCAATTAATTTGTCAACAAATAAAAAGTTATGCAACTCAACATACTGATTCAAAAACCCAGGTAGGATGAGAAGCCTCGACTATGTAATCACCCGGCAAAACTTTTTCAAAAGTGTACATGCCTCCTTCTTGGCTGGTAGCCTTTCTCAAAATTTCACCACTTGATGGAGATTTTAAAACCAACAAAACACCTGCTGGACCACTGCTCTCTCCTTTGCTTATGACCTATACAGTTTAAATACAATCAACTCATTTTTTTACAAACAATAAAAGAAATGAATTTTAAATACATATATAAACTTTTAAGTTCTTCTGTCGGGATACAAATAAAATAATAAAATAATGAATCATGGCTGAGTTTTTCAACTCACAGAGAATTATTAAGAAGCAAAACTGTGAGTTTAAAAATGTTCATATTAAAACTTAATAATAGTTAGCAGCAGATGACAAAACCTTTCCAACTACTCCAAAGCCTGTAAATCTGAAGTTTATATCCTCCGAAAGAGTACACTTGTCTGTTTTTCCATCGATTGCTATGTTGTAACTCATCGGATCTGTTTGTCAAAAATTTTTATTAGGAAAGAAATCTAATAATAATTATAATTAAAACAAATTAATACAATTATAAGTTCATAAGTACAATTACTAAACATTTCAAAAAAAATAATAGAAAAAATATTTGATTAAATCAGAATATATTAACAGCACCTCCCACAACAATTTATCATTCTTCCAAACAAATACCAATAAAAAAATTGCAATAAACAATAAAAAAAACCAACCGAACGTCCATCCCGACGGAGCTTCGACTTTGATGACGTATTCCCCCTTGTTATAAACTGGGAGCATATAGTAGCCATTGTTAGGAGCACATTCTGTCTGGTATTTGAGGCTGCCTTGTTTTGTGTATAATTTAACCTGAAAACGAAGTTATATATAATTAAATCATGCGGTTCAAAAGTGAACGATAATCTGATGACTTGCCTCCACGAGCGAAAAATTGATGTCTACTTCTGTCTTGATGAAACCACCGCAACCTAACAGTTCTTCACTTAACGCGGATTTACAACATAACGAAATTAACAACAACAAAACCAACTTCAACATCTCTGCAAAATGTAACCGATAACAGACTCCAGCAACCAAGTTATTTATGCGACAAACCAAAACATCTAAACTAAACTAAACCTAGACCAGAGTGCCCATGGTCAGAAAACAGCTGACTAAACTTAAAATCTTTTTATTCTGAAATAACTCAAATATCCAGCTAGATTTATTCGTTGCTTTAAAAAAAAATTTCACCGGCTGATAAAATTTTTTAGTGAAACTATGTCACTAAATGTTCAGGTATTTAACCGTATATACCTATTACCTATTGGCTGGCTAAAGTACATCCACATTTCCAGAAAACATAACAAATAAATTAAACTAATTAATCAGCAATCATTATATAAAATTTTCACAGAGCAGATAAGTACTTAAAAACACTTTTTGTAAATAGTTCACAGTTTTATAAACCAGGTGTTTTTAGAAAAATGTTAGAAAATTATAGCTCTAGGTAAGAAATTATTAAGTAAGTATTTCTGTTACAAATAATAATTAGATTATAAACTTCTATTCCCTCTTTTTTATTTAGGCTCAAGACTTCATACCGTAAGTGACTTTGGAGCTGCAGTAAAAGAAATTGATTGATTGAAATGTTGCAAAACATCTATGAAAAAATGTTTATCTACTTAGATATTAAAAATCTTCGTTTTTTTATTTAAAATTAGTCTTTTGCAAAACTGCACTGTCATAAAATTCAAATGTTTTGTTTAATATGACAATAATGCCCAACGAGAAAGTTTAAAATTTCCGACACATAATCTAAGCGGACGGAAATGTGTTTAAGTCGTGATAATCTCTGAAATTCCCTAACGCTGCCGTCTAGAGTCTAAAAATAATTGAAGTTCACAGTGCGTATCAAAAAGCCTTCAATGCTTTGAATACAAAAAACTTAAGTTTATTTTTTGACAATTGATCGTATTTTTCCTCATATTGCGCTCCTCATTTCCTCATCGTCATAATGGTCTCACGGTCTCACAACAGAGCCGACACAATTGACTTTCGTCGCAGAAGGCGCAGCATCAAAGCTTTCCAAAGAAAATTAAAAGCAAAAAAGCAAATCTCTTTATGACTCCTTTCAAGCGAAATGGAAAGCTAAGCGACCACCATAACTGACTTTTGCGCTCTATTACTTCTACGAAACAAATACATGCAACGACCAAATCGAATATTAAAAACTTCAATAGAAACAATCTTCATGAGGAAATAAGCGACCGATGTATGAATCGGTGATTGGGACCAGTGATGGGCAACAAACTACTTCCAAGTAGTTAAACTTTTCTGTAGTTACATTTACTTTTTAGTAGTTAAACTATGTAGTTAACTACTTTTTGTCAGAGGTAGTTTAACTAAAGTAGTTAAATACTGTAAAGTAGTTAACTACTTTTAACTACTTTTTTCTATGAACTTGTACACTAATACATTGCATTGCTGTATTAGGCCTCACATGATCACCATTAATTATGTTCACCATCTAATTTATTAAATAAAGCCATGACAAATTGTTTTTTTAATTTATTAATGAAAAGACACATATTTTATAAGTTAAATATCCAGTCAATCAATCTACTTCAGACGGTGTCAAACATCGTCTTATTACCTGTAGATGATTATCTTTTGAGTACATGACGCAGGAAAACAAGCTTTTCAAACATACTGTCAGACACTTTGCACCGTCTTGGCACTAATATTTGACCTGCACAACTGAACAGTTTCTCAACAGCAGCACTGCTTGGTGGACTTGTATTAAACTTGAGAAAAACTCTTGTTAGATGAGGATACATGAGCAGTGAGTTTGTTGTTGAGTCATTTGAAGCCAGCTCTGCGTAAATTATTATACAGGCTGTTTTAATTTTTTTAGACTTTAACTACTTTTAGGTAGTTAAACTAATTCTAGTTAACTACTCTAAAAAGTAATTAAACTATTCTTTAACTACCGGTTACTTTCGGGTAGTTAAACTTTTTGCCTTAACTACTCCCATGTAGTTAAACTAGTAGTTAACTACTAAAGTAGTTAAAAGTAGTTAACTACTGCCCATCACTGATTGGGACCGGAAGGAACATCTTTGATGCAGATAAAATAGTCTGAGCAAAATAAACGGTCGTTTTATACATTTGCAGTGAAAACGTATAAATTAGATTCAAGAAAAAATAGGGGATATGGACACCGGATTGCCGGGAGATTGAGGGTTCAAAAGATTGGGGACTAGAAGATGAACAAATCAAGAGATCGGAACATCAAGAAAATATAAAGATAAGGATTGGGAAATAGACTGATCTGCGCATGGGATGGGTGGGGTCTGATTTTGATTTCGAGGAAAGTGCAAGAAAATCTCTCTAAAGGTAGTAAACACGCAGTGACCGGGCGTCACCGGAGAGGGGTAGTCATCGTAGTCATCGTAGTTATATTTTTTTTCAATTTAGAAAAAGCATTCAACGTTCTTAAAAAAATGCTCGGTGACCGCATCTCATTTTGGTCCTACCAAATTATCACAAAGAATAATTCACATTATAATGAAAAGTTAAATTTAAAGTTTTATTCCGAAATGAGGGCTTGAAAGTTTGAACCTTCAAAATCAGTCTCTAACTACACCTATTGATCTGCGAAACATGGTATCGGGAAACAGAAACACTGAAAGATAGATAGAAGCGCAAGGAAATCATAAGTTACAAAAATAGCATGTAAGCCATAAAAAACGAGATTTTTTCACAAATTCTTTATATTTCAAGATTTGCCGGCTTTTCATTTATGCAAACTTTTCTATTAAAACAAAAATTTTTGAATTTATATATGCAAACATATATTTTATTGTATTGTTTTGTTTTTGTTTTGAACATAAATAAAAATAAGTAACTAAATGTGTTACTTTAAGCGCTAAACTCGAGAACGCTGGACCAAATTCTTCTAAATTTTGACACAACATGGTACTCATTAAGAAAAAAGTTTTTATCTATTATTTTAAATCGGCTCATCATTTCATTTTTTATGACCAAAAAACCTTCTAGGCCAAAAGTCCCTATGTACGAGCATCAAAGGTTATTGCATAACCAAATTCAAATTATGTTTATGTAACAAAGTTTAGAGCAACTTTAACCAAATCTATTTTACGTTTTATGTGCAAAACAGTTAGGATGGAGATAAAAAAGAAGAGAGTGGGAAAGCAAGCGGTAGAACGAGCGAACGAGAAAGCGACTGGGGATAGAAACAATAGCGAGAGAGAGGAGAGAGGGAGAGAGAGAGAGAGAGAGAGAGAGAACAACTGTAGAAAAATTTCTAAAGAATTTAATTTAAAAAAACTTCAAAAAAATTTCAAACTTTAATGGAATGCATTGTCATGAAAAGCGAGCCTATATTTCAAATTTCAGATTGATTGGATGACGGAAAGTTAGTTATTTTTTACTTTCAATGTTTTGCAAACATTCAAGCCAAATAAGCAAGCAAAACCGGCGATGAAGTTAATATAAGGAATTTAAAAAATAAAAGTTGTAAATATGGGTTTCGGGCCGGAGAACTAGTTCAATTTGATAAACAAATTAGGGATTTAAACAATTAAGAGTTGAGTAAATAAAAGTGTGTAAGAAGCGTAGCCATGTTTTCATTTGTTGCACAACTGATTCCGCCTTAATTAAAATTTAGTAAATTTATCGCACTTGAATTCCAATTTCTGTTGGTTTATGATGTCCTCTAGAGGCTCTAGTCTATAGCAATAAACTTGTACGAATGAATCCGCTTCAGTTATAGTAAAATCTGATGAGTTGATGCCCTTTCTGCCAACAGCATTAGCGGTTCGTGATCTTTTCTAGAGAAAATAACCAACGTCAGAGAATTGAAAAAAAGTTAATCAAACAACGACAATTGTGATTCCGACGATGGTGAAGAAATTGATGATAGTCAATTTTTGAATTGGTCCGACATACATATTTGATGTTGAAGTAACAATTGCTTCAAAATTACTATAGAAGATGTTAGAGAAAAACTGAGTTTTGTCCTAGACATCAAAAATAGAAAAATTTATTTAATTACAATAGCTGAAATATATTCAGAGTTGAGAGTGTCGATGACAAAATAATTAAAAGATCTGTTTAGATCTACAATTTCCATACTTAGTAAAAGACTTACAAAACAAAACTGGTAAGAATTTTTTAGACAATTACTGCACTTTGGTAACTGCTGAAGCAATTCTGAATTTAGCACTAAAAAACAATTATCTCAAAGCTCTCATTTTTGGCACACATATGGTAGTTTTTATGGTTATTGGAAAAACGCAATTCACTTATGTTTGCCGTTATCTTTTTTCTAACTGTAACAACTTTAAATTTTCTTGTGAAAAAATTTTTTTTACACGAAGTTAAAAACTCATTTATGAACTTTTAACACAAAGGCTAAATGTAAACGGAAACATGATGACAACGTCAGAAAATGTCAGGCAGCACTACAGACTTGCAATGCACTGAATTTAAAAGAAAAATACAACTTAAAACCCACATGTTTTTAACAAAAAAGTAATTTGAACTTGAGCAAGTAGCTAGAAGTAGATCCGATTGAGTTTTGTTTAGAACCACGGGTTATTGTACAAATGTTCTGGAAATTGTACACAAATCATCAATGAGAGTGATACCAGCTAGTCTACAGGCAAACAAACTTTTTCTGCAGGAAGTTAAAATAATTTTTTTTTTATAAAAAATCAGATAATAAATAAAACTCTTTCAAAACTTTTTTCATAAAAAAGTTATTTTACTAAAACAAATGATTAACAAGTAAATTAAAAACGAATTTTTAAAACCAATGCTCTTATATGTAATTAAAACACAAATTTTGCAATCAATTTTTTCTTATATTACTCTTTTATTTTATATTAAAGTCGAAATATCTTAATTATATCGAAATATCGAAATTAATTAAAATTAACTAAATTAATTGACTTACTGTAAAACTAATAATTGAATATTGCATTGTCTTCTATTTTGAGCATGTATGCAAAATTTGAAAAAAATCTATCGTCAGGAAGTGACTCAAAAATTGATTGCAAGATTTGAAACAGACAGAGAAACAGACAGACAGAGAAACAGAGACGACGAGTTAATAAAAGCATTGGTAAAAAATGTTTATGTCAAATTGTCTTGGTCATGAAACCCGATCTCAATCCTGAAATCCCGGGATTGACGAATTTTCAATCCAGAAAAATTCGGGATTTGTAGCGTATGTCTCTGCATCTCCTCATAAAATCAAGTTTGTAAAACCAGAAACTAAACTTAAATGCAATATTATTGAACGTTGGTGAGCTTAGTAACTCTGCAAATTTCTAAGCTAAAAACTGAAAACAAACAGAAAGATAACAATTAATTCAGAAATATAGAAAAGGCGCCAACCATCCATCGCACACGGAAGAAAACCCAATGGGCCGTTCTGTGTGTATATAAGAGACCTGTGTGTATATAAGAGACCTGTGTATATATAAGAGACCTGTGCGTATATAAGAGGCTAAAAATCTCGTCAACTTACCGAAATCTTTGATTTTTAATAATTTCAATGCATTAATGGCAATACAGTAAATAGAAACTGAATATGAATCAGCAAAATTATTTAACTCAATTTCTTACCAATAAAAAAATGCATTTGGTCCAAAACTTGACGACCGTTGAAAATAAAAAAGGCGCCAGATACTTGTCGAGCGAATTTTCTGATTGGAGACATTTGAACACTAACGACACGACAAGAAATCATAGATATCAAGTTAACTTCCCTCCCAGTACTTCAACCATTTCTGCACTCGCGAGTAGACAGCACATCAAACGACCCATGAACGCTTTCATGGTTTGGTCAAGAGGACGTCGTCGCCAGATGGCCATGAACTTTCCAAAAATGCACAACTCTGAGATATCGAAACGTCTGGGAGTGGAGTGGAAAGCTTTGAATCAAGATCAAAAAAGACCATTTATTGACGAAGCCAAAAGACTGAGAGCGGCGCATATGATAGACTATCCGGACTACAAGTACAGGCCTAGAAGGAGAATCAAGCCTGGTTCAGAAATATACACAAAACATTGTAAGTTGTTGTAGCCACATAATTTAAAACGTTCAACTTTTACTTATAAAAGGTTTTTTAATTAAAATATACTGGCGGGGCTACCTAATTTTTTTTTATTTTTTGTCAAGTTTTTTGCCGATTAAACTAATATATAAAGAGTATTTTTTAATTGCTTAAAACTTCTTCAACGAAATCAAACTCCATAGAGAACACTGGTGATATTTTTAAAGCGTTTGTCTGTCTGCCTAAAGGTCGGTGGTTCGTATCTAACCGGCTTCACAAATATCTACTGGCGGATCCTGGGGACCAACCGGGCTATGGTTCCCCTTTGTCAAACTGCAGGGGACCAATCCGGCTAATCTTATCCAGCGAATTGAGAAAGGCAATGGAAAATTAAAGAGATAAAAAGAAAAACAAGAGTGAGATGAGATACTTAAAATTTAACAGGCTAGGCTGTACACATTGAGGAGAAAAATATTAAAAAAAATTAGGAGTTTAGCAGAATAGATGTCTATAGTGGAGAAAAAAAGAAAGAAATGCTTAATTAGTAAGGAAGTTATTACAAATTAGGATGCCACATCGAAAAAAAGAAAAAGGAAGCTAGCGGAAGAGATTGACCACACGGAGTTTAAGTGAATGCTCTAACGTGCATTAATATTACTTTTGAGTCATGACAGATAGCAAATTTTAATTTTCACATTTTTTTATTCAAACACGAAGCGCGTTTTTGTTGTTTTCAAATTTTAATCATACATAGCTATATTGAGTGCCTCGCGAATATAACTCCTTTTACAAACCTTATAGGTTAGTTGATGCGTTTCCGTTAAGGCGGCAACACAAATAAAGGCAAAGTAATTTTTAAAGAAAGGAAACTTGAAAGATTTGCCAGAAAAAGCTGCTCATAGGTTTCAGTTATTATTTTAGTGTTACGTAATTGATTGATTAGACAGATTTTAATTACACTACAGTTTTTGTAAAGCTTGTAAATTTTACCTAACACTTTAATTTTACTTTAAGAGCAAAAAATTGAAGTTTCCTACTCTGGCGGTGATAATCTTGATTTCTAGTTACATTTATAAATTGTAATAAATGTCGTTAAAAAAACTTGCAATAAATTAAAAGCCGGCAAATCCTTAAATATAAAAAAATTATGAAAAACCTCGTTTTAACGGTTTGCTTGTTTCTCTCTCGCCTTTTTCTCTAGTCGTAACCTTAGCTCTTCTAACCCTAGGGTTAGTGTACCCCTTATAATTGGGGTACGGAGTCTAAACTTTTTTAAACCTTATCCCCTATAAGAGGACTACATCCTTACCAAATTTTGTTTAGATTGCTCTATTGGTTCGGATGTGATAAGCATTAAAAATTCCTAACTCTAGTCACGTGGACAGTTATGAAATAATGAGAGTTTTACTAGTTTTACCCTCTTTAAAAAAAGTTTTATTTTTTCAAAATTCCGTTATACGAATTTTATTTTAATTTTAAACTTAAAAAAAAACATTGATGATTTTTTTATTCAGCAACTCCAGCTTTGCTTCCATGTCATGCTCGAGGGTTTTGCAAAGAAAATGAACCAAACAGAAAATCTTTTGTTTCTTTTTCATCTACCGACAAAAAAGATGATAACATGCTCTTGAAGGCAAAAGAGAGCAAGAAGGAAAACAATTTCAATTTGCCTCCACAAAAAGCTTGTTACCGTCAACGAGCCGAAATGTCAGTCCATCACCAGAAGCCGACGGAAGATCACGGATACATTCATTTGAAAAAACACTTGTCGGAAAAACTAAATTATGGAATGAACAGCAGACATCTAGTTAATGAAGAAGCGCAACTGAAAATGAATTTGTCGACCCCATCGTGGTGTCAGTTTTACCATTCTATTCCTCAGTTGTCTGAATCGTTTTTGTTCTGGTTGTTCTTGACGCACGGAAATAATAGACTCGTGTAACTTATTTGCTGATTAAAATAAACAATAAACTTATTTAAAAACTGCTTTGGTCATTTTAGTTAATTTTTTATCTTGTAAGATTATTATCTTGTAAGATTTGTATTTTGTAAAATTTTTATCTTGTAATATTTTTATCTTGTAATATTTTTGATCTTGTAAGATTTTGATCTTGTAAAATTTTTATCTTGTAATATTTTTGATCTTATAAGATTTTCTATCGTGTAATTAGAACCGAATTGCTTTCAACGAATTCACAAGCTACATTATTGAGCTTTACCATCTTGTTATCGAAGAATAACATTAACAAGTAAAACGTTGAAACTTTGTTTCTCACAAATCCTTTATACTTTGTGTTTCAGCAGTTTCTGTTTTTTTTTGTAAATCATTTATGATGATGATGATAAGTCTGTAAAATAGAAAAATATTGTCCACGGTCTTCTAGATACTTGATACTACAATACGTCGCAGAATTAATAACTTTCATCAGCAACTGCAAGTTCCTGAACAGTGTAAAATTCATTTCTTGACTTTTGGCGTAGCCCTATATAATTCTCTCTGAATCAAAGAAATGTTTTGGTAGGCTATAACAATATCAATGGTAAATTGCCTTGTAACAGTGTATTAAACCACTTTGTATATCCAAGTATCTTAGTATATATCTAACAGTTCGAATTGCAATAATAATTTATTACTAGGGCACATGCCGTGCGTGGGTACCCCCGTAAATCCATTACTGGCTACGACTACCCACTCTCCAGTTATCAGCTTTTTTGGAAAGAGTGTGTAAGGTTTTGGAATTTTTTGGAGTAATTACAGCTACACATCAGCAATTTTAGAAACGTTTAGCATAAGAAAATAAATAAGTAGGTTTTATTAACATTATCTTGATAGTTTGGTGAGCAACAGTTAGATTTATTATATTTAAGTTGTCTTGGGACCAGGGGCGTCATTTCA
The DNA here is from genome assembly GCA_963978895.1 of Erpobdella octoculata. Classification (NCBI taxonomy): domain Eukaryota; kingdom Metazoa; phylum Annelida; class Clitellata; order Hirudinida; family Erpobdellidae; genus Erpobdella; species Erpobdella octoculata. The sequence continues at coordinate 11,195,227 of OZ022242.1, forward strand.
GCAAATCCTTGGGGGGGATGTTTATAAAACCCACCGATTCCAAAATTGTAACTTCCTAATGCTAAACTTTTCTTCACAAAATATCTGATAACCAGCGGGGAGGGGGTTGTCGTAGATGTGTTTCCAAAAATTTCAAAACCTTATAAATTTTTTATTAAAAAAAACTCAGGACTGGAGGAGGGGATAAATTTGGGACTAGTTTTGGTGAAACTGTGAGACCGTTAGTCCATTGACTAGTTGGATAGCTACTAGTTGAAATAAGCAGCTAGTTGACCATTTCCAATAATTTAAACGTACACGAATTTACTAAATTTGCATGGTTTAGAAGTCACTAGATAGAAAACTGGAACTACAAAATATTGCTTTTCAAATATCTTTGTGGTAGGAGCAAACCCGGACTAGCAGGTCTCCTGGCTAACTGGTGAGAATGTTACGGGTGTTCGACCCGCAATCCCAAAGTTTAATACTACCCAGTTTTTTAGATACCCGAGGCCAAACCCGAATCCACCCCAAATTTTGAGATTTGAAAAATTAAAGCCCGAACCTCAAATTGAAGCACAAACCCGGAGTTCACAAAATTTGGTACATTCATTAAAATCTAGTAATTTAAAAATGTTTTCAGGCAGGTTGTTTTTATGAACATTTTTTATTCAGTCTATTTTGTTTACCCTTATATTAGTAGCGCCTCTGAAAAGTTGCTTGGATAGAATGCTGGTTGATTGAGCAGCTAAACAGCTAAAAAACGTTTAGTTATAATAGCCAAGTTTGTGACGAAATGGTTGAATTTGTTCATTTTGCTAAGTCCCGAGACTTTAAAACACCAGCTTCTCTTGCTGTTTCAATTCAAAAAGAAGATCTCAATGGTGCTTTCTCAAATGTTACAATCGCGCTGCGCATATACATATGCCTCATGGTTTTGAATTGCTCTGGAGAAAAATCATTCAGTAAGATGGCCCTAATAAAGAACAACTGTTCGGCACCCCAGTCCACAGAACAGCTTTTTTTGGGGCGAGAAGTAGGAGATACAGGATACAGAAGGTCCCATTTCCGCAGCAAAGTTATAACAAAAATGATTTGTCAAAGTGGTAGCCACTCCGACTTTGGGCAAGAGATACACGAGATTATTCCATTGTAGGTACCCTACAGGCCCTACAGTTGATTAAAGATTACTTTGTCAGAAGCGTTCATTAAGCAATATTAAATCAAAAATAGTTTAAAATAATTAGATTCGATTTTAAAGAGGCTTTATATAAACTGGGTTACCTACCTTTACTGTAAGATTAATGAGTCAATATATATCTGATTATCATGGACAACGGCTGTTCAATTTCATTTGAGAGAGCGAGCAGGTGCGCTAAAATAAGGTTCCGTAGTTTGCAGACTCTACATCTACAGTGTAATGTTGTAGAGAAGTGTTGTGGCGTTTACCCGCTGGATTGACACTGCGGTAAAGCTAGCAGACACTCGTAACACGGTGAAAAGCTTATGAAATGCACGGGGAAAGCTAGCAGACACTCAAATTATTTTATTTAAATATAAAAAAGAAATATCGGTAATGTTAGACAATTAAATTTTAAAACTGATAGGGTTGAAATAAAAAACCGACAACAACAATTTGAAAAGATATTTGAGATTTAATTTGCATTTACCATAAAGTAAACAAAAATGTACGGAACCACCAATGTTTTAGGAACTCATTTTCAGTTACTAAAACGTTTTATAAATAATTTTAAGCTTCTATTTTAACTTTATTTGTATTCTTACAACATATACAAAATTCAAAACTTAGAACCAAAGCGGACTCCTTACTGATTTACAACCGATGTTCCAGAACTTATATCTCGGTAACTATTATTGTCAAATTTTTTATTTAAATTTTAAAATTCAGTTTAATCATGTATCAACAATGTATCAAAAATTCAGAAGCCGACAATTACTTTTACTACCTAGCAGACACTCAGGTAGTAGACCCCTCTCTGATTTACGCTTTAACAACACCGATGTTGCAGAGCTAATATCTCGGTAACTATTATTGTCAAATTTTTTATTTAAATTTTAAAATTCAGTTTAATCATGTATCAATAATGTATCAAAAATTCAGAAGCCGACAATTACTTTTACTACCTAGCAGACACTCAGGTAGTAGACCCCTCTCTGATTTACGCTTTAACAACACCGATGTTGCAGAGCTAATATCTCGGTAACTATTATTGTGAAAATTTTTATTTAATTTTAAAATTTAGTTCAATCATGTTTCTACAAAATATCAAAAATTCAGAAGCCGACAATTACTTTTACTACCTAGCAGACACTCAGTTAGTAGACCCCTCTCTGATTTACGCTTTAACAACACCGATGTTGCAGAGCAAATATCTCGGTAACTATTATTGTGAAAATTTTTCTTTAATTTTATAATTTAGATCAATCATATTTTTACAAAATATCAAAAATTCAAAAGCCGACAATTACTTTTACTACCTAGCAGACACTCAGGTAGTAGACCCCTCTCTGATTTACGCTTTAACAACACCGATGTTGCAGAGCTAATATCTCCGTAACTATTATTGTGAAAATTTTTATTTAATTTTATAATTTAGTTCAATCATGTTTCTACAAAATATCAAAAATTCAGAAGCCGACAATTACTTTTACTACCTAGCAGACACTCAGTTAGTAGACCCCTCTCTGATTTACGCTTTAACAACACCGATGTTGCAGAGCTAATATCTCCGTAACTATTATTGTGAAAATTTTTATTTAATTTTATAATTTAGATCAATCATATTTTTACAAAATATCAAAAATTCAGAAGCCGACAATTACTTTTACTACCTAGCAGAGACTCAGTTAGTAGACCCTTCTCTGATTTACGCTTTAACAACACCAATGTTGCAGAGCTAATATCTCGGTAACTATTATTGTCAAATTTTTTATTTAAATTTTAAAATTCAGTTTAATCATGTATCAACAATGTATCAAAAATTCAGAAGCCGACAATTACTTTTACTACCTAGCAGACACTCAGGTAGTAGACCCCTCTCTGATTTACGCTTTAACAACACCGATGTTGCAGAGCTAATATCTCGGTAACTATTATTGTCAAATTTTTTATTTAAATTTTAAAATTCAGTTTAATCATGTATCAATAATGTATCAAAAATTCAGAAGCCGACAATTACTTTTACTACCTAGCAGACACTCAGGTAGTAGACCCCTCTCTGATTTACGCTTTAACAACACCGATGTTGCAGAGCTAATATCTCGGTAACTATTATTGTGAAAATTTTTATTTAATTTTAAAATTTAGTTCAATCATGTTTCTACAAAATATCAAAAATTCAGAAGCCGACAATTACTTTTACTACCTAGCAGACACTCAGTTAGTAGACCCCTCTCTGATTTACGCTTTAACAACACCGATGTTGCAGAGCAAATATCTCGGTAACTATTATTGTGAAAATTTTTCTTTAATTTTATAATTTAGATCAATCATATTTTTACAAAATATCAAAAATTCAAAAGCCGACAATTACTTTTACTACCTAGCAGACACTCAGGTAGTAGACCCCTCTCTGATTTACGCTTTAACAACACCGATGTTGCAGAGCTAATATCTCCGTAACTATTATTGTGAAAATTTTTATTTAATTTTATAATTTAGTTCAATCATGTTTCTACAAAATATCAAAAATTCAGAAGCCGACAATTACTTTTACTACCTAGCAGACACTCAGTTAGTAGACCCCTCTCTGATTTACGCTTTAACAACACCGATGTTGCAGAGCTAATATCTCCGTAACTATTATTGTGAAAATTTTTATTTAATTTTATAATTTAGATCAATCATATTTTTACAAAATATCAAAAATTCAGAAGCCGACAATTACTTTTACTACCTAGCAGAGACTCAGTTAGTAGACCCTTCTCTGATTTACGCTTTAACAACACCAATGTTGCAGAGCTAATATCTCGGTAACTATTATTGTCAAATTTTTTATTTAAATTTTAAAATTCAGTTTAATCATGTATCAACAATGTATCAAAAATTCAGAAGCCGACAATTACTTTTACTACCTAGCAGACACTCAGGTAGTAGACCCCTCTCTGATTTACGCTTTAACAACACCGATGTTGCAGAGCTAATATCTCGGTAACTATTATTGTGAAAATTTTTATTTAATTTTATAATTTAGATCAATCATATTTTTACAAAATATCAAAAATTCAGAAGCCGACAATTACTTTTACTACCTAGCAGACACTCAGGTAGTAGACCCCTCTCTGATTTACGCTTTAACAACACCGATGTTGCAGAGCTAATATCTCGGTAACTATTATTGTGAAAATTTTTATTTAATTTTAAAATTTAGTTCAATCATGTTTCTACAAAATATCAAAAATTCAGAAGCCGACAATTACTTTTACTACCTAGCAGACATTCAGTTAGTAGACCCCTCTCTGATTTACGCTTTAACAACACCGATGTTGCAGAGCAAATATCTCGGTAACTATTATTGTGAAAATTTTTATTTAATTTTATAATTTAGATCAATCATATTTTTACAAAATATCAAAAATTCAAAAGCCGACAATTACTTTTACTACCTAGCAGACACTCAGGTAGTAGACCCCTCTCTGATTTACGCTTTAACAACACCGATGTTGCAGAGCTAATATCTCGGTAACTATTATTGTGAAAATTTTTATTTAATTTTAAAATTTAGTTCAATCATGTTTCTACAAAATATCAAAAATTCAGAAGCCGACAATTACTTTTACTACCTAGCAGACACTCAGTTAGTAGACCCCTCTCTGATTTACGCTTTAACAACACCGATGTTGCAGAGCTAATATCTCCGTAACTATTATTGTGAAAATTTTTATTTAATTTTATAATTTAGATCAATCATATTTTTACAAAATATCAAAAATTCAGAAGCCGACAATTACTTTTACTACCTAGCAGAGACTCAGTTAGTAGACCCTTCTCTGATTTACGCTTTAACAACACCAATGTTGCAGAGCTAATATCTCGGTAACTATTATTGTCAAATTTTTTATTTAAATTTTAAAATTCAGTTTAATCATGTATCAACAATGTATCAAAAATTCAGAAGCCGACAATTACTTTTACTACCTAGCAGACACTCAGGTAGTAGACCCCTCTCTGATTTACGCTTTAACAACACCAATGTTGCAGAGCTAATATCTCGGTAACTATTATTGTCAAATTTTTTATTTAAATTTTAAAATTCAGTTTAATCATGTATCAACAATGTATCAAAAATTCAGAAGCCGACAATTACTTTTACTACCTAGCAGACACTCAGGTAGTAGACCCCTCTCTGATTTACGCTTTAACAACACCAATGTTGCAGAGCTAATATCTCGGTAACTATTATTGTGAAAATTTTTATTTAATTTTATAATTTAGATCAATCATATTTTTACAAAATATCAAAAATTCAGAAGCCGACAATTACTTTTACTACCTAGCAGAGACTCAGTTAGTAGACCCTTCTCTGATTTACGCTTTAACAACACCAATGTTGCAGAGCTAATATCTCGGTAACTATTATTGTCAAATTTTTTATTTAAATTTTAAAATTCAGTTTAATCATGTATCAACAATGTATCAAAAATTCAGAAGCCGACAATTACTTTTACTACCTAGCAGACACTCAGGTAGTAGACCCCTCTCTGATTTACGCTTTAACAACACCAATGTTGCAGAGCTAATATCTCGGTAACTATTATTGTGAAAATTTTTATTTAATTTTATAATTTAGTTCAATCATGTTTCTACAAAATATCAAAAATTCAGAAGCCGACAATTAATAATAATAAATAATAATAACATGGTTTAAAGTGGTCCAGAAGACTAAAGAGCCTGTGTGATAACCAATACTGGTTAAAAACCAATTTGTCCAAGCATCACTTTAAAATGTTTAATCGACTCAACAGAAACTGCTTCTTCACTCAGCTGGTTCCAGGCATTGATGACTCTGCTGCTGAAGAATCTCTGCTTAAATTTCCCCTCCGATTGTTCGAAGATCTTGTACCTGTGACCCCGTAGTCCTACTCTATTCGCTGTCTGGAAGTATCTTGATGCTGGAAAATCTTCTTTGTTTTTCCTCAGCAGAATAAGGTGTGTGTCGTCAAGGCATATTTATGGAATTTTTAATGCCTTCCCGGCGAATACCCTCTTCCCCGGTGTTTAGTAATTTGTTTCAAATGTTGGTGTTTTGATTTGGGTAGTGTCCTGAAAATGTTGCCTAAAACCAAATCTGGTAAGACTCATTAAAACATATTTATAAAGTTCATAATGTGCACAATATTTCTAACCAGTCTGGCAATTTTAAATAATGTTCAAAAATAGGCTACTATGTATGTAGCAAAAAATTGTACCAAATTATTGTCATTTTTGTTTTCCATGGAAAAACAGAAAACAATATTTTTTAATAATTTAGTGATAACGTTTTTGTACTTTGGAGGTATTTTTATAAACAAACAAGTAAAGGAATAAACGAGTTTTTCAACACAAACTTTTATTTTAATAGGGTTAGAAATACGAAAGATATTCAAATTAGGTTTTTCGGTGTTTTTTTCAATTTAATCATGCATTTTCATCCAATATAAATAAAGCTATGCTAAAAGTTTCAGCTTCCTAACTAATCAAAAAACTTGTTAAATTTTACTTGCAAGATTTACGTACAGAGATTGAATAAAAGTTTGTAAATCTAATGCTGTTGAAATCTGGGGTAGTATAATCTTTCAATCCTTTAAAATAATTCAACTGTGTTTGTCAAATCCCTTATATTATTTTCACTGTGTTCAATCAATCAATAAAAATAAACTTTACTATGATTCAGCTACCCGTTCTCCGTGCCCCACGCAACTCTATTTATTTTAATGGTTCCATCATCTGCCATTTTAGTACAAAGCGATTTTTTCCAATTTAATCTCTAACGCAGTCGTCATTCTTCAACCTTATATCCTTTATATTTATTAGATCGACCTGAAAACTGAGAGACGACTGACTTTTTTCCCAATGCTTTTATCTTCTCGTCGTCTCTGTTTGTTTCTCTGTCTGTTTGTTTCTCTGTCTGTTTCAAATCTTGCAATCAATTTTTGAGTCATTCCCAATGCTTTTATCTACTCGTCGTCTCTGTTTGTTTCTCTGTCTGTCTGTTTGTTTCTCTGTCTGTTTCAAATCTTGCAATCAATTTTTGAGTCACTTCCTGATGATAGATTTTTTCAAATTTTGCATACATGCTCAAAATACTAAATAGAAGACAATGCAATATTCAATTATTAGTTTTACAATAAGTCAATTAATTTAGTTAATAAGCAGTTTGTTTATTTAACAGTCTACAAGAAACCGCAAATTGAATAAAATTTGTCTCATGGGAAGCTAGCTAAGTTGTTTATTTAACATGATGTGGTACTCTGGAAGTTTGCCAAGGTTTGCGACTTTAATATAAAATAAAAGAGTAATATAAGAAAAAATTGATTGCAAAATTTGTGTTTTAATTACATATAAAAGCATTGGGTTTTAAAAATTCGTTTTTAATTTACTTGTTTATTTATTATTGAATCTAAGATAGCATGCAAGCGTAAAGTTTTTCATTATCCGTTATTTCCGACCTACAAGTCAGTTCGATCTGACTTGGAAACCACATACTATTTCAGTTTCTATTTATTTCTATCTTCC
>OZ022242.1:11207940-11282940 GCA_963978895.1 Erpobdella octoculata
TTTGTTCTCAACGCAAACCATTATAAAATAAATGTTAGGCTATAAACAGAAATGCTAAAAATACATGTCTGACTTTCTCAATTACACAGTTAAATAAAATCTAAAATTTTAACATTCAATAAATCAGTCAAGCAGTTCATTATAGTCGTTTCAGGACTGGAGTGTGTGGAAAACACGAAAACATTTCTGATGAAGTCGTTTGACCCACTTGGCACACATGTACATAGTGTTTTTGCTACAATTTTCCAGCTTGTAGCGACCTACTGTTTTCACCTTTTTCAGATTGTGACCTTGGCCATCATAACGAATGTCGGGTAAAACACTTTTTTATGCAACAACCCGACAGTTGCTGAATCTTCCTTATCGTTTTGTTTGTTCAACCATGCATGAATTCATTTAATTTGTATAAAACAATTTAAATAGCTCATAGGGTTTTTTTCAAACAAAGCACTATTGTGGTGTTTCAAACTCGTTATTAACTGTTTTAAAAGTGGCGATTCAAATGACTCATTTTTCCAAGTGCATTTCAATCGTTTTTGGCGTTTTCGTTGCGTGGCATGGAACTGACCGTATTCGCGACCTCCATTTCTTCACCCAAAGAACTGACACAGTCTAATCCTATCTCATCATTAGTGTAATCAACTTCTACATTCCCGGACATATCACAAGGAATAACATTTCCTTCTTTCTTTTGCTCTTCATGAGTCACGTGTTCTGATGCGTCGGGTGGAAGAATGACAAGTATGTCAACCTCAATGCTATCATCATCAAGAATTAGTTCCATAGCTTCTTTCAACGTGAAAAAACTTTCTGTTTGATGCTTTTCATTGTTAAACGTTTCAAACATCTCATTTTGAAATTTACAAAAAAAAACACTATCACCAATTCAACTACTGCACAACTATAAGCTGAATGCTGAATAAACAAACTTCGACTCGTTCGCATAAACGATCGGAAAATGAGCATAAATGGGTTAGTGTAAACACAATTAAATTTAATTAACGTTTTTGTTAACTTTTGAGTACATTCCCTTTCCATATTTCAAACTTTTGTTATGATAACTTTGATTAAATTAGCACATTAAATTTTTAAATTAATATCGGTCGAAAACCTTGAAAATGCTCACATTCTAACCCAGATTAAACTACTTAATAAAAATAAAAAAATTATTTAAAACATTTTATACAGAGTATTGAAGCTTTCTTAATATAAAAAATCTTTTAACACAAAAGAAATTATAGCTTAATTTTAGGCAACGCCAAGAATAAGTGTGTTCGTAAAACATACGATGGTCTAAAACGGGTTCAACCTGCAATTACATTATAGTTAGGATTATTTCAAAACACATATATGTGATATCCAGCAAGCCAGTTTCGAGCAAATTTTGGAAAAAGTATCTACGATTACCACCCTCACTCCCCAGTCATCAGCTATTATAGGAAGAAAAAGTGTTTAAGATTCTCGAAATATTATGAAATGGGTGGGATTTTTAAACATAGCCCCAAGGTCGGAGCAAATTTTCTCAACGGCAAAAAAACCGGAGGCGAACTTTCCGTAAACCGTGTACCTCATCCTCCCATGCAGAGAACTGTTTCAAGCTCCTGCTAGTTTTAGTCCCGCCCTCCAGGCTCGCCCTACGCTATGTCACTGTAAAGAGCTGGACTTTATATGATGAGCGGTTATATAAACCGCAATTTTGAAGCCATTTTACCTAGTTGCATCCATCTTTATATTTCAGCACGTTTGTTATATTATTCAAAAAATTATATTTGAAAAATTTATTTTTGGCTAGAGCAATTTATAAGGTTTTTCTTTAAACAAAAAAATGGTTTCTAAGTGTCGGTCAAAATCGGCAAAATTTGCTCTTGGTAAACTGGTAAGTGAAATTTGTATTTTTTATATAACAAATGTAAAATATAAACACCCAACCTAGACTAAGATGTTTAATATTTTTAAATGGTTTTATTTAACTTAACTGTGTGTTGTCGCTGGCGCATGCAGACAACAATAGATAAAAGTGGGCAGAGGGATAACTTTCAGAACAGGTTGTCTTGCCTCATTAGGAGTGGATGTGTTGAAAAGCTTTGTTATCATAGGCAAAGCGTTTTTAAAAATAATTTTTCTAAGTCTGTCATGTTTTTTTATCCTAAATTGTTTATAAAAATAAGTTGGTGGTTACTTGGTTTACTGGGTTGAGTCTAACAAATTGATTTTCCGAGGTTGCAATTGTTATAATTTCATGTAGAAACTGTAATTTTATTTTTATAAGCTTATTTAAAATTTTTATTATTTAATAATTGACAATAATTGTAAATGAAATCGAACGACAATTAATATTTTTATTTAAAATGAATGTTTGAATGAATGTATGTATGTGTGTGTATGTATGTATGTATGTATGTGTATGTTTGTGTGTGTATGCGTGCGTGTGTGTATGCGTGTGTGTGTGAGTGCGTGTATGTATCTATGCGTGTATGTATGCGTGTGTGTATGAGTATGTATGCGTGTATGTGTGTGTATGTATGTATGTATGTATGTGTGTGTATATGTGTGTATGTATGTGTGTATGTGTGTATTATGTGTGTATGTATGTGTGTATGTATGTGTATATGTATGTGTGTGTATGCATGTGTGTATGCATGTTAAAATTGTTTGTGGTATTTATATACTTTGGTATTTCAAAGGTTCGTCATTGTGATGGGATATCTTATATAATAATAAAATGAAATCTAATAATACAGTTAATTATTTGAATTAATTTAAATTTATATTGCTTTTTGCAGAAATATCCTATGAAATGGCGGTCAAACTCAAGATCGCTATTTTGGCTCAGACCTTTCTGAAAATTCCTAGAGTTTTCACAAAAAGCTAACATATCCAATTTCACTGATAAATACAACTGGATGTAGAGCAGAACTCAGACAGATCTGATATCATTTTTCCTAGCCTGGAAAGATCGCTCTCCTTTTGCCTTATGACATAGAAGTCTGAAGTTGACGCTATAAAACTGATAAAAACTGTGTTGTTCTTTTGCAGTTTCAAATTGTTTGGTACATATTTGCCTAGTATATCCTTTTCTGAATCACAACTATTTTGGCTCAGACCTTTCTGAAAATTCCTAGAGTTTTCACAAAAAGCTAACATATCCAATTTCACTGATAAATACAACTGGATGTAGAGCAGAACTCAGACAGATCTGATATCATTTTTCCTAGCCTGGAAAGATCGCTCTCCTTTTGCCTTATGACATAGAAGTCTGAAGTTGACGCTATAAAACTGATAAAAACTGTGTTGTTCTTTTGCAGTTTCAAATTGTTTGGTACATATTTGCCTAGTATATCCTTTTCTGAATCACAACTATTTTGGCTCAGACCTTTCTGAAAATTCCTAGAGTTTTCACAAAAAGCTAACATATCCAATTTCACTGATGACTCATTATTAATGACCAGTCATGCTAAACAGCCGTTCAACAGGAGCACTTGATGGAAGAGAAGTATTATATCTTTTGAACAATTTCAAGGTACATGGAATATCAATTTATTCAATATCACGAGAAATATCGCTAAGATACATATCCACCTCCGCAGTTTCATCAGTTTGCTTAAATGTACCTGTAACAAATATAAAAAAATCATCATCTGGCTGAGGTATCTCAACTGAACCATTTTGTTGTTCAGCCTGCATTTCAACCTGCTGTACTCAACTGTACTGCAAGCACTTGCTCATATAACAAATTGCGGGCGTAATATCTTTTATCGTTATCATCGAGCTGATGCACCCATCCGATTTCATTACCAGTTTCTTCATAATTTAACTCTTTATTAACTTCATGATCCCAAAACACGATCTGTGAACTCGCAAACGTTTCCGAAAGAGTAAACGATAATAAAAAGGAAGTTTGTTTACCTTGATATGGCGCGTTGTTAAAATGAACGCGATCATGAATCCAGTGACACACTTTGCTCCTATTGGTCCAGACTCGAGCCATCTTAACGCTTGATCCAATGCTCGAAAATAAAAAGTAACAATTTTTAAAAATCCGTTACTGTTACTTTAAAAAAGTAATTTGTTACTGTGACTTTGTTACAATTTTGAAAAGTAATCTGTTACGTTACTTGTTACTGAAAAAAGTAATTTGTTACTGTAATTCCGTTACTTGTAATTTGTTACTGTAATTCCGTTACTTGTAATTTGTTACTGTAATTCCGTTACTTGTAATTTGTTACTGTAATTCCGTTACTTGTAATTTGTTACTGTAATTCCGTTACTTGTAATTTGTTACTGTAATTCCGTTACTTGTAATTTGTTACTGTAATTCCGTTACTTGTAATTTGTTACTGTAATTCCGTTACTTGTAATTTGTTACTGTAATTCCGTTACTTGTAATTTGTTACTGTAATTCCGTTACTTGTAATTTGTTACTGTAATTCCGTTACTTGTAATTTGTTACTGTAATTCCGTTACTTGTAATTTGTTACTACCCATCACTGGTCATTAAAGATGTATCGCTTAGTAATAATTTTTAAACTCCATGCAACAGATTGTAAAGTCTCGTTCTTCTTCTTTTTATACATTTATTTGGTTCAACTTTTTTTTTATAACTAAATAACTGTAAATATTTTTTAGGGTTCTACACAATCTATCATAAATATCAACTTGCAAATATTTTTTGTAAATATCCTAACTGTAAATAACTCTTAAGTATTTTTGTTAATAATTTTGTAAATATTTTTTAGGGTTCTACACAATCTAACATAAATATCAACTTGGTAATATTTTTTTTAAATATCCTAACTGTAAATAAAAGTATTTTTGTTAATAATTTTGTAAATATTTTTGTAAATGTTTTTGTAAATATTTTTGTAAATATTTTTGTAAATATTTTTGTAAATATTTTTGTAAATATTTTTGTAAATATTTTTGTAAATATTTTTGTAAATATTTTTGTAAATATTTTTGTTAATAATATTTTCTTATTTCATATTATTTTTGAATTTGTGCGTCTTATTGATACAAAACTTTTATCATTCAGAACAATTTTCTTGTTATTGTCATAAAACATCTTCAAGTTTATTTTTTAAAAGAAATTCACAACTTTTTGCATGGTGTACAATGTCTTATTGTTTGAGAAATAATGCAATTGAGCTTTGGTATTCGTAGTTCGTAGGCAGTGGAGGTAAGCGACCGAGAACGAGAGAGCAAGCGAGAGCGGAAAAGCGACCGGGGGCGGGAAAGCGACCGGGACCGGAAAGCAAGCGAGGAAGGAAATGGGAGCGAGTTAGAAAAACAATAGAAAAACATAAAAACCCCGGCTAACGCAGGGATACCCCGCTAGTGTTATAAATAAATAAATAAATATTTAATTAGCATATTATTCCAAGAAATATATCTAGTGTTCATCGTAATGTTAAACATCCGTCCATGGGATAGGCAAAACCAGATGTAATAAATGAAACGTTCTGTCTCCCACACTCGAAGATAACATTCATTGCTACCAAAATATACTTGAAGTTTAAATGTTTTTGCTGTAGAAACATGTAAGAGCTAAAGTTTAAAATTTAAATAAAAAACCTCACAACAATAATTACAGTATATATATATATATATATATATATATATATATATATATATATATATATATATATATATATATATATATATATATATATATATATATATATATATATATATATATATATATATATATATATATATATATATATATATATATATATATATATATATATATATATATATATATATATATATATATATATATATATATATATATATATATAAGTTTTGCGACAACGAATGTGTCAGAAATGGGGTCTATTACCAGAGTGTCTGCTAGGTAGTAAAAGTAATTGTCGGTTTCTGAATTTTTGATATTTTGTAAAAATATGATTGAACTAAATTATAAAATTAAATAAAAATTTTCACAATAATAGTTACCGAGATATTAGCTCTGCAACATCGGTGTTGTTAAAGCGTAAATCAGAGAGGGGTCTACTACCTGAGTGTCTGCTAGGTAGTAAAAGTAATTGTCGGCTTCTGAATTTTTGATATTTTGTAAAAATATGATTGAACTAAATTATAAAATTAAATAAAAAATTTGACAATAAGAGTTACCGAGATATTAGCTCTGCAACATTGGTGTTGTTAAAGCGTAAATCAGAGAAGGGTCTACTAACTGAGTGTCTGCTAGGTAGTAAAAGTAATTGTCGGCTTCTGAATTTTTGATACATTGTTGATACATGATTAAACTGAATTTTAAAATTTAAATAAAAAATTTGACAATAATAGTTACCGAGATATTAGCTCTGCAACATTGGTGTTGTTAAAGCGTAAATCAGAGAAGGGTCTACTAACTGAGTGTCTGCTAGGTAGTAAAAGTAATTGTCGGCTTCTGAATTTTTGATATTATGTAAAAATATGATTGTACTAAATTATAAAATTAAATAAAAAATTTGACAATAATAGTTACCGAGATATTAGCTCTGCAACATTGGTGTTGTTAAAGCGTAAATCAGAGAAGGGTCTACTAACTGAGTGTCTGCTAGGTAGTAAAAGTAATTGTCGGCTTCTGAATTTTTGATATTTTGTAAAAATATGATTGATCTAAATTATAAAATTAAATATAAATTTTCACAATAATAGTTACCGAGATATTTGCTCTGCAACATCGGTGTTGTTAAAGCGTAAATCAGAGAGGGGTCTACTAACTGAGTGTCTGCTAGGTAGTAAAAGTAATTGTCGGCTTCTGAATTTTTGATATTTTGTAAAAATATGATTGAACTAAATTATAAAATTAATTAAAAATTTTCACAATAATAGTTACCGAGATATTAGCTCTGCAACATCGGTGTTGTTAAAGCGTAAATCAGAGAGGGGTCTACTACCTGAGTGTCTGCTAGGTAGTAAAAGTAATTGTCGGCTTCTGAATTTTTGATATTTTGTAAAAATATGATTGAACTAAATTATAAAATTAATTAAAAATTTTCACAATAATAGTTACCGAGATATTAGCTCTGCAACATCGGTGTTGTTAAAGCGTAAATCAGAGAGGGGTCTACTACCTGAGTGTCTGCTAGGTAGTACAAGTAATTGTCGGCTTCTGAATTTTTGATACATTGTTGATACATGATTAAACTGAATTTTAAAATTTAAATAAAAAATTTGACAATAATAGTTACCGAGATATTAGCTCTGCAACATTGGTGTTGTTAAAGCGTAAATCAGAGAAGGGTCTACTAACTGAGTGTCTGCTAGGTAGTAAAAGTAATTGTCGGCTTCTGAATTTTTGATATTATGTAAAAATATGATTGTACTAAATTATAAAATTAAATAAAAAATTTGACAATAATAGTTACCGAGATATTAGCTCTGCAACATTGGTGTTGTTAAAGCGTAAATCAGAGAAGGGTCTACTAACTGAGTGTCTGCTAGGTAGTAAAAGTAATTGTCGGCTTCTGAATTTTTGATATTTTGTAAAAATATGATTGATCTAAATTATAAAATTAAATAAAAATTTTCACAATAATAGTTACCGAGATATTTGCTCTGCAACATCGGTGTTGTTAAAGCGTAAATCAGAGAGGGGTCTACTAACTGAATGTCTGCTAGGTAGTAAAAGTAATTGTCGGCTTCTGAATTTTTGATATTTTGTAGAAACATGATTGAACTAAATTTTAAAATTAAATAAAAATTTTCACAATAATAGTTACCGAGATATTAGCTCTGCAACATCGGTGTTGTTAAAGCGTAAATCAGAGAGGGGTCTACTACCTGAGTGTCTGCTAGGTAGTAAAAGTAATTGTCGGCTTCTGAATTTTTGATATTTTGTAAAAATATGATTGATCTAAATTATAAAATTAAATAAAAATTTTCACAATAATAGTTACCGAGATATTAGCTCTGCAACATTGGTGTTGTTAAAGCGTAAATCAGAGAGGGGTCTACTACCTGAGTGTCTGCTAGGTAGTAAAAGTAATTGTCGGCTTCTGAATTTTTGATACATTGTTGATACATGATTAAACTTAATTTTAAAATTTAAATAAAAAATTTGACAATAATAGTTACCGAGATATTAGCTCTGCAACATTGGTGTTGTTAAAGCGTAAATCAGAGAAGGGTCTACTAACTGAGTCTCTGCTAGGTAGTAAAAGTAATTGTCGGCTTCTGAATTTTTGATATTTTGTAAAAATATGATTGATCTAAATTATAAAATTAAATAAAAATTTTCACAATAATAGTTACGGAGATATTAGCTCTGCAACATCGGTGTTGTTAAAGCGTAAATCAGAGAGGGGTCTACTAACTGAGTGTCTGCTAGGTAGTAAAAGTAATTGTCGGCTTCTGAATTTTTGATATTTTGTAGAAACATGATTGAACTAAATTATAAAATTAAATAAAAATTTTCACAATAATAGTTACGGAGATATTAGCTCTGCAACATCGGTGTTGTTAAAGCGTAAATCAGAGAGGGGTCTACTACCTGAGTGTCTGCTAGGTAGTAAAAGTAATTGTCGGCTTTTGAATTTTTGATATTTTGTAAAAATATGATTGATCTAAATTATAAAATTAAATAAAAATTTTCACAATAATAGTTACCGAGATATTTGCTCTGCAACATCGGTGTTGTTAAAGCGTAAATCAGAGAGGGGTCTACTAACTGAGTGTCTGCTAGGTAGTAAAAGTAATTGTCGGCTTCTGAATTTTTGATATTTTGTAGAAACATGATTGAACTAAATTTTAAAATTAAATAAAAATTTTCACAATAATAGTTACCGAGATATTAGCTCTGCAACATCGGTGTTGTTAAAGCGTAAATCAGAGAGGGGTCTACTACCTGAGTGTCTGCTAGGTAGTAAAAGTAATTGTCGGCTTCTGAATTTTTGATATTTTGTAGAAACATGATTGAACTAAATTATAAAATTAAATAAAAATTTTCACAATAATAGTTATCGAGATATTAGCTCTGCAACATCGGTGTTGTTAAAGCGTAAATCAGAGAGGGGTCTACTACCTGAGTGTCTGCTAGGTAGTAAAAGTAATTGTCGGCTTCTGAATTTTTGATACATTATTGATACATGATTAAACTGAATTTTAAAATTTAAATAAAAAATTTGACAATAATAGTTACCGAGATATTAGCTCTGCAACATCGGTGTTGTTAAAGCGTAAATCAGAGAGGGGTCTACTACCTGAGTGTCTGCTAGGTAGTAAAAGTAATTGTCGGCTTCTGAATTTTTGATACATTGTTGATACATGATTAAACTGAATTTTAAAATTTAAATAAAAAATTTGACAATAATAGTTACCGAGATATAAGTTCTGGAACATCGGTTGTAAATCAGTAAGGAGTCCGCTTTGGTTCTAAGTTTTGAATTTTGTATATGTTGTAAGAATACAAATAAAGTTAAAATAGAAGCTTAAAATTATTTATAAAACGTTTTAGTAACTGAAAATGAGTTCCTAAAACATTGGTGGTTCCGTACATTTTTGTTTACTTTATGGTAAATGCAAATTAAATCTCAAATATCTTTTCAAATTGTTGTTGTCGGTTTTTTATTTCAACCCTATCAGTTTTAAAATTTAATTGTCTAACATTACCGATATTTCTTTTTTATATTTAAATAAAATAATTTGAGTGTCTGCTAGCTTTCCCCGTGCATTTCATAAGCTTTTCACCGTGTTACGAGTGTCTGCTAGCTTTACCGCAGTGGATTGACGGTGGTTTTGTCGTTTCGGTTTTGAATAGTTCTATTCTAAAATATTCTAGATAGTTTTTTTTTAAACTTTGAAACTGTAGGATTTTATTTTTTAAAGTTTTAAAGGTTGTCTTGTTTTTATGTCTTTATAGCTATTTTTAAATGTTTTATGAGACAATTATTAACAAACGGATATTGATATATTTATTATAGTTATTATTTATAACAATAAAAATAAATTTACAACAATAAATTGAGAATGGCTATTGTACATATGAAATGATCTATTGGTTTTGCATGGGTGATTTCATTTCAATGTGTTAGTGTTATAACTAAGCAACTACCTTACCTGGAAATTTGCATTATTGGTTATATTATGTATGATTTAATAAATGTTTGTGGTAACTAATGATCAATGTGTAACATGCTATTTTATATATTTTTTGTTGATCATCACATATGATGCAGTTTACCATCAATTTTTCCATGCAACTGATATGAAACTTTCCATTTTAGTTGATCAACATGTGTTGTTCTAAGAGAAATTTGAAACACAAGTAGTGATTTGAATTTGAAGTTTTATTCTTAATATTTTGTTTATGGTGTTGTTTAGTAATTCATGATTGTACATGCCTAATATATTGTAGATTTTTTCAGGCAATCTCAAAGAATTTTTAACTAAAAATGGGTGTATTTGGCCAAGGGGATGAAACATTCAAAGGACAGAAATATTCAAGTCTTCGTAAACATGCTCAATCTTCAGGACAGCTGTTCAAAGATCCCGAATTCCCTCCTGCACAATCTTCCATCTCAAAAACAGGAAATTTGGGTCGAGGTGTAGAGTGGAAAAGACCGAAGGTTTAACTACTGTTTGCCATTTTTTAATTTTTTTGCTTTAATTTTTGTATGTGTTCATTGTATAATTTTCAATCATATCATATTTGTATTTATATAACATATTTGTGTTTATTTATTTATCAAGATTGTAATAATTTATCAAGTTTGTATTTGTTCATCATGTTTGTATTTGTTCACCGTGTTTGTATTTGTTCACCGTGTTTGTATTTGTTCACCGTGTTTGTATTTGTTCACCGTGTTTGTAATTGTTCATAGTGTTTGTAATTGTTCATCATGTTTGTAATTGTTCATCATGTTTGTATTTGTTCATCGTGTTTGTATTTGTTCATCATGTTTGTATTTGTTCATCATGTTATACATAGAGTTTGTATTTGTTTATAAAGTTTACATAAAAATATTTTTCATTTATGTTTGTTTGTTAAATTATAATTAATTAAAAGATAATTGTTTCTAATTCTATAAGAATGTCTTGCTTTAATGAAAGCACAATATTTTATTGTTTTTGATATATAACTCACCAGCTCACTTGGACTCTCTGCTTTCATCTGCATATATTATATAAGTACTAAGTAGCACTCTTGTGTCCTTCATAATTCTGTTGGAGTATTCATTGATGTTAGTCATCTTGCTTTCACTGAGGTCCTTTGTTAAAAAGTGTTCATATTTAAATATTCTACTTTAAAATACTTTTGTTACTACCGAAATTTCATGTTTTATTTCCCACTGAGTCATATTAGATATAATCAAGCCTAATTTTTATGCAAATGTGATTCTAATTTGTAAATGCAATAAAAATATTTGCTCTATGGATTTTAAAAAATTTTTCTACTTTGATTTTTTTATGGTTTAAGTGTTCAAGGATGTTAAGACTTTGATTCTAGTAGTTTGTTATTCTGTCTCAAATTAATGTTTCAAATTAATAAATTTCTTTCATGACCAAATTTTGTTTTTAATTATATATATACAACAGGATATTTGTGCCGATCCAAGACTGGTAGTGGATGGGATAAGCAGTCAGGATTTGATCCAGGGAGAGATAGGAAACTGTTGGTTTGTTGCTGCTTGTGGATGCCTTGCTGTTGATAAAACAGTTTGGGCACAGGTAATAAATTAAATTTTCCAGCGATTTGATGATGTTTTTGTTATGTTTAACATAAAAATCAAAGGTTTTCTTGCTCATTTAGTAAGGTTTTCTTTTATAAATTCTTTTATACCATGTTTAAGATTAACTACTTGTCAACGTTAGCAGTTTTATTGTTTTAAATTCCGAATTTAACTTTACTTCAAAAGTTAGCAAAACTAATCAATTTAAAAAAATGATTAATTTTAAATTTGTTATTAATAATAAGTTATTATTTTTAGTTTATATTTCTGAAACTTTCCTGACAATTGAATCAACAAATTCTTATAAAATCTTGATGCACTTACCCAGCATCAAAATAACAAGTCAATTCTCTTAATTGTATTATTATTATATGATGCATATTGCATCTGAAAAATAAAACTTCATGCTCTGAAAACAAACAAAGGCTCTGTTAAATTGTATTTTCTATCACAAATTTAATGATTTCTCTAAAAGAGTTTATTGTTTTTCAGATAATTTCAATAGAATTTACATAAAATTATGATTATTTTTAACTAAATTCCCGATATTGGTGAAATATAGAAATTTCGTAAGAGCCTCAGAACTGGTTATTATCTCATGGTATTAAAAGATTGGTTAAATTTTAGTAATTGCACATTTTGCAAAAGTTGTACATTTTGTCCCTGGATGGATAAATGAATTATTAAAAAGATACTGACTTGACTACACAGTTGCACCAATCATGCAGTCTGTATTTTCAATGGAAATATTTGCTCGTGATGTGAACACAAATTTAGGTTTTTTATTAAAAATCTCTCTATATACATCTGCTGCTTGCTACTGCTAATTAGTACATATTTTTACTATAATATGCATACCAAATATCCTAGATTTAGCCATTTTTAGATTTAGCTAAACATGAAGAAATGATAAAGTTACAAAGTCAGAGAAGAATTTGTATGGAAGACTTATGTTTAAGACAATATTATATTGAAGAAATGATTTTAAAAATTTATCATCAAGCCTATTGCACCTGTCTATATTAATCGGACAAAATTAATTATAGCGCATATGCCGCATTCCACACTTACAACCAGAGCCTAAATAAACATGCTTGCCATTTGAAAATACATGAGTTGAGTTGAGTTGAGTTTGTAATATATGGACGACCCCTTACAACATCCACAAAAAAAGAGAGAGACAGACAGAGAAAGAGAGAGAGAGAAAAGGGGAGAGCAGACTTGATATACAAATAAATAAATAAATAATTTTACATCTTTTTTATCTTTTGACATTTCTTAGTTGTTGAGCAGTTTGCTTGTTCTGTAAACTTTTCTCATTTCATCAACAATAAAGTAAACTGCATGGTTTTTTGTTTCCAAGGCAGGCAGCTTTTTGTAAGAAGAAATGCTTTGGTTATTTTTCAACACTCTCTTCTGGGTTTCTTAAATTTACAACTGTGTTATATTTGATGTGGTTTTATACTATGCAATGCTGTAAAGCTTGAACTTTGTAATTGTAGTGAAATTAGTCATTAGAAAGAATGTTAGGGGAAATTAATTTCCAGAAAAGCTTCTTTTAATCTAGCGAATTAAATTATAACTAATCAACGACAATTTTAATTAATATTCAAATGTTGTTTCATCATTTAAACAATGTACCAGCATACAGATCAGTAAAATTTATAGAATGTAAATTTTATGATATGTTGGCTTCACAGTTGACAGCAGGAGTTTGTTTTGGACACACACACACACACACACACGTGCATTTGTGTGTCAGCTTATGTTCTATAATTAGAATTTATTTTGTTATTTCTGAAATTTCTGTTATATCATGGTGATTTAAATAAAAACAGCAACATAACAGCAAGAACAATAATGATGATTATTATTTAGATATGATAATGATGATGGTGGTGGTGGTGGTGATGATGGTGAATCTGATGATGATGATGATTATAATGAGGCTGCTGATGATTATAATGAGGCTGCTGATGATTATGATGGTATTATTATTCATAAGATGAAGATCTCATAAGTTATGTAATTGTATTCCAGGTTCGTGTTTAGTAATATAACTCTCAAGTTATTTTACTAGCTGATTCAACAATAACAATGATGGTGTTGGTGATGATAATGAGGATAGTGATGATAAGGATGGAGAGGCTGAAGATGGCTACAGTGAAATCGATTATGGTGATGATAACGTATTGATTTTGAGTTTTTAAAAACAATGGTGTTGTTTTTTCAGGTTATACCGGATCTCAAAGACCAGGAATGGGACCCAAAAGAGCCGGAAAAATATGCGGGCATTTTTCACTTCCGGTTCTGGCGCTACGGTGTCTGGACAGATGTGGTCGTTGATGATCTTTTGCCATGCCGGGGAAGCAGCTTAATTTTTGTCCATTCAAAATCTAAAAATGAATTCTGGAGTGCCTTGTTGGAGAAAGCATATGCAAAGTAGTTAATTTTGAGTAATGATGATGATGACGACGCTGATGAGTATGATGGTGATAATGATGAAGATAATGATGGTGATGATGATGATGACGAGGAGGATGATGGTGATGATGATGATGACAAAAAAATGATAATAATTAATAAGGTAGTTAAAAATAGTTAGAAAGACTTTCACTGTCTCATAGACTCCTTGTTAGAATAAAACTATAATTTTTACTATGGATATAATAATAATATAATAATAAAAGTTATTGTGCTGATGATGATGATAGTATTAATAATTGAAAGAGTATTATCATTACTCTGATTATTTAGGTTGTATGGAAGTTATGAAGCTTTGGACGGAGGGGAATTGTCAGAAGCACTTGAGGATTTTACGGGAGGCGTGTCGGAGACGTTTGATCTCCCAGCGGAAGGATACATCGATGATCAAAACAAAAAAGATGAATTTTTTAATTCCTTACAAAAACAACAGGATGACCATGCTCTCATGTCTGCTGCCATCCCGGTAATTTTCTTCTTCGATGCGTTTTATACGAACTTTTCTGGGATTTCTTTTGAATATCATAAAGGTTGAAATTTTGCTTAAAAGTTTATTTTTGTCGTTTTCCTTTTCAGATCACATTTTAATGATTCCCACACTGTTCGATGTTTCACATTTTATAGTTTTTGATTTTCAATAAGACTTTTATCTTGTGACTTTGAATGTTGACTTTTTCTGTATTTACAATTCTGTGAGTTGACCTTCTTTAAAATTTACAATTCTAGTCATTATAAAAACAGCAAATTTTGTTAGTCGTTAGATTTTAAGGGAGATTGTTAGTAAATTAATGGTAGAGGTGCTTAAGATTGAAGTTAGGTTGTATGGAAATATTTAGGATATCCAGGATCAATCAACAGACTTGTCTGATTATAGTTTTATTATTAATTGAAGAGCAATGAAAAAGTAATTTTTTTACATTTCATCGAAAATATTTTCCAACTGTTGATCTTGAATTTTAAACTTTTCCATTTATCTGCTTTATGACTATAATTTATTTCTTAATAGTATTTAAAATGCTTAAAATGATGCAGGCTAAAACAAAAGATGACATGGAGAAGAAAACTCAAATGGGGTTGGTGATGGGCCATGCATACTCCATAACAGCTGTTCGCAAAGTTCCGATGAAAGGGACGGGCCTTTTCAATTTCATCAACAGGGAAAAGTTGCAGATGATCAGACTTAGAAATCCCTGGGGGGGTTCTGAGTGGACAGGAGCCTTCAGTGATGGGTGATATTTTTTATTCGTTTGTTGAAAATGATGGTTTGTTACTCGTATAATGAAAAGTGTTTTTTGGAATGAATATTTTTTATCGATAATAGTTTTTCAATTTGCATATTCATTTTAGATAATCTAAATTTTATGAATCAGTATAATTATTTTATTAATGTAATGTTTTCTTAAAAATTGGTGTAATAGAACTTTATTTTAAAAAAAATTTAACTGAAATCAAATTTAATTTATTAAATTAACAATTCTGTTAATTGCTCTCGCAGATCTGAAGAATGGTCAAAAATTACAAACAAGGAGAGAACGAACATGGGTCTGACATTTGATGATGATGGTGAATTCTGGTAGTTTCCAGTTTTTTTACTCATATTTTTGTTTTTAACTAAAAATTATATAATCAAATGTAATGGTTTTGTCAGTATTTAAACATTGATTTGGTTTTTCCTTTCCGGTTTCTGCAATTCAGGAACAGTTTTTTGATAGCAATGAAAATAAAAGTTTGACATATTTCATGCACTAACAAAGCAATTCTTCCAATGTCTTTTCTTTACTTTTTAGTTAAAATATTTCTTTCAATAAGCTTTTATTGATGAGTGAAACATAATTTTATTTAAAAGGATGACGTTTGACGACTTCATTAAGTATTTTGTCAACGTTGCTGTCTGCCATCTGTTGAATTTGAGCTTCTTCAGTTTCCAAAAAAGATGGTTCTCATCCGAGGCGCATCAGGAATGGACCAATCCGGGGAGGTGTGGGGGGTGCATCAATAACAAGGAAACGTTTCTAGCCAATCCACAGGTTTGTTGTGGTTGGTTGGTTTATTTGAACCAAAATCTACAGGTTTAGAAATGTCTGTCCATGGTGTCATTATTCAATTTATACCTTAGTTTTTATGCCAAATTTGGCAACATCATTATTATAATTTGTTAATTGTCTCTTTGAAACGTTTTATTATTTAATTTTTTGTGTTATATTGTCATTCTCAGTTTGTATTGTATTGCCATCTTCAGATTGTATTATATGGTCATTCTCAGTTTGTATTATATTGTCATCCTCAGTTTATGTTATATTGTCATCTTCAGTTTGTATTATATTGTCATCCTCAGTTTATGTTATATTGTCATTCTCAGTTTATGTTATATTGTCATCTTCAGTTTGTATTATATTGTCATCCTCAGTTTATGTTATATTGTCATCTTCAGTTTGTATTATATTGTCATCCTCAGTTTATGTTATATTGTCATCTTCAGTTTGTATTATATTGTCATTCTCAGTTTGCCTTCACCATGACTGAAGATGAGGATGTGATAATTATTCTAACTCAAAAGAACACTAAAGAAACGGGAGAAGAGAAATCTGTCATCGGCTTCACACTTATAAAGGTGAAGTGTGCTCTTATTTATTTTATGTACAACACCTCCTATACTTATGAGCATTTAAGTAGCATCAAGTTAAAAGCTTATCAATACTTATCATTGAAGTTGAGTTCTACATTGTAAACATGGATGATAGCAATTATTTTTTTTTAGGAATTTTTAAACTGAAAATAAGTAGAATATTAAAAATGACTTTGTTTAAATTTTATTTTCAGCCTGTTTGTTGCATATGTTTATAATTGTTCTATTAAGTATATTCGGTCTATAATTTTATGGGTTGGTATTTCTTTGCAGTCAGTATTGGATGATTGAAATAAGTATGTTGACACCTGGATTATTTATTTGAGCAGAAGGACCTCTAACTTGAGCATCACTATGTCTTACTAAGTGAAGGGTAGCGAGCCATTCCATATTCTCTGTAACCCAAACTCTTTTAAATAAAATAATCATATAACTTCATCAACTGATTATCTACCAGTCTCTTGGAGGAGTTTCTAGCAATTTCCTCCAATTTGTGACCCAAATCATGAATCTCTAGTAAACTCATAATTTTTTAAGGAACACGTTTTTAAAAATAAAAGCACATGTTTTTGAAATGAGTTATCACTCAAGTATATTTAATGCCCAACTTATTATTAATTATTGCCATTTACTTGAGCTCATTTGTTTAGTGGTTCATTAATTTAATATTAAGACCCATGTTGGTATTGTTAGAGCAAGTAATTAGTGCTCATCTGAGAGCATTTTTGCATTACATATTACACATATAATTTTATAATTATTTGGTTTTGTATGAGAACACGAATTTAATTTAGTTATTTTGTAGGTTGTGCACACAATGTGACTTTTTTAAGCATCCTGAATATTTTTAAAATAATTAATTTTGCAATTAGTGAATTGTTGCTGGCTTCAATGTTACAGCTGTTGAAGAGTCTTTGTGCCATCTGATTATCAGCTGCTATTAAATTTTATTATAGAAAACACTTTAAAAGTTGAAATATATTTACAAGTAATATAATAATAATAATCAACATTTTAAGTGCCTGGGCAAGCTACTAAGGTGCCAGGAAACAGCACTTTGGGATCGTACATAGGTTGTTATTTATAACCCAGTCTAAGCTGGTCAAATGTCAAATCATTTACTTAAATTAAAGTGTTCTTTTCCTTATATGTTTTTACAATATAAAAGTTGTTATATTTTGAAGAAAATAAGTTAATTTAAATATTTTTAATAAGAAATTATTGAGAAAACAAATATTGGTATTCCATTAGGTTGGACTAAAAATAATTATAAATATTTTTGGCAGATTGAAGAGAATCGTCGCTACAGAGCCCACAGGATTGCCAACGTGATTGGTTCATCGGTCTTTCGAAACAGCAGAAGTGTTCTGTTGAGAAAGAATTTACTACGTGGCAGATATGCTGTTATTGCATGCAAGTTTGATCCCAATGAAGTCGGAACTTTCATCATTAGGTTTTTCATGGGATGCAGCACTAAGGCAACGTTAGATTATCTTCAGAGTTTATTTGAAATTATCCTGTTTTGAATTTTGTGTGTGTGTCACAATAAAGATTGAAGCAATAGATCACCATTTTGTAGCTACCAAATAATAAATTATTGTTTTGTGACTGAATATTTAGTGATAAGTAAATAGAAAAGTGGTGATTTCATATGCAGTCGTTTAACATCGAATAAAGTTCAAATAAATATCTTTCAATTTTCTAAAAACAATGTTGAAATTAAGATATAATTTTAAGAAACAAAAATCTTGGAATTCTTATTTCCCAGACTGATATGCAAATAATGTATTCGTCATTTCTGTAGAGAACTGATGCTGGAAAAGCCCAGCAAAGGAGCTTGCCCATGTCTTCCGATGCACAGACTTCCAGAAATTGTTACGAGGATCGTAGTCATGAGAGGTGTCAACTTGTCCCGGAAAAACAACACTGATGCAAGTCCGTTGAATTTTTTATGCCAGCGTTCTTTATTTCAATTTCATGTTATACCTTGAAACACCTACAAGATAATAATTTTACTTACAATATTTTGATTATTTAATGTCTTGATATCTTGCTAATAAAAATGTGTTAAATAATTTGATTTTATTTCAGAAATCATTTAATACTTTTTTTAAATTTAATATTGCTCAAAATTATGTTACGGTAAAATCATCTTATATAGCATCTGGAATAACATCAGGATTTTTTATAATTAAACTAGCGGGGTTACCCGGCGTTGCCCGGGGTTTTTCTAATGTTTGTCTCTCTCGCTCCCGTTTCCTTCTCCACTTTCCCGTTTTCGTCGCGTTCCCGGTCGCTTTTCCGCTCTCGGTCGTTTTCCAGCTCCCGATCGCTTTCCCGGTCGCTTTTCCGCTCTCGGTCGTTTTCCAGCTCCCGATCGCTTTCCCGCTCAGAAGTTTTGTTATCGATTTTCTCTCTTGCTCGCGTTTCCTTCCAAGCTTGCTTTCCCGATTCCAGTCGCTTTCCGCGTTCCCGGTCGCTTTCCGCGTTCCCGGTCGCTTTTCCGTTCCCGGTCGCTTTTCCGTTCCCGGTCGCTTTCCCGTTCCCGGTCGCTTTCCCGTTCCCGCTCACGCTTGCTTTCCCGTTCCCGCTCACGCTTGCTCTCCCGTTCCCGGTCATGCTTGCTCTCCCATTCCCGGTCATGCTTGCTCTCCCATTCCCGGTCACGGTTGCTCTCCCGTTCCCGTTCCCGTTCACGCTCATTTTCTCTTTTCCATTCTTTCATAACTTCTGTTAGCCTATAAAACGTAAAATAGATTTGCTAAGACTATATATATATGAATGTTTGTGGGTTAGTTTGTCTATTATAGAAACGGGAAAGCGAACCGGAACGGACAGCGAGCGGGAACGGAAAAGCAAGCGTGAGCGGGAATGGGAGAGCAAACGTGAGCGGGAACGGGACAGGGAACGGGAAAACGACCGGGAGCGGGAAAGCGACCGGCAGTGGTAAAGCGACCGGCAGCGGTAAAGCGACCGGCAGCGGGAAAACGACCGAAAACGGGAAAGCGAACAGGAGTGGGAAAGCAGGTGGGAAAGGAAACGGGAGAGAATGAGACAAACATTAGAAAAACCTCTAAAAAACCCGGGCAACGCCGGGTATCTCCGCTAGTACATACATAAACACACACAGACACACATACATGCACATACACATACATACATACATACACACATACATACGCACATACATATATATATAGTTCCCGCTCGCTCACCCGCTCCGCTCATTTTGTGACGGATTTCAAAAATTTTGTCTCTATATTTGATTCCCCTTGACTCTCAAGGTTGTGTGAAAATTTCATTACGATCGGATGAATGGTGTAGCAATGCATGAATACAATATAAGCATCTGCGTCCCGATATCGTTATCTCGAATTCAATCGAGATTTCAAAACGATACGGGATTCCCGTATCACCATTGAAACGATACAGCCTGCGGAAGAAGTCTCGTATCGATATTAATTGGCGATACTTAAAATTTCATTCTCGATTAAAATCCCGAAAAATATCGGGATTTTTAAAAAATATTTTCCAATAAATATCGAAAGTCATACATATTTAATTAACGATTGTCACAACTGTGAATATTTGCAATTGATTCATCAACATTGATTAATTAATCTACCTATTGACAGAAGTTTATAACTATTATCATACCCACTTTAAATTCGGTTTTCCAGACAGCCTGTAGCCCCATTATTTACTATTTTTAGTCTGGGAACCGGCAGCAAAAAAGCCACGCTCCTCTTAGGCTGCTAGTCGAGCTCTGCATACTACTGATACTACAAGCCCTACAAGGCAATCGTACTCGCTGACATCGATGACTATTATTATTAATGAGAATAATGAGTAATGTAATAGTAGTAATAGTAATGATCATTCTATGTTTATGTTTTGGTTTAGTCTGTTTCATAAACTTATTTTTTCAAATTTGTTACATAGAATTGGAATGATTATTTTAGTGTTTCGATATCCGTAATTGACCGTAATAGTAGCTCATCTAAGATATATCTTTATAATCTCGATGATATTCTTGGTTGTGTGTGAGTATGTGTGTGCCACCTGTAGTGTGCACGACAGTGCCGTAGCCCGTATCGTCTGCAGCTGGAATTCGAAACTTTCTCAGCTTCTTTCTTGCTATTGCTAACCGCATTCGCCATCGCCTATAAATAAACACGCTGGGTTTTTTCACTTTTTTAATTCTTGCATAGAGGCACTTTCTCGTGTTTGTCATCATTATCATGCCGCGTCACTAAATAAAGTAAATAAATACTTTCTATCGGCGGTAGCGTTTTATTTAGAGTCTAAATTTAGACAAATAGATGTACCGAAACTAAACAAATGAAACTTATTTCAAGTTGTAAAAAAAATTAAATTTGGTAAATTTTGAAATTTTTTAATATTTATATATTTTTTTCAATGAATTTCTTTAATGTAGTTATTAATATTGTCTGTTGCGTATAGTTCATCATTCTATGTTATCTCTAGGCAAAATTTCCGCTTCAGTCGAGATCCCGAAATCGTATCGTATCGTATCGATATCGTATCGTTATTGGTCGAAGCGTCTCGTATCGTATCGTTTAATTCGAGGCAAATTTTAGAAATCGTATCGTATCGTATCGTTCCAAAAAAATAACGGGACGCAGAAGCTTAATACAATACCTATATACATACATACATACATACATACATACAAACATTCATTTTTATATATATAGATATAGTTCCCGCTCGCTCACCCGCTCCGCTCCGCTCATTTTGTGACGGATTTCAAAATTTTTTTCTCTATATTTGATTCCCCTTGACTCTCAAGGTTGTGTGAAAATTTCATTACGATCGGATGAATGGTGTAGCAATGCATAAAGGACAAATATATATACAAACATTCATTTATATATATATATAGATTAACTCAATACAATTTTGTAATGGTCGCAATTTTATTGATAGATGTTTTTGTATGCAGATGACGTAAATGCTTACTGCATAATTTCTTGCGAGGGAGAAAAAGTCACAGGGCCATCCTTCAAGCAAACGCCCAACCCTGAGTTCAACACTGCAGCTATCTTTTACAGAAGATCCCCTCAGAGAAAACCAATTGTCATTGATGTGTGCAAGTGTTTACTCGATTCACCTGTTTTTTAAGTTTTAAATTTTTTGTCTGGATGCATCAGTTTTGAGTTTATTTAAACTTTTATGTTGAGAATATATTTTGGTATATATAATTATTTATGATGGGTGAGGTGATGAATCCCCATCTTTGAAGTTTTAACTTGATTATAATTTTCAGGTTTGGAACAGTGGATTGGTTATGGACGATTTTATAGGCAGAATTGTCATCAAGCAGACCGGAGAAATCGACGGAAAAATCGAGGAACTTGCCCTGACGGAGAAGAAAGATCCGAACGTTCCCTCGAACACTGGTAGTCTTGTCATACTCACATCTACCAGTCGGGATCTCCAGGCTCTATAAGAAATTAATAAATTCCATCAGAATTGGTAGTGGTTGCAACTTGCAAATAAATATTAAATTTTCATTATTATCAGATGGTGTCCGGCATACTTTTTGTTTTTATAACTGCTTTATTTTTCTCAGCAAATCTATTTTTCTCTGCGTGATCGGTGTTATAAATCTGCTGTGAAGCTTGACTTGTTTTCAGCTTTCAAACTTTTCAGGTGATTGTAAGATGAAACATCTTGTTGAAGTAACTTGAATCAGTTTGAGTTTCAAAACTTTTGTCATATTAAATGTTCTGCATGGTGCAAGTCTGAGAATTATTTATTTTAACTGACTTGGTATATTCAATTTCATGTTTGGCCTATCATTCCCAGTTTTAGTCCCAAATACTTATATTTTAAAAAGTTTATAATAAAATGTATTTGCTTTTATGTTTTCAGAAATATCTACTTTTACATAGTTAATAGTTAATACTTCCATAAATGTTCCCAGAAAAAAAATGTTAATAAAATACAATTCTCAAACATGCTATTGAGATTCCTTAAAATTCCACTGCCTAGCTTTTAGTGGTACGAGGTCATTTTAAAGCTATATACCAATTATCTGATTTTCTTTACAGCACTGCATACTGGTCTAAACGTATGACCATTCATCAATTACATAGATTTTACACTATGCTCAATTTAATGTAACAATGTCAAATAGGCAAACCAGTTATCCGGTAGCTTATTTTGGTCAGATTTTTATTGGACTTTTTAATCGTCCAGATTTATTTCGCCTATGATCCTAAATTTGTTCACAAGTCACTTCTTTCTCCTATCAGTGTTTTATCATACCGAATAAATGTGGCTTTCATAATAAAATTCAATGTGGTTTTTTATTTACTCCTGCTTCAATTTATTGATTTTATTTGATATTGGTAAATCTTTTGATAATGTTTCAATGATTGAAATAAATGCATATAATTGTTTTATTCAGTTGTTTATTCTTTTATGAGAAGTTATACAATACAAACAAATCAGAATACTTCTACTCTGGACTTTTAATGAGTTCTCTCAAGTAAACTCATCAGAGCTGATTTTGTATCTTGCTCGTGATTTAGCTTACTAACTTCCAATAACATGGGCTACTTACTATACAGTGAATGGATATGAACTGTATTTTTTACAATGGGGCAAGACGCCTTAGCCAATAACAGCATTGTAACCCAAATAGCAAGTGAATTAAAACTTTATGTAAAACAAGTAAATTAAAAACGAATTTTTAAAACCAATGCTCTTATATGTAATTAAAACACAAATTTTGCAATCAGATTTTTCTTATATTACTCTTTTATTTTATATTAAAGTCGAAATATCTTAATTATATCGAAATATCAAAATTAATTAAAATTAACTAAATTAATTGACTTATTGTAAAACTAATAATTGAATATTGCATTGTCTTCTATTTTGAGCATGTATGCAAAATTTGAAAAAAATCTATCATCAGGAAGTGATTCAAAAATTGATTGCAAGATTTGAAACAGACAGAGAAACAGAGACGACGAGTTAATAAAAGCATTGGTAAAAATTGCATGATTTTAACCCTGCTACTATCAAGGGTATAATAACAATTATCTGAATTCGGTGAAATTTTGTGATCAACTTTAAAAAAATTCAAGGGTCTTGTAGAGGGAGGAGATACATTTGTACAGTCACAAAATTTCATCCAATCTGATCATGGGTGTAGCAGGGGCAGCTTTTCAAAGTACCTCTGGGGTCGTTTTTGACCCCATTGGTAGTAGCAGGATTAAAGATCACAAAGCTTATATAATGAAGCACAAAGACAAACAGTACGTGAAGTACAAGTATTCTTGACACTGTTGGTTATATCAGCCACATTATTAGAGTTCCAAGCCTCTGCGTCATAATACAAGTTTATTATTATTTTTGTTAAGATTATGATTTTTCAGGAAATGACTAAATATTGAATACACAAATTATTATATCATAAAATCAATTAATCTATTAAATACCTATGTCATACAAAATGTATAAAATACATATGGTTTGATCATTTTACAATTTGATCCCTGATATGTTCATATATTTTCTCTGTTGACTCATAAATCTGGCTGATGCCTTGAAGGCAACAGGTCACTGAATTGTTTGCGTGCTTGTCATTGGAACAAAAATTTAACAGATTTTCTTTGGAACTATTGATGATGCAGTTGAGTGATCCAACCCTGGACACCAAGTATGAATCATTTGTAAGGCAGGCCAGCTCTTTAAGGTTATGCTTCTCTTCTATATTATATTTTTTAAGATATTTATGGTGAAGCAATGCAATGAGAGACTTTTCCAAGACCTTAAAATAAAGAAAAATCATCTATATATATAAAAATGAATGTTTGTATGTTAATGGCGTTTATGCATTGCTACACCATTCATCCGATCGTAATGAAATTTTCACACAACCTTGAGAGTCAAGGGGAATCAAATATAAAAAAAAATTTGAAATCCGTCACAAAATGAGCGGAGCGGAGCGGGTGAGCGAGCGGGAACTACATATATATATATATATATATATATATATAAAGTACAAAACTATTTCCTTTAAAACATCGTCATATATTGAAAATTGGCTGAAAAAATACAATTTCAAATTTCAAATCTTTCTATCGAATTAATTATGCCACCTAAACGAAAAGCTATTGATTCCACAGTTTATTCGGGAATGGGAGAGCAAACGTGAGCGGGAACGGGACAGCGATCGGGAACGGGAAAACGACCGGGAGCGGGAAAGCGAGAGCGGGAAAGTGACCGGGAGCGGGAAAGTGACCGGGAGCGGGAAAGCGACCGGGAGCGGGAAAGCGACCGGGAGCGGGAAAGCGACGGGAGCGGGAAAGCGACCGGGAGCGGGAAAGCGACCGGGAGCGGGAAAGCGACCGGCAGCGGAAAAGCGACCGGGAGCGGGAAAGCGACCGGCAGCGGGAAAACGACCGAAAACGGGAAAGCGAACAGGAGTGGGAAAGGAAACGGGAGAGAAAGAGACAAACATTAGAAAAACCTCTAAAAAACCCGGGCAACTACGGGTATCTCTGCTAGTAGTTGATAAAAATAGTTTTTCAATAGAAATAATGTAGATATAAAAAGGTTTTGGTAATCTTTCACTTTTAGAAATTGAATTATTTCTGCAATAAAACAACAAAAAAGCATACGGAAATGATAGATAAGATATTTAAAAAGAGATAATCATTAAAAGAATGTTTTAAAGTTTTTTTTAACATTTAAATGCTCAAGAAAAATAGTTCTCTAGGAAAATCGATTCTGGTTCATGAATTGAAAGTTCAAAATTAAGTATTAAAAATTTACTTAAAATAAAACCATAAAGTTTAAAAAATGATAAAAATCTTTTTTGCTACTTTCTATTATCGCTTTCAATATTTTCTGCTCACCAATCAAGAAGCGATAATAGGTCTGATGAAAGGGTTATTACGTAATGTGTGTCAAACCATAGGCACGATGAGTTGCATAATAGGCCTGATTTTTTGCGTAATAGGTCTGTTGCCATGTTTAGTTATACTCCTTTTCAGAAATGTTATTGTTCGATTGAATAAACTAATACACGCTGCTCAAAAGTTCAAGATTTAAAATTTGTGAGCAGCACCTATACTATATTAAATTCATTTGTTGATTTTTGAAGAGTTTGATTCTATAGCTTTATTAGTATAAAACATTTTTATTGGTTTTTGATAGAACACCTTTTAGCTTACAAAAACTGAGAGTGTACAAACTAGTAATTATTTCACTACAAACTACCATAAAGCATTCTTTTCTTCTCCCCTGTAGACCTGAAGTCGGCGATTCGAATCCAGCCGACATTACCAGCATCCATATAGGTTTTATAGAAAATAGCAAAAATAATTCATTCCCCTACCATAGACTTTAAGTTAAGGCTTAATTAATCTAAAAAATTGCTGGTAACTAACCTTATAACATTTCAGCAGCACCCAGTCTGGGGCAAAATAATTTGATTCAAAATCATTTTTAGCTGCTTTCAAGTCAGACAGCGCAAGCTTCAAATAGTAGATCCCTAAGCTATTCTCTGAACGGTACGCTGAATTTTTGCGGCTAGATTTGCCAGAGCAGCACCAACAAATGAAATATAGATATAAACAAGTAGGAACAAAACAATATCCAATAATGATTAAAAAGTCTAATGTCAAGTTAGTATCACACAGATGGACAAGCTTCGGTAAATCATATTTTAACGTATTCCAGAAAACACTATTTATCTCGGCAAAAAAATCAAAACACCGGGCTATTAGAATATCACCCATATGTGGTAAATATGTAATAATATATAAGCAGCAGTACAAAATTTAAAAAATCCGATTACGCAACCTCCATCGTGAAGGTAAAAGGTAATACAACATAAACAAATAAAAATTATAGTGCAAATTAATAAATATATAATGAAATTAATTTGTTACAATAATACAACTAAAGAGAGATAGTTATAAATTGCGTAAGTTGAAAAAATAAGTAATTGTTGGCTCGGAATTAGAGAGTGACACGGGACAAAAACTCTCCTCCTTCCCCATCCCATCCGTCCATACAATTTCTCATCCTAATCAAGTTTTCCCCATCCCATCATAAAAGAGAGAGAGAATTGGTATTACAAGTACCTACAAGCAGGAGCAGGAACCAGTGGCGTAGCTAGGGCGGGGCGGCGGGGGCGGCCCGCCCCGGGTGTCACCCGTTTGGGGGTGACACCGAGCTGCAAATAAAAAAACTTTTAACAAACTCCATGAAATGAAATAAAGGCTGAAAAATTTAAAAAATCTATAAACATATCTAGGTTTTATATATTTATTCGCGGCTTCCTTTGGAGTGATCAATCTAGCAATTTAAATCTGTGACACCAGACACCAGCTCTACATCAACCATCTGTTAAAAAACTTTCAACAAGTGCTCATTTAGAGTGCTCATTATGTTGTAATAAAAACACTAACAGAAAATTTTGACGAGGTTGTGGCGGCAATTTGGAAATTTTTTATCACAAGAAAATGTAGACACTAAATGTGCGGCACTATAAACCTTATGCCTTCTGTATGTAATTTAACTTTTCTTTGTTACCTCTTCTTTTGGAATGATGTACTGAGAAAAATAAATTGTGCTCAAATTGCATTGCAAAGTAAAAGCTTGAGTATTGATTAGTTAGTTATAATACTTCGTTTACTAGACATCGTTTTTATATTCAAGAAAAAACGGGATCATATTGTAGAAGAAGCAATAGGTCTTGTTGCAAAAAATCAAAGAAATACGACATTCTAATATTAAATCGTTAAAACGAATGGCCGGTGAAAACGATGACACCTAAAGCCTGAAAATCAAAAAGATATTCCTGAATGTCTCAACTGATTCAGTAAGAAGATTAGAACTAGATCCAATTTTTTTAAAGATGTAGCTCCATCGTTCTAGGTTCTCCAGACAATTAAATACTTTGTTCTCGGCAAACATCGAGGAGCTGAAATTATCTGTATCAAATTTAACTGGCTTGTATGATGAGGTATCAAAAGCAAAACTCCTCCTAAAAATACCAATGGTTGAAAAGATGTTTACAAGCAGTCAATGTTACAGTGTCTGATTGGATATCCGTAGATTTTCTGAAATTCATCGTGGAATGGGATTTACAGAACCCTCCAAATCTTATCATAGCAATAAAGTTATTTATGACAGTTTACTTATCTGTTGCTTCGTGCAAGAGGAGTTTTAGTAAATTAATCAAAAACTACTTACAGTCAACAATGAGGCTAAAAAATCTTGCAATGTTAACGATGAAA
Source organism: Erpobdella octoculata (assembly GCA_963978895.1). Classification (NCBI taxonomy): domain Eukaryota; kingdom Metazoa; phylum Annelida; class Clitellata; order Hirudinida; family Erpobdellidae; genus Erpobdella; species Erpobdella octoculata. The sequence continues at coordinate 11,236,014 of OZ022242.1, forward strand.
CACGAACCAACACAAAGTATTAATTTTGAGGATGTGATTTGCGAGTTTGCAGATGTCAAATCTAGAAAGAAGAGATAATACTTAAAATATTTTAAAAGGAAAAGTTTTTGCAAGTTTCTTCTAAATATGTTTAAAATATACTTGATTGAGAGTTTTGTAATTTGATGATCAATGATTATAAATTTTCAAATGTTTATTGAAGTTGCTGTATTAAAATCATACTTCACGCTTACTTGATTTTTTACATAATGTTGATTTTATCCGTACCAGGTGTCACCCATAGTAGCTACGCCACTGGCAGGCAGTGGCAGGAACATCCAAAAAACGCGAAGGAAAGTACCCAGTCGTCGAAGAAGCACTAGATCAATGATTTTCTATTGTTAGCGGGGAAGGAAACGGGAGCGAGAAAAAAACGATAGAAAAACCTCTAGAAACCCCGTGCAACGCCAACGCCAGGTACCCCGATAGTTAAATCATAATAGTACCTACCTAATTATCCAAACTTTGCATAAAATTAACTTAATTTAAAATTGGTATCTTGAATTTTAATTTTAAGACATGTTCTGAGGTTTCAAAAATAGCTACATTTATTATTTTAAGCTAGTTTTACTTTTTTGTCTATATAAGCATAAATAAACACCAAGTTGATTGGTTACGGTTTCGGCACGGTGTGGATTTTACTTTTACTTCAATTTAGTAATTTAGTTATCCACAGTTAGTTTTATTTAGAATTGTAGTGCCAAGAATTTTTTGAAAAAAATGGAAACAAGTCCTGAATTTGTTGAATTTTTGAAAAGTTGTTCGGCTATGTACTTTGAGGCAATGGAACTGGTTCGCAATAACAATTCAAAAGAGAGTTCAGTTACGGCTCCTTATCAGTTTCACTATAAATCTAGAGAATTATTATTTAAGTTTTTGGAAAGATTGTCAAATTTTAAAGAATCAAATATTTCGAGCAGCACAATAGATTGTCAACGACTATTAGCCATACTTCATCTTAAAATTGGAATCAATTTCATTGAGACAGAAGAAACATCTTCAGGTAAAGACCATCTTGAGAAGTGTAAATCAATTATCGATTGTTGCGATCATGATTCGGAAAAAAACACTGGAATCAAACAAGAGTTGCTAAACCAATTAGGGTTGTTTCATACCCAAAAAGGTGACATAGAAAAAGGTTTACAATATTTAATGGAAGCCAAAATTCTTTATGAAAATTTTTTGAAAGAGGCTTTCTGTAGTCCATTATCAATTGACAACTTTTTTCGGGTTGAAGCATACAATGCTGAGCTCAGCATGGAAATAGTAAATGCAAATATTGAAAAATTTGAAGACAATTACACTCACACTTTGTATTATCTGGCACAAGTTTATGGCAAAATGGATTTAAATAATCAATCTGCTGAATACTGCAAGGAAACTCTAAAAAGGCAACTTGCACGAAATAAGTATGTACCACTTGATTGGTCAATGAATGCTGCCACACTTTCGCAGTTTTACATTTCACAGAATGATTTTTTAATGGGACGACACTGCTTGGTTAGCGCTGAAGTAATTTTAAAAGAGTTTGGTGAAAAACCGGCTGATCTGTCTGTTGAAATTTCTAAAGATGAATCACAAGAGGATGCTGACTGTAAAGAGAAGGTGCCAAAAGCTTGGGCAGATCTGTACAGGTGTTGGGTCAAATATGCAATATCTCTGCTTGAATATTCCAAGGAAAGGTTGTTTGAAAATTTAGAAAATGACCATCATTCACCAAAAGATAATACAGATTCTCAGCTTGATAAAGAATTTTTCAACCTTAATTTAACATTAGGTGAAAGTAAAATCACAGACAAACCAGTGCTGGTTTTCGATGAAGCCAGGCATGTCTTTCTTCAGGCTCAGACTTGGATCAACAGTGCCAAGGAATTTTATGTCCTGGACGGGCATTGCTCAGATTATATTGAGCTAATTAAAGACCACAGTTCACTCTTCAAGATTTTAGCATTTTTTGAACTTGATTTGAATCGACAATGCAAAATGCACAAACGAAGAATTGACATGTTGTCAGAAGTTCTCCACAAACTCAATTCCCAGTACTATTTAGCTATTTGTTGTCAGTTGTCTTTTGAAATAGGTGAAGTTTATAGTACCATGTTAGACAACAAACTTGCACTACTTGAAATGGATACAGATCCTGGGTGGGAGCAAAAATGCCAAGCCGTTAAGAAGGTCAACGCTTTGGCACTGAAAGGTATAGAATATTTTCAGAAGTACCTACAATACTTAAGCGGTTCCGATGGCAAACTGCCACACAAGTTTCAAGATGATGACGAACGGCCAGCGCTGATTGCTCATTTCTACTGTGGACGATTATTTTCTAAACTGAACACTGGTGACTACTTAAAACAGTTGGAAAACACCAGGAATTCCTTTAAGCATTATTCATATCTAGTTGACTACTGTAAAACTAATCCTTCAGCAGTTGATAAAGTTAGAGAGGAAAGAAATGCTTGTGAAGAAATGGTCAAACTACTTCCTGCAAAGATGGACAAAATAAAATCTCAAATTGACCAGTGATTCTTGAATTTTCTATTTGCTATTGAAATTTTGTGCGATACCTTTAAGACGATTTATATATGTCAGTCATATCTCTGTATTAAGTTAAATCATTTGTTCACTTTTATCCCCTCACAACAGATCACAGAATTAACTGTAATCTATAATGTACTTTCTGTATAATATGCTTGTCGAGTTCTATTATTAAAACTGTAATCACTAATATGTATACATTTTGAGCTTCAGTTCTAATTTGTCAAGATGACTACGGTGGTAAATAGTAAATAACTTTGTTCTCATTTCATGCAGTAAACACTTTATGAGTTCTGTTTCACAAAAGTCAGTGGTGGATCCTAGCAACTTTATGATATGTTTAATTTACACTGGAATAACAGTTTAGACCGATCATAACCAAGAGATATCTTGGTGCTATGAATTAATTTTAGACTTTTCATGTTATATTTTGACACATTAAAAACTCAACCTGAAAAAGAAGCCTAAGGTAATAAATGGCATGGTCTATTACTGTATTTTTTGCATATATGAGATGTGCTGTGCTTAAAACACAATATTTTACTTACCTCTACCCAGGCATCTTATCAAAATATTTTAAGCAAGAATGATCTTTGCAGTATTCAATACAGCAAATGACTAGGTCAGGTACATCTCATCAAAACCCAGTTGTATACCTAAACGGGCGTGTCTTAAATTTTTGAAAATATGGTAATTCAGGTTAAAACAAGCATAAAGATATATGTAAAATTTACCAGATAAGATTGGGTATCCTAACAGGAAACATGATATAAAAAAAATCAAAGGCTAAATTTTAAGCTTTTAAAAATGTACTCAAATCCACTCTTACATCAGCGACGACTTAAACTATATAAAATAATTTTAACATGTTATATCAACAAAACAGTTTTTAGTTGATGTGTGGAGCATTATATTATGAATAATGTTTTAGCATCCCAGAAACAGAATTTTAACCTCATGTAAATACATCTACACACAAATGTCAAACTATAAAATTAAACCAAAAATGAAATCAATCAGCTACTCTAAAAGCTTGGCTTAAAACAGATGAACTTAAAACATAAATGTGGATATAAGCAAATAATATGCAAGAAAACATGGTAATATCTTTATGCTGGAGCGTGGACAAAAGAACCTGAAATCAAACAAAATTTTGTTTATCAATAATTAGATGGTCAGTCAATCTGAATTTGTGACTAGTTAAATTAAAATAGAAGATTTTGTGATGGTCCTGGGTCCTGTAGCTGTTTGAATCACTAGTTGCTACTTTTGCAGTTATTTACAACAATAAAGTGAGCAACAATTTCCAAAAGAACATTGAAAAATGGGATTTGATTTGCACATTTATTTAGCACATATTTTGCAAGCCATCAAGAACCGGAAGAGTGATACAACCCAGTAATCACTGGACCTTTAAAAAAATCATGATATCTGAGTAAGCAATGTCGTTCTAGAGAACTTAAAATGATTTCAACTAAAATCACCCAGTAGCTCAATTCATATTTGACTTCGAAGCTCGTTCGACTGGGGAGCCATTTTAAAAAATTCTTTTCATAAAGAAAAAAGAAAACTTACAGATCTGAGCTCAATAACAGGCAGAAATTAATACAAAAATAATAGCTCAAATGAGGAGCAATGCAAGATTTGAAGGAAGGCATCTTTCTCTATGAAACAGTTATACTTTCTTGTGACGTCATCATACTGTGAAGATCTTCGATCGGGTGTGCAATGTCAACAGACATTAAATTGTAGTTCTCCTGAAGTATTCTCAAGACAGTCGGTGTTACAAAAGCTGGAAGAACTGGACCAAGTCTAACGTTCTTGATTCCCAAATGCAGCAAGGTTAGGAAAACGGCAACGGCTTTCTGCTCAAACCAAGAAATGGCAAGGGAAAGAGGCAATGAGTTGATGTCTGTTTTGAGAGCAGCAGCCAGTCCTTGAGCCACTATAACTGCTCCATAGGCATCATTGCACTGGCCCATGTCCAACAAGCGTGGAATCCCGGTGTCTCCAAGATCTCCAAAGTCTATTCTGTTGAAGCGGTATTTGGCACATCCAAGAGTGAGAATAAGTGATTCCTTTGGAGCTTCTTGAGCCAAAGTTTTGAAATAACTCCTCTTGTTTTCTGACCCGTCACAGCCACCGATGACAAAAACTCGCTTGAGTGTACCTTTGTCGACTGCTTCTAGGATCTGAAATTTTCAATTTCAATTTGTATAATAGAAAGTCGTTTATAAAACTTCATACATGTAATGTTGCTAATAAATTTAAATAAATTTATCAATAACCAATGAATCACTTAAATGGTTCACAATAATCAAGGAATTTAAGACACATTACAATAGTTGAAAATTCTAATGAAACTAAATTGCCTTATCAGCATTTGACAGTATAGTTTCATGCCCAAATCCAACTGTGAGTTGTTTAGCTTTTGAATCAATGTGTTCTTTCGTGAAACCAGGACTCGACAAGGCAGCTTCCAGAAGAATGTTGACATCTTCATCATTTGACAGATCAAGATGTTTGCAGCCAGGCCACCCAGTTTCATTCAAGGTGAAAAGACGATTCTTGTAGGACTTGAGCGGTTCAACGACACAATTTGTCGTTACTACAATCGGACCTGGAAAACGTGGAAACTCAAATTTCTGGTTCTGCCAAGCCCCTCCATAATGGCCTGCAAGACTCTAAAAATTATACATACCCTGGATATAACATACAATTGGATATAACATAATGAAGCTTTTGTCCCGTGCATTTGCCCCGTCTCCCCTATGCTAAATTACTCTGGCTATAATGTATTAGTATATAACTTGGACTTTGTCGATAAGGGAGCGCCTAATCAAATGATTCTTTGATTTGATTTGGCTACAATGTACTAAAATATTGGTTCAAATTACAGTATTATAAACAAATTCAATCCAACTTCAAATTAATTTGGTTAAAACACCTAAGAAGTCAATCATAAATTTTAACAAACTTTGTATTTTCTGAGTTTCGGATAACCGTGAGCTGGGAGCATTTCTCCATGTGTGTAAACATCAACATTTTGTTCCTCAGCAGCTTTTAAAACCTTTTCCATGTCATTCATATCATGACCAGTTACCAATATGGCCTTAAAAGTGATTTTGAAATAAGATGGCTTACACATCTGTATTTTACAAGATTTTTTTTCAGTAATGCTAACAAGCACCCAACCTTTCCAGGCCTTGGTGTAGTGTTCACATGGGCAGGACTTGGAATTCCAAATCTAACTCTGTGACCTTTGTCTAGTAGTGACATGCCTTTTAAGTTGATTTCTCCTACCTTGAGAGCATATTCTAAATTTTTTGCCAAACTAAGTCGATCGGCATCTTTTCCATCCATTAAGAATGCAAGAATCTGAAAGCAACAACTTTAATTAAAAAATAATCCCATCTGATATTTATTTCTTCTAATAGAAAATGTAAATAAAATTAATTATCCAAATTAAGCAAATAATTTAATCCTTGTCCACATATAAGTAACCTCAATCCAAAAAACTAAACACCAGAACAAGACATAATAGCAACCGTGGAAATGCATACAGTACCCCTCTAGCTCAGTAAAATAATTACTGAATGTCAAAACATAAATGACCTGATTTATGGGTTATACAAGCTAAGCTAAGGGTAGGAAATACTTGCAAAATTATCTCTGAATGCCAGAAAAAACAAAGTAACTATGGAGAGAATTGAATGAGATGCTTTTCAGAGACCATCAATCAACTACTTCACCTGTTAACGGACTCATCGTGAAAAGCTTCTAAGCTTTAAAAACACATTAGAACTATTCAATGCTATTAAAATTTAAGCATGGTCACTGCAAACATTTTTAACACCTTAATGTTCCTGAACTTAAAACAAATGACAGTAATAAATGTAATAATGCTTCTATCTTCATACCTCGTGAGTCTCTTCCCCAATTGAATCGTCCCATTCTCCCACCAGTCTTGCATGCCTAGCATAGGTAGACATGCCCTTCAGACCATAGACAATCATTTCTCTCACACCGTGCACGTCAGCACCATACTTTTCCATGTCTCTCCGAACTCCAAATTTCTTACCTGTCGATTAAAATTTGTTTATAATTATATTTTTTATATCCATAACTATGATGAGTTATTTGCAATAGTAGTATGCTACAGTAAAATAATTCTGTTTTTAGAAAATTACAAATAAAAAAAGTCATCTCTTAAGCACCTTCCTCTGAAAGAAACTGTACATTCCAGAGTGCAGTGCCATCTTTGTATGGAGTCCAATGAATTTCAGGTAAATTGCTCCAATTTTTAATTTCTAATCCTTGCTTTATGCATTCTTTTTCATAAATGGCCTTAAGTTCTTCTCTCCAGTTGTGAGCCATTTTTATGAGCTCCACAAATCTTTCAGGATCAAAGTTCACATTTGTGAGGGTGCTGTGTAGTATAAAAAGTATTGCAGTAGTTGAATTCAGGGTATAACCATTATATCAAATACATTCATTTTGATTTATAAGATGCTTTTATTTATTAGGAACTACTTGCACACAGTGGACTTGCTCGTGCAACACCTTACGTAACTGTATTAACTATCAGCCAATGAAACAGCTAAAACTTTTACCCCATAACTGCAATTATAAAAAAATTTTATATCATAAAAAATAAAAAATTTTAAAACGTTTTCTTGCGCACTAAAAACTATAAAATAATTTTCCTAGGAGCCTGGCAGATTTTCTGAATAAATTGTTCACATTTGTATAAAAGACTTTATAACAGTTTCAAATTCTTATAAAACAAAAAACGCTGAGTGCATATACAAAATGATGTTTTTGTATATGCTCCCAACGTTTTTCGTTTTATAAGAATTTGAAACTGTTAAAAAGTCTTTTATCGAAATGTGAACAATTTATTCAGAAAATCTGCCAGGCTCATAGGAAAATTATTTTATAGTTTTTAGAATGCGAGAAAACGTTGTTTTTTTAATTTGTTTTTATGATGTAAAATTATTTTTAGTTTTTGGATGGGGGGTAGTAGGAGATACATTTCCAGCAATTTTCTACAACTTTGTCTTTATTTATTTTATATAATTTTTTTTTTCTCAAAAATCCTTAGAGGGGAAACCGGAAATAGGATGAGGTACATTTCCCAACAATTTTCTAAAACTTCCTATTTATTTATTTTACATAAAAAACATTTTTTATTTTCAAAAAAATCTGGGGGGCTGGGCAACTGCTCCCTGCCCCCTCCAATAACCGGAAGGGGAATGGGTAGTCGGAGGTATATATTCAAACAATTTTCTAAAACTTTGTCTTCATTTATCTATATATATATATAATTTATATATAATACACTTTTTTTACATTATGCAAATCTATTTCTAAATGTAATAACAGTTTTATCACTGTTTAGAAAATTTTAGTCATCGTTATGATTACCTATAAGTTCTTTTAATTGTCACAAGGGCTGTCTATGGAATCATTTATAAATAAAAAATTTATATTGATTTATAAATTTATATTAATGAATAAATCGCCTCGGAAACTATTGAATATTGTTTTGGCAGGTGGCTAAAGTCTATGCTAAAAATTTCAGAGTTCTAACTTGTCTAAAGGTTGGTGAAAAATCAATTCCAAAATTTTGATGACAGACAGACAGAGAAGTAAAGTTAAGTAAAAGTGTGTAAAAACCTTGTAATACAACTTTGTTCTAACAATAATAAATAGATAAAACATTTGTAGGATGTCAATACAAAAAGCACCCAAAAATTTGCTATATACTGATATGAATAGAAAAAGGCCATTTTTATTAGAATTTGAAAGTTAAACTTATTCTAAAGTCTAAGCTTGACTAACTTGCTACCTGAATAGAGCGCTGAAAGTGAAGTCATAAACATCATTTGAAATAGTGGCACCAATGGCCTTGGCATTGAGGCTGTAAGTGGCAATTGCTTTCACAAGAGCACATAGGAGGTCTTGAAGTTCTGCCACCTCTGAAGTTTTGCCACAAACACCTATGGTAGTGCAGCCCTTTCTCAGTTTGGTCTGCTCACATTGGAAACAAAACATTTTCTCTGAATTGAAAAATCAATTAATTAAAATAAAATACAAGCACTTACCACAACTCTGCCATTGAAACAATGCTTAACAAGTGGCTAAACGTTAACTAACTTGCCTTTCTCTTTGGCTTTGGCAACATCCACATGAGTAGCGTGACAGTTGACGCTGGAGCTAAACTGAAGTGTCGTCAAAACGGATGGCGTTAGCACCGCATGGCGCTCAGCTGTCAGCAAACTTCGGTATTTTGACAATTTCAAAAACTTGTTCAAACTCGACTTCATGATGACAAATGTATTAAAAAAGCAAACAATAAACCGAATCTATTCGTTAATATATACCCAAGTATAGTTATTATCTCTGCAACTGCACAACCCAATCAACGCTCTTATACGGATCATATTATTCAGAATATTTCTATATATATGCTACGGATGAAGTCATAAAATAAATACTTAAAAGCGCCCGCCCAATCCCGAAAACCGAGGCGCAGTACCATAATCTTTATTGTTTTACTGTCTAGTCAGGTTATACTTACCTATACAGCATGAAAGAGAAAACACGTTAACCTAATTGTCAGAGAAAGAGCAAACACATTAACCTCATTAGTCATTGTTGATCTCTTAAACTTTGTAAAAGGCGGTTACAGTACAGGATTCAGGGAATTGGGGGGCGCATATTCACGATCGTGCCCGAATTTTTAACATAAGAAGCTTCTGATTGGTTATGGATGACCTATTTGTTTGAATACCATAGCCACCTGATCATCACGTAAATAAATCAAAAATTGACTTTTAGTCCGATCGCTGATGTCGTTACAACTGAGGGGTGTTCATAGTGTTCGTGGGTTTTTATTTAAGATTGTTATACTCTACTGGCGGATCCAGGGGGAAGCAACCGGGCCATGGCCCCCTTTGTCAAATTGCAGGTGGGGAATCCGGCCAATCTAATTCAGCCAATTAAAAGAGAATGATGCTAATAAAAGTTGTGACGCTAAAAACTAGGCTGCCACATTTAGAAAATGAAAGAGAGGAGGCTGTCAGAGAAGACTGCACGATCATATGGAGCTTAACCCAGCGAGCTCAAGTGGATGCTTTAATGTGCAATTAACATAACTTTTGAGCCGTGACGGATAGCAGTCACGAGGCGCGTTTACATTTTATTGCTGGCAGATCCAGGGGAAAGAAAAACGGTAATTGTCCTAATTTGATTAAAATGACAAACTCACAGGGGGTTGATTTGGTCAATCAAGTCCATCTAATCAAGCAGGTTAAAAGAGAGACAAACAGAGTGATATGAGATTTTAAAGTAGTTATGAGCTGTCCAAGTAAAAAAGTTAGATGGTAATGAAGTTAAGAGGCTATCCAAATAGGCTGCTCATGTGGAGAAAAAGAAAGTTGCTGAGAAGTATGCTGTCCACCTAGAGAGAAAAAAAATAGAAAAGGCTAGCAAAAGAGATTGACCACTTGGAGCTTAAGAGAGCTTGCGTTGAGGCTCAACTGTGCATTGACAATATCTTAAGCCATAGCGAAATTTTCATTTTTATTTTCAACATTTGTCTTTTAGTGTCAACACCAGAGGCTGAAAAAGTGTTTTCTACAGTTGAAAACTTTTTTACACACTTTTACTTAACTTGACTTCTCTGTCTGTCTGTCTGTCGTCAAATTTTGCAATCGATTTTAAACTAACTTCCCGATGAACTAGCTAAAGACTTAACAAGTAAATTAAAAACGAATTTTTAAAACCCAATGCTTTTATAGATAATATGCTTTTATGCTTTTATACATAATATATTTATTCAATCAATTTTATTAAGTGTAAAAAGTTCGCTTGTGCAAGTATTTGAACTCACGACCTGACGAGGAATACAATCCTCGAGCAATACCGCTCGTCCACCAACACACAACTATGACTTATCATTTATTTGCGAAATGTCATATTTAAATCATTATGAAACCGTATTGAAACTGAAAAAATATTCGTCGATCAGTGCGCTTGAACTCATGACCTCGAGCTTCTTAGGCAGAGACTTATCCACCAAGCCACTGTAGCTTGATTTAATTTTCATGACGTTCTGCTAGTCACGAATATAAATTATTATATTTCTTCCCATATAAAAATGAAATTAATTAAAATTAACTAAATTAATTGAATTATTGTAAAACTAATAATTGAATATTGCATTGTCTTCTATTTTGAGCATGTACGCAAAATTTGAAAAAAATCTATCATCAGGAAGTGACTCAAAAATTGATTGCAAGATTTGAAACAGACAGAGAAACAGAAAGACAAACAGAGACGACGAGTAGATAAAAGCATTGGGAAAAATTTAATCATACCTCCGAACTGATTAAAAATGCATTCTATCAAATTTTCGGATCGATTGGACAAAATTTAATGAAACAATTATTTGTGATATTTTCGTCAATTTTATATATTGTCTATGCTAATATGCTCGTTGTTTATGTATATTGTATATTGTAAAAATATAAAAGTGGGTTTTTAAAAAAATTTGTTTTATGCTTCATTTGTTCATTTTTTTGCAGATCAGCACAACACTTTAGAATTGTCAAAAAGCGCTCATTCTGCTACAAAAAAAAACGCAAAAGGCTCCTTGACACAGAGCTAGTTATCAGAAATAAAACAACCATACTTTGTTTCAAAATATAGAGAGAGAGAGAGAGAGAGAGAGAGAGAGAGAGAGAGAGAGAGAGAGAGAGAGAGAGAGAGAGAGAGAGAGAGAGAGAGAGAGAGAGAGAGAGAGAGAGAGAGAGAGAGAGAGAGAGAGAGAGAGAGAGAGAGAGAGAGAGAGAGAGAGAGAGAGAGAGAGAGAGAGAGAGAGAGAGAGAGAGAGAGAGAGAGAGAGAGAGAGAGAGAGAGAGCTAGGTATGCAATGCGCTACCAGCTCCTCAAATTTGTGAAATTTGGCCCTCTTTGAAGTCGGCTGGATCCGCTCTTGTTTTACTCTATGATCTTAAACGACTAAACTACTATGATTTTGCACGTCTTGGTTGCAAGAAAGACTTGAAGAATTTTAAAGAACCTTTAACAATTTAGGCAGTATTAATTTTGTTACTTGCGTGGGTTTATGTAAATGTTTATGTAATGATCTTCTGATCATCTTCATCTTCTTCTGTTGATCTATGTTTAAACTCTTATTTGAATAATTGCAAAAATTTGGTACAGTTTGACATACAGATTTTTGACTTATCATAAAAGTATCATAATTGGCACATAAGAGTTTTTCCAAATGTTGCAAGTTTTTTCGGAAAAGCAATATTTTTCTAGATCAGCAGAAAAGAATGTTTTATCTATTGGTGAAAACCACGTCTAAAGCACCGGGTGAAGAGAATATGTATGACGTGTTGGTCTAGGCATCTAGTGGTATAGACACCGGCTTTGAGAGTCGGAGGACCTGGGTTCGATTCTCGGTCCTGGCACGTAATTTCCTTGAGCAAGATACTAACTCACTAACTGACATGCACTCACTCACGTCAACTCAGCGTTTCATTCTTAAGAGGTCAATAAATGAGTACTAACTTCGTTTGGGGGTTAAAGTCCTTCTTGCACTTGTGGAGCTAGTGACCTAGCGAGTTGTATGCGAGGCTGCCAGTGGCGCCGTAAAACACCGCATACGTCGTTAGTCTTATCTGCAAGTTACCAACATTGTAAAGCGCCGTTTAAAGCGGCTTCTGCTGAATACGGTGCTATATAAATTGTCGTATAAAATAATAGACTCTAGTGACTAGAGCTGAAGAAGTCGAATGTTGAATTTGTTGATTTTTTTTAATGACTTTGGTCAATGTCCCGTTGGAATTAATAAAACACTTTAGGTTTTATAATAACTGAGCCAAATTGACCTGATTTCTTATCTTATGTGTCGCAACCTCCAAAAAGAATAAAAGGAATTAACATCCTGGCAATCGTTGCTCAGACTCTAGAGACAATTAATGCTCCGTTTTTGACTCAGGAATTGCGTAACCTTTTAAAAATAGGCAAATCACAAATGCCAAAATATGGTCGTTTTCATGACCACCCGATTCCAGCAAAAAAAATAAAGTTTTTGATGCATTTGTTTAAGGATAGAAGATGCTAGAGGACTACAGTTTGCAAAAAGACTAAATTTCTCCCAGGTGATGCTACAGCTACAAAACGATAATTATACATTTATGTATGATGAGAAATCTCCTATTTTTTACTAGATATAATATCAAATTAAAGCATATATATATATATATATATATATATATATATATATATATATATATATATATATATATATATATATATATATATATATATATATATATATATATATATATATATATATATATATATATATATATATATATATATATATATATATATATATATATATATATATATATATATATATATATATATATATATATATATATATCTATATATATATAAAAGAACATGTCCTGACTGACTGACTGACTGACGACTGACTGACTGACTGACTGACTGACTGACAGATGACTGACTGATAATCAACGCCGAGCTCAAACGCCTCATCCTAGGAACGTGAAATTTGGAACTTATATTACTTTTATAGCGTAAACATCCGCTAAGAAAGGATTTTTGAAAATTTTGCTCATGAGGGGAAAAAACTGGAAAACAAACTTTTTTCTAAAACAATGTATATCTCGAAAACCGAAAATGAGGAGATTTTGAAATTTGGTATATAGATTCTTTTTGAAAAATAAAAAGATACGTGTTTCACCATTTTTTGAAAATTCGGTTTCCCGGACCTCAAATGTGGGTTGGAAAATTGGGTTATTTGGTTTTTAAAGTAGCTTCTACTCAAAAACTGTTAATGCTACAGGAGTAAAAATTAGTATTTAGTTGCTACTCCAAAAATAATGAAATACGTGTTTTAGCATTTTTTGAAAATTTGATTTCCAGGACTTCAAATGTGGGGTGGAAAATAGGGTTATTTGTTTTTTAAAGTAACTGCTACTCAAAAACTGTAAATACCACAGATTTAAAAATTAGGGATTAGTTTCTATTCTAAAAATAAAGATATACGTGTTTCACCATTTTTTTATAAATTTGGTTTCCAGGACCTTAAATTTGGGCTGGACAATAGGATTACTTGGTTTTTAAAGTAACTAATACTCAAAAACTGTAAATGCTACAAAAGTAAAAATTAGTATTTAGTTTCTACTCTAAAAATAATGATATACGTGTTTCACTATTTTTTGAAAATTTGGTTTTCAGGACCTCAAATGTGGGGTGGAAAATTGGGTTACTTGGTGTTTAAAGTAACTGCTACTCAAAAACTGTTAATGCTACAAAAGTAAAAATTAGTATTTAGTTACTACTCTCAAAATAAGGATATATGAAATTTTGGTTTTCATGATCTCAAATGTGGGGTGGAAAAAGGTTTCTTTGGTTTTTAAAGTAACTGCTACTCAAAAACTGTGAATGCTACAGATGTCAAAATTAGTATTTAGTATTTACTCAAAAAATAATGATATAAGTGTTTCAACATTTTTTAAAAATTTGGTTTCCAGGACCTCAAATGTGGGGTGGAAATAAGGGTTATTTGATTTCAAAATAACTGCTACTCAAAAACTGTAAGTACTACAAATGTAAAAATTAGTATTTTGAAGTTTTGTGCCGGTTAAAAGTAGCTAAGTCCAGTTTATCACCGGTTGGGCCAAGCCGTTGTTTTAGAGTCTTCACACGGGCCAGGCCAAACCTTAATTCAAAGTGGGACGGGCCGAGGTTTTTCACCAAGTATATAGATATTTTAGTGATTTTAGGGTCTTCAGTTGGGCCGGGCCAAACCTGAAGTCAAGGTGGGACGGGCCGAAGTTTTTCATCAAGTATATAGAACTTCTAGGCCTGTAAGAATGGGCCGGGCCTAATTCAAACGGGCTGTTCCGGGCCAGGAGTTTAGGTTTTTAAAACGGGCTGGGCTAAGTTGTCGACGGGCCGAGCCGAGACCTAAAAAATTGATCTCTACTATGGATGCACGGTTCAAACTCTCTAATTTCATGCGAGCGAAGCCGCTACGGGCACTGCTAGTATATATATATTATAAGACAATAATTGCTGAATTTGTTCGTTAGATTGAATGAGACAAATACAAATTTATTTACTAATTAACAAAATTTAAAAGCACAAAGTGCCGTATAATTTAGTCAAAACACAAATACATTTTTTTTATTAAATATTAACTTTTACATAATCATATATTTTTCAGCTTATATGATTCAGTAATGAAAAGAATAGATTGCCTTAAAGTTAAATCTACAACAATCCAATTTAGTGACTAAAAGCAAAAGTCCATCGGGCGCCCTTATAAAATACTAGTTGCCTCCCACTCCCCCACGCGGCAGAACTTATATCCGCCGCGGAATTTAGGGCTAATATAGAGAGTGAGAAAAACAGTTATAGTGAGTTATAGTTACATCTGCTTCTAGACGCGCAGATACTCTGCGCGGGTGATGATAGTAATATGTTTATAATTTACTGAAAAAGTATTCTAATGTCTAATCAACCGTTTATAACGCAGAAGAAATGTTGTGTATTACATGTTGGTTATCAAGAAGGCTGGAAGGCTGCCATCTAGCAATTGTATTATATTATACTTACATAGCTCATATATATATATATATATATATATATATATATATATATATATATATATATATATATATATATATATATATATATATATATATATATATATATATATATATATATATATATATATATATAAGCTATTCGAGCCGAAACTGTACAGTAAGCCCGTTTCAAAAATTAATAAAGAATATTATTAAAAAAACAAAATCGTTATTCGCAATTTGGAGTCTTACGTTAAACAAATAATCAATAAAAAACTAACCCATAAAAACAAAGTTTTTATTATAAATCCTTTATATACGATCCTAGATTTTTATTTTATTTGAATTTTTGCAATCGTTTTAGAGCCAATTGTGCGATGGCTTTTCGCAGCTACTTGTACCAGTTTTTAGATATATTCGCTAGGTGTCACTTCAATTAAATGTAGCGACATCTATCGAATGAATTATATTTTCAACTTTTCAGATTTCGATTTTCTAGAATTAAAACTTTAAATCGCTCTAGCGCCTAAACGGTGCGCCCTAGAGCAAAACCGACGTCATTTTTGGGATTCTCAAAGGGGGTGTATGGAATCGGCCCAAGATTAAGTTAGTCCAAAAAAAAATTTTTCGTTTTTTTTTTTTTTTTTTTTTTTATTCGATCAAACTGAAATTTTGATAGATTCAATTGTCTCGGAGCCAAAGTCGATGTGCCAAATTTCAGCTCGATCGGATAATGGGAAGTGAGTTAATTTTGAGACTCAAAGTTTGTGACTGGAAGACAATCGAAAATAATATAAAGGATTTAAAAAAGGGCTGTTATATTCAACAGAGCATGTATAAAAGAAAATCTACTGCCGAGTTATGCAAAAAACACAATATATATATATATTTATATATATATATATATATATATATATATATATATATATATATATATATATATATATATATATATATATATATATATATATATTAGGGATGTGCCGGATACTATATTTCACCGGATAGCATCCGGATAATGAAAGTTCTGGATACCAGATACCGGATACCGAATATTTTTAAAACATTATTAATTATAATAAATAAAAAAGCTGATTGAAACTTGAAAGTTTTAAGTTCAAGTTTAAACTTTAAAAGTAATGAGTAATAACAGATCATATGAAAAGATTTAAACAAGTTGCAACTAAGTCTACAAAAAAGTACAAATACAAAGTAACATTCAAATTATTTGCTAACTAGCCTAGCTAATTAAGAGCGGCACATTTATTTTTAACATTATTAGTTGCTTAGTTTTTTTTTTGACAAGAGATGGCAACGAGTGTCACTCTGAAAAGGCGTTCACTGTCAACACTTGCTGGTGGCGGCGCCAGAAACTTTTTGGCCAACATATATTAAAATTAATTTTTTTTATATTTTACCGGATATTAAACTGCCGGATACCGGATGCCAGATAGCATCCGGATGAACCGGATATCCGGCACATCCTTAATATATATATATATCTTTTCATATATATATATATATTTATATATATATATATATTTATATATATATATATATCATTCCAAGCTGAAAAAAGCTGGATCAGGTATGGTGGTATGCCTACGATGGTATGCCTATGGATTTAGTCAGCTTGATAACAAGGCAAACTTTGTAACTATTTATTTGTGTTGCAATACTACAGAAATAATACATTTATTAAATTATTTGACATTCTTTAAGATGATTTGAAAAGAGAGAGAGAGAGAACCCTTATGAAAAAGGGGGGAGTAGGCATAACATAAACTCAAAGAGTTAAGTTTATTATTAAAACTAAATTCTACTTTATTTAGGCAGATGAATAAAACAAGCAAGGTGGCATTAGATATAATCCCATGGCTACACTTCACTAAACTCTTCCACCAAAAGTTAACTGGAATTTTGAAACAATAATGATAGTAAAAATTTTCATACAAGTACAAACAAGTAAATGATGGTTTTTTTTGCAGGAAAAAAATTATAGCCATTTGAAAGGGATGTTAACAAGTTGAGTGTGGATTGACACATCACTTCAATAAAATCTTCATAAAACTAAAAGAAAGAAAGAACTCAAGTGATAAATAACATTTGAAATTGGTATAAAATCAAACTATTAAAAGAGCAATAAAAAAAAAAAAAATTTGGCATAAAGCAAACTCATACACAATTTTAAAAAATGTTTAAGATCTAAAACAGTATTGTACATAAACATTTGAAAATGCTTAAATTTGTAGAAAAAAAGCAGTCTCGTTCTAATCCACATTACAATTTTGAAAAAAAGGTATCTATATTTTTTGATGTAGAAATTCACTGATCAAAATAATTTCTGACTATCCTTGGCATGATGAAGATTCAAAACTTGAACGACTTTAAGAATGTGACACAGAACAAGAACACGCACAAGAAAAGAAACATTTTTAAAAATTTGAATTGAAAACATTCATGATTGTCAAATTGTTTATTATCCAATTAAGAATAACTTGTCATATTAGAAAAAAAGAGAATATTGCTAAATAATTATTCTGATGACAATTTGACTAGCTCTCTACAAAAACAGATGTACAATTGAATGAAAAAAATATAATAAAAAAATTCAGCTAGAATTATTTTCGTTAAATGTCTGCTGTTCAATGGGTGGTATTTTGCTGGACTCTCAACCCACCTATCTGCTGTTGTTGTTCCCTCAAAACCTCTTCATAGGGTGGTGGTGGTTCCCCATCTTCACACATCACTAGAGAATCCTCACTTGATCTCTGGTCCCTGATGCCTCTAAACATGAGCGGTCCCATAGGGAGTTGTTGATATGGAGGAGGAGACAAAGTGGCTGGACTTGGGGTGCCAGTGTTTTTTGGGTAGCCAGTAACCCGATTAAGACGAGTGGATTCTAGAGAATTAACTGATACATCGCCACCTCTAGAGCAGCTCCTTCTATGCTTCTTGATGTGTATGACAATCCTCTGACATCCGGCCAACAGGATAGCCAACATGAAAATTATGCCAACTATTGCACCAGTGACATAGATGATTGTTAGGATTGTCTGCAGTCCTAATCCAAACTGGGAACTTCTGTCAGATTGAGATGCAAAGAAGGATGGGTAGTACGAATCGGCTGAAAATGAATCTGTTAAATTATTCTATTAATAAATATAACCCCAAAACCAACAAAGTCTGACTAAAACCCATGCTGGTATACAGTGGTGGATCTAGACTTCTTTGGTGGAGGGCCAAACAAATGCGGGAGGCCAAAGACGTCAGGAAGAGCAAACATTTGATCTTAGATCCATAAACCTCAACTGGAAAACAAAAGCTGTATGCTAAAAATTTTGTAATTTCTTTAAAAGGTAGTCATATTTTCTTCTAAATTTGGTCAACTTGAACTTTCTCTTACTTATTCCTAGTTATAAACAGCATTTCTTGTATTATTACTGTTATAATTTTTTTTAGTATCTCAAAAAAGTAAATTTTGAAATTCATGGGGGGGGGCATGGACTTCCTAGATCCACCACTGCTAGTATAAAAAGGGATGAATATAATAGTTATTACGCAATGGTCACAATTAAACCTGGATTGTATATTGGCAATATTATTTGTTTCCTGGTCAAGGGTTTGAATAAGAGAGATGTCTCAGTGTCCTTATCGTACGTAATAGCCATCCTGAGCATTGAGTTTGGAGGTAACCGAGCAAGCTGCCCCTAAACCAAATATCTCATCCCTGAAATTGCTTGCTCCCCCATTTTAAGAAACATTTTATGAAAAGAAAATATGGTTATTGATTAGTTATGAAAAAAAGACAGCAATTACAGATAATATGAACAATTTCTCCAGCCATCGCTCTCCGAACTTTTCTTGAAATGTTGAGTTGCATATCGGCTTTGCCCCCTCCCTCCTTCCACAAAAAATGACAACTTTATGCCTTTGCTAATAATCCACCCAGAATTTACAAGCTTTACATGCAGCAGTTAATCATCAAAAGCAATAAAAACGAAAAAATAAGAAATAAAATTCTACCAACCGAGCACATCCGATGGTTCGTAGTAACAATAAAACAGTTTAGTGAATGTGAACGGATTGTTCGATCGAATGAGCTTCGGATGCATGCCTCCATGCTTGTTTAAGTTGATAGAACTTTCATCTACCCAGAGAATCCAATCATCTCTGGCTGTCATGCCACTTACCTGTTTATATATGTCTATGTGTATTTCCTCGTGATATGGTGGCAATTGGCAAATCAGACATTTTGGTTTGAATTCACAACAAATTAGCTCATGGAAATGATAAAGCTAATTAGCGAATCACCAAAATCGGCTGCAAGGAAAAACAAAGACCTAATTCTTTATATAACCACATATCACTATAACTTAACATAACAACATAAGCACTTTGCAACATAGTTTGTGGGAATCTGGTTAAGTTTGGCACAATTTTAGGCAGTAGTACAGCCCTCAGGAAATTAGGAAAGTTTAACACAACTGTTCTAAAGGTTTGAAATAATTTAAGAAGCCACAGAAAAAAAAGAAAATACTATGATTACAGTTTAAAAAACTCAAATTTATCACCTGCTGACAGATATCTCCATATTTGAGTAAATAAAAAGGCTGGCTGTTTGGTAGTTCGATTGATTGTTGAGCGTATCCATCGTTTCTGCAGCAATATTCAACATTTGTGTTTTTCTTGAATTGACCATCAGGGAGCTCACCTGGAAGAAATAAAGTTTCTTTTTTCATGCTGAGTCAAGATTAGGGATTTCTTCCCATAATATACTTTTTATCTTGCATTATCATAATTTCTAGGATATTTCATTCATTTGCTACATTACAACGAATGTTGACTTGCAAGCATATTTTTTCTCATATTCTTTATGAAGCAAGTTGCATTGAAATAAGCAATTTAATTTACTTTTTAAAATGCCATAAAGTCTACCAAACAATAATACAATTTTAATTTTCAAATTCTACTCTTAAAAAGGCAGTTTTTCTGCATAAAACATGATTAAAATATTGAAACGCAAACCAGATTTTGATTGATTGGTTGCCCTGAAGAGTGAGCTTGCATCGTCCCAATAAATCCATCCTTCCCGAAAATGTGCAGGACATTCCCGTTTCTTGAATATGCAATATTTCCCTAAAACAAGAACAAGTTATATTGAAAACACAGCTAATTAATTGTTTAGTCTAAACAACGGTTGAAATTATCATCTCATGGCTAATTAAAACTTATTGGCTAGTTATAAAAATAACTATAAGTGAAACATTGCCTTGTCCCTATTGGACAAATACATGAAATATTTACATAAACTAAAATACTACAAATATAACTGTCATGATGCAGAAATGGTAGCAAAAAATGATTTATAACTTTTCCACTTCAATTTCATAAAAAGCTGAAATAAAAAAAAACAAAAAAAAAACAATAACAGCTAAACCTGGTTTAAATTTATGCAGGCTGTCACCACTTGAAGTGTTCTTGATGCAAAACTCTTGAATGACACTTTGCGATTTTTCGGGGTTCGATCCGGAAAGGTCATTGGGTGTGGAGGAATGGCTTCCAAACTCTGTCTCATGTACTCTTATTCCTGAATAAAGATGATTTAAAGTAATTTATGCATAATACGTTAATTATTTCATCATAAACAAAATAATAATAGTAATGTATTCAAGAAATTCAAAATAATTAGCAAAAATAGCAACTATGACAAACACAAATTATGAAATTAACTATGAGATCAAAACAAACAAATGCCTTCAATTGCATTTAGCTACAAAAAAGTAAAATTATGAAAATTAAATTTTTCTAAAATTTCCTAATATATAATTAAGATATAAAATTTTTTTTTCAAGTTATACTCAATGAAATTAACCTATTTCCCATTTGAAAGTTCCATCAACTGGACAACCAGATTTTGGTCTTGGGAGGCCATAGGTCCCTTCTGGCCACCCAGACAAAACTGCAAAAGTTATTTTTTTCAAATATAATAATAGTAATGATAATATACAAAAATAACTTATTTAAAAAATTTATTACCATAACTTAGCAACATAATACTTAATATTTTAATATTTAAAAATTACTAATACTGGAACTCATAATTTTTTTTTATTAAAATAGAAGGTATAAACTATAAAGTATAAACATAACTGACCAAAAATGGTGTTAAATGAACAAATAGACCAATAAAATGTTCAGATAATTATTTTAAAAATATTATATCCACACCATATATTTTAAAATATCTTTTTTGTGTTCAAACCTGTACTGGTGGTGATGGTGAGGCATATCATAACAGTCCCTAATACACACAATCCAGCCTCTCCCATATTTAACTATGAATAAACTATCTCCAGTAAAATAAATTTGTAGTAAATAAGTCACATTATAATGGTAAAACTACTAAGAAAACACAAAATTAATTTTCCAGTGAAGTAGCATAAACACTGTAAACATGCTAGCAGGGTGATGGGCAGAAAAAAAATTGTTCGATTTATATTTAATCAAAATAATTTATAATGATTAATTTTTTAAATCAATTTATTTTTATTGTTTTTTTATATATTGTTTAACTTTGACTTCTATAAAATAACATCACTTAAACCTTCACATTGGTTTAACTTGGTTTTTGGTGAGAAAGTTTAACTTTATTGAGCGTTAACTAATTTTTATGATTTCGGTCATTTAGGGCTGTCGGCAGACGTGTAACTGACCAGGAGGTCTAGTGGTAAATCGATATATACCTATTTATATGAGTGCATGGTATACGGGCAACCAGGGAGCTTTTCAGATCGATTTTTCAATTGATGAAAATTTGTTGTTTCTTAGCTTTAACCTGGAAATGTACATTTTTTACAGACTAAGTCTGTGTTGCTCAGGGAAAGCTAAGGTCTTAGTTTTAAAGTTTGGAATAGAATTCACACAATTTAAACTATATTACGACTGTATGCATGGGCGCCCGCAGAAATATTTGTAGGGAGTGGGGCAAGCTTTCACTTTTCTTATTCTCATTTCACTTTTTCTCTTTTTTATCTTCCCCTACTTTTTTCAAATTTGTACATCAAATTTGGTGCATAAAATTCAATTTTCAGTTAAATTTATCTTTATTTACATCATGACAAAAATTCTAATGTGTTTTAAAACGCTGAAGAATCAACAAGTAAATTAAAAACGAATTTTTAAAACCAATGCTCTTATATGTAATTAAGACACAAATTTTGCAATCAATTTTTTCTTATATTACTCTTTTATTTTATATTAAAGTCTGGCCTGGCGTAATATGGTTCGAAGAGCATTGCGATTTCCATTAAGCTCATAAACAAAAATTTTGCAATCAATTTTTTCTTATATTACTCTTTTATTTTATATTAAAGTCGCAATATACAACAAATAAATATAATAAACATATATATATATATATATATATATATATATATATATATAAAATCCTCAAGAAAATTAACTAAATTAATTGACTTATTGTAAAACTAATAATTGAATATTGCATTGTCTTCTATCTTGAGCATGTATGCAAAATTTGAAAAAAATCTATCATCAGGAAGTGACTCAAAAATTGATTGCAAGATTTGAAACAGAGAAACAGACAGAGAAACAGAGCCGACGAGTTAATAAAAGCATTGGTAAAAAATGCTTTAGTTGGAAACGTTTATTTCCTTGATTTTCAATTTATGTGCTATCGTGCTATCAGTCATGTTATCTTATTGTGAGACTTCACAATCCTTCTACCATTTTGTCTCACTCTGACATTATCACAGATTAACATCTAATGCTTCCAATGACTGAAGACAACTTACAACCAGTGCCGTGGTTAGCATCTTCTGAATCTTCCGGTTGAGACACCAGGCTTTAGAAAGTTCAAAGATTCTGGCGACTTCATTTCAAATCAAGATTTATAGTATTCATTGCTATATTTAAATTAGATATGCATATATAAATGATATATCAAACATTCATTTTGTAATTAATAACGCTATCATTCTGCTTCCATAACTAAAAAAACACCACCCACATCCACATAAGAAATATTTTCTGAAAATGAAATGAAATGAATCTCTCTATAAGAAACTCCAGACAATACAGAACAGCGCTTTGAGAATTTCATGTGGAGCAGGTGGGAAAACTAACTGTAATGCACTGCTCGTAGAATGTGGAGAAATTCCTATCTCATTACGTCTTAGACAACGTACAGCCATCTACGCCGCAAAACCAAAATCATCCCACATCATCCAAGCAGAATCATATACTTTCCAGACCCAAATAAAAGAAGCGCATGGATCAAGTCAAAACTAAGTAAAAGAAAGCCACACACAGCAACATGTTTAATGAAAAACTACCTTAACGACCAAAGAATCCAAAATCTCAAAGAACTCCCTTTACCTAACTTTGATACCCCACCGTGGAAACTATTTCTACCAAACCTTGACACCAATCTACTCGGAATCCAAAAAGAAGACCCAAGCGCTCTCCAGACGTCTTTATAAAAAATACATAACTACGATAACAACATAAAAATCTACACCGATGCCTCAAAAATGAAAGAAAAACAGGAATTGTAATCTTCATCCCTAGTAAAAATTACGAGCTGATTCAACGTACAACCGACAACATCTCCATTTTTATTGCTGAACTCACTCTCACAGCCATTCAATGCTTTGACGGCACTTAAAGAATCTGTAAAAATTACAAGATTTTGTAGTGGATCAGATTCTAATGCATTTGATGAAAGTAAATGATTTCTATATAGATTAAGAGCTATTTTGATTGCTTCTATTTCTGCAGCAAAAATTGAAATGTTGTCCGATGTTCTTCTGGACATTTTGAGACCGGTCGATGGAGCATACACACCAATGCCTATCAGCTAGTAAAAGTTACAGCATAAAGAAAACAAAGAAAAGTACTACAGTTAATAGTAGCCTATGCACTATGAATATTCAGTTCTTAATCAATATGAATAATTATAGAGCGACTCCGGTCATTTCCTTTGTGTGCCTTGTGGGCATCTGCAGAAATTTGCCTACGGTCATCTAGCATGTAACTCTAGCGACAGAATTATTAGTCAATAAAAATTACCAACTTTGAATTAAAAATTCAGAAATTGTTTAAATTAATTTAAGATAATAATACTGCAATTATGCTGATATAGTAGTACTTAGCATACAGTCTATATGAAAACACCACCAAATGAATAAGAAGCCATCTTTAAATAGACCAGAGACAATGATAACTTCGGTTAATATACCTATATCGACCCATGCGGATGCGTTTTGTTGTCATGCACAGCAAAGCGTGCGCTGGTTAATCGACTGGCAGGATAATCGACTCCTTCGCAGGATAATCGACTCCTTCGCAGGATAATCGACTCCTTCGCAGGATAATCGACTCCTTCGCAGGATAATCGACTCCTTCGCAGGATAATCGACTCCTTCGCAGGATAATCGACTCCTTCGCAGGATAATCGACTCCTTCGCAGGATAATCGACTCCTTCGCAGGATAATCGACTCCTTCGCAGGATAATCGACTCCTTCGCAGGATAATCGACTCCTTCGCAGGATAATCGACTCCTTCGCAGGATAATCGACTCCTTCGCAGGATAATCGACTCCTTCGCAGGATAATCGACTCCTTCGCAGGATAATCAACTCCTTCGCAGGATTATCGACTCCTTCGCAGGATTATCGACTCCTTCGCAGGATAATCGACTCCTTCGCAGGATAATCGACTTTTCAATTTAAGTTGACT
Source organism: Erpobdella octoculata (assembly GCA_963978895.1). Lineage (NCBI taxonomy): Eukaryota > Metazoa > Annelida > Clitellata > Hirudinida > Erpobdellidae > Erpobdella > Erpobdella octoculata. Next base: position 11,260,994 of record OZ022242.1, read on the forward strand.
AACTGTCAATTGTCGATAAAAACACAGTTCCCCATTTTTATATGCATGTTTTTCTGGATCCAATATGTACGGAAAATTCGGAAGAGTTACGAGAGGCAGTCAAATGGTTCTGAGTAGGTAATATTTACACATATTAATATTTTGAATTACGGTTAATTTAAACATATTTTGGATTTTTCACGGACAATCACAAAAAGACCAGAATACCTATGGCTTTCCGGTAAAGATGACTTTTGACATTTTTGAAGTATCAGCCTCACAGGCTTATGTGGAAAGAATATTTTCCGTTAGTGGCATCGTCTGTCAAAGTCGACGAAAGATAATGTCAAAATCGCAGGAAATGAGACTAAAGTAAACATTAAACCTTAATAAGCTCTGAATTTATTTTTGATCTATGTTGTAATTAAATTAGGTTTTACAATGCAGAAAATGTTAGGTTATTCTTTATCTGACACTCAAATCAATAGAAACTGACAAATAAACTGAAACTAACTGTTGTGACGAGACACTCCAGGTGTAGTCAGGTGCGCCTTCCTAGCTAGCTACCGAGTTGTTGCGAGAAAGTTCTGTTTAGTGTTTTGCGAGTTGCGCGGTATTTACATTACATGTTTCTTGTTATTTATATTGTGTTTAGTAAGAATAAAGTTTTCTGAAAGACACAACAATTGGCGCAGTCGACATGTCTGAAGTTGATAAATTAATTAAATTGTTCGCTGAGCAAGAGAGATATCGCTCAGAACAAGAAAGACTTCGCGAAAAAGAACGAGCAGAACACATAAAACAAATGGAGAGGTTGATTTTGAGTTTACAACCATCGGCAACAAATATTCCCAGTTTCGAAGCTTTCGACCCTTTGAAAGAATTATGGAAAGATTACTGGGCAAGGTTTGAAACTTTCACTAGTGCTCATTCGGTTCCTGGTCGAAAAATACCTCAAGTTTTCTTGACTAATCAAACCTCGTCGACATACAAGTTTCTTGATACTTTAGCAAGTCAGCAAACACCGCCAAAGAAAGCGAATGACTTAACGATAGAAGAAATCGAAATGTTTATGGGAAATCAATTTAACCCATCAAAGTTTGTCGTCCGAGAAAGGTACAAATTCTGGACCGGAATAAAACGAGAACCAGGTGAAACCATCAACCAGTTGGCGGCAAGAATTCGTCAAGCAGCGACAACTTGTGATTTCGCTTCTATCGAGAATCCACAAGACGAAGCAATGAGGACCAGATTTATCTGTTCCGTCAACAATGAAGCAGTCCTCCGAGCTCTGTTCCGCATAAATGACGATGAGTTATCTTTTGCAAGAGCAATAGAGATAGCATGCGAAACCGAAGATGCAGCTCAAGTTGCAAAAGAAACCGTTTGCGAAAAAGCCCCATCACCTGAGAGAACGTCTCAGGTATTCAAAGTAGATCGAAGAAAGCAGAAGAAACATACGGAATATCATCAGCAGCACGCAACTGATAAAACGTCAAATGTTCCTAAAGAAAAGTGTCGACGTTGCGGTAAGAACAACCACACTTTTAAAGAATGTCGTTTTGCAAACTACATATGCAATTTCTGTCAAAAGAAAGGACATCTGCAAGCTGTTTGTCTAAAAAAGAAAAGACAAGTTCAGTGTGTATTTGCAAAAGATGAATTCGTGAAAGAACACGTGTTCACCATGAAAGGACGAAATCCTTTGTTGCAACAGTTGACTCTCAACAGTCAACCCTTCAGTTTTCTCATCGATAGTGGTTCCAGAGACAACTTTTGTTCACGAGCTGCATGGATCAAACTGGGGAAACCGAAGTTGCAGCTGAATGATAAAAGATATTGTTCAGCAACGGGAGATGACATCCCAACAATGGGCACATTTGAAACAGAAGTAAAATTGAAAAACTCAGACATCCAAAGAAGAGTGTGGTTCAATGTCACAAAAACACATGATCTCAACCTACTGGGATTTGAGGCGATACGTGATATGAAGATTGACGTCACCGCATTGCTGTCAAAGAACTTCAGTTCCGTTCAACTTATAACGGAAACAACAGAAAACCACCTTCAAAATAAATGTCAACTTTTGTGCTCTGAATACAGCGAATTGTTCGATCCACAACTGGGATGTCTTAAAGATGTCGAACTAGAAATAAAGTTCAAACCAGATTCGGAACCGATTTTCTGCAAGCCCCGGACAGTACCGTTTGCTATCCTGGAAGAATTGAACAGTGTGTATGATGCAGGAATAAGAAAAGGTATATGGATTCCAGCTCAGTTCAATCATTATGGAACTCCGGTAGTTCCAGTCAGAAAACGGATTCAACCGAATCAGAAAAAGGCAGGACTAAGAATCTGTGGAGACTACTCGGTAACGATCAACTCTCAACTTGAAACACATCGTTACCCAATGCCACTTCCAGAAGATCTGATGAGAAAATTAGGAGGAAGCTTTTGCTTCAGTAAGATCGATCTCGCAGATGCATACCTCCAGATTAAACTGGCACCAGAAAGTCAAAGAAGACTAGCGTTGAGCACGCACAAAGGTGTACTTCTACAAACACGTCTACCTTTTGGCATCACTTCAGCTCCAGGTTATTTTCAAGAAATAATGGACAAATTAACGTGTGATCTACCAGGAGTAGCGGTGTACTTAGATGACATTCTAGTGAGTGGAACCACAGCTGACGAGCATCTGAGAAACCTACGGAATCTTCTTCAACGTTTACAAGAAAGAGGTTTAAAGTGCAATCAAAGGAAATGCGTTTTTGCTCAACCGTCAGTGGAATACTTGGGACATCGACTCACCAGAAACGGCATAGAAAAAGGAAAACATGTAGATGCAGTGACGAAGATGCCACCGCCAACAAACGTTTCTTCTCTGCGATCGTTTCTGGGATCGGTACAGTTCTACGGAAAGTTCATCAAGAACCTTTCGACTTTAACCGAACCGTTAACTCGTCTCACAAAGAAAAACACACCATGGCAATGGGGCGTCAAGGAAAATGCAGTGTTCCAACATCTTAAAGATATTCTTACGAATGAAGTTAGTCTAGCTCATTTCGATCGTACGGCTCCCTTAGGAATGTCATGCGATGCGTCGGAAGTAGGAATTGGAGCAGTGCTGTTCCACAGATATGACGATGGTTCTGAACGTCCTCTTTACAACGTGTCTAAAACATTGACAGACACACAACGACGCTACAGCCAGATTCAAAAAGAAGCACTTTCTATCATTTTTGGTCTGCAGAAATTTCATCAATTCTTGTACGGGCGTAGATTCATCCTGGTGACAGATCATAAACCACTCCTCGCATTGTTTGGTCCGTCAAAAAGAACTCCGGTCCTGGCAGCAAATCGTCTAGCAAGATGGGCCCTGACATTGAGCCAGTACAACTACTCAATTGAATATCGAAAAACCGGAGAACACGGAAATGCAGACGCTCTCAGTCGCCTACCAGCGTGCGAAGACGAAGAATTTGACTCGACAGAAGAAGATGCAGATGTTTCAACAGTTTGCGTTATTAACACAATCAGCCAACAAATGTCCGATTCCAGACTGTTATCAAAAGAGTCAAGTAAAGATCCTGTTATCTCTACAGTGATACGATTTGTGAGAGACGGCTGGCCTCACAGAATCATGCAACCGGAATTAAAACTGTATGAGAAACTTTCTGATTCTCTTTCAACAGAAAGTGGTTGTCTACTCTTTGGAGCAAGAATCGTGATACCAAAGAAATTACGCGGCAAGATTTTAGAATTATTACATACAGGACATTTCGGAATGCAAAGAATGAAGCGTTTAGCAAGAACTATAGTTTATTGGCCTCGAATTGACAACGATATTGAAAATTTAAGTCGTTCATGTAGTTCTTGTGCTGAACAGCAAAGCAAGCCACCAAAGATGATGAATCACCCGTGGATGATTCCTGAAAAGCCTTGGGACAGAGTGCATCTAGATCACGCCATAAATTTTTTTGGAACCAATTGGCTGGTTATAGTAGATGCCTATTCGAAATACCCGTGTATACATCCGACAAGTTCCATAACAGCAAAAACAACAACTCAGTTTTTGGATGAAGATTTCGCACATTTTGGTTTCCCACACACTTTGGTGACTGATAATGCTCCAACCTTTACTTCTGAAGAATTTCAGAATTGGTGCAAAGAAAGAGGCATCATTCATCTTTCTGGAGCTCCTTATCATCCTGCAACCAACGGGGCAGCTGAGCGATTGATACAAACTTTTAAAAAATCACTCACGAAGTCTGCACATCCTCTCCGAAGAGCTTTGCAAGATTTTCTTTTGCAATATCGGAGAACGCCCTTGGAATCTGGATTTTCCCCAAGTGAACTCTTGAATGGACGACAAATCAGAAGCAAATTAGATTCTCTTTTGCCATGTCCTCCTTGCCTTGTTCGAGAGATGCAGGATAAACGAAATCAAAGAACAAACAAAGAATCTTTCCAAATACAACACAAGTACAAAATTGGAGATTTTTGTTACGCTCTACACTGTGGTCCCAGACAGGGTAAACAACCAAGATGGATTCCTGCAATCGTCAACAAAATATTGGGAGCACGAAACATCCAAGTACGGTTGTGCTCAAATGGGTCGATTTGGAAACGCCATGTGGAACAGCTCCGCCCACGTTATGTTACACGTTACTCCACATCATCGAGTCTTGGAGACGACGCATTTGACACCACGTCAACGAGGAGTCCAGCGACCACGTCAACGAGGAGTCCAGCGACCACGTCAACGAAGAGTCCAATCATGACGAAAAGTCCGGCAACCGTGTCAACAGGAAATCAAGCGACCAGTTTGCCAATGAGTTCTCCATCCAGTGCGACAGCCGTACCAGGAGAAATTCTACCGACGGATCTGACAAGATCAGCAACGCAAGCGAATACTTCAGTTGAAACCGGACCACGACGTTCGGAGCGCCTGCGGTTGAAGAATTTAAGATTTTGACACGATTTTTTTTCTTTCGTTAGAAGACATTTTTACATTTAGTTTTGGCTTTTGAAAAGACTCAAAAGCTTGTGGGAAGGTGTTGTGACGAGACACTCCAGGTGTAGTCAGGTGCGCCTTCCTAGCTAGCTACCGAGTTGTTGCGAGAAAGTTCTGTTTAGTGTTTTGCGAGTTGCGCGGTATTTACATTACATGTTTCTTGTTATTTATATTGTGTTTAGTAAGAATAAAGTTTTCTGAAAGACACAACACTAACAAGTAAAACAAAAACTGCATAGAAACTGAAATGAAAAACATAGAGAAAACTTAAAAGATACTGAAACTTAAAAGATACTGAAACTTAAAAGATACTGAAACTTAAAAGATACTGAAACTTAAAAGATACTGAAACTTAAAAGATACTGAAACTTAAAAGATACTGAAACTTAAAAGATACTGAAACTTAAAAGATACTGAAACTTAAAAGATACTGAAACTTAAAAGATACTGAAACTTAAAAGATACTGAAACTTAAAAGATACTGAAACTTAAAAGATACTGAAACTTAAAAGATACTGAAACTTAAAAGATACTGAAACTTAAAAGATACTGAAACTTAAAAGATACTGAAACTTAAAAGATACTGAAACTTAAAAGATACTGAAACTTAAAAGATACCGAAACTTAAAAGATACTGAAACTTAAAGGATTTGTGAAACTGTTACCTATATCATTAGTTTAGACTGCATTAAAACATTTATAAATTCAGATGACTGTGTAAACCTTCTGAGAAATATTCCTTCCGTTTTTTTAAGTTGGAACGACGAAGGGTTAGAGTTCTAGCTGCTATGATGATTTTTTGTGTGTTGCTGATTCAAAATGAGTCATTAATAATAATTAGTCAAGAGTATAAACTTTTGGAGCTATTGATAAAGTCTATGCAAATTTACATCAGCTATTTTTCTACTAGATTTGCTTGTTGCTTCGGCAATTTGTAAACAGCTTCATAGCAAAGTTGATCTAATTAAATCAGCTTTTCGATCATCTTCAATCAAATACGACAACCACTTTCATATCATTCACTTGAACATTTTGTTCTGACCTCTTTCGAAAAAAGGTGGTTGCAGTTGTAGATTTTGTTTGTAATTTGTACATTTAATAATTTCCAATATTTTGTTTGCTGAAACCTGGGTTGTTGTACCTAATTGTAAGATTGAAAAAAGTTGAGCAACCAGTTGAAAAATAGAGTTACGCCCCCTAGCTGCCACTTCTAGTTTCTCTTTAATATAAAAACTAAAGATTGAAGAGATTTTAACATTAAACTAAAAAAATTACAGACAACATCAGAGACGAAAAATAAAAACTACAAATAGTTCCTCAATAGACACGTGGTCGGCAAGCGAAATGCACCCGGTATAAGCATGGGCGTTTAAATTTTCCGTCCGTGAATTTCGGTGCGTTACCGTACGTTAACGTTAACGTCCGTTTCCGTTAACGTCCGTTTCCGTTAAAAAATACCACCGGGTCCCGGTAGTACTCGGGGCATCGTGAAAACCTTTTTCTGATCTTTTTTTTATCCAGAATTTGTACATACATAAGTAGGTACAAAGGTAAGTAATGCTTTATTTCAGAAACAGTCAAACTGTTGTTTTCAACAACATACACACAAACTAACAAAATAACAAAAAACAAATAAAAAACGATATCATAAACCCTGAAAAGAGTGTTTCATCATCAGTTGTTTATTTATTTAGATAAACTTTCCTGACTTATTTCTTCCTCCGTCTAGTTTTAGAATTATCGACTCATATCATATTCTCCAAATCAATTTTTTTGTATTGATCTTAATTCTTCCCTGTAAAATTTGATTATGGCATTTCACAAGGCTCACTTTTTGGTTTCCTTTTCCTAATTTTTTACTAATTTAAACTGGTTCTAGTTAAATTATATTATTTTTTTAACAGCAAGCTTTAATCGTATTGTTCTTATGCTTATTCTAGCCGTCAAATATCATTTAAAAACAGGACATATTACTGATACTACTAAAACTTAGCTAAAACTTCTCATGTGACTATAAGACAGGGACGTAACAATGAATTTTGAAAGAAGGGAAATGTCTTTTTCTGGAGGGGTAGCACTGGAGGGGTAGCACTGGAGGGGTAGCACTGGAGGGGTAGCACTGTTAAATTTTCTGTCGAAATTAAGTTGCAAGCCTCAACGAATCGATTCTCAAAGTGATTCGTGCGACAAACCAGGCTTACCTACTGATTGAAACAATCGAATTATAGCTAAAACATGTCCAATCGACTCATGTTAAAAACTCATGGAGTTAAAATTATTTAATAACGGGCATCAAAATATTAATAAAAAAAAGAGTAAAGGCAGAGATTATTAAAAATTTTCAAAATCCATCAAAGTCGTGAATCGTCATTTGATTTGCCAAACAGATGATGAAACTCTGCGACTGTCATTTGATTTGATCATTTTCTTCGTAGAAGTCAGTGTCAGTCTTCCCATCGGATTGTTTTGCTTCAGTTTCGTCATCGGTATTATTGAAAATGGCGTCGTCTTCGGTTTCTTCACCAAAATTGCTGATGCAGCATATTTACAAAAGTTTTTGAGTCATTTCGTAAATAAACGACAAAAAACAAAACAAAATTTTTGAATTTACGATTGACTCGTACATAAACCGACTTCCTGTTGTGTTGGCTATATTAATAACTTCGTAAAATTGTCAGCTTATATATAGATATTAACCCCATAAAAAAGCCACACTCCCTAATCAGTCATCGATCAATTTTAGTAAAAACGTTTGTTCGTTTTAGAAATATTTTTTGAAAATAAGATTCGACCACCCTCCTTATTTTTGTAGAAAAAATGCGGTACGCCAGCAATAGTCATGCAAGCTATCAGTGAATAGCCCAAGGGCCACTAATGTTTTCTTAGGGGGAGGGGCATCCACACATTAGCCCCGGCACTTTGTCTAAACGTTTGGTTTATTTATAGTATGTTCTATTAGTTTAAAACTATGAAATCAAATGGCAATAAAGCAGTAACCTAAACAAAAAATTATTTTGGCACTAAATTAAAAAATCTGAAGTTTATATTCATTGTTACTATCAAAAGTTTCACAATAGTTCATCATGTCATCATTCTGGTCGAACGTAGCTAAAAAAAAAAACGTTTGTTCGCTTCCACGATCAAACAGGCAATGAAGGCAGGCAGGTGGTTTAAGATAAGATGCAACAACCAGTTTTACAGCTAATACATTTTATAGATGTCCACAAATCTGAAAATTGAAGGTTTTTTTTCATAAATCATTGTTTAAACTTAAATATTAATAAATCGTTAAACAAATTTAAACGCTGAAAAAAAGAAATAACCAGGATCGCATCATTCGAGCAAGAACGTTACGAAACAAACGCAGAAAACTATAACAAACCAACTGTAAAAAGACGCGATTGAAGCAGTTGAAAATAAAGTTCAACCATATGGCTCGCAGGAGGCTATCTTTTATCATTTGACATCTCTGAAATTTCGACATCTGAGAAGGCAAAGTGCTTTTTTAGGGGACCCGCGAGCTCCATTTTGTGTGTAATATCTCCTATGAAGTTTTTAATTCTTCAACTTAGAAAATAGTTGAAATAATAATAATAATAAGTTGTTATAACGATAATGAGAATAAGAGTACTAAATGATAATAAATATATTAATTACGTCTTTTAAAATAACAGTAATTAAAATAATCAAAATAGCCATGAGAATAATAATAATATTAATATTATATATATATATATATATATATATATATATATATATTAATTAAAACAGATTTCACAAATATATCCTGTTATGGTGTCATTTCGTCACTTTTGAGGGTCACCAGTGAACACGTATACAAGTATACATACGTAAGTTGTATGAGCACGTAATTGTTGCGCCAGTAAGCGTATGTGCTTTTCAAATGTGCTGGCAAGGAGAGAAGACCTTTTCAATTGCTTCCTAGTAACGTTCGTACAAGCGATTGCTTCAACGATCTTCAGAATCAACTTGAAACTTCCCAAAGAAGTTTTTTTGTTGTTGAAATCGTACAACAAACAGACTGCTTGCGTACAACGTCTTTGTTTACTACGACGGGCGGCTTCCGCGTGCTCGGCTGATGCTGCTGTGTCTGCTCCGTTCAGCTGCGTATACGATGGCATCGGCAGCCATCTAATGCGTACCCGCCCCACAAGGCTCCTTGCTGCAGGAAGAAACAGAGCTTCAGCACTTGAATAATGAAAATCGTACACCTTGGAAGTACGCTCTTATAAATATGTAGATGTTTCTTCGTGTTTCTCTCTCTACTTACTCATATGCTTCGTTTTCTTTTAAACGTAGAAACTTGTAGTTAGTTTTAATCAACTTGGCGCATCCTTAGTGGTTTATAAACGACTCTTAATGAAACTGGATCGTTGAAAACACAAGAAAGAAATTGTGCGAAAAAAAACGGAATGCGCAAGACAGGTGCGCGTTCGCTTGCGTCATTGGGCTGGAAAAGGGGGACCTGACAGTTACCGTTGGACAGAGAGTAAGAAAGTAAAACGGGTAAATAAAAAAAATAAGAGGAAGAGAGAGAGAGAGAGAGAGAGAGGGTGGAATAAATTTCAGAATTGTTTTAATTTTGTGTTTCCTCTGTGGTTTGATTTCCTATCGATCTTAATTTATTTGTTTGTGGAAAATAATTTGAGATTGACAGAAATGATTATGTGTAATATAAAATTTAATGATAATAAAAAAATAAATAAAACGCAATTTTTTTTTAAATTGGAGACAAATTAAAACTCTGTAATATTTCACTTTAGAGTACAGGAAAAATTAAATATTTCTAAGCATATTTATAAGAAAAATCAAATTTCTTTGTTCTCAGCTAAAATGATAATAAAACAAAAACACTTTTGATGAAAAGAAAGCTGAACCATCCCCTCTAATCCACCTTCCTCCCCCCCCCCGGTGATTTAAGCATCGAATTCGCAGCCCTCCAGGTCTTTTTAAAAGCAATAAATGCGTTTTTGTATTAACACCTCAGCATTGTGCAGCAGAAAAGAGACAAAGCATTTGAAAAATAATAAAAGTGCAAAAAAACTGCATAAAAATTGTTGTAGATAGACATAAAAGAACCAATCACAAGCAGCCACTGGCAAACACAACGTGCAGTGGAAGAATCGGTTTGAATATTTTAACCAGGATATTTTAATATTCTACAAAAGTTGATCTTTTTTTTATATTTTGATATTATGTTTGACATTTCCTTTACTTTTTTATATCGCTCAATGTCACGATAGCGACAGAGGTGAACAAGATTCTAAAATAGTCTCCAAATTGTCACGAGAGCGTTGGCGCTGACCCGTTGTGTCACGCACAATAACCAATCCGTTGTGTCACGCACAATAACCGATCCGTTGTGTCACGCACAATAACCAATCCGTTGTGTCACGCACAATAATCGATCCGTTGTGTCACGCACAATGGGGCTTCAATATATGAAACACGGCCTGGCTTTGTTGGCTACATTTGAAAACATTTATTGCACATATGACCATATGATGTCTCGCTTCTCATTTCGGCTCATCACGAATGTTCATGGAACACCAAATGGCCCATCATCTCCACCTCGGACAAAAAAAAACGAATTTTTAATTTTTATAAAAAATGTTTTTATCTGAAAATACATGATGATTGTTATCTATGCATATTGAATGTTTTGTGCCTACGTCGGTCAGCCATATTGGAAAAAAAGATAAAAAAGAGCTCTTACAGAGAGAAGGCTGAAGAGAAGTTGTTGTCATCACCACCCATAATCATCGTCATCACCACCCATAATCATCGTCATCACCACCGATAATCATCGTCATCACCACCCATAACCATCGTCATCACCACCCATAACCATCGTCATCACCACCCATAACCATCGTCATCACCATCCATAACCATCGTCATCACCACCCATAATCATCGTCATCACCACCCATAACCATCGTCATCACAACCCATAATCATCGTCATCACCACCCATAATCATCATCGTCGTAATCATCAGTCTCACCATCCTCGATATTATCTTCTCTTATGTAATCGTGGTCACTATCATCATCATCATCATCATCATCATCATCATCATCATCATCATCATCATCATCATCATCATCATCATCATCATCATCATCATCATCATCATCATCATCATCATAACCGTCATCGCCATAATAGCCATCTTAATCTTTTAACTCAGCGATTAGTTACAATTGTATTCAACGTCTTTTTGCAACTCGCTCTAATTTCAGTAATTTCGCAATGAAAGCTCTTTCTAAATATTAAATAATGACCTCAACACTAACGCTAACAATAATCAATAACAATGGCTATTATAAGTATTATACATCCTAAGATCATAAATCTTTCGCTTATTAAAAGCACCCAACCAGTCTGTCTGCATAATTTAATAGAAGAAAAATTTGAATAAAAAAATTAATCCTTGTGTGCGTGTGTGTGCGTGCGGTTATTAAAATGATTAGATGTGAAGCGCTATAAAAGAATATGAACAAATATATTCAGATGATTTAATATTTTAATAAAATTGAGAGAAGAAAAGAAAAAAATTTGAGAAAAAGAAAATTATTTGTAGAAGATGAAGATGACGACGACGATATTTTTGACGATGGTTGGGGGTTTTTATGTTAGCAATGATGATTATGATGATGATGGTGGTGATGATAACGATGATGATGATGATGATAATGATGATGACGATAATGATAATGATGATGATGATAGCGATAATAGGTAGATGATGATGTGTAAAATGACGTCGACAACGATGATGATAATACAAATAATATACAGTGATGGTAGAAAGATAATAATAATGGGAAATAATAAAAAATAGCAGAAAAAGAGAAGGAAGACGACGACGAAGAGGTGTTCCATAGAACGCACTTATATATATATATATATATATATATATATATATATATATATATATATATATATATATATATATATATATATATATATATATATATATATATATATATGCATATTCAGGCAAGCATGGTAGAGATTATAAATATGCATATGAGATCGTCCGTTGTATTCTTAGTAGGAAAGGCTATCCGAGACCAGACGACAGTGTGTCTGTGTGTGCATTTCCACAATTTTGCACGTTCCGCTATTTATAAATCACTAACAAAATAGAAACAATAAATTAAAGAACATAAAAGTTCTAATACTTGTTAAGTATTGAAATTCTGCAGTGATGTTTAGGCTAGTTGAGAATGGATACGAATGGAGAAAACATGAATGACATGACGTTGGTTGTCGTGTTTGATTGAAGATGAAAACGAATTTCAAGATTGCTCAAGGCTTACACTATTTTTTCTTTCTATCTTAGCCGCTTATCGAGAATGAAGAAATTCAGTTTATTTATAGAAAATCAGATTCTGATCTCTCCGTTTGATTAGAGCTTTCCAAAAAGAACTTCTGCAAGGTATTTCCATGTGCACTTGGAAGCTCTTGGATAGAAACTGCTCCAGCAAGGATATATTATTGCTAACATAAGACGATTGATTGCTCACTTCAATGAAAACCAAGTTAGTGCCAACAAGCAAATGTTTTGTGTTATCTCAATTTCATAAAAATTGTAATTGAAAACATAAATTTTTATTATACTTTGTTAATGCCAATGCTACACATAGAATTGATTTCCATAGAACTTTTCTGCTTCTAAAAACATATAATTTTTAAATAATGAATATGTCAATCTTGCCTATTTAGTTGCATATTTGTCGTATGTAATCACGATTGTTAAGTTATTGAATTTAATATTTATTCATAAATATTTTTATAGTTCAAATATATTATAGTTTTTGTTTTATTACACGTTTATGTTAACTTATCTGATATGTGTATGTGTGTATGTTCATTTATCATTTAGATTTGGCACTCATTGTAACCCTTTAAACAGTATTTAGGATGAAAATATAAGAATCTTAAAATACATTATTTTTAAATAAATTAAGAAAACTCATCGTAACTATATTAGACGAGCTCATCTTTTGGGGATTTTCCATATTTGATATAAACGTTTGAATATTTAATTGTAGGCGGAGTAAACATTAGAATATAATATTATAACTTAGATTAATTTAAATAAAATTAAAAGTCCGGAACTGTAAGAAGATTTGATTTTGCAAGAACATGAGCCTAACTGAGTGGTTGAAAAAATATGATTTAAGTACATTTTTTATGATCACAAAGAATACTATAAAAAATCATTTTAGCGTATTATTTAAAAATGTATATCTTGAATTTTTTTTAATAATAATAACAGAAAAATAATTATTGATACAAATTTTTAAATTAAGCACCTTCAGAGCTTGTGCGGGAACCTCGTCCATATAAAAAAAAACTTTAAAAACTCATTAACCACGAATAACAAACATGGTTGTTCGAAATAAACTGACTCTCAACCAATCTGGTGATCAGGAGGAAACGAATCCAAAAAAACTAAATCAGATTATGGACCTGAGGCGTCTGATGAATTTTCTTTTTTTTCAAATGCGTTATCTTGCTTGTTTCTCTTTCAGTATAACGAGTTCGTATGTTGTACAATCTTGTCAGTTCTTTTCTCTTCTCTGTTGGAGACAGGATTTTATTTTTCTCTCATTTTCTGTCTGTGCCTGATAATATAAAAATGTTTGATTAAATTTAATAAAGTTTCCCGAGGTAAATTTCGTTTTTGTCTCTGCAGAATATGAAAGAGTATGTAATACAAGAAAAATTAAAAGAACAGACAAAAAAAAACAACTAAAATAAAAAAAATAATAAAAAAGCAAAAGATAGAAAAAGAAAGAAAGAAAGACAGAAAGAAAAGGAGAGAGTCAAGATAAGTCATAAAATCATCCTAATTAGCCTCTCCCCCTGCAAGGAATTTCAATGACATCACGTTTAAGTCATTTCATCTACCCCGTGGAATGATGGAATGTCGTGCCCAGAAAATAAAGAAAATCACCGGAAGCAATGTGTGATTAGACATACAATATTCTAGTTGGAATTATGTGGTTGTAAAAGATGAAGACTATCTAATCCGGTTAAGCTGTTTGAAAGGAAAAACGCGTATAGCGATAAATTGCTTAAATTTGCTGGCCGAAATTTTGTTTGAGGTAGAAGCAAGAAAATTGGAAAACAGGATGAGAAAAATGTATTCAAGAATGTAAAAAAATGTCCGAATGCTGAAGGGAGTGTGGATGGCGTAAACCTAGGTCTGTAACATCACTCGATTGACAAACTCACAAGTTTTTGTTTTCATAGTTTCAAAGTTTAAATTTTCCTTTCGCAAACTGAAACAGTGAGACTTTAAATAATTTTTTCTTTTGTATATCTCATTGCCTGTGTATTTTTAATTTACTTTTAGCGTTTAAAACTAAAAATCAATATTCTTCTATTAAATACTATTTATTATTAGTATGCAAGAGTCGTAGGCTGTCTGCGGGCCATTTCTGTGACCGAGTCCGTTTAATCCATCCCGTGGCATTATCCTTACCGACCCATGAAATGACCCATTTAGACCCACGGGTTGACCCAGCCCTCAGACAACTTTGGTATCGCATGATGTCTAGCAATTGCATTTAGAATAAAATTGTTTCAACGAAAGAGTAAAACGATGGATTTGTCCCTAAACTTCCAATATTCTCAGAGGTGCGATTTGAAAGCATGAAAAGTGAAATATTAGTTGAAATAATTTTTTACGTGTTTGTTATTTATACATATATGGCACGTTACAGTTTTAATGTAATGGTATTACAATTTTAATTTAACGGTATTACAGTTTTAATGTAATAGTATTGCAGTTTTATTGTAATGGTGTTGCAGTTTTAGTGTAATGGTATTACAGTTTCAATGGAATGGCGTTACAATTTTGATGCAATGGTAGATACTTTTTTAATGTAATGATGTTATTAATTACAATTGTCATAATATAGTGTTACATATCCGGTCATTCAGGGCGATACGGACTGACACCAAGATGAGAGTTTGGACGTATGTCATGTCTTCCTTCTTTCTCTTCACCTTTTCAACAAATGCAGGTTAATTATGTTTAAAATTTAAATAATAATAACAATAATAGTAATTAAAATTATAATCATTTAGTGTTATTAAAACCTACAATGAAGTTGTAATTAGCGTAAAAGCAGTTTCTAGTCTTAATAGAAATAGTACTGCATCAAATTAATAGTTTCTGCATCTGTTAATGCGGTTGTTTCAAGTTCTTTCAGAGTTATTTTCTACTCGGGTCAAATCGATGCGCAGAGCTTTTTCACTTATTGTGATGAAAATAATCGTGTCAGCTTGAGTAATTGAGCGAGCGAGCGAACGAATGAATTATTAAGCGAACAAATGAATGAATGAATGAATGAATGAATGAATGAATGAATGAATGAATGAATGAATGAATGAATGAATGAATGAATGAATGAATGAATGAATGAATGAATGAATGAATGAATGAATGAATGAATGAATGAATGAATGAATGAATGAATGAATGAATGAATGAATGAATGAATGAATGAATGAATGAATGAATGAATGAATGAATGAATGAATGAATGAATGAATGAATGAATGAATGAATGAATGAATGAATGAATGAATGAATGAATGAATGAATGAATGAATGAATGAATGAATGAATGAATGAATGAATGAATGAATGAATGAATGAATGAATGAATGAATGAATGAATGAATGAATGAATGAATGAATGAATGAATGAATGAATGAATGAATGAATGAATGAATGAATGAATGAATGAATGAATGAATGAATGAATGAATGAATGAATGAATGAATGAATGAATGAATGAATGAATGAATGAATGAATGAATGAATGAATGAATGAATGAATGAATGAATGAATGAATGAATGAATGAATGAATGAATGAATGAATGAATGAATGAATGAATGAATGAATGAATGAATGAATGAATGAATGAATGAATGAATGAATGAATGAATGAATGAATGAATGAATGAATGAATGAATGAATGAATGAATGAATGAATGAATGAATGAATGAATGAATGAATGAATGAATGAATGAATGAATGAATGAATGAATGAATGAATGAATGAATGAATGAATGAATGAATGAATGAATGAATGAATGAATGAATGAATGAATGAATGAATGAATGAATGAATGAATGAATGAATGAATTAATGAATTAATGAATTAATTAAAAAAATGAATTAATAAAAATATACGAGACTAAACGAACGAGAAAACGAACAAACTGACTAACGAACGAACGAACGAACAAATGAGTTGTCACCGATGAAATATTGTCACCAGTCAACGAGGACATTTGAACTCATCTCTTATCAGACATGCGCAGTAATTGCTTGATGAATACAAAGAAAGTAAAAGTACATTATTATTATTATTGTTATTATTTTTATTATTATTATTATTATTATTATTATTATTATTATTATTATTATTATTATTATTATTATTATTATTATTATTATTATTATTATTATTATTATTATTATTATTATTATTATTATTATTATTATTATTATTATTATTATTATTATTATTATTATTATTATTATTATTATTATTATTATTATTATTATTATTATTATTATTATTATTATTATTATTATTATTATTATTATTATTATTATTATTATTATTATTATTATTATTATTATTATTATTATTATTATTATTATTATTATTATTATTATTATTATTATTATTATTATTATTATTATTATTATTATTATTATTATTATTATTATTATTATTATTAATCTTTATTTTTGTGAATAGTTTTTCATTTCTTTCATGATCGTCTATTTTCAAATACAACCGAATAGTTTCTAAAACAAAATATCTTTTGCGATAATATTCACACAAAACGGTTTTATCAGGTGAGACGGGTGAGCCGATATAAAAACGTACAAGTTCATTCTTGTTTTAGTCAGTTTCACAAAGAAACGAACAATAATACAATGTTTGTTTTGCACTCATATTTTCAAGCAGCCAATCCACGCAAAGAAGAAATAGAGGCTCAGACAATATATATCGACCAGCACCCTATTCAACCTCTACACACCTTTTCCCTACAAGAACCCTTTCCATTCTACTCATCTTTCTATCTCAATCACTATCATCACCGTCACCATCTTCTCGATCCACATCTCCATCATCCGCAATTCGTCGCCAAAAACGTCCGACATCGACCGCGTCGCCACTGGAAGCGCGAAGAGCAGCAAATCAAACCAGTCGTCACAGTGGGACTGACCCCTTCCAGGCTGCTGGTTGCCGACGGCGGGCTTGCCACTTTCTTCTGCCACTTCCAGCTCCACTACGCCGCCGGCAGCGACCAGGAACACAACCCCGACACACTCAAACTCTACGACGTAGTTTGGCGGAAAAACGACAGAACCCTTCCGCCCCGTATCCGGTTTGCAGTAACGAAAATCGTAACGGGCGATCCGAACACGGGTGGTTCCGTGCTTCGAATTTATCCCTTAAAAGATAAGAAAGATGACGGGGGGTATGCCTGTGACGTTGTGAGGGACGAGGAGTCGCAAGCCATTGCTGATGCACTCCTGGAGATTATCGACGAAGATGCAGGTACTTTGGTTTTATTTTGGCATTTGTTTATAAATTCTTTTATTTTCATAATTTTTTTGTTTAGATTGTGTTTATGTTTCAAATGCATTTTTTAAATGTATATAACATTTGAGTTGTATAATTATTTCTGTTTAGCACTTTATTAAATAACTAGCAGAGTTCCCGGCGTTGCTCGAGGTTTTTCTATCATTTTTCTATCGTTTCTCTATCGTTTTTCTATCGTTTTTCTATCGTTTTTCTATCGTTTTTCTATCGTTTTTCTATCGTTTTTCTATCATTTTTCTATCATTTTTCTATCGTTTCTCTATCGTTTTTCCATCGTTTTTCTATCGTTTTTCTATCGTTTTTCTATCGTTTTTCTATCGTTTTTCTATCGTTTTTCTATCGTTTTTCTATCGTTTTCTATCGTTTTTCTATCGTTTTTCTATCGTTTTTCTATCGTTTTTCTATCGTTTTTCTATCGTTTTTCTATCGTTTTTCTATCATTTTTCTCTTTCGTTTCCGTTTCCTTCTCCGCTTGCTCTCCCGCTCCCGGTCACCTTTCCGTTTCCCCTTGTTTTCCCGCTCCCGGTCGCTTTCCCGCTCCCGGTGGCTTTCCGGCTCCCGATCGTTCCCGCTTCCGGTCGCTTTTCCCGATTTTGCTCGATCTTCCGTTTATGGTAGCTTTCTCTTTCCCGCTCGTTCTTTCGCTCTCGGTCGCTTTTCCGTTCCAGTTGATTTCCCGTTCCCCCTCATTCTCTAATTCCCGTTTCTGCTTATTCTCTAATTCCCGTTTCTGCTCATTTTATAATTCCCGTTACAGCTCGCTTTCCCGCTCTCGCTCCGCTCATTTTGTGACCAATTTTAATTTTTTTCCTAAAACCTTCCTCTATTGACTCTTAAGGTTGTATGAAAATTTCATTACGATCGGATGAATGTTGTAGCAATGCATAAAAGACATACATACAGACATACAGACATACGGACATACATAATTTCATTTTTTTATATGGAAAATGTAAATAGATTTCGTCTTAAGATGATTTCAGATATGTCGCGGCGCTATTTTTTGTATGTTTTTTAAATTAAACAAATTAATAAACAAGTTGCGAATTTAATTTAATTTTTAATAACTTTAAATAGTTTAAACAAAATTCTTAATCATTTTTCTATGCTGGTTGTAAATTCCGTCTATTCTGGATGATTTAGAAATACATGCTTGCGGGTACATGCGTTTAATGTGTTATGAGCCGTTTAGCGTGGTATAATTGCGTTAGCCGACTTAGCCGTTTAGAGAGGCTATCTGGAGGCTCTGCAATATCGGCTCGACCCTCGAAGCTTAGCACATTCATCCCTGCTGAGCCTGGACTCGATTCTTCCTAATTTCGTCACCATCTGTGCAATTGAGAGAAAGAAATGACAAACTGACCCATTTATAGCTCCCAGTCTGTTGCTGATCCAGTCACACTGCTCCTCTCTTTCATTCTCTCGCAAAACACCAGCAGTGCAGCAGGTTTATTGGTTCAAAGAGAGAAAAAATTGAATAACGTGGAATATTTTAATTGGACAAGCACACGGATTTCTTTTTGATTAAGGGAATTTCTTTCAAAATCAAAAGATTTTGAGTGGATTTTTTTCTCATATTTATTTGTATTGTCACTTTTTTTTATTGTGTTTGTGCTCTTCTTTTGCTACAGAGTGTCACGTTTTTTTCTGTGCCTGTGTAACTGTGTATATGTCTGTATGTCTGGGTCAGCAGTGGTGCATTCAAGAAAGAGGGGGAGGGGAGACTGGAAGATAGAACTCTATAAAGTACGGTGCGAAATACAACAAAGATAAATGATAAAATCTGTTTTTGTTAAACACAACCAAGAAATAATACATATGGTTGAATTAAAAGGTTTATTGTCAACTGATTTAAGCATGCATGCAGATAGAGCTCTCGAAGAATCTAAATCTTTGGTTTCGTCCGACAATAAATGATTTAAGGGCCATTCTTGTGGAACAAATATTTAGAACTCTGTTATAAACTTCTAGCAAAACTAAACCTATAATTTTGCAAAAGATGCAATGCATTCAATGCCGCATAATAAAAATGGCATCCTGCCAGATGTTACATTAAATTACTCCATGAATTAGCTTTAAATGCCTACAGAAATATCTATATCAGTGTTATGTCGTTAAAGAACCCATTTGAAAGACTTTACACTGTACCTCTGAAAGCATTTTGAATGGTTTAATTCTAACGTGTTTGTATAGAAATTCGAAACCTACCACGCAATCCATTTTTGTTTAGAAAAATTTATAATAATTCATAACTATAATTCATTTTAAATATTTTTGGGCAAAATTTCAAGAAAAAAAAGTTTGTATTATTTTTAATATACGACATAGGAAAATGTTAAATTTTGTTTTACATAACTTTAAATAATTTGCAGTCAGTGCACACAAAATTATATTTAAAAAAATGCGGAATTTTCCGCTCTAAGTATGAAAACATAAATTAATATCAAAACAGTAGTTATGAGTCCACCCCTGTGTTTAACTATGTATTTGTGAACCTGTGTATATGTGTACCTTTACACCTGTGTCTGTGTATTTGTGGAACTGTGTATATGTGTACCTTTACACCTGTGTATCAGTGTGGTGTGTATTTGTGAATCCTTCGACCCATGTATATATCAGTGAAACTATATAATGTGTTTCTGTGTATTTGTTTCAAAGTGTCACTGCCGCTGCCATCCTTTTCTTTGTTCTTCTTTTATAAGGAAGCAGTCGGGTCGAAAGATGAGCTTTCGAAAATGACATTGATGAGGCTTATAACTATGACAACGATGATAATTCAACATCATCTAGAACAGAGAGGTTTTCATGGTCACAATGATGAAGATGATGATGATGATGATGATGATGAGCAACATCCGAAATAGGGAGTCTATCGGGATGCTGATGATGATGATGAAAATGAAACTTTCATTGGTCTGTAATTTCATTTGTAGTGCATGGAAATCTTTCTACATAGCATTGAACTTCAAAAGTAATTTCCGTTTCTTGCACTAAGGTTTTTTCCCAAAAGTTAAATAATAACATTTATTTCACTTTGACGTTTTTAATTTACAAATTAATTATAAACACAAAGCAAATATTTTTTGAGACAAAAACAATTTATAATAAATTTATAGTATCATATTATAAAATTATTATATTATTTTATGTTGTTAAACAGAACAATTTGCTGGAAAAATTAAACTTGAAATGTAGCTTTATTTAAAATATAACATCGTGGTCTCATTTTTTTTCACTCTCTCTCGTAGAAAGCTCATTTGGAATTATGTTCACGTATTTCCTTGGTCACGTAGGATGTATGGAGGAGAGAGAAAGAAGAAAAAGAGGAGAGTAGTTAGAGGTGATTGATGATGTTCTGTGACCACGTGGACACACAGGTATTCAGGGCATCTCACCAAGTGATACGCATATGCAGATTTTTAGATGCGTACACTACACATACAGTAAGGGGACCAGGGGGACGGAGTGAATAAATCCATCCACCAGATCTATATATATATATATATATATGTATACTAGCAGTGCCCGTAGCGGCTTCGCTCGCATGAAATTAGAGAATTTGAACCGTGCATACATAGTAGAGTACTGCACGGATCAATTTTTTAGGTCTCGGCTCGGCCCGTCGACAACTTGGCCCAGCCCGTTTCAAAAACCGAAATTCCTGGTCGGCACGGCCCGTCTAATATGGGCCCGGCCCGTTTTTACAGGCCTAAAAGTTCTATATACTTGATGAAAAACCTCGGCCCGTCCCACCTTGACTTCAGGTTTAGCCCGGCCCGTCTGAACACCCTAAAATCACTAAAATGTCTATATACTTGGTTAAAAATCTCGGCCCGTCCCACCTTGATTTAAGGTTTGGGCAGGGCCGTATGAAGACCCTAAAATAACCTTATTTTCCACCCCACATTTGAGGTCCTGGAAACCAAATTTTAAAAAAATGGTAAAACACGTATATCTTTATTTTTAGAATAGAAACTAAATACTAAATTTTACATCTGTGGTTTTTACAGTTTTTGAGTAGCAGTTACTTTAAAAACACAAATAACCCTATTTTTCACCCCACATTTGAAGTCTTGGAAACCAAATTTTGAAAAAATGCTAAAACACGTATTTCATTATTTTTGGAGTAGAAACTAAACACTAATTTTTACTCCTGTAGCATTCACAGGTTTTGAGTAGCAGATACTTTAAAAACCAAATAACCCAATTTTCCAACCCACATTTGAGGTCCGGGAAACCGAATTTTCAAAAAATGGTGAAACACGTAT
>OZ022242.1:11285440-11500440 GCA_963978895.1 Erpobdella octoculata
GATTAAAATTGTTTATTAGTAGTTTCAAGTGTTTTGAATGCTTCGGTCCAAAAGATAACAAAAATTAGGCGAGTAAAAAGATTTCGATGTTGAAAGATCGCCAAGCTGAAAACGTTAACGTGTCTCTAAATATCATTGCAGTTTTCAAGATGCAATCCGAACTGACCTAGAAAAAAATCATTGATAGACTGTCAGGAGAAGCAAAATTATGGCTTTTGAAATTAAAACAAAAAAGATGCTTTAAGTAGCTGACTTCGAAAAATGCTTTAATTTCATTATAAATAAAAAAAACTTACAAAATCTCGCGGATTTCCGGTTAAAGAAAACCAGCAAATCAAGCGACGATTCACTGAGAAATAATATAAATAATAATCAAATAATAAGGAAAAAACGACAGAATTATTTAGTAACATAAAATAATTTTAATCTTTAAACTTTAAATTATTAAAAATCGTCGGCATCAATTTTTTATTTAATTCTTCGGTTGAAGCAGAATTTCGCAGCAAACATTCCTCCCGGTAGATTTCAGCAAATCTCTTCAGCCAGATGTTCCCAGCTGCTCTAGTTTAAATCCGGATATTCATCAGAATTAAATCTGACATTAAAGCAACTCCAAGTCCAATTGCTTTACCGAAATTTAGTTGATTAAAAAATATTTGATAAATAAATGAAGAAAAAAATTCTTAAAAAAAACATTGCTTTCAGTTTTGGTTTGTCTTACTAGTTCTAATTTTAAATTTTAGTTAAGTTTTTTTAAATAATCACTTAAAATTAATTTATTTTTATTTATCTTTTTTAATTTGCATTCATTTAGGCATAAAAATTCTTACTTATAATCTCTCTAAAACAACCTTAGACCGAATCAGTAGTTTTTATTGATAGTCTAATTCAACCAGTCATCATTATTATAAATTAAAAATTCTAAAGAGTGGCTGTAACATATAAGTTGAGGTTATCTGACATGAAAAGCAGAATATTTGTAGGTTTGTGTGTAATCATGTATGCTCCTTACACAAGTCGACACTCCTAAATAGATTTGAATTTGGTATAATTTCGGAACAAGATCATAGAGAGGTTTTCATGCAATTTGCAAATAATTCCGCACACCTGTTGGCATTTTATGTCCAAAAATCTTTTTACGGGTCAAAAGTGCCAACATATAGAATGTTGGAAGTACTTTGTTTATGAACATAAACAATTTGAGCCTGGACTGAAAAGAATTATAAAAAGTTTGTGTGGAAATTTTTAAAACATTTTTAGTTTAAAAATACAAGAGAAATTATTAGAAAAAAAAGTTTTTTCATATAAATATTTGTCATTAACATTTGTTTTCAAATGTTATTTAGTTTTTCAGGCATATAAGTAAATAAGTATGTATGTATGTATGTATGTATGTATGTATGTATGTATGTATGTATGTATGTATGTATGTATGTATGTATGTATGTATGTATGTATGTATGTATGTATGTATGTATGTATGTATGTATGTATGTATGTATGTATGTATGTATGTATGTATGTATGTATGTATGTATGTATGTATGTATGTATGTATGTATGTATGTATGTATGTATGTATGTATGTATGTATGTATGTATGTATGTATGTATGTATGTATGTATGTATGTATGTATGTATGTATGTATGTATGTATGTATGTATGTATGTATGTATGTATGTATGTATGTATGTATGTATGTATGTATGTATGTATGTATGTATGTATGTATGTATGTATGTATGTATGTATGTATGTATGTATGGTTTTTTTCATTATTTCAAATTTTATATCATATTATAAAAAAATCTTTTTAAAATTTTTTTCTCAAACAAGACATTATTATGAATTATTGAAGTTTTTTGAATAGCTTGCTCGTGTTTTCATTTTGGCTGGATTTCTTTTCATAATAAATTTTATTTTTTATATTTGCAATTTTGAAGTTTATTTATTTTTTAATTTTGATTCTCAACAAATTGAATTTAATGTTTATTCCATTTTTAAAACAAATATTTTTTAAAAATATACTTTATAATAAAATAGAATTAATTTTTTTGATAAATGAAACGAAACCTTCTTACGTGTTGATGAATCATATAATGAGCAGGTAATTTGTGTCCAATTAAATATCTACCGTCTGACAGGTAGGTGAACAGGTCATAGTGGTTGCAGGTCAAAATTGTTACAGTAGTTTGTTATTTATGATTTATTTTTACTGTCTTCTTTATATAATTATTCATTAAAATTATTTTAATTTTTTATAGTTATTTAATATAATTAAATTGAAATTTATTACCTTAAATTATAGTTTAGGTTTTTCTTCAAAACATAAATGCTTTCGTTTTTTTTTCATTCAACATTTCAACAAACTTTCCTCTTGCTTTCCTGTTTAAATACTTTCATAAAAATTTCTGTATTTACACAATTTTTTCATTTTTTCAAGAACAGTCATTGTTTCCAACAAAAATTGAAAATTATCAATTTCTCGAGTCTTTTTAACACAAAATTTACATAAATATTGGAGTTTAAAAAAACCCACATAAATGATTATCTGAGATTCATTAAAAAATTTAATTAATATATTTGCTTAAATACAATTATTAAAATTACAAAAAACAACCAACATTTTTTTACTATCTAATGACATGCTCAAGCATTTAATAACTTTAATAACCACGGTTTTTTTGTGCAATTACATTTATATTTGTAATCGGTTTGAACACATTTCCTTCGATACTGCAGTTGATTCTAATAACCACTGATTCCATTAAACTATACATACAAGTTTATATGAATACATACATGAATGTTCGCATACATGAATGTATGCGTACATAAATATGTGAATACATACATGAATATATGCATAAATGAATATATGAACATATACATAAATTCATGCATAAACGATAAATTGTGGAGCTAGGTGTCGATATGAATCGTAGAGTCTGTTTAATGACGTTGAAACATTGTGTAGCTGTGCTAAAAAAGCTTCACAGCTTAAGAAACACAATTTCATAAATGGCAAGCTCATGGTAAATCAAAATAATTCTAGGAAACTGTTAAAGACGATAAACCTATTGTTGTACATGTGGAGCAATGAGCAGATGTTCATAACTTTTTCTTTCCACGCCTTCCTCTGGACGAACTTAATTTGATTGCACCGCCTACTTTTGCATATAGAAAATAATAAGTAATACTTCAGTGTTTTGCATCAAGTTCTTTTAATCAACGTATTAATGTATTTGTTGTTGCTTTCCATCGATGAGGTCAGAAAAAGAAGGAGCGATCTTTGACAAAGCATATCGCATATCATCACCAGCCTCCAATCGATTTCTTTACTTGATGTTCACATTGACAAAAAAAGAAAAACCAATCTCACACAAGCTGGTTGTAACAAAAAAAATGATGAATGATAGCACACTTTTGGTCAAAGCTGGCTAGCTACCTAAAAAAGAGTGTGAAGGCTTTTATTTTTAACAATTCAATAAGCAACTCGGTAAGAAGTAAGAACAATTAGTTTGTCATTGACATGCCGAAATCCTAGTTGAGGTAAATTTGCTGCGCCGTCACACTGAGCTCTTTTCTGTTTAAGAACGTCAATCAATACGGAATTGTTGCCGTGCACTACACTGAAAGGCTCTTTTAGCTTTTCAAATAATCATTTGATAGGACTTTGTCGCATATAAAAGCATTTCAGTCATTGTTTGCCGTTTTTGTCAGTGATAAAAGTGAAACCATACTGAACATAGTCCTCTGAATACTTCCGTTTCTCTGTTCAGTTTGCAAGTATTATTTTAAAATTTTTGAAATGTTTGAAAGTTTCCAGGCTAATATTGCTGGAAGTGAAAAAACTAAAATGTTGGATCACAAGAAAGAAGGTGTAAACATTTCAATCATCAAGGGCATTTCCGAAAAAAAACACTGAAAGTCATTTGTAATCAAATTTCTTTTTCGGACAGTTGTTTGAGCGCCGATATATTTAATAATTGGAAATAAGCTCAAAATAACGTAAAAATCATCCAAAAAAGTATGTTTAAAGTAAAAAAATGTTTATTTGAATTTTTTATGGAATTTGATACAAAAAAAAATCAAATATCAATCGACAAAACGTTTTTATTTACACTGGTCATGGAAAATATTTATCATCTGGATGTTCAACAAAAACAGAGATTTGTTATTGTAGTAGTGAAGTAATTTTGTGGTTCAGTCAACGCAAAGTATCAGTTGTTAAATCTAGAGCAAAAGTTAAAACTGTGAGCAAGTACAACATCTGGAGAAGTCATAAGACTGCAACGACTATTCTCAGAAATCACATATGTTGACGACATGCCAAGGATTTATGTTGACAATGAGGTGGCGATCAAACTGGTGCATATTTACATACATACACATAATACATGTATATAAGTATATACAATCGCATACATTCGCATACCACATGTACAATCGCACTCACTCGCATAGCAAATGTATATACATGTATATACATGCGCATACTACATGTATATGTATGCGCATACTACATGTATATACATGCGCATACTACATGTTTTTATATGCATACGCATAATACATGTTTGTATATGCATACGCATACTACATGTTTGTATATGCATACGCATACTACATGTATACACAATCGCATACATTCGCATACAATGCTCATTACTGCCGACAAAGCAGAAAAATAAACGTGGAGAAGTTTGAAACACTAACCATGCCTCTTTGTAGACAGAGACTGAATGGCTTTGTTGGATGTTACCGTAGTTTTGAAACGCTTATAGACAAAAATAACTAAAATAAAAATTTTAATTTAGTTTAAATAGATATATAAATAAATACCAAAATATTTAAATTATTGTTTTGACAATTTCCATGATTTCGGATGTTTAAAGAGAGTTAACATTTAGTTTTCAGATAAATGCTCCTGAGCACGCAATCAAAATAAAACAAACAAAACTCTTAGTTTCATATCTAAAAAATCGGATTTTGTATTAGCTTACTTATATAAACAAACGTTAAAAACATTTTAAGAAATTTGATTTCCTGTTAAATAAAAAAAGAAAATATGTTGATTCAAATTATAAGGTTTATATTTGTTTTGTAATTTTGTTTGGTATAGCGAAAAATGTTTGTTTAAGAAAAAAAATGAAGAAATATCTCAAAACTTTTCAGGAAATAAGCCCATGTCCGCTGTTTTTATATCTCTATTGGGGTTCTTTTGTTTGCGAATCTTTACAACATACATTGCAGGGCTTATACAATTCCTATGCGTTGCTGAGGGGAAAAGAGAAAAAATAAAGAAAGAAAAAGATGAAGAAGAAGAAAGGAAAAAAGAGAAAGAGAGAGAGAAGAAATAGTTGAGAGAGAGAGAGAGAGAGAGAGAGAAGAAATGGTTGAGAGAGAGATGAAATGGTTGAGATAGAAGACATGACTGACGGTTAAACTTACATTCATATGTTTTCTTATTTTAAAACTAGCGGGGTTACCCGGCGTTGCCCGGGGTTTTTAGAGGTTTTTCTAATGTTTGTCTCTCTCGCTCCCGTTTCCTTCTCCACTTTCCCGTTTTCGTCGCGTTCCCGGTCGCTTTTCCGCTCTCGGTCGTTTTCCAGCTCCCGATCGCTTTCCCGCTCAGAAGTTTTGTTATCGATTTTCTCTCTTGCTCGCGTTTCCTTCCAAGCTTGCTCTCCCGATTCCAGTCGCTTTCCGCGTTCCCGGTCGCTTTCCGCGTTCCCGGTCGCTTTCCCGTTCCCGGTCGCTTTCCCGTTCCCGGTCGCTTTTCCGTTCCCGGTCGCTTTTCCGTTCCCGGTCGCTTTCCCGTTCCCGGTCGCTTTCCCGTTCCCGCTCACGCTTGCTCTCCCGTTCCCGGTCATGCTTGCTCTCCCATTCCCGGTCATGCTTGCTCTCCCATTCCCGGTCACGGTTGCTCTCCCGTTCCCGTTCCCGTTCACGCTCATTTTCTCTTTTCCATTCTTTCATAACTTCTGTTAGCCTATAAAACGTAAAATAGATTTGCTAAGACTATATATATATATATGCATGTTTGTAGGTTAGTTTGTCTATTATTGAAACGGGAAAGCGACCCGGCATGGACAGCGAGCGGGAACGGAGAAGCAAGCGTGAGCGGGAATGGGAGAGCAAACGTGAGCGGGAATGGGACAGCGACCGGGTACGGGAAAACGACCGGGAGCGGGAAAGCGACCGGGAGCGGGAAAGCGACCGGCAGCGGGAAAGCAACCGGCAGCGGGAAAACGACCGAAAACGGGAAAGCGAACAGGAGTGGGAAAGCAGGTGGGAAAGGAAACGGGAGAGAAAGAGACAAACACATACATGCACATACACATGCATACATACACACATACATACGCACATACATATATATATAGTTCCCGCTCGCTCACCCGCTCCGCTCCGCTCATTTTGTGACGGATTTCAAAATTTTTTTCTCTATATTTGATTCCCCTTGACTCTCAAGGTTGTGTGAAAATTTCATTACCATCGGATGAATGGTGTAGCAATGCATGAATACAATACCTATATACATACATACATACATACATACATACAAACATTCATTTTTATATATATAGATTACAAACATGACGAAAACAACACCAACTTTAGATCATAATTGTTTTCCGGTTTTAAACAAATTTTTATAAAAAAAATGTTTAGCAAGCAATTTGAAAAAAAAATTTAAGATGAAATGTCTCAATTTTGAAATGAAATATCTCCAAACAATGTTATAATAGAGCAAAATATTTTTATTAAATAATAAGAAAAACGATATAAAAAACAAATAAAAAATGGATTTAAAAAAAATAAATTTTAAGCATTAAGATTAAAAATAATTTTTAAATTTTCATTTGATTTTATGGAATCGATGTAAAAATCCACACAAATCAGGAGGAGCGGAACCGTGTACATTGCAAAGAAAAAATTACTAAGGAACTAAAAACATAGAGAGAAAAAGACAGAAAAAATTATTGAAATAAAAGAGGGAAAAAAGATATAAGACATAATAATTGACGGGGTAATAGAGATTTAGAGTGCTATTTCAAATGCAGACGTCGTCGTCATCTTTTCATCATCATCATCATCATCATCATCATCATCATCATCATCATCATCATCATCATCATCATCATCATCATCATCATCATCATCATCATCATCATCATCATCATCATCATCATCATCATCATCATCGTCATCGTCATCGTCATCGTCATCATCTTCTGCCTCACCATCATCCTCATACGTGGTGTTTTGGTCGAGCACCAGGGTTTGTTTATTTGCTTATGGCTGATTTCGTTCAACCTTAATTAATGTTTTCCTTGCATCTCGTCCATCATCGATCCAACACGTAGTTAGGTTGTTTTTGTTGTTTGTAAGCGAAGGCGTTTATGGTCAAGTAACTTGTTATGGCGAGTCAGATATTGATTATTATTATCACTATTGTCAGTATCAACACCATTTCCATCATCATCATCATCGTCATCGCTATCATCATCATCATCATCATCATCATCATCATCATCAATGTCGTTATTATCATCATCATCTTAATCACTGTCTCAACCACCGACCAATCCTACAGCAGGTAATACTAAGCTTAAATTATTCAACGTTAAATGAACAATCAGATCATACATATCCAAACACGTAAACTAATAATAGCTTTACATTCAGGCGCGTAGCCAGGAATTTCTGACCGGGGGGGGGGGGGGGAGGGGGCATTTTCGCAAAAAAGATAATTTAGCAGGGATTTCACCTTTCTCAGTAATTAATAATTGGCCGTTGCGGAGGTGCGTAACTTAGGCAAATATTGTTTAGAAAAATTCCCTTGTTTTAACTTTTTGATCAGCTAAAAAAGTGTCGAAATTTCTGACGGGGAGGGGGATAAATTCATACAAGTCCCCCCTCTGGCTACGCGCCTGGGCACAATATTTCTTTTTTGTTTGAATGTCATGTTATTTATTAACTACATTTTTTGACAACAGCTTGTTTTTTTACAAAATTTTATTTAGGTTACAATCTCAGTTTGTGTGTGTGTGGCTTTCTCTGTACGCAAATCTTGCAAGTAAAATTTAACCAGCTTTTTGACTAGCTAGAAAGCTGAAACTTTCAGCATAGCTTTATATTGGATGACAATACATGATTCCATTAAAAAACCTTAATTTGAACATCTTTCGTATTTCTAAATCGAGTGTATTTGAAATTAAAGTTTGTGTTAAAAACTCGTTTTTTTTTCTTTACTTGTTTAATTTTTTTATTCTCTTGTTAATTAATTTTAAAAAAATCAAAAATTAAATTTTCTTGGCTGAAATTCACTCTAACTTGACCAGATCACATGGTGGTCACATTTTGTAGCCAAAATCTTCTAGTTGCTCATTAACAACGTAAGAAGATAACGACGATGACGTGGGATTAATATCTTTATCAGATGCTGGTCAACATGTCCTTAGTGTTTGCATATGTTGCTGCCCTTGTGTGTTATTAGGTCGGTGTGATGATACGTCGGTGTGATGATACGTCGGTGTGATGATATGTCGGTGTGATGATACGTCGGTGTGATGATATGTCGGTGTGATGATATGTAGGTGTGATGATACGTCGGTGTGATGATACGTCGGTGTGATGATATGTCGGTGTGATGATATGTCGGTGTGATGATATGTAGGTGTGATGATACGTCGGTGTGATGATATGTCGGTGTGATGATATGTCGGTGTGATGATATGTCGGTGTGATGATATGTCGGTGTGATGATATGTCGGTGTGATGATACGTCGGTGTTATACGTCGGTGTGATGATACGTCGGTGTGTTTCATCGGCGTATTGTTATGTTGGTGTTTTCCTAATTGCATGTTCAGCGGGTTCGATGTGTTGTTAAGTGCTTGTTATTTGGATGTGTGATTATCTATATATACATCTGACATTACATACTTCCTGGATAAAAAAATGTGACATTTTTTTACAAGCAGTGTTGGAAACTATTACTTTATTACTGTTACAATTAATTAGTCTGAATTATGATAAATAACTAATACAAGTTGTTATTTCCAAATAGTAATGTATTATTATTACTACAAACTACTTCTAGATACTATTATATAGCTATTACATACTTTGATTCATGCCACAAAATGTTATAAATTGGTACTTTAATAAATTCAACCAGGTTTAATAACTATATCATCAAGTCTGAAGCAATCGTTAACGAATCTAAATATAGATCTATGTTTCAGTTAGAAACATGATAACGTTAGAAAGAACTTTAAAACTGCTAATATCTTCAAAGAACTTGCCATCATTAGACCAAGATTCCTCTACTATCTAAATTTTGACAAAAACATTTTACGTATTAAATAATTATGACAGTAGTCGCTATTATTACAAATTACTAAAAAATTTAATACAGGAACGTGTTATCATCCAAAACAGCCTACAAACACCTTGTTTTCCTTGGAAAAATGTAATTTTGTATGTCAATTGTTACTTCATCTACCAAAATGTATTGCAATTGAGTCGACGTTTGGATGTTTAATCACTTCACGCTGTAAATTGATCAATAATGTTGATTATTAATTTTAATTAATTATAATTTATTCAACCCTCAGTACCTCCTGGATATCCGGACATAAAAGAACCCCCGGTCTCTAAAACTGTTGAGAAGAACAAGAGCGTCAGCATGCCGTGTAAGGCCATGGGAAACCCTCAACCAACAGTTCACTGGTTCAAAAACTACCTTCCAGTTAACTTTTCCGATTCCCGGATTACTCTTCTGCCTTCAGGTCTGTTTTTATAGTAATATTCTTACTTATTACTAGATGAGCATCACACTATATAAGACCTTGAATATGCAACGATATGCAATATGGTGAATACATATACACGCAGTGCTGCATAGGTAAGCTGAGCGACGCATTAATATGTAGTGTTGCGCATAGATATGCACTACTGCATAGAAATTTCCTACTCTTGCGTAGATATGCAATGCGGCACATTATAGATGGTGGTGCGTACAGTTCTGCGAATCGGCATAGAGTTGCATAGACATATATGCATTGTGGTGTAAGGGTTTATAATTAGGTACAAGTATGTGCATAAATTGGCAACGATGTGCTGCAACGCAATGCAATAGAATTTATACAAAACAACGTATATGTATGCAGCAGGACACAAAAATAAGCTACACAGCACAGAAAATATGTGCATAAATTTGCAACAAGGTGCATAAATAAAAAACATGGTGCTATAATAAGAGAAGACAATCCTTTTTTTCTACTCCACATTTTAACAACTTTTTAAGGATGATGAAGCACGTGTTTTTCTTGTGTTTAAACAGAATCTATAAAACAGTTTTTATGTATGTTACATGCTAGAGAGACACATATACTAAAAAACCATTAACCCTATTATTCCACCTTCCACTCCCATCTCCGCTTAACAATATTGAATTTAAAAAAAACCATTTAAACACGTGTTTCTCATTTAAAAATCTAGATGGTAAGTCTTAAAACTTTAATAATTTTGATTTTTGAAACCAGCGAACTTTAAAAAAAAGAGTTTACCTGTTCAGGGGGAAATTTTCAAAAATCATTTCTTAGTGTTTACGCCAAGGGTGGCCAACCTTTTTGGTAAAGAGAACCATTACTATATTTTTTAAACATACGGCGGGCCGCTGGTTTGAAAGGCAAAACTTTCTCTCTCTCTCTGAGGCACTTCCAACTAAGGGTCTGAAGGAGCGGTATGATTTCCCACAGTGGGCTCTGAGACGACCCCAACCAACAACAAAGCATTTGGGTACATGTAATGTAAACTGGCATTTTTTAGTTACCTTATAAACTAAAATTTTATTAGTTTATATTTGATGCCACATCCAAATGATGAAAATTTGAAAAAAGTAGTATACAATAATAGTTGGTTGAACACACAAAGCTTCTCAAATAAACATGAAAATTTACTCAATTTTCGCTGGCTGCTAACTATTTAATTTTGGTAGTAAACTTATTAAAGTTAACTATTAAATATGTAAAAAAAACTCTACATTGCAAAATAGTATTATTGAAACAGAAAACATTGTATTTTAACTGTTCTGGAGCAATTGTCATTCAATGCGAAACCTGAGCTTGTTTGCCAGACGACAGCTCTTCTACATTAGCATCAAATGCAGCCGCTGATAGGCGCAAGATGTCTTGCAAATGATTATCAGTAAGTCTGGTCTTGTGGACGGACGTATTGCACTTCATTCTGGAAAATGTCTGCTCATATATGTATGTACTGCCAAATAAACTCATCGTCTTCAATGCATTCTTTAGCAATGCTGGATACTTGGCAGAAGTTAAAAGGGTGTAAAAATCAATTAAGTTTCCTTCCAGAAATTTTTGTTTCATAAAGCTATCGGACTGCAACTCTATTTGAAACTCTGCTGGCATATATCATTTTGTACTATTTTTCGATTTTTAAGGAAGTTTTTAAAAGATTTTACTATAAATTTCAAATATTTAAACAAAACAGAGTGGGCCGCCAATTGATTGCCCGCGGGCCACGGGTTGGCTACCCCTGGTTTACGCGATGAATATATCTAAATTGTACGTTCCTATTCCTAGGTTGAGTGGTTTTAGCTGGGCGTTGGTTATTAGTCAGTCATTTAGTAGTAGCAGTAGAGAATTTGTAAGGCGCACGAAACCTCAGAGGCGCCGTGAACGACTCGTGCACATGGGATCACAAGTACTTATTGTGGCAGTTATTTTTTTTATAATAGTTTAGTCTTTCACACCAGGTGTTTTAAGACTCATATAGCAGAATGTAAGAATTACCAAAGTACTTCCTGTCGCTTTCTTTTCCCCTCCTCCTTCATCCAGGCATTGGACTGGCTCACAATTAGCGAAGCGGACTTGACTGTTTCTGCTAAAAACATATATTTCTTTATATTAATGAGAAAAATACAGTATATGATATAGCGCTAAATTATAGTGATAAGTGTTTTTGGCTTTAAAAAGTGTTATCCACATTTTATTGGCTTTATGACAATTTAATTTTGAAATCTGATCTTGTGTAAGTGCATTCAACAGTCAAACTCATTATTGAACTATCAATTTATAAGTTATTTTATATTTGCCTTCAGAAAATTTTATTTTTCTTTATCCCATAAAAAACATTATATACGCCAAAGTATCAAGGGAGGCACGAAACATAAAAAAAGGCAAATGAGAAATTTCATTCTTTTTCATAAGCTGCCCCCCTTGAACAGCGCCGTCACCGTAAAACTTTCAATGAAACACAACTAAAAGTAACGAGCTGGAAAAACGCGAAATAACGGCCAATAACACTTACAGCAACAGCAACACGACAATTTAACAAGCAATAATCCTGAGGTAAGAATAATGAAGTACTTAAGCATGATTTGCACTTCTAAAGAAGCAGAGACATGTGTACTATTGTGTACGTTATTGTACAAGGTACATGCACGTACAGCTAACAAAAACTATTTGTACGTAATTTATCAGCTCAGCTGAGAGAGGTGTAATTACGGATTCTGGAAAAATACCAAAATTACGACTGAAATGTGATTACTTCATATAAATTTATTTATTCAAACAGTTTTGCTGAAATTCTTGCATGAGTAGTTAACCGTATATCGCCCTCTTCTGCTTTTTTCTCTTTAAATTTGAAAAAGAATGATTTTAATTTCAAAAGTCTTTATGATATTCTTATTTAGTTTTAAACTACTAATAATATTTAACTAATATAAAATAACTTCAAATTAAATATATTATTAGTGTCAAAAATTAAAAATGTTAGGATTTGTAGATTTCATTCCAGTCTCTCGAATGTTATAGCATTCGCATATGGTCAGCTAAGATCTCTGACCACATAAGAGACCTCATCATTCTAAAAAATGAAAATGTTTTTAGTTTTGGTTCAGAATGAATGAGTTTCGTTATTAAATTAAAAATAAATAGAAATACTTAATCACCACCATGTGACAATTCCAAACAATGTTTTTTATAAAAAACAACGAACTTTTGTATGTATGTATGTATGTATGTATGTATGTATGTATGTATGTGTGTGTGTGTGTTGTGTGTGTATGTATGTATGTATGTATGTATGTATGTATGTATGTATGTATGTATGTATGTATGTAAGTATGTATGTATATATGTATGTACTAGCAGTGCCCGTAGCGGCTTCGCTCGCATGAAATTAGAGAGTTTGAACCATGCATCCATAGTAGAGTGCATTTTTTTAGGTCTCGGCTCGGCCCGTCGACAAATTAGCCCAGCCCGTTTTAAAAACCCAAACTCCTGGCCCGGCACAGCCCGTCTGAATTAATCCCGGCCCATTTTTACAGGCCTAGAAGTTCTATATACTTGATGAAAAACTTCGGCCCGTCCCACCTTGACCTCAGGTTTGGCCCGGCAAAACTGAAGACCCTAAAATCACTAAAATATCTATATACTTGGTGAAAAACCTCGGCCTGTCCCATTTTGATTTAAGGTTTGGCCTGGCCCGTGTGAAGACTCTAAAATAACGGCTTGGCCCGGCTGATGATAAACTGGACTTAGCTACTTTTAACCGGCACAAAACTTCAAAATACTAATTTTTACATTTGTAGCACTTACAGTTTGTGAGTAGCAGTTATTTTGAAATCAAATAACGCTTATATCCACCCCACATTTGAGGTCCTGGAAACCAAGTTTTCAAAAAATGCTAAAACACGTATTTCCCTATTTTTGGAGTAGAAACTAAATACTAATTTTTACTTCTGTAGCATTAACAGTTTTTGAGTAGCAGCTACTTTAAAAACCAAATAACCCAAAAAATGATGAAACACGTATATCTTTTTTTTTTGAGTAGATACTAAGTATTAATTTTTACATCTGTGGCAATTACAGTTGTTGAGTAGCAGTTACTTTAAAAACTAAATAACCCTATTTTCCACCCCACATTTGAAGTCCTGGAAACCAAATTTTCAATAAATTGTGAAACCCGTATATCATTATTTTTAGAGTAGAAACTAAATACTAATTTTAACTTTTGTAACATTAACAGTTTTTGAGTAAAAGCTACTTTAAAAACCAAATAACCCAATTTTCCAACCCACATTTGAGGTCCAGGAAACCAAATTTGTAAAAAATGGTGAAGCACGTATATCTTTATTTTTAGAAAAGAAACTAAATAATAATTTTTACATCTGTGGTATTTACTGTTTTTGAGTAGCAGTTACTATAAAAGACAATTAGCCCTATTTTCCACCCCACATTTGAAGTCCTGGAAACCAAATTTTCAAAAAATGCTAAAACACGTGTTTCATTATTTTTGGAATAGAAACTAAATACTAATTTTCACTCCTGTAGCAGTAACAGTTTTTGAGTAGAAGCTACTTTAAAAACCAAATAACCCAATTTTCCAACCCACATTTGAGGTCCGGGAAACCGAATTTTCAAAAAATGGTGAAACACGTATCTTTTTATTTTTCAAAAAGAATCTATATACCAAATTTCAAAATCTCCTCATTTTTGGTTTTCGAGATATACATTGTTTTAAAAAAAAGTTTGTTTTCCAGTTTTTTTCCCCTCAGGAGCAACATTTTTTAAAATCCTTTCTTAGCGGATGTTTACGCTATAAAAGTAATATAAGTTCCAAATTTCACGTTCCTAAGATGAGGCGTTTGAGCTCGGCGTTGATTATCAGTCAGTCATCTGTCAGTCAGTCAGTCAGTCAGTCAGTCAGTCAGTCAGTCAGTCAGTCAGTCAGTCAGTCAGTCAGTCAGGACATGTTCTTTTATATATATAGATTTATGTAGGTATGTATGTTTGTATGTATTTCATTTTTTATGTATGGTTGGGCGCACGTGGGTGTGCCTTGCTTCTTTGCAGGGGTACGAATGCCTCGAGAGCACAATTTAGAAAGCTGTATTCCTTCATTTGCTACAATATAAACAACTTTTCACAATTTTCATCCGGCTGCCATTATCGCCGTTAACACCCCCACTTCCACCTCCACCTTCACCACCATGATTATCGTCACCATCACCAATCAAATTAAGACTACTACTATTACTTCGGCGACAACCGTCACCACAGCCGGAATGCGTGAGGAAAAGTTCCATTATTTATCCAGTCTGGAGAGAACCGGACGTGAATTTTAATTAGGCTTTCCTCCTCCCATGACCCGAGATGAATTTGAGGCTGCAATTAAATGTTTGATGGTCGTCTTCGATTTAGACAGGCAAAATATGCAGCAGATTATAAGACTGATTGTATAAATACAACATTTTTAAGATTATAAATAACTAGCGGGGTTACCCGGCATTGCCCGGGGTTTTTAGAATTTTCTTTTATTGTGATTCTTTCTTGCTCTCGTTTCCTTCCCCGCTTGCTATCCCGCTTGCTATCCCGCTTGCTATCCTGCTCCTATTTACTCTCCCGCTTCATCTTCCTTTTCCGCTTTCTATCCCGTTCCAGTTGCCGCTCATTCTCCTATTCCCGATCGCTCTCCCGTTTCGTTCCCGCTCGTTCTTCCGCTTCCGCTCGTTCGCACGTTTGCTTTCCCGCTCTTTTTCTTTCTTCCTTTCCATCCTAACAATTTTGCTCATAAAACGTAAGATAGATTTGTTAAAAGCTGCTTGAAGCCTTCAAACCTTGTTACGTAAACCAAATTTGAATTTTGTTAATGTTAAGCTAAAACATTTGATGATCTTTCATAAGCACCTTTCCTGGAAAGTTCTTTGGTTATAAAAGATAAGAATTTTTTTCTAAATTGAAAATAATTCTATTTTTTACTTTTTAACTTTTACTCCATGCCAAATTTTGTTAAAATTGATCCAACGGTTTGGATTTGCTTTGAAGAATTGAAGACAGTCATTTTTTTATATATACCTATAGACAACAGTAATAATAAAGTTATGCTGTAACAGTAATAATAACGGTTATTATTGTTAGTATTTAACGTTATTGTTATTATTATTATTATTATAATTACTATTACAGTGATTAAAATTTTTATTACCACCATCAACCCACCACCAGCACTACTCGCACGACCACAACTCATCCTCATCCTCATCCTCATCCTCATCCTCATCCTCATCCTCATCCTCATCTTCATCCTCATCCTCATCCTCATCCTCATCCTCATCCTCATCCTCATCCTCATCCTCATCCTCATCCTCATCCTCATCCTCATCCTCATCCTCATCCTCATCCTCATCCTCATCCTCATCCTCATCCTCATCCTCATCCTCATCCTCATCCTCATCCTCATCCTCATCCTCATCCTCATCCTCATCCTCATCCTCATCCTCATCCTCATCCTCATCCTCATCCTCATCCTCATCCTCATCCTCATCCTCATCCTCATCCTCATCCTCATCCTCATCCTCATCCTCATCCTCATCCTCATCCTCATCCTCATCCTCATCCTCATCCTCATCCTCATCCTCATCCTCATCCTCATCCTCATCCTCATCCTCATCCTCATCCTCATCCTCATCCTCATCCTCATCCTCATCCTCATCCTCATCCTCATCCTCATCCTCATCCTCATCCTCATCCTCATCCTCATCCTCATCCTCATCCTCATCCTCATCCTCATCCTCATCCTCATCCTCATCCTCATCCTCATCCTCATCCTCATCATCATCATCATCATCATCATCATCATCATCATCATCATCCTCATCATCCTCATCATCATCATCATCATCATCATCATCATCATCATCATCATCATCATCATCATCATCATCATCATCATCATCATCATCATCATCATCATCATCATCATCATCATCATCATCATCATCATCATCATCACCACCACCACCACCACCACCACCACCACCACCGTCACCGGCGCTCACCTACATAGAGCATATTAAATGGAACTATTCAAGGATGATCCCTGCAGTCTTCATAACGTCACTTCCACCCATGATTGATGTGTTTCACAGGAAGTCATATGACAGGAAGTCATGTGACACGACCGAGAAGCGATAAAAACTAAAAAGACTAAAGTTTTTTTCATTTGATTGAAACGTACGATACATTTGTCTGATGTGCAACAGTGAAAAAAATTGATATTGGGAAAATGAAGACGAAGCTAAACCATTTTTTACCAATGCTTTTATTAACTCGTCGGCTCTGTTTCTCTGTCTGTTTCTCTGTCTGTTTCTCTGTCTGTTTCAAATCTTGCAATCAATTTTTGAGTCACTTCCTGATGATAGATTTTTTTTCAAATTTTGCATACATGCTCAAGATAGAAGACAATGCAATATTCAATTATTAGTTTTACAATAAGTCAATTAATTTAGTTAATTTTCTTGAGGATTTTATCGAGGGGTTTCTTGAGGGTTTTCTTGAGGGTTTTCTTGAGGGTTTTCATGAGGGTTTTCTTGAGGGTTTTCTTGAGGGTTTTTTTGAGGGTTTTCTTGACCACAAAACGCTAACCGACTGGCAGACTATTTTACCAAGTTAACACGAACCACACTCACTGACCGCGATTCTCAAGCGTGTACGAAATTTTCATGAAAATAGTTGAGATATTTAAATTCGATGCTTTTTGATGATATTTTTATTATTATTACCAATGTTTTTATTAACTCGTCGTCTCTGTTTCTCTGTCTGTCTGTTTGTTTCTCTGTCTGTTTCAAATCTTGCAATCAATTTTTGAGTCACTTCCTGATGATAGATTTTTTCAAATTTTGCATACATGCTTAAAATAGAAGACAATGCAATATTCAATTATTAGTTTTACAATAAGTCAATTAATTTAGATAATTTTAATTAATTTCGATATTTCGATATAATTAAGATATTTCGATTTTAACATAAAATAAAAGAGTAATATAAGAAAAAATTGATTGCAAAATTTGTGTTTTAATTACATATAAGAGCATTGGTTTTAAAAATTCGTTTTTAATTTACTTGTTTCAAATAAAGTGAATTTCAACTCTTCAGAAATGTAATATAATGAGATTTAAAAAATGTTAATGCAAAATTAATTATATCTTAAAAACTGAGAACTAATTTTTAACAATGTTCGCATCATCATCATCGTCGTCGTCGTCGTCGTCGTGGTGGCAGAGCAAAGCAAAGCAGCCCTGTAAAGCAAATGGTAATTCGATATGAACCGATCCTTGGCTGGGTTTGTGTGTGTGCACTGTGCACGGTCCTTTGATGTACGGCGCTTTAATGGCGGATGAATTAAGGGACAGAAAATTGTATAGAATAAAAATAAAGCTATCGTTCAATAGAATAAAAAAAGCTATCGTTCATTAGAATAGTAAATATTTTTGTTGGTCGATTGCGTTTGAAGTTATATTTATAGAATAATTTTATTTCATTATTGTTATCTCCATCACAAATATTGTCATTTAAAAAAACCTGTCAATAAAAATATATTAACAAAAAAAACACTGAAAGGTCACGGACTAGAGTTCACGAGACCAGCTAATTGTAGAAGGAGCATGTAAATGGGAAAATTATGAGTGCATTGTGGGAGTAATATTGAAGAAGGAAATAGTGGAATATAATGGTTCAGTTAAGTAGATTTAAGTGGATTTTAGAAGTGAATTAAAACAGTAAAATAAAAAAAAATAAAATAAAAATTAGAGTGAAATAGAGGAATTAAATGAAAAGAGTGAAATTAAAAGGGTGGAATAAAAAGTAAAATTTGTATAGAGAAGTAAAATGAAGGTATACAATGTAGACGTAAAATGGAGAAATGAAATAGCGAAATTGAATAGATGAGTGGATTGCAGTGGCATATAACAAAGATAGAATCGCACATAACGAATACGATAGTATCGAACAATGGCAGATAAGATGCAAAGTATTGATTACAGTGAGGAGAAAAAATCTAATGCGGAAACAAACTTGTTGTCTTTTTCACTGTAAATCAGAGGATGGAGATTTGGAGTTTGACATGTTTAAGACAGTAGCGGTGACTATATGACTATTCTGTATATTTTTTCATTCTTGAAAAAGCATAAATTCTTGTTTCAACGCACCACAAAAATATATGTGTGTGTATTTGTGTCTATATGTGTATATAAGTTTGTTTCTATAATTCTATTTTTATTTTAGGAAGTCTTGAAATTCTTCGGACAGCAGAACAGGACGAATCCAGTTACGAGTGTTATGCCGAAAACAGACACGGAATTACCTTCTCTGAACCTGTCCAGCTAATTATTAAAGGTAAAACTCCTGTTGTACAGAAATTTAGAAAAGTTATTACTTTAATCTGCTATGTTTTGCACAGAACAGGGGTTTTGTTGTAAAAAAATGATAAAGCTGGCTTCTTTTTAGCTCATTTTCGGAAACTTGTTTCTAAAATGTAAATTGTAAAAATTGTTCGTTAAAAATTTTAAAAATATCAAAATCGTTTTTAAATCAAAAGTATTTATAAATTCATAAAATAATGGAAAGCTAAGCATATTTATACATCAGCCAAAAATGTGCTTCAATATAACACGAGGACTTTTGTAATTTTTTAAGATAGGTGTACAAATAACTGTATAAATTCTTGTGCAATTTGTTCTTTTAAAAAAGCATTTTGTTAATGCAAAATCTTTAATTTATTTAACTAATATTTTTTTTAGTAATTTAAACAATTATTGCAAGTTGTCTTTTTCTGTTTTAGAAATTGTTTAAAAAAGGAGCAACTACTCTTTAATCTCTAATTTGTTATATTCAGGCCGCAATGTTCCTCCGTATTTTCATCCTGGAATGAGCAAAGACATTGTTGTTGAATACGGTGAAAGCAAGGACATAACCTGCTACGCCGGTGGAACACCGCTGCCCATGGTTAAGTGGATGAAAGGAGACCAGGCCTTGACGCCAGAGTCTCCAGGTGAAAGCGTTTTCAGGGTTGACAACCTTAGGGAATCAAGCGAGTTCACGTGTTTGGCACAATCCGAAATGGGTCTCATTGCTCAAAACGTCGCCCTACACATTGCAGGTGCAACTAATTTGTCATCATTCTTTCTCTCTTTATTTTCTCTCTCTATGCAGAAAAAGACGATTCGTTTCCACTTTAAATTAGGAAAAAACATATGATACCGCGCACGTGTGTGCGTGTGCGTGACTAAGTGTGTTTGTGAGTGTATGTGTGTTTATGTGTCTCTGTGTGTGTGTGTAACTATGAACGTGATTTATAATGTGTGCATGCACCTGCATAGCATATTAGTGCAGATGTGGTGTTTATGTTATTTCGGGTTGTTTTTACAAGTTTAGAAAATATTTTCAGAATAAATAAACACAGAAGAGTTAAAATATATTTTCATTATTTATTTATTAATTTTTATTTTAAGTGTTTTTTTATTTAAAATTTTTTTCTTCAAGGCTTTCCACCACCACCACGCAATGTCCGCGTGTCGGAAATCGAACCTACGTCGGCAAAACTCGAATGGATGCAGGACAACTTTCACAGCCACCAGCTTCACAACCAACACCACTCTCACAAGCAAAACCCATATTCATCCAACTACCCATACTATTCACATGTCCCCAGAAGCCCCTCACAAACTCCCGTCGAAGTAATTCACTGGCTGGTTAGGCACCAGGTCAGAAATGACTCGTCCACACTCAGACAATCTGATGAAATCTACCAGAAGAGGCTGCTTCTGGCTAACCTTCGACCTTTCACAACTTACGAAGTAAAAGTCATAGCTGTTAGTAATAATGGACACAGCTTACCGAGCCCTCCTACCGATTTTACAACTTCAGAAGATGGTCAGTTGGTTTATTAAAATTGTCAGAATGAATGCCGTCGTAGAGCGAGGTGGTTAATTATAAGTTTTCGTATTAGTCGAGCGTTTCAATTTGGCTAACCTTGGCTTGATTTGCTAGTTTAAAGAAATAGTTAAATAATTATTTTAAAAATTGTTTTATATGTTATCATTAGTGAAATAGTAGACTGTATACCAAACAGAAGTAATTCCTAGAAAGGCTGAAGCTTAATTTTCCTAAATCACATTGTTTTTTTAATCAATTATCTCAAATATTTTGTGTAGAGGAACAAAATTATGTTTTGACGTTCTCGGCTGTCAATGTTAAAATGCATTTCATTTTTTTTCTCTTTTTCGTCTTTTAATTTTTTTAAAATTTAATTGGTTGTGTGCGGATCGTGTATAACCATTAACCATCATATTACAAATTATTATTAAATCTTTATTTATACACGTGGCGATGGTGGTGGTGGTGGCTAAGCGGTTAAGCGTTGTCATGTCGGCTTATATGTCAGCGGTTCGAATCTCACAAGGAGTTTACAAGAATTGCTCAGGTTGAGTGTCTCGCGGGGTTAACTAACTCCTTTCGCTAACCTAAAAAAAGTCACAAAAGCGCGTCGCGTCAAATCATAATGTTAAGAATAAAGTTCAGTCTTGAACAACTTCCTGAAACCACCAAAGTCTAAATCTGGATTCCTCAGGTCAGCAGATAGGTTGTTCCAAACAGCTGGACCAGCAACAGAAAATCCGCCTGCCAAGAGTTGTTGTCTTTGACGGCGGAACGAGCAAGTCGCCAGCCGTTTTTAAAATGTTTTAAAATGTTTTTAACGCCAGTTGAAATACGTTTAAAACTACAAAGTTTAACAGAAATCTATAGAAACAACAAAACAGTAAGAAATGAAGTTGAATTCCAAATCACTGCAATATTTTT
The DNA here is from genome assembly GCA_963978895.1 of Erpobdella octoculata. Taxonomy (NCBI): domain Eukaryota; kingdom Metazoa; phylum Annelida; class Clitellata; order Hirudinida; family Erpobdellidae; genus Erpobdella; species Erpobdella octoculata. Next base: position 11,307,121 of record OZ022242.1, read on the forward strand.
AGTTTTTATTTCTAACGTTATATGACGTTTCAGTACCAACTGATTCACCAACGCTGTCCATCGTTGAAATGGCTGACCAGACTACAGTGCTCGTCCACTGGACAGAATGTTCCAATCCTAATGGCGTTATTAAGGTTTGCTTATTATTTCAATATTTCTTTCACTCACTTTTTATCTCTCTCTCTCTCTCTCTCTCTCTCTCTCTCTCTCTCTCTCTCTCTCTCTCTCTCTCTCTCTCTCTCTCTCTCTCTCTCTCTCAGTACAACTAGTTTTCAAAATAAACAGCGTTGAATTAATTATTGAAGTTCCAATTTACAGGGTTACAAACTGCTTTACTCTCAAAGTCTAGTTTTACCATACACAAAATGGACTGCGCACAAGGTTCCTGTTTTTCCCAGAAATTTTACCTTGTCCAATCTGGAACCGAATCAGAACTATTTTGTATGCGCTTTGTGCCTCACCAGTGCCGGTGAAGGACCGTGTTCGAGACCGATGGAGTTTCAGCCAACAAGTTGTGAGTGACCAGATTTTCATTTACGATGGTTATGATGATGATGATAATGATAATGAGGATGATGATGATGATGATGATAATCAAGAGGATAATAATAACAGTGGTGGTAGTGATGATGATGATGATGAGGATAATAATGATGATGATGACAGTGGTGGTAGTGATGATGATGATGCTGATAATGGTTGTAGTGATGATTGTGATGATGATGATGGCAGCAACGACGATGATGATTATGATGATGGCAGCAACGACGATGATGATTATGATAATGTTGACGACGACGATGAGGGTGATTATAAAGATGATATTGCTGTTGTTTCTGAAAATGGCAATTTGTTGATAATGTTGTAACTGTAGTCATCGCTATTTTGATAGTATTTCGAAGATTTATTTGTTGTGATTCTCACAATCGATCTAAAACACACGCAAGCAATTAATTTCGCGCTTCATTGAAAATTGTTTTCTTTTCTTCTCCCTTAAATATTTTTTCACGAAAATGATTGATCTACGTTCGTAATCGTCTGCACCGATGACGTCACATCCGTCTTCCATTGTTACTATCCGCAGACGCCACTTGTTATTTTATCGAAGCACTCACATTTCTTTATTCCCGCCAAATGGATTTCCATCTTTTCCAGTTTTTTCCACAAAAGTCCACAGCGGAAGCGAATGATCTCCACTGCTTAAGGTTTCCGTTTCCAATGCAATAAATACATTATTGCGGCTGGAGTGCTGTTGACTGTCCTGGTAACTGTCCTGGTAATTGTCTTGGTAACTGTCCTGGTAACTGTCCTGGTAACTGTCTTGTTAACTGTTCTGTTAACTACTTTGTTAACTGTTCTGTTAACTACTTCGTTAACTGTTCTGTTAACTGTCGTGGCAAACCAGAAATTGAAAGAAACAGAAAGAGAAGAAATAAATAATTAGGGTTAAACAAAAATACAAAAGTAAATAATGGCTGTAAGATCAAAGTTCAATAAAGTTGATGAATAAAAGAAACAGCTGTGTGATTTTTGTTCTCTCAGAAATTTCATAATTTGAAGTTAAAGTATTTTTATTTTATACTAGCTGGGTTACCCGGCGTTGCCCGGGGATTTTAAAGGCTTTTTATCGTTTTCTCTCTGGCTCCCGTTTCCTTAACCGCTTGCTTTCCCGTTCCATGTCGCTTTCTCACTCCTGGTCGCTTTTCCGGCCCCGGTCTCTTTTACTTTTCCCGATCCCGGTTGCTTTTACGCTGTACCGCTCCAGCTTGCTCTTCTTTTCGCTCTTCTGTTCCTCCATTAAATTTTAGAGCCTTCCCAATGTGGCTTAGATGGGCTGTAGCGGAATGTTGTGCACAGTCATCAAAATTGATCTGTTCTCCCGTTAACACTTTGTTGTTTGGTTTGCTCGTTTAGTTACGTCTGAACTTCCTCAATTTTAATTAGTGTTCTTTAATGTATTGGTTCCACTCTGCAAGTGTGATCTTCTGCAAAGGCTTATTATGATTGACTGAAGCTGAAAAAAAAGAATTTTTTAGTTAACGGCTGCAATAATGTTAAAATCCGCTCATATATCTCAACAGGTTATATTTATTTTAAATACTTGTAAAATTATAAATGCTTACAATAGATTTATCAAACACTGTTCAACAGCTGCTTTTCGTAAAATCGCTAGTCTTAGTTTTTGAGTTGTTCTTAGTTTTTAAGTGTCATGTCTACAGAAAGCATATAACGCTACATGTGGCATGTTAATAAATGTTGACCCGTGGCTTTGAAAAATGTGATATAAAACACAGATTGAAATAAAACATGAAGTAATAATAATATTAAAAACCTTCAAAGCATTAACTTAATGAATTTTCCGATCATCAATTTGGAACAATCGAAGAGTACCACTTTTATTTAGCAAATGATGCAATTATAAATTGAACAAAACAGCAGCAGATTGATAGGCTGGCTTGAGAACTTTGTTCATGATTTTGTTGAAACACAAAAATACTGCACTTGCTTTCATTTCTTTCAAATTTCATGCACCTCATATATCAGTAAAACTTTTACAATAAATTGGTGTTGCATGTAAGATTTTCTTTAAAATGTAATTTTCTAATTTCCTCTGAAAAGTAAAAAATAAAATAAGACCGATAAATTAATTCATAATCTTATAGTCATAACTACTCGTGAATAATAATGGTTGTAATGCCATCACATAAAAAAAAACTTACCTGCCCAAAAAAATTTCTCATTTACCGATAGGCTGATAGCAAGCTCGTCGCTCAACAATATTAGATGAGGAACAATTGAAGTCAGAAGCCTTGAACGATAAATATGAACAATGAATTTAAATTTATTTTTCCAATCTGCAACTCCTTTTTGTAAAACACAAAATGTTAGAGCATAATGATAATCTTATAATAATTAATAATAATATAACATAATTAAACACGTGCAATGCAACAAACGAAACAAATTGAAAGATACACAGTAAATCATGATTTTAAAAACTAAAAACAAATTACCAAAGCTTTGCCACTTACTTTTGAATGGGAGATATGAACAATGAATTTCTAATTTGATTTAATTTTAATTTGTTTAGTGACTTATTCTGGAACTCTTTTTGTGAAGCACAAAATATCTCTAAATAGAAGAAATTCCACCTGCAATTAATTGATTAGTCCTGAAATCCAAAGTTATCTAGATTTAAAAAATAAGTTGCTAAAATCAAATATAAAGTTTACCGATAGCAGAGCTGTCGTATGGGAGGTTCGGAAGAGAATGAGCCTCAATGAGCTCTATGAAATCAAAACAAAGGTATCCGGCGGCACCATAGATATCTATGGGCGGCACTAAACAACACACATATTTATTTAATTTAATATTTATATTTAAAACCTTTAAAACTTAAGAAAAAAAAAATTAAAAATATTTTGTATAATTTAACTATAAATTAATTTTATTTTATTTTGTAGAAAAAAAATTTACTCCAACTTACTACCGCTGACCAAAACGTTTTTTGTCCATAAAACATCAACGAAGAAACCAATTTATTTAAAATTTTACAGGAACCACCGCTTGAATAAGATACATAAGTGTGCCAAATTTCAATTAAATCTGTTCGGCCGTTTACATTTTATGTCCGAACAAACAAACAAACATTTCATTTTTATATATAAGATAGAATAGTTAGAATGAAAAATATAAATCATGAACTCAGTCAATAGGAAAAAGATATATATATATATATATATATATATATATATATATATATATATATATATATATATATATATATATAAACACACCTATATATATATACACATATATATACATATATATATATACATATATATTTATATACGTATATATATATATATATATATATACATATACATATACATATACATATATTACATTACATATATATATATATACTCCAACATACTACCGCTGACCAAAACGTTTTTTGTCCATAAAACATCAACGGAGCATCCAATTTATTTAAAATTTTACAGGAACCACCGCTTGAATAAGATACATAAGTGTGCCAAATTTCAATTAAATCGGTTCGGCCGTTTACATTTTATGTCCGAACAAACAAACAAACATTTCATTTTTATATATAAGATTTTTTAGCTGTCGATTGTTAAGTCGAACGTTTTTGGTTTGAAATTATTTAACTAAAAAATGTGAAGGGAACCTACAGTTCACAACTAGCAGTGATAAATATCTATATATATGATGGAAATAATTGTGTGAATGAGGATTTTGATGGGCAATTGAATAAGAAAAATGATGCTACTTATGATGACGGCTGTTGCTGATATAATTACGTTGAACAACTGAACATATATTAATAGAAAAATAAGAAAATGTTGTTATTAAAAAATGTACATTAAAATTTATTTGATAATTGATTTTGCAAACAACACGGTTGAAAATTAATTATCGTTTGTATATTTCAAATAATAAAAGTTTTTTAGATTAAAATAAATGAATTTATTTAAATACAATTTTCCTAAGTTCGAGGAAGATGTCATGACAACATGTAAATCAAACCAAATCATTTGTAATGCACAAAGATTTATAAAAAAATTCTTAAATATCCTAAATTAATTATTTTTAAAACACTATTTTGTTCTATTTTCTACAATTATAACTATAGATTTGATATTTAAAAATTACTTCCCATCACTGATCATTATACTGCCATATTATATTCAACATTAAATTATAGCCGTATAAAGACTAAAGAGAGTATTGAACTGCAGAAAAATACTACAACGTATAAACTAGTTACTCTTTCAAACCCATCTATTCATCCGCCTAACCACTTTTAACCACTTTTCAAGTTTCTACAAGCTTCTGAAATAGGTTTATGGAGAGCATTTACAAGGCATAATAATAAAAAAAGAGAGGATTTCTTCCATACAAACTCTTTTAACGAGCCATTAATCTTCATGACTACAGGGCTTAAGTGATATATGAAACAGAAACTTGCCTGGACGAATACTTATTTATATTTACTCTCCTTAAATTCAAACTTTCGTAAAAATAATAATTTTTTGGTAGCCGGATGTAAAACACATTTTGACTTTTAAAATGAATGAACAAGAAAGACACTTTTTGTGTTTTAAATATAATTATTTTCCAAAGAAATTGTAAAGTAATAACATATTTATATTATTACCCCTTTTCATGCACTCTAAACAGTCTTTATTATGAATCAGTAATTGCGAATGAATTTATTATTTATTTATTTATTTATTAAACAGTATTAATGTAATAAACATTTGTATCGCAATCTAGCATTATTAATATAATTCAGAAGACTAGAATAACATCACTGGGTTATAAAAGGATGAAACATTAAACATGACCTGGAATATAGCATATTTGGAAACTCTCTTGTATATTGTCATTTGAAAATCGTTTTATGGTCGGCCGCTATGTGTGCTTACACAGTTTACTATGTACTCAACCAAGGATGTCATTTGCAAACAGTAAACTAACTACAAAAAATAATTTTTTGTACCATAAAGTTAATATTACGTGTACATTTTGTGCACAAGAAGTGACAAGAACAAAAACCTCGGCTAGTTTGCGTTACTGAGAACACGTTTTGTGAGTGTATGTCACTGTGCTCGTACTGAACATAAATAATTTCATTTGACGATGGTTTGGCTTGTTCATATGGCATTGTGGTGTGTGTGGTTGGGTTTTTATATCTGTGTGATTGGGTTCTTATATGCATGTGTTTAAGTGTGGTTAAGGTCTTATATCTGTATGTTTGTGCGTGGTTGGGTTCTTTTTGACTATGTGTTCATGTGGGGTTGGATTCTTATATCTATGCGTTTGTGTGTGTGTTCCTTTGTTTATGTCTTAGTGTTGTTGTGTGTAATTTGCATTATTTGAATATGTTTAAATGTATTGCAATTTTTGAAAAGGAGTTGTTTAATGTTTATAAAGTTAGAAATAGTTACCAAATAAACAAACGTAGACATACAATAAAAGAAACTGGCAAAAAATAAGAAACGGACACAACCTGACAAACGGAGCAACGCGGCACTACGTAGGCGTATAAAAGAAGCCGCCTAACGTCTTGAAATTGAAGACTTGCGTGTCAAGATCTGGAGTCTTACCTGCAAGATTAAAATGTATCCCCGCGTCATCTTCAATGTCATCTTCAATGTCATCCTGCCTTTTCTATTCTTTCACCTGTACTCTCATTTTGTGTCCGTCTTTATGGGGGGGGGGGGGGAGATAACAGCTGTGATGTTGGGTCGTGCGAGGTTAGATGATTCGTAGAAGAAATTTAACGGGCTCTGAGATGCCGCAAGGGTTAATGAAGAGCCACTTATCAAAACTTTAGTTTGAAAGAAATATTTATAGTAGAAATAAATTTTGCATTAAATAAGTGATTTTGTTTATAAAATATTCAAGCAAGAACTTTATTTGATACCTTACTTCCGCAGTCACTTTCTTCCTGTTATCTTTCAATTTGAGCCAAGTCCGCATTTTAATGGCGCATTCACGAATCTGAAAGTGAATTTTTTTTATTTAATTCTTAAAAGTTTTTTTAGCGTGAAATTGAAGCTTTCACGTTCAAAGAATCTTTTTTGCCACTTCAAAGAACTTGCAGCAATTTTGCCTTCGTCTACTGAATGTTACTTGATTCGTTGCCTGGAGCTTTGTTTCGTTATTCTGCACAGAAATACATATTATTTAATTGAATTTATAAAATATTAATTTAATTAAATAAAAATTAGAAATTATTTTTGTGTCATTTTATCAGATATAACGGTCATCGTCATGTGATTGAGGATTCCGTGACAGGTTCAAATGAATGCGGCTGCCATGTTTTTTCGAATCTGAAAACCCGAAAATATGTCAAACAATAATCGCATTGGTACTCGAATAATATTTTTTTTAGAAAATCTCATCAAACCTTTAGAGAAAAATTAGTAATTGATAAAATTCTTATTTGTTTTTTTAAACTTGTTTGAAAAAACAAACTGAATAACCCGGTGACCTCTTAACTAAAAAAGGGAAATAAAAAAAAAATAAACAACATTATTGACTGAATGAATTAGTTGATGAATTCATGAATGAGGGCATGCATTTGTTTAGAATAGAGGTATGAAAGTGGTTTTTTTTTCAAATGCCTTTCTCGGTTGCACTAGAAGAGCGTACATGATAATTGCATACATGACATGACAATTGCGCATATATATATATATATATATATATATATATATATATATATATATATATATATATATATATATATATATACTTGTACACACATAGACCAATGCGTACATTCACTATATTATAATGCATTAACTTGAATTTGTATTATTTTAATAATTTTTAATAAGTTCAACTTCGTCCTGGAAATATCTCAGTTTGTCTTGTTTGTTTATGTTTATCATTGTTTATTGGGCATACAAAAACACATTAAAGAAACACATAAAAATTGAAATAAAAGCATGCAACAAAAAATGAATGAGTAGTGCCCAAAAGGAACATCCGAAGAGATGAATCTCGCTTGAGGATGACCAGTGCAGATGAAACATTTACGAATAATAATAATACAGGTACATACAATACAATAAATTTAGAATGGTAAAATAACTGAAATAAATTACTAAGATGAACAAAATAACAAAATTTAACATTTAATAATATACAATATACGTTCGAATCTGAGATGATAGAATATATTATAATTTTAATAAGTGAGATTTAAGACGAGATTTAAATAATGAAAAGGACTCAGAGGACTGTATTGAAATAGGGATGACTGAATATGTACGCGGACCTAAACATTTAATAGAAAAGGTTTTTAGTCTTGTGTTTGCAAATTCTGGACGGAAAAGATTAGATGATCGCAAAAAATGGGTATGAATATCGGACGACTTCAAGAAGAAATCATGAAAGGATTGAGGTAGAGTAGAATTAGAATATTTATACATAAAAGAACCAATTTGAAACAGATTGACTTGATAAATGTTTAAAAGCTTATTTTCAGTAAATTTTGACTTACAAGAAGAAAGAGGATGTAAAAAAAAATAATACGGATGAGTCGTTTGAGCAAAATGTGTAAAGAAAGAAGACGAGTTGGGTAATTAGAAGCCAAAACAATATTGCAGTAAGAAATATAGGGAAAGACAAATGCATAATACAACATAATACAAGTTTTTGTGTCTATAAAACGACGTAATCTATACATAATTCCAATATACTTAGAAACTTTAGATTTAACATGCTTAATGTGATCAGTCCATGTTAAATGTTGATCAAGAAACACACCTAAAAATCTATATGAGGTGACACGGGTAATAGAAACACCAGAAATGCTGAGACATGACTTTGTAATAATAGATTTACTCTTTGGATGAAATATGATATAGTTGGTTTTTTTTACATTTAAAGAAAGCTTATTGGCACAAAACCAATCATAAATACATATGAGACCATTATTAACGCTGTCAAATAAAATGTTCAAATTGTCACCAGAAGCAAACAGACTAGTGTCATCAGCAAATAAAGAAAAACTGAACAGGTTAGAAATTAAAGGTAAGTCATTGATATATATAATAAATAGGAGTGGACCCAATATAGAGCCCTGTGGTACGCCACAGTTGATGGGTAAAGATTGTGATAACACATTGTTGTAGCAGACATATTGTGATCGGTTCTTCATGTAATCCCGAAACCAGTCAAGAGGAACTCCCCGGACTCCATAGTACTCAAGCTTCTTCAATAATATTTCATGATTTACAGTGTCAAATGCTTTTGCAAGGTCTAGGAATAGGCCAATGCCAAAGTTTCCTTGATCTAGAGCTTCAGCGATTTTGGATTGAAGAACAACTAGTGGCATGTATGTGGAGTGGTTTTTTCTAAATCCATATTGGTATGGTGAAAGGAGAGAAAACTTTAATAGGTAACTGTATAATCTTGTGTGCATAACTTTTTCAAAGAATTTGGAAAAATAAGATAATATTGAAATGGGCCGATAATTTGTTACATTATTTTTTTCACCGGATTTATGAAGTGGAACAACTTTAGCAATTTTCAATTGGTCAGGAAATATTCCAAATGTTAGGGAACTATTGATCAGAGATGTTAGAGGAGAGACAATTAGTTGGATAGATTGACTTGCTATTAGAGGATCAATACCATCTGGACCACAACTTCTAGATGTTTTTAAACTTTTTGCAATTTTGAGGATTTCAGTTGATGTTACTGGTGTGACATTCATGGAATCGACCACTTGGTTCTTGAGGAAGTCAGTGAAATAAGAACCCTGAGAGTGAATTTGTTTTGCAAGGCTTGACCCAATGTTTGAGAAATACTTGTTAAACATATCAGCAATCAGAGAAGGTGAACTTATTTCGGATCCATCATTTGTGAGAAAATTTTCCTGATGCTCTTTTGATTTGAATTGGCCTAGTAAAGTCTTTATCAATTTCCAGATTGCATTAATATTACCTTCATAAGATTCAAATTTAGAAGAGTAGTGTTGTTTGATTGTGGTTGTTTTTAAGGATTTAAATTTATTGCGACAAGTTATGAATTTTCTTCTATTTTCTTCTGATGGGTGTTTTAAAAAATTACGATAGAGAATGTTCTTTTTACGGCAGTGTCTGAAAAGTGTAAAGTTCATCCATTCATGGTCAAATTTTACTTTTTTCTGTCTGGGTTTCTCAAGAGGAAAACAGAAATTATATGCAAGGAGATATTCTTTCACAAATAATGAATAAGCAGATGTCACTTTACCATTTTCACCTTGTTGAATGACTTCAGTCCAATCTTTGTTAGTTAATTTAACATGGAACAAATTACTGTTTTTAAATTGTCTTTTGAAGTTTTTTTGATCTTTAGAAATGGTTATTTGAAAAGCAAGATCAAGAGAAAGGTAAAGTGGAAAATGGTCAGACAAATCATCAATCAGTATCTTTGAGAGCGTATTTTGAAGAGGGAAGTTTGTGAAGATATTGTCGATTGCTGTTGCTGTCGTAGAACTTTTCCGTGTTGGTTTTATAAAAGCAGGAAACAATAAATGAGATGCAAATGTGTTCAAAAAATCAGAAACAAGAGAAGCATGAACTTCATCTAACAAATTTATGTTAAAGTCACCCAGCAGTAGAATAGTAGTGTTATGGTGATCAATGGAAGTTAATAAAAGATTCAATTCGTCAAGAAAAGTTTGTAAATTTGAGTTTGGTGGTCGATATATCACCCCAGCAATAAATTTTTTATTATTACAACTAAAGGAAACCAGTAACGATTCGAATGAGGAGATTAGTAAATTTTTGTCCTGGTGGACCAAAATGGAGCAGGCGATAGAAGCATCGATGAAAAAACCCACACCCCCACCTTTTTTACCCTCACGAGGTTTTGAAAAAAAATTGTAGTGTGGGATGAATATACTGTCAGAGTTTTCTTTATTTAGCCAGGTTTCAGTTACAGCTACAATTTTAGCTGAGGACATGTGCATTAGTAAGATTAAATCTTGAACTTTATGTACGAGACTTCTGCAATTTACATGAAGGAATGATAATTTCTTATTAGTTGAGTTTTTAATTAAATTGGAAAGATTATCTGGTGTTAAATATGTAACTGGATCGTAAAATTGATATAAAAAATGCTGATCTGGATCAATGTGTCTGTCAAATAAACAAAAGACTTCCTTCATTTCTCCTAACTCGTTATGCAGACTTGTCATATTTGTTGGTGTTAAAGTTGTAGACTTTTCAGGAGGATGCAGATGGAAAAGGCTGTCGAGATTCTCTTTTAGCACACCGCCTTTTGTAGGCCTCCTCTGCTTGAATACGAGTTAAATCCCTGTTTATGTAAACTTGGCGAAATTTGACTTCAGAAGAGCTTCTAAGTATGACCGCAGAAGAGAGAAGATCTTTTACATCATCAGGACTGTTTAGCGTGACACAGATTTTGACATTGTCTTTTCCTAGTCTGCGAGTTTTGAGTATGCGAGGTTTAACAGTGAGGGCTTCTTCGCAGAAAGTTTCGACAAGTTTTTGATCAGTAATTTTTGAGTCAGTAGGCGTAGGCAATCCAGTAATAATAACATTGTTGGCTCTTATTTTAATATCTTCTCTTTCTTTAATAACACTCCTATATTTAAACATTTTAAAAATTCTTTAGAACAGAATTAAATAGCTATTTGCTTGCTATGTGTTGACCTGTTTTGTGCTACTTCATATCCCAGTTGACTGAAAATACTAGTTTCGGAAATTTACTCTTATTCTGTTTCCGGAAATGAATGCATCATTAAATTCTTTATAATACTTCACTGTGTTTGCTTGCTTGAGCCATACGTTGGAACCTTTTGACACTTTTTGACACTAACCTCCCGTTATCCAATCAAGCTGAAATTTGGTGAGTTTATTTATCGTCAGAGACTTAACATTTTATTAAATTTCCAGATCTATTGAACACAATTTCAATGAGCTATAGAATAAAACTAATAAAAACCTATTTTTTAAATACAAAATTTGCTGTTGAAAAATGAACCATCAGTTTTAGTTTACTTAAAAAAGCAGTATTTTATTTTTTGATTTAAAAATGTATAACAGAAACTTTATTTTATCCATATTGATTCGAAAGTTTCTTATATTTTTCATCCTCACATTCTTCTCATATCGAGTATCTAGAAAACTGTGTTGAATGTTTTTCTATTTTATAGAAGTATTATTATTAACAAATAATTTACAATTAATTAGTAGCTTCCGAATTACAAAAATATAGAAAAGTTTTGAAAAACGAAGTTTTTTACGGTTCACTTGTTTTCAGTTTTATATTCCTCAAAATCGCGTTTTATATCACCAATGCTAGTAGGAGATAGAAAAAACAGCTGAGTTAGCATTCTGTCAGCTCTCCAAAATTAAACCAAGATCACTAAATTTCACTTTTATCACGCATCTGTCGGTTCACTGAAATGAGTGCAGAGGCGATCAAGAGTGGTAAAAGAAACAGATGTCTTGAGGTGCCAAATATGTAAAATACACATTAAAATTTTATGTATTTATAAATTTTAAATGTTATATTAAGATAAACTTATCAACAGTGCTACGAGAAAGTAGACATTTCGAACCAATGACTGATGATAAACAAACTATTCTGAAAATAAAGGATAATCACTCTTTCCTTTTATATTTAAAAAAAAACAACTATGAAAAATTAAAAAAAACAACAATTATTTAAAAATAAATTAAAGAAGCATATGACAATGTTGTCAAAAATTTTCATCGTCATAATAACTTTTAACCGGGGTAATATTTTTACAATACGATTTCGCTATACAATATTTCAGCTGTCTTAATCTTAAAAGCATGTTTTTAATTTTTTAAATTAATTTTCACCTGTTAAGACGAACGTTGATTAGCTTTACTAGAAAAATTCTCCGAGAAAATGGCATGTCTACATTTCATATATACATATTCTCAGTTGGCGCCATTTAGTGCCTTGTCCTCGTGCACGAAATTGCCTTGCAGCGCATTTAAATGAGTGCACACGTCGAGCCTTTCTACGTAATAAAACAACTAATGATTAATGCTAGATATCTGTGACTATTTCAGTATAAATCCGTTTTCTCGATTGGTCTTTATTGTTATCTCTTTCGCTTCTTTCGCCTCTTCTTCTTCTTCTTCCATCTTATACGAAGGACAGACGCAGAGCCACACAGACATTAAAAAGGAAAAAGAAAAATCAGCTTCAAATTGTGTGGATTTGGCGGTGTGTCTCCGAGAGATAAGAAGGCTTTCCATTCATACAGCGAGCAGAAGAGAAGAAATAGAGACTGAAAGAGAAAAACAGGAGGACTAAGAAAGAAATGGTTGGGTAGGTGGATCGTGGATGGGTAGGTGGCTCGTGGGTGGGTAGGTGGTTCGTTGGTGAGTAGGTGGCTCGTGGGTGAGTAGGTGGCTCGTGGGTGTTTAGGTGGCTCGTGGGTGTTTAGGTGGCTTGTGGTTGGGTAAGTGGCTCGTGGGTGGGTGGGTAGGTGGTTCGTTGGTGAGTAGGTGGCTCGTGGGTGAGTAGGTGGCTCGTGGGTGTTTAGGTGGCTTGTGGTTGGGTAGGTGGCTCGTGGGTGGGTGGGTAGGTGGCTCGTAGGTGAGTAAGTGGCTCGTGCGTGAGTAGGTGGTTCGTGGATGGGTAGGAGGTTCGTGGGTGTGTAGGTGGCTTGTGGGTGTGGGTGTGTAGGTGGCTCCTTGGTGTGTAGGTATGTAGCTCGTGGGTGAGTAGGTTGCTCGTGGGTGGGTAGGTGGCTCGTGGGTGAGTAGGTGTTGCTCGTGGGTGGGTAGGTGTTGCTCGTGGGTGGGTAGGTGGCTCGTGGGTGGGTAGATGGCTCGTGGGTGCATTTCCGTTTTTTCGACGCATGCGCTAGTGGAGACAGGCAGACTGTAATAAAGCAGCATTAATGAGCGATCATTCTAGGTGGTCAGTAATGTGACCTGCATGGCTTCTCTCATGCCGCATTATGCAAGAAACTGTCTGTTTGTTTGTCTGTCTGTACGTGTGTCTGTTTATCTCTGTGCTTTATAATCATCTTATTATTTTTCCACAATGTCATTTATATATCATAATTTTATGTAAAAAAAATCAAATTAATGGTTTGATTTTTATTATCTTTTTTGAAATATAGTGTTAAATATGCAAATGTGTGAAACAAGTTATAGAACACAAAATCTTGAATGCTCGTATTTTTTAAATATTTAACAAATTGAAAAAAAAAAGTTTTGTAAAGATGGAAAGATGTAAATAAATTACATCCAGTTACATCAACTTATTATATTAATTTATAAATTAAATGATTATATTTTTATGCCGTTGAATTATAAATTCATTGTCTATCAATGTCTCATGAATTGAAAATGAAAAAAGAAAATAGCGATAGATGATAGACACAATGGAGATATGACAAGTGAACCGAGAAGGAATTCAATCTGACAATCTTTTGAGAGACCATAATCGAGTGGATTTCATGTCACAAATAAAAAAAATATAGAAACTGATAAAAAAATAGTGGAATAAAAATACAAGAACGAGCAAAAAAAAAGAAAAAAACGAAATAAAAGCTTGTTGATCCTTACTGATCTTGAGATCATATTTTGAACTCAAAACTGATAAAAATTTAACATTTTTTTAATAACACGCACATTAAACTCAAAAAAGAAGTTTTTTTTATCAAAAACTGACATTGGTTGAAATATAATAAAAGATCATTTTTTCTGGGTTCGATCAACGGTTTGAACCGAAAAGCCACAAATATATAGAAAAAGTCTAAAAAAATGTTGAAGTTAATTTGAAACAAAGCAGATGACCATACCATAGATATTTAAAACAGAACAATACAGCTGAACACATGTTACGTATTTAAAGAGGAACAAGACAGATGAACACACCACGGATATTTAAAGCGGAACAAGACAGATGAACACACCACGGATATTTAAAGCGAAACAAGACAGATGAACACACCACGGATATTAAAGCGAAACAAGACAGATGAACACACTATGACCATCTGTTTCCCAAGAATTGATGTTTTTATTGATGGTTCGACTAATTACCAGAATGTCATGGTTTGGCATTAGACTCTCAGTTGTCTTCGTTATAAAAAGTTGGCTCAACAGAATTTAAAAATTACTTCGAAAAAAAGTTTTTTTGCTGAATCACAGAGAATTTCTGTTGATTTCAAAATGATTTAAAAACGTTCAAATTTATTTTTTTGTTTATCCAAAATAGCGAAAGAAAGTAATTTTAAAAGACAAATTTTCTCCAAATAAAAATCTACACAAGGCTAAATTTGAGATAACTTTTCAAATAAAATACGAAAGCAAAAGAAAAAAGTTAATAAAAGAAAGAAGTTTTCGAGCAAGTAAAAAAAGCATTTCGACACTAATTTATCTGATTTATTGAGCCTCGTGAACCACCAAACCCGAAGTCTGAATCAGAAGAGATTTATCTGATGTCGAAGAATGGTACTAATTTTCACGTCGTTGCTACATAAGTAAGTAATGAAGTAGATATATAAATAAAATAAATTATTAAAATAATAAAAACGATAAAAACAAATGAAATAGTAGAATGCCATCTCTATTTCTGATTAGTTTTTGGTTTGACATGAAGTACAATTGTGTTGTATGTTTGTAGTTGACTTGATTACAAAGCTCGAATTTGCATTTTCAAATTTATTTAGTTAATTGCTCAATGTTTTATTTTTATTTAACGAAATATAATGTAAGCTTTAATAAAAATATATTGGATGTTTGCTGTAAACTGAGAAACTGATACTTTTACTTTATAATTATAGTTTATCGTTGTCGTTGTCGTTATCGTTATCGTTATCATTATCAGCCCTATTGTTATCTTCCAACATTTCATTGCATAAACAGAAAATGTTCGCATTGCATCGTCTGCCGGTCCAGTCCTATTTTTTTCAAGTATAAATATGAATCGAACAGTACCCGAAGTGAACCCGAACTCGAACCTTATTTTTTGACCGAACCAGACCGGATCCGAACGTTCGTTCGTATGAACCGAAACGAAGATGAACATCAGTGTTTCATTCCCATCTCGTGTTTCCAACTATCTCATTGCACTTCGATGAGTTTTGACCTGCAACTGGAGACGACGTGGCGCTGTAGAAGGTTTTTCTTCCAAGCAAATATAGTCTGCTTGATCTCATTCAGACCAGTCTGGCTCCTGAAAAAGCTATGAATGACTTTTGCACCTGCTCAGGTAGGAAATTTTTAACAAGTCAATCCTGATCGGCAAAGCAGCATTTATCTGGACTCAATTATAGAAAAATCTAATCTGAATCCTACTGTTTTAAATTGATTTTGGCTAATTTCAAAATTTTCGGTTTTCTCAGAACGACTAGAGCAGTCGTTGCTCATCAAAGTATTGTTAAATATGTTACTCTTTATCGACCGATCAAATTTTCTTTCCATGTATCAGTCCCGCTTTGAGTCGATTCCAATCTACCAAATTTACCGTGGTTTGGGTGCTCACAAATTTTCTGCAAGCTGTGGGAGATGGTGAATTATTGTGTTTTGTGCCTTCAATTTATGTGCGCATTCGGTTTGGGGAACATCGCCTTGAAATGGTTTCAGTGACTGAAATTCCAGTTGTGTTTTATTGTTATCTTTTTTAAGATTATTAATAAGCAGAGTAAGATCTGGTCACTGTGTTGGGTTCTTTAGCATCTAAAAATCTGAACTTCACGATAGCAATGGTGTTAGGCATACCAGCTCCAAGGACACATCATATGTGCACGTTGACTCTCCTGTTATATTATCATCATCTTTATCGTCATCACCATCATCATTATCATCCCCATTGCCACTATTATCATCATCTTCATAACAACCATCATCATCAAGAATTTCTCAAAAGGGAACGGAGACACTGCATTCTTTATCCGACGCGTCGATACATGGCTTGTATTCATCAATGTCTTCATTCTCATCCAGCCGCAGTAAATTGCTTACAAATAGGCTTTCAGTATCGACGAACACGTCTTCTAAACAACCAAACAAGACATACGCAGACAGACAGGCAAGCAAACAAAGGGAATCTTCTAAGTCCATGTAGACATGCACTGAATTTTAAAATCAATCTCTCTCTTCTCTTAATTTTGATTTGTGACCTTGACATTTGCGAGGAAAACAAGGGGTCACCTGCAGTTACATACACCACAATTATTTTTTATTTGATTTTTTAAATGAATCCTAATAATTGTTATGATAACGTATTTATAAATCTTTTATATTCATTTCACAGCTGGTTTTGCTTACCTATTTGATTTCTTGTGGATAAATATTGACATTTTAAATTTACAAACTTTCCATCATCTAATCATGCTGAAACTTGGAATATAGATTCGTTCTTCATGACTATGCACTATATTAATTTTTTCTGAAAAAATAAATTTAATTTTTTAATCTATTTTGAATCCTTTATATCCTTTTAAGTCTTTTATATTAACTTTGCCGCTGTATGCTTTCTTGTATGAGAAACTCAAATTTTGGAACTTAAAATTAACTTACTACCCGCTATACAATCGAGCTGAAATTTGATGTATATATATAATTGCCGTCAATGTCAATGCATTGTCTTAATTTTTCAGATTCATTAATAAATTAATTAAATTTTTTAGTCTTATCATCATAAAAGAACAATTTTCAAAAAAATTAGTAGCTGCCGAAATACAAAATATAAAGAATTTAAGAAAAACGAGATTTTTTACGGTTCACTTGTTACTTTTTAATTTAATGTCACTGTTCAATTTAGTTTTACTTTTCAATATAGAATGGCTGATCAAATCAGTCAAGTGTACTGTGAATGTAATGGCAAATAGATTCATATTACAAATGTGATGGCGAATAAATTGGTTATTATTACAAATGTGATGGCGAATAAATTGGTTATTATTACAAATGTGATGGCGAATAAATTGGTTATTATTACAAATGTGATGGCGAATAAATTGGTTAATATTTCAAATGTGATGGCGAATAAATTGATTCATATTAAAAATGTGATGGCAAATAAATTGGTTAATATTACAAATGTGATGGCGAATAAATTGGTTAATATTACAAATGTGATGGCGAATAAATTGGTTCATATTACAAATGTGATGGCGAATAAATTGGTTAATATTACAAAACTACGCCGGTCTGCACAGCAAAAAGCAAAGACGGAAAATTGAACATTTCGAGTCTGCTTTAAATGCTCCACTCGATGTATTTTAAAATCAACTTTTACATAATTCAAGTCCCCGTAAAATTACTGTTTCATTAAAGAATCCATTAATTTTCATGTCGCTGTAGCATAATGTGAACCTGATGAAAATTCAAGTTTTATTAAGGAGATGACAATCAGACAGAGAATGAATAGAATAACGCTTCTTTTATTTTTAACGTTGAAATGTTTAAGATTATTCCAATTGTTTATAAGTTTGAGTTTTGCTTCTGTGTAAGCTAACACATAGGTAACTTTTGTTGTTTTTCTTTCCACGATTGAAATTTTTTATGAGTTCTGGGAACGATCTCAGATTATGAGCAACGACATTAGAGAATGCACTGAAAACAGCCATTTCACTTTTAAGAATTTTAAGAAGGCACAACAGCGAAAGAAAGAACGACTACAGGTGCTGCCAGGTTCTGCTGGGTAAAACAGGTGATGGCAGTGGTGGATATAGAGGAGACCTGAATGATCCGACTTTCTCAGATATTTTTACAAACAATTTAAAGTAACTATAATTTTCTACAAGCTTTTCCTTAGCTTGTTTCTTTTATTTGTATACAGCCTAAGGTATTACCTGGGCTAAATTCACTTCCTAACCATCAGGCAGTGGCGTATTTAAAGGGAGCATCCTGCAATGGCCCCCATTTGCGCAGAACACACGCATTGAAACGGCAATGTCTAACTGCGAAAACCACTATATGAATCTAATATACGTTAAAAAAACGCTCAGAGACAATATAAGCTCGTGATTTTATTAGTAACGTCTCTACTACATTCCGTCGCGTGTAGTAGAGTACAGGCTTTAAAATCGGCCCAAAAACAATTTAGTGTTCAAATATATTACAAGATTATGTAAGTAATTAATATGGTAAGAAAGTTTCCCTTCTAATCAGGCTATGCAACCTGAGCTGAAAGTCACCATCCACAAGACTCATCCATTTGTCCCACTTTTTTTTCTGCATACGCCAGTGGTCACTGCAATCATTCATTTTAATAGCTGGTAGATAATTTTAAATTACTCTGAAAATACATTAATCAATCATTAAATTTCATTAAAAAAACGCTCAGAGACAATATAAGCTCGTGATTTTATTAGTAACGTCTCTACTACATTCCGTCGCGTGTAGTAGAGTACAGGCTTTAAAATCGGCCCAAAAACAATTTAGTGTTCAAATATATTACAAGATTATGTAAGTAATTAATATGGTAAGAAAGTTTCCCTCCTAATCAGGCTATGCAACCTGAGCTGAAAGTCACCATCCACAAGACTCATCCATTTGTCCCACTTTTTTTTTCTGCATACGCCAGTGGTCACTGCAATCATTCATTTTAATAGTTGGTAGATAATTTTAAATTACTCTGAAAATACATTAATCAATCATTAAATTTCAAAATGTAGATTTAAAATTTGGTTTCGCGACGCGGAAAAATAGTCTGCTACACTAAGAGAAGTGATTTCCTAAATATTGCTTTATTCTTCTTTAAGTACCCTCCCTCTCTCGCCTTGAGCAAGACTTGTCTTGATAAGGCGTATGCTAAATCTCAATTAATTATTCACGTTAATGTTAAGCACTGTAAAAAACTTTAAAAATAAAATAGAATAAAATGTTGTTTTCGTGCCGATTGTTTAAAAAATAATAGACTTATGCCGTATTTTTATAAACGTAAAAATGTCGGTCCTTTTTTTTTAAACCAACGGGTGAATACAAAAGGGGTCCTGGGTATCCGGACCCCTTTTCGTTGTAAAAAAACTCAAATTTTTAGCATTTTACAGGCAGTTACATGATCCAAAAACCTAGGCGTAGCAATTTTCCGAAGGTATAGAGTATTAACAGGTAATCAATCAATCAATCAATCAATAAAAATGAATTTATATAGCGCCTTTTCGTAAATTGAAAAGCGCTCTTGGATAAATTAGCTAAATTAAAATGTTTCAAAGTCAAAGTAAACAGTGTATTAAATTTAAAAATTACAAATGAGAAACCAATCAATCGTTTAGATTAGATGATGATTGCTGATGTAGGATGTAGGCAAAAGCTGTCGTAACATCTTGTATTGTACATGATTTTATTAACTTTCACTTGTCCGGATGCCCATGGGATGTCCGCGGACGTTTTCAAGTTCGGAAGATCATTATAAAATTAACCAACTTCAAAACAATTTATAGCTTAATTAAAAAAATAAGAATCAAAAAACAAAAATTAAAAAACATAGTAACAAAGACTAACAAAACCTTCACCGTCATAGTAACTACAAACATCTTCTGTTTCCTAATCAACGGGGTTATATTTTTATAATACGATGTCGCTATGAAATTGTATAACTGTCATGTTTTTATTATTTTTTATTATAAATAAATAAAAGAGACTAAAAAAGTGAAAACCTTTTTAGTCTGTTGTATCTATTTATATTGATTTGATATCACCCCACTTTGAGTAAATTTAGGTCTTAGACAAAGTTAGGATGTTTTAATTATTTACGACACTGTTATTTAAATTGTACAGAAAGAATAAATGCATATCTTACGTTTACTGATATTTTGCTGTAAAATTTGATGAATCATTTAGTAATATCATATTAGATATAACTATATTAGAAAATAGGAAGTATTACTCATCTGTAATATACACCTATTTAAGACAACTTAGAATAAAATCATAAAGTGTAATGATGAGTGTAAGAAAGCTGTTACTTTTTAGCTAACCAGGAAGGCGAAATGCTTTAGCATCCTCACTGACAAAACATGCGATACTAAAAAAAGTTGTCGTTCAGTTGATATACAGTGTGAGTTCGTAAAATAATGATTATATTATTGATACTAGACAGATATGACAGTTGCTTGAGATAAATGATACTAAACAGACAATCTGGAAAGTATGTTTCATCTCCAGCCACATACACTTTACCTACGCCGATCATTCTAAAAAACAAAACTACAATAAACAACTTATTTATCATCTGTGGCAAATTCTGGAAAAAACAGTTGCTTATTTTGATAAAAAAAAAATTTTCTTGAAAAGTTTTAAATTATTTTTGGGGTTTCTACGTTACATCCGGCTGGACGTCTGTCTTAATACGAATGCTGGACAGGATCACGTGGTAATGAAAAAATATCGGAAATACAAATGTTATTACCGCAATTGATGATGATGATGAAGAGAAAGGTGAAGATGATGACGATGAGGACGATTATGCTGCTGCTGCTGATGATGATGATGATGGTGATGATGATGATGATTAATGATGCTGGTGGTAATGGTGGTGATATTAGTGATTGTAGTGGTAGTGATAATGGTTGTGGTGATGGTAGTGGTAGTTGTGGCAATGGTAGTGGTAGTGGTGGTGGTAATGGTAGTGGTGGTGGTATTAGTGGTGTTGGTAATGTAATGGTAGTAGTAGCGGTGGTAGTGATGTGGGTAGTGGTGTTGATGGTAGTGGTAGTCACGATGGTAGTGGTGGTTGTAGTATGGGTTGTGGCAGTGATGATGATGGAAACAGTCATAATGATATTGGTGGCTTGGTGATAATGATGATGATCCGGATGTCTATCTAATGTAATGCAAAGAATTCAATTAAAGCTGTTTATTTTAATACAAATTCATTAATCCCATAGAAATTTATTTACAGCACAAACATGCTACAAAAATTCAAGTTTTAATTTTGTTGGTTAAAAAGAAAAAATTCATGGCTGGATTTTGAAAAGATTCAATGAATCCTTTTATGGATGTGTACGAGGCTATATGTGTATCTGCGTGTGAATGTAAGTGTGTGTTCAAATGTATGTGTTTGTATGAGTGTATGTGTGTATGAAAGTATGCGTGTGTATGTTTGTACGTGAGTAAGGACATTCACACCTCAGTTTAATCTCTTTGCTGGAAGTTTCAATTTATTTTGCTTGAATTAATTCTTTAAAAAAATGCAATTAAATTTTTGTATTGAAAAACGGTTCAACTTTTAATTTATAATATCAGTAAAAACTTAATTAATCAAGCAAGCCATGAATTTTAAACTTTTAATTTGAAATTTCTTAATTAAAAAAAAGTTGTCAATCGAATTTTGTTTTTTCAAAACAGAATAATTGAAAGCCTTAATAAAATAAAATGCTGTCAAATTTACAATGCTGGTTTGTACTTTTTTATAGTTATTCATAGAAGTAAAAATTATAGGTACCTATGAACTCTTGTATAGCCTCATTTACGATTAAAACCGATAGATAAAAAACATTGACGCACATAATTACTACAATTAGTTCATATATGTACTTTGTTATAAAGAGAACGTTTAGTGTTCATGTTATGTCTTAAATATTGGGAGGCAGATAAAATGCATTTTAATCATATAATTTCATTGACCATGTCCGGTAAATTAAGTCTTAAGTTGTTTGAAAAAAAAATTGTTTTTTTTTTGACAAGAAGTTAGTTATTGCTGAACGTAATTAAAAATATTGTTGCAATATTGAAAACCGTATTGGGATTCTTTAAAATCGTTTTGTAATTTATTGAAAGTAATAATAATTTGAAAACTTGTTTCTACTATTTTTCTACAATCCAAAATCTAAAGACGGAAAAATGATATTACAATGGACCAGATTTATAATAATAATCTTATTATTTATTAAGAATGCTCTTTGAACAAATATTAATCGAAAAAAGTAATACTAAAATATATTAAAAAATCATTTTTATTTATTAAGAATGCTCTTTGAACAAATATTAATCGAACAATATACTACTAAAATATATTAAAGAAACATTTTTAAATTCCAGCCATTACTTCGTCCAATCCCTCTTCTTTGTTGGTTGTTGAGGAGCTGAAGATCACCAAACTGGAATCGGTAAACTCCAGCTCCATACTCGTGCGGTGGCACATGCCGCAGCGGCACGACTTCGACGACTACGACGGCTTCCGCGTCTACTACGCCCAAGTACGAGACGACCGACCTTTGACTCCTCTCGAGTTCAAAGTTGATGACGCCAAAACAAGAGAGTTGATCGTATCCGGTCTTATGTCAGACACTTTCTATGAAGTTCAGGTTGCGGTCATATCTAAGATGGGCTCGGAGAATGCAAGGACAAGATCAAAGAGGGTCAGAACAAAAGGGTTAGGTAAGTTAAAAGAAATAGATTATATTTTGACATTAATTGTGATGATTATGATGTCGATAATAGTGATTATTATTTTAATAATATAATTATTAAAAAATACTTATTATTGCATTATAATTTGAGTACTAATATTAATAATAAATTTCATTGTTCATTTTATACTTATTAGTTAGATGAAGATTTTTATTAAAAGTTAATCGTAACACTGGGCAGCAAAAAATGTTTAAGTTTTTGAGAGATTATGTTTATTTTCATAGCGCCGAATCCGAAAACCACATTGGTTTTGCTCAATCAGGTCCAATTTTGAAACTATTGTTTTTTTGTTGGTTCTTGTTACATGTAATAACAGTTTTTGTTACATGTAATGACAGTTTTTAGGACATGTAATGACAGTTTTTAGTACATGTAATGACAGTTTTTAATATGATTTAAAATTATTTGTTATCTATGTTATATATATTTTTACTTCTTCAATTTTTTATATATTTAAATCACTATTTTTAATTAATCATTTTTATTTTTCTACTTCTGTAATCAAATGGATTTGCCTAGAAGGCATTGCAAAAATAAGCCCATAGTATTCTGCTACATCTGCGGCGACTACACACTTGGTGCATACCGGAATCTATTAACAGGTTTTCTAAAGCTTGTTTACCATGCTTATTGTGGTAGAGAGATTGGTGACCAAGAGAAAATTTGGGTGCCCCACATAATGTACAAGTCATGGATCGAATAACTGCTTAGTTAGACCAAAGGAAAAAAGAGTTGTCTGAAATTTGGAATTCCCGTGGTTTGGAGCGAATCAACTAACTATGTCAGCGATTGCTTCTTCGGCACTATTGATAAATCTAAGATATTTCATAGCTTTTGCAGAAGCTTAGAGTGTCTCATTATAAACCTGGAAATTAGAAATTGTTCATTGACAGCAACAAGCGATCACCGAAATGTCTTTTGCTACGAGAAAGAGAGAGAGAGAGAGAGAGAGAGAGAGAGAGAGAGAGAGAGAGAGAGTTTTTCTCTGCCCAATCTGCAATCTAGCTTACCCGAATTACATTAAAAGAGAAATATGAAAAGGTGAAGTACGTGCTGGAAAAATTTGTTGCATTCAGCATGCATGGTTAATTTGTGTTGACCTGCAAATGGTCAATTTTTTTTGGGACAACAGTCTGGATTCACCAGGTACCCGTTATTTCTGTGCGTGTTGGATAGCAGAGAAAGAGTGAGAGAGAAAAAGAGAGAGAGAGAGAGAGAGAGAGAGAGAGAGAGAGAGAGAGAGAGAGAGAGAGAGAGGAGAGCTCAGCATTACAAAAAGCAGGACTGACCTTCAAATAAAGTGCTTTGCAAAGTAAAAAACCTCATAAACAACCCTCTGGTAGACAGATACAAAATACTAATCAATGGAGACCAGTTCACAGGGACGCTGTTACGCTGTTATGATGGCTGATTACTTGTGGACTCTGAAGAAAAACATCCCTTCTACTGAGCATTCAAATTCAAAAAATTAAGTTCATGCTCTGAAGTTTTACCAATGATCATGATGATCTAATTTTATAACAAATGTGTGCTTATTTTTATCATAAATAAATACAAATTAACTTTATTAACATATAAATAGAAAATTTGTATTAGAATATTATTTTTGAATTTAAAAACCCGTGGAAAATGGAGTTTTTTTTTAAATCAAAATAGCAAGAAAACATGACATGATGCTAAAAAACGAATGTCATTTTTGAATTCTACAATACAAAATTATTCTAAATCATTGTAACCCAGTTTAATTAACAGAATATGCAACTCATGTCTGAATAAATTTATTATCATAAAAATAACAAAACTCGTCAGTTTCCGGTCAATTGGGTTTTTAATTTTCTGTTTAGAATTATTTTAAAACGTTGTAAATTAGGTTTTTCTTTATAAAAAATGTATTTTATTTATTCTTCGAATACCACCCTGCAGCTCTGAATAAGCTCTTCGGCAATGTATAAAACACTCCAAGATAACAACGTGGTGGAACTAATAGAAGAAGAGCAACATAAATAATTCTTTATATAATATACACTTGAGCAATATCTTCAACAACATTATGAACACAAAAAACATCAGCAACATTAACAACATGAACAACATGATGAACATCAACAACAACATCAACATCAACAACATCAACAACATGATAAACATGAACAAGAACATCAACATCAACATCAACAACATTAACAACATGATGAACATCAACATTAACAACATCAACAACATTAACAACGTGAACAACAACATAGAGAAATTACATCGCGGAACGAGATGAAGTGTAATTAAATCAAACTTTCCAATTCTCCTGCGACAAAATAGTAAAAAAAAAAACTTTTCAATTTTTATTTTTATTTTTTTTAATTTATAATTTTATTCAATCTTTTTATTCGTGCCGCTCAACATCATCAACTATCAACGACCTTGTCACATCACTCCCATACCCATCACGTCCTCGTGCAATTTAATCACATCCTCATGCAATTCCATCACGTCCTCATCTATTTCCATCACATCCTCATGCATTTCCATGACATCCTCATGCATTTCCATGACATCTTCATGCATTTATATCACATCCATATACGTTTCTATTACAACCATATGCACTTCTATCACATCCACCTATCACGTTTAAAAACAGACACATATGGAACCAAAGCCTGCTACAAAAGCTCAGCGACATAAAGATTCTACTAAAACATACCATCCTAACAATCGTATCCCATTCGCAGAAAGGTCTTTGACATTCGCTCAAAGATCTATCACACCAACTTCCACCTCAAATGTAACCACACCATGACCTATTACATTCACATACACACTAAGACATATCACATTCACATACACATACACACTAAGACATATCACATTCACATACACATACCCACTAAGATCTATCACATTCACATTTTGCTCCAATATTTTTTAAGTTTTTCTTGTTTATTCTTTTTGCTTTTTCTCAATTCCACAAGCTCTTGATGGAAAGCCTTCCGCACAGCTGAACATCGGCCCACACGCGAGTTCAATCGTCCAAGCAAAAAATTATACTACAGATTTGTATTTCTTCAAAAATCTTGCATGCATGGAAAATCTCTGTTTTGTCAATTTATTTCCCATTAGTTCATTTTGTATTTTTTACTGATATTTTCAATAAGCTTTTTAATAATAACTTCTTTAAGAAATGTCCGAAACGCTGGACATTTCGAACACGATTTGACATACATACATACATACATACATACATACATACATACATACATACATACATACATACATACATACATACATACATACATACATACATACATACATACATACATACATACATACATACATACATACATACATACATACATACATACATACATACATACATACATACATACATACATACATACATACATACATACATACATACATACATACATACATACATACATACATACATACATACATACATACATACATACATACATACATACATACATACATACATACATACATACATACATACATACATACATACATACATACATACATACATACATACATACATACATACATACATACATACATACATACATACATACATACATACATACATACATACATACATACATACATACATACATACATACATACATACATACACACACACACACACACACATACATACATACATACATACATACATACACACATACATTTTGGAAATCATGTATGTTGATAATAAAATTATGTTATTAAAAAAATGAATGAAACAAGAAAAAATGAAACGACATCTTCTACTGAGACCATGCGTGGGCGGAAGGCCACCTGACAAGAATCAAATTAGCGTCGATTGTCATTGTCTTTTGATCTGAGATGGATTGCTTGTTTTTTCCACTTTTCAATCTTAATTGAATTTTTATATTGAAGAGAAAAATTCAATTGTCTAGAAGAAAAAAATTCTTTCAATTTTTAAAAATGTGAAACCTGATAGTTTATCACACACTTACACACATAGTTACACACACATACTTACACACATAAAACACGCACACGCTCACACAGAGACACTCACTCTGCAATTCGATACTATCTCGTAAGAAAATGAAATAAAATATGAGAAAAAGTTAATAACATTCTCCTCTCCCAGTGTCATATATTCTACGATTAATTTATGACCAATTTCATTACACAATGTCACGTGCTTAATCAATATCTGTCTCAGTCGATTTGACACTTGGTAAACAGCGTGAGAGTGGCGCAAATAGTTACATGCATATCTTTGGATACCTGCTTTTCTGATCTGTGTTGAAACAAGTAAAGGAAAAAACCAGTTTTTTAACACAAACTTCAATTTCAAATACACACGATTTAGAAATACGAAAGATGTTCAAATTAAGTTTTTTTTAATGAATCATATATTGTCATCCAATATAAACCAACCTATGCTCAAAGTTTCAGCGATCTAGCTAGTCAAAAAGCTGGTTAAAATTTACTTGCAAGATTTGCGTACAGATAAAGCCACACACACACACAAACAGAGATTGTTCCTTAAATAAAAGCTTGTAAAAAGGAAACCAATTGCCTAAGACATGATCAATTGTAAATTACTACATTATTATGCATTTAAAAAAATAAAAAAATAAATAGAATAAATAAGAAAAATGGTTTTCAAAAGTTGTATTCAATTTATGGAAAAATCATAAATGTTTTATATAATTTTCATATTATTTTTGTACTTTTTTATTTCTATACTTTTTGTTATGTATTAAATAGATCTGATAATAGTTTTCCCAAGTTTTTTTAATTGATTGTTTTATATAATCCTCCATATTATTTTATAATTAATAATACGTCCAAATTAATATACATATTATTACTTGCAGATATGCAATTAACACTATATGTGTGTGGATTTCACCCTCATACGAGTTATGCATATGTGTCAATATTATATGTATGTATCTCGATATCATATGCTTGCACAATTATGCATATCAACAAATCCTTTCCAAACCTGTAATTAACATTTTAGTTGAATCACAATGATTTTTATTATAAGCCTCAAAACGATACTTAAAATTATGTTAACTTTGATACATTAACATTTATTTGATCTCAAAGTCTCAAACTCAATTCAATAAAATAACCAAATAAACAAAAAATACGAACGACATATGGCCACATTAACATGCACATAAAAACACACTTTTTTCTGTGCACTCACTACAAAAGTAGTACGGACAACATTGAGAAGGGGGGACTTTTTAGATCCCTGCATAATTGATGACAACACTGGCTTTCTGCTGTGACGTCGTCATAATCATCTTCGTCGTTGTCGTTGTCGTTGTCCACAAGATTTCACCACGCATCGAAAGCTGTTAGTCGTTTAAAAAAGAACAAGATAATGTAATGATTGCAACTTGATGAATAAACGTTCCTTAGCTGAAGACAACTTGACGACAATCAATGTCAACACGGCAACAACGCAACAAAAATTCAAATATCACCGGCAAGGTTCATGATAGCATAAAAACCATGTTAGAAATATAACAGCTTATGCAACTTTAAGTGGAAAAGTTTTAATTTTCTGTGTATATATATATATATAAATAAATAAATAAATAAATAAATAAATAAATAAATAAATAAATAAATAAATAAATAAATAAATAAATAAATAAATAAATAAATAAATAAATAAATAAATAAATAAATAAATAAATGAATGAATGAATGAATGAATGAATGAATGAATGAATGAATGAATGAATGAATGAATGAATGAATGAATGAATGAATGAATGAATGAATGAATGAATGAATGAATGAATGAATGAATGAATGAATGAATGAATGAATGAATGAATGAA
Organism: Erpobdella octoculata; assembly: GCA_963978895.1. NCBI lineage: Eukaryota > Metazoa > Annelida > Clitellata > Hirudinida > Erpobdellidae > Erpobdella > Erpobdella octoculata. The sequence goes on from OZ022242.1 coordinate 11,335,892, forward strand.
TGAATGAATGAATGAATGAATGAATGAATGAATGAATGAATGAATGAATGAATGAATGAATGAATGAATGAATGAATGAATGAATGAATGAATGAATGAATGAATGAATGAATGAATGAATGAATGAATGAATGAATGAATGAATGAATGAATGAATGAATGAATGAATGAATGAATGAATGAATGAATGAATGAATGAATGAATGAATGAATGAATGAATGAATGAATGAATGAATGAATGAATGAATGAATGAATGAATGAATGAATGAATGAATGAATGAATGAATGAATGAATGAATGAATGAATGAATGAATGAATGAATGAATGAATGAATGAATGAATGAATGAATGAATGAATGAATGAATGAATGAATGAATGAATGAATGAATGAATGAATGAATGAATGAATGAATGAATGAATGAATGAATGAATGAATGAATGAATGAATGAATGAATGAATGAATGAATGAATGAATGAATGAATGAATGAATGAATGAATGAATGAATGAATGAATGAATGAATGAATGAATGAATGAATGAATGAATGAATGAATGAATGAATGAATGAATGAATGAATGAATGAATGAATGAATGAATGAATGAATGAATGAATGAATGAATGAATGAATGAATGAATGAATGAATGAATGAATGAATGAATGAATGAATGAATGAATGAAGGAAGGAACGAACGAACGAACGAACGAACGAACGAACGAACGAACGAACGAACGAACGAACGAACGAACGAACGAACGAACGAACGAACGAACGAACGAACGAACGAACGAACGAACGAACGAACGAACGAACGAACGAACGAACGAACGAACGAACGAACGAACGAACGAACGAACGAACGAACGAACGAACGAACGAACGAACGAACGAACGAACGAACGAACGAACGAACGAACGAACGAACGAACGAACGAACGAACGAACGAACGAACGAACGAACGAACGAACGAACGAACGAACGAACGAACGAACGAACGAACGAACGAACGAACGAACGAACGAACGAACGAACGAACGAACGAACGAACGAACGAACGAACGAACGAACGAACGAACGAACGAACGAACGAACGAACGAACGAACGAACGAACGAACGAACGAACGAACGAACGAACGAACGAACGAACGAACGAACGAACGAACGAACGAACGAACGAATGAATGAATGAATAAATAAATAAATAAATAAATAAATGTATGTGTGTGGATAACAAGAAATAAAGTTATCCTCGCCATACGCCTCCAAAATTTGATCAACATTGTTAAGAACGTCGGTAGTCGGAGGAATAGTGGTAGTTCGAGCATTGACTTCACAGTCGCCAAAGTAACTGAATTGTTCTCGTTTTCACCATCAGAACTTGATCGATGTTGCTAAGGACGTCGGTAATAAGAGGGCAAACGGTAATTAGAGGGTAAATTTTTTGGTGACTACAAAACCCGAATTGTCTTCGCCGCATAACCCGCAACTGTAATTGAAACGCGCCTAATTAAACATTTACGTAATTATAAATATAATAATTATAAATGACGAACACCTCTTTTTATACTTTTTATACTTTTTTATATTTGTCCATCTCTATGACGATGGTATATAAACAATGGGCTGAATATTATTTGAAAAAATATATAAAACCGTTAGTTATATTGCAACGGACGGTGTGTCACAAAAACTTAAAAAAAAAGGAAACCAATCGATCAACAATTTTACAATGGGAAAATAACAAATTCGAAATTATATCAAAATTGGAATTTTTACGACGTCATTTTTATCTTGCATAAAAGAGTGTTACACATTATTGAAGGAATATTTAACACATATTAGAACAAATAATATCAAACATGCCTATTCATTGCAATGGGAAACAACCCGGCACAGATTAGAAAGGCTATAAATAGATGTAGAGCTCTTAAATTTTGTAGAGTATCCCAGATAGCAGCTCCACAATAGACTCCTACGTGATAGCCCTTATCAACAGCGAAGTTGTTATCAGCATGAAATGATGGCTCGCTATTAGAAAAGATGGGCAGTGTTTGCGGGGTGATAAAAGAAAAATTCTACCCAACTCCCAATTGGGTAGTTTTTTGTGGTTTGCGCGAAAGTCTCAGCGCATCGTTAGTTACAAGAGGAGGTGCTTAGCAGATCGAGTGGCAAACAATATTGCTTTCTTTTCTCTTCAAATCTTCCAGAAAGAGGTGTCACTGGCAAATTAACTTGAGATATAAATTTTGCACTTGTTTTTAACGTGTTTTTAGTTTTCTAATTGTAACCTACTCTATTTAATTTTGTTTTTTATTATTATTATTATTTTTGAAGGATGAATGACATCCCTCCCGGCGCATCTTCGTGCCGACTTTCCATACATTTCTCTGATGAGCCTGTCATCGAGATAAGTTTGTTTATGTCCCTCCTTGTCACGCAACTCTCAAACATGCGGGAAAATACACTTCCTTCTCCCGCTTATACTTTCCTTGGTCTAGTTTTTTTTTCACGGGGAAAACGTCGGGATTTTCTGGTTGGTTGTTTTTGCGCGAAAATTGCGAAAAATTGTCCAGGCTTGTATTTTTTAAGAGAAAATGAGTAATTTGTTCTCTACACCCATCCATAACACTCATAACACCATAACCCTTTCGACTGATTTCTAGTCTTTGGCTTTTATTTGTACTTCAATTTTAGCATTTAACAATTGTGACATAAATTGCAATTATGTTTTGATATTGGGATACGTGTTCAGCTTTAATTCGTATGAAGAAACCACCATCTTTTTTTTTATTTTATTGAATAAATTTACGTTTTGAAGTAACACGCAAAAATTTTTCAGAGTTGTTCCAGATACATTTCAATTTTTAATGGAATTTATAAGAAATATTAAAACATACTTCATATTTGTTTTTTTAAACATACCTGCGTTTGCATGCGCTGTTTCTGTTTTACAGCTCATTCTGTTAATGGAGGACTGTAACTTTTCATATTAGTTGAAATTAATATCTATAGATCATTGTAATACTCGATCCAACTACAACTTAAAATGTATGCTCAAATAAATTTAATTCGTGTGAATAAATAACAGGTTTTTTTTCAACACGTGTATAAGATAATTAAATTGTCACAAAATAGTTTAAAATGGGCAGTTAGAGACTTAGCCAAACAACTTGGAAGGGTTGTACCGTGTCATTACATAACATCACTTTGGATTGACCGGGAAAGACATAGTTCTCTCTCGACGGGACCATCGATTTTTCCACATCGAATTCTCACAACTTTTATATTTTTCTTTCTTACGCGTTGGCATATCGAAATCGATGAAAAAAAAAGATTTGTTCTGTGATGAAACGAATGAACGAGAGCGAATGGAATTAAATGACAGAATAAGTGGTTTTCATGCAGGCTTTTTAGTCTTCTGAAGCACTTTAAACCATGTTATGTTATGTTAATGCTATTTTTGTAGCACTTTGTTATATTTTTACTTTCACGACAATTTGCTGATTGTTGCTTGCTTGTGAGTTGCTTTACTATGGTAGTAGACAAAAAGTAAAAAATGCAATTTAGGCTGACGCAATGCAGCTTTTTTGAAATACAAACATGTTCTAATTTTGATTCTTTTAATATGATAAATTTCTATTAAAAACAATATGTTTAATAATGATAACTTTATCTCTAATATATATATATATATATATATATATATATATATATATATATATATATATATATATATATATATATATATATATATATATATATATATATATATATATATATATATATAAGATATAACAATTATCAATAAAAATTATAATAATATTAATCACAATAACTATTATTATTCAATATTAATCATAATAAATATTATTATTGTTATGAGTTAACCTTAAATCAACTCATAGTTTTTTTTATGTCAGTTCCTTCTCCACCAAAGAATTTGAGACTTAGCGTGGTTAACAACGTCTCCTTTCAAATAAGTGTTGAATGGAGACCTCCGAAGGAGAGTCACGGTCCAACCGAGGGCTACAAACTGACCTACAAAATCATCGGTGATCACAATGTTATTGAAAAAAGATTTGATCCTGAAAGACGCCATTATACAACAAACCCGTTGGGTAAAATGCTTACTTTTTATTGGATTTTATAAATTATGTTGTGTTATATCAATGCATCTTAATCGGATTATCCAAACAATATCCCTCTGGACAATATCCTCCGGACAATATCTCCTTGGACAATACCCCCGGACATTATGTCTCCAGGGCAATATCCCCGGACAATATTTCCCCAGGACAATATCCCCCCAGGACAATACTCCCCAGGACAATATCCCCCAGCTTATACATTTTACACATTATATAATTGGAACTGCTTTGGTATATTATAACAACTAAAATATTTTTCTAATTACTAATTACTACCCATTTAATAATAACTACAATTACAAAACCTGTATTTTAATTTAAATCGAATGAAGAAATACAATTATATTGACGTCTGAGTAAATATTTCTGCTCATAAAAGCTTAAATTGTTTGCATTTCCAAGCAGATAGTCTAATGTGTTGCAATTTTCATAAGTCGCACCTTCAAAACTAAATAAACTTGAAATTATTTATAAGATAATATTTCTCGAATTATAATTCCGGCTTAATACTTCTTTCAAAATATATAATCACCCGTTGTAGAAATCCCTTGATTCTAGCAGCTCTGTTAATTCTATCAGATAACTTTTGTCAACCTGTCCAACTATTATTCCCTATAACTCACTTTAAAATCTTTTGCTACCAAAAACTACCTCTCAATCACAAATGTAAACGTTGCCGAATTAGCTCGCTAGCAATTCGTAACGCTGCAGCTTGAAATGATTAGCCAGTGTTGCATGTTTTTCCTATAAAATAAAAATACACCAACTGAAAAATATAAATGCTAGATGAAAATAACTACTTGCTAAAATTTTAGAAGAAATAACAAAAACTTTTTCAGGAAGTAGCTGTCTTTCATAAATTTAATAGATGACCAGTTGCCTTTCTTTTTATACTTGAATTTTAAATAATTTCTTGATGCGTTATAAACTACTCAGATGCCGTGTAGGGTTAAAAATAACTGTTTTTTTTAGATGGGGTTAATATAAATGTCCTGGATAAATTTTGCGAGTTCATCGCATTAAAAAGTTAAAAATCACAGATTTGAAAATGGATGTAATATTTCTTATTATTATTCCGTTAATTGCATTCAAAAATTATTTTTTTTAAATTTATAATAAAGTTAGGAAATCATTTGGTAGTGTACACTCAATGCGTTGTTTACTGCAAGCGATTTCATTTCATCAAATATTTAATACAACGTGCAATGGGACAAAGTACTACAATTCAGTGAAAGAAAATATATTAATGAGCAAAATCTTGTAAATTTGCTAAATAAAATAAATAAGCAAATTAACAAAATTCAATATATGTATTTATATATATAAATTGACAAACTAGTGAATAATTAAATAAACATTTGAACCAGTAATATAATTAACCCAATAAATGAAAAAATATACTTTTGAACCTTCACCTTTGCACCAGTCCCCTTTGTCAGACCACAGTGAAATAATTTTCTCAAGACGGATGCATAAAGATGCCTTCCCATACCTGAGTTTTGTGCAGCTTAAAGCCACAATTACAAATAAAATGCGACATCTGGATTTGATAATTGAAATTTAATTTTATTCAATTTAGTTCCAGGTGAAGATTATGAGTTCCACATAAGTGCCAAAAATCACCAAGGTTATGGAGAAGTCGCCATCGGAATCATAAGGACTCCAGATGGAGGTAAACGTTTGTTGATCAATTAAATGTTATTAATATAAAATTTTCATTAATTAAAAATGTAAAAATATTTGTGTTTTATATAAATAATTTACAAATGGTTTTAATCATGTTTCAAACAATTCCAGCAAGGATTTGTTTCCAATCAATCATGGTTTGACTAATTCCCTGCAATCAAGTGGATTGCATTTTGGCATTTTTTTACCTTTTAGGTCAACCGGGAAATGGCGGAGCCACTTTTCCGACTCGTTGAATGTTATAATGCTTTGCAATTATTTATGTTTTGGTTCAACTGTAATGTAAAATACTTTTCCGATCATAGTATTAAATGTACTTAATGGCTGCCAAGTTATAAATGGTCGTTTGCTCTTCGTGAGACCGACAAACCTGATGTTTAATTTATAAAGAACTTGCCATCAATCAACTTAAAACTGCAAAAAATTAAAGAAAAAAAAGAACAAATGAATATTTGGAAAAAAAGGAAGGAAAAAAAGAGAGAAAAAGAGGAAGTAAAAGATAAAAAGTGTTATAAATTATGATCGTGTTTTTGATTTGAAATAACAAAAATAAATTGCCAGGAATACTAAATAATATCTACATAAAAAAAACAAACAAACTGACATATATAGCCACTACGGCAAAGCCACCACGATGGCGTATGAGAGCTTCCTGTCACATTCCTCTTTTACGATCGATATTTCTATTCCGATATTTTAGAACATTTACCCTTATTTGCCCTGATTCATATTTTAGTGCCGGGAAAATGTCAACTGGACGGACAAAACTATTAAATACCTTTTTTTAATCTTTATTTAGTTGTTTTCAATTTTGAAAGTCTTTATTAATAAATTCTTCACTAAATTAATTTTGTTAGCAGGACAAACAAACAAACTGTTATTGTTATTGTTATTGTTGTTGCTGCTTCATAGCACTGCGTTGTTTTGTAGGATATAAATAAGAGAGAGGATTAAATGGAATATTATTTATTTACCTTTCGAGACTATATGTTTTCGGTTCGTTCAATCGGCACAGCAAAAGTATTCACTCGGTTTGGATCCGTATTCGAATTTAGAGGTTTTTTAGGCTTTTTAGATTTAAAAACGAACTGAACGTTAAATCATTTTGTTTGTGTGTTTTTCTTTAAAACATCACGAAATGAAATTAATACGTTGCTTTAATTATGCCAATTTATGCACCTAAGCTCCCGGCGGTCCACCGCAGAATTTCACGGCCATCGGACTCGGTCCCACATCCGTCAAACTCCGCTGGGATCCGCCAAAAAAAGAAGAGCAGCGAGGACATATCATAGCCTACGAGGTTTAATTTATCTCATTCATTATAAATGTTTTATAATTTTATTATTTTTTAAAATTTTAATAACATTTAAAATCTATTAAAATGATTGAACATTGATAGATAAAGTAATAGTTACTTGGAGATATTATAATTACGTAATTATTTATAATTAATTGCGCGATTAAATCATTTAAGCGTAAGTTTCCATGGTGCCAGGAAAACTTTTGTAGAAGATATAATTAAAAATAAATGATAAGTCAATTGAGTGTGAAGATAAAGATTTAAAGCAATTTTGGGCTTTAATATAAATTTAAAATCAGCCAAAATGTGAGATGTATCAATAAACCAGGATTTTGTGAGGTGGGGTGATTTGAATATAAGGTGTTGCTCAAACCTTAGAGCAATAGACATTGATTATCTAAATATTATACCATGTTGTTAGCTGCATATGCACACATTTGTGAAATGTTATTTAAAAATACATAAAAAATGTTGTGAACTGTCAATTTATTCCATGCATCAAATGCGACTCTTGGGATAACATTTTTTCAAACATTTCTTTCTAAAAAGTAATGATGACTGAATGTAATTTCACGCAACTATTTAATAAAAATTTCACGCATGTGCTACTCGTGACCATTCTAACACAACTCATTACCACACCACCGCAATATCGTCATCATCACGTCATCACACAACTTCATCATCACTGTACCAACACAACTTCACCATAATTTCACCACTACTTACTTCACAACCTCGCAACGACCACTAGTTTATCATAACTTCACCATCACCACTACTACATCACCCTTATTTCCCCCAAGCTCACAACCAATCGATACATCTATCAGCCAGTTATATTTTTTGTAACAGGTCATGTATTACAACCGCAACAACCAGCACAAGGCAATCTGCCTTAATTTGACCGAACGAAGTACCATTCTCGACAAACTTGACACAACCACCGACTACATCTTTCAGTCCAGGGCTTACACCACCAGGGGACCCGGTCCCTGGAGTAACAAACTTCCCTTCAGGACCTTTGGGCAATGTGAATCTCAGTACATTTTATTTTGTTTTAAGCATGAATCAAGTAGTGTAAGGCTGTTTGAAAGTTTATAAAACGCCAAGTTGAATAATCTGTCTAGTTTTTTAAGAAGTCGTACCGTGCATTATAGTTATATTTTGTCACAAATTATTAAAATATTTTAATTTTTTTGGAAAATGATTAGAATAATAAAGCCAGATGTTTTTTTTCCTTTAAATTCTTTTTCTAATATTTTTTATTTCATAAAAAGTTTATAAAAAACAACTCAAAGAAATTTATTCTTTGTCAGATATTCAACTGTTTACACTGTTGTTGAGACAGAATTTGTATTGGCATGCTGATAAGAGTACAAATCTTTTAAATGATTTTGTCTCCTCTCCTTCCCTATTCCAACATAAGAGCTGTTTGGAAACAATCGGACGAAGATGATGATGACGACGATAATAATAATGATGATAATGATAATGATTGTGATGGTGGTGTTAGTGGTGGTGGTGGCGGTGAAGATGATGATGGTAAAACTGGCGTGGGTGATGTAGAAGGCGTTGGTATAATTGATGAAGTATGCTAGAATAGCAGCACTAGGTTTAGAATTGTAAATGTAACTTTGTTGTTGAAATATGAATGGCAGCTCGCAATATTAATGTCATGACGTCACGCAATTTTTAGATCCGCAACCTCTTCAAATGACTTCATGTCTCAGCACGCTTATAGAAACCATCAACACATCTTGATAATGCGCTTGTTAGCGATAATGTTTTAAATAAAATTATGCAGAGAATCATTAAGAGTGTTTTGTTAGCCATGATATTTTTTTAATTTGTTTATTAAGCATAAAAACATTTTACAATGAAACAAGTAAAAAGAAATTTATAGTATACTGTTTCAAATGTTTTAAATGTTTTAAATTAAATGACTATTATCAGTACTGAATATCTTTATAAATATAATAAATTGTATTTATTCCAGATGGACTTGGAGCACCAACGAATCTCAAAATGAGACGTGTCTCACAGACAGACATTGAACTACTCTGGGATCCACCTTTCGCTCCTTCATCCGCTCCCATCAAAGGATACGAGGTACGTTTAACAATTATGAGCTTTTTGATATTTAAAAATAAGATGAACGACATAATATTTTAATATTTTTTTGAATTTATTATTATTTTCATGAAAAGTTTTATTTTGCTGTGGCATGTTTATGACAGATTTCAAAAATTTTTGAATTAAACGGAATTAATGCGAGTTTTATTTCAAAGTGTGCTGCAAAAGCTTAAATCCAGTATTTTGTTTATCCAGTTTAAATTAGTAATGATTATAATGATAATGACGATGGTTGTTGGATTGATGATGATGGTGGAAATGACAATGAATAACATAGGGAAACCAATAATTAAAAAAATATTATTTATTATTATTATCTTATACGAATAAAAACGTTTTTCTTAACTTGACTACCGTCTGACAATCGAAAAAAAACTTATAACACAAAACGTTGCAATGATTTAAGAAGTTTCCTACAATCTCCGTATTCTGTCCATTTTATATTTATTCAGACACTTCTATTTACAACTTGTTTTCCTAGATCTTTTTGGTTGCAACAACAAAATAAATTTATCATTACAAGACACACACACTCACACTCACACACACAGACACCACACACACACACACATACATACACAAAGACACCACACACATACACAACTATAACAACTTTAACAACTGTGATCATAAGACAAGCAACAAAAAAATATAACTCTGTTTCTATTTTATTTGTTTAATAATCTAGCTTGAGTACTATCCACGAGATATTATCGACCATGGCACGAAACTGCGGGTAATGGTCGGCCCGTTCTCCAGTTTTCAATTGGCTGGCCTCGACGCCAACGTGCCTTACGCCGTGCGTGTCAGAGCGAAAGGACACGACGACAAGTTCGGCAACTTCTCAGATGTTTTCTACACGAAAAACTTTGAAAATGGTTTGCTTTTTGTTTATTTTCAATTTTTATTTTGATAATTTTCAGTCAACAGGTTTTCTACTAATTTGGAAACATTTTGTGGTCTGTAACTAATTAGGAAACTCATTAGTTTTAGTGTATCTTATGCATGTGAAATACTTTTTTGGAGTTATTTTTAATTTATCATTACAACAATATAGGGGTTAATAAATTCCTCATAAATAAACTTGGATCTTCCATACTTTTTTCTTTCTTGCTCTCTCTCTCTCTCTCTCTCTCTCTCTCTCTCTCTCTCTCTCTCTCTCTCTCTCTCTCTTACTTTTTTGTCTTTTTAATATATACAAATACTGATTCAGTTATTTTTGCTAATAAATTAATATTGGATAATAAAAAAACTTATTTAAAAAAAACCTTAAAAGTGTTAAGAAAAAATCGTGTTTTTGTTTAAAAACAATATTTTATAAGTAGGCTGCAAATAATTTTTAAAAACTGGAAAATTTAAATAACAATTCGAGAATTACACGTCCATTGTCATAAAATGTTATTTCTTTCCAGTTCATCCAACATCAGCACAAGACGTCCAAGCTCAAGTACACAACGGCAGGGCTGCTTTGTTGCTATGGAAACCACCTCAGAAATTTGGCATCTTTAGATACAAAGTAAAATTTGCAAGAATTTAAAAATAAATTAATAAAGGTTGTTTCTTGCATATGATGTTTTTAGCGAGAAAAAATATTATTAATATGATCGGTTTGATAACTAAATTTAATTTGTTGTAATTACTCCAACTGTCAGTTGTAATAATTTAAAACCAACTTTTATAGAATGCAAAAAACTTTTTTATTTTAAATAAAAACTTTTTTATTTTAAATAAAAACTTTTTTATTCTTTTAAAAATTATTCTAATTTTTAAATTTTTATTTTAAAGAAATATAATTTATTTCACTTATTAAAAATATTTTATATTCTAGAAGTAGCCCGTCAAAAATGATGGATTTTCTATAATAACGTTAAATATCATTATCTGTTGCCAACGCCACTTAAAAGCGTTATGCAAAGTTATAACATAAATACTTTGGAAATTAAGCATGTTGATAATGATAATATTTAAAGAATTATATATATATATATCTATATATATATATATATATATATAGTTTTTTAAAAACATATAATCATTCAGATTTATGTCATTCTTTTTTCGTTTGAGAAACAAATTTACGGCATTTAAAAATTTTAAATAAATTTTAATTTCAATGGTTTTTTTGCATTCAAAACTTGCATTCAATATTTAAATTTTTATTGATGAAATATATTCATTTCTGATTGAACGGTCACTTCGAGTTCTAGTGATGATTGACGTACAGATATGAATGGTACTTATTCCATTCTTTATTCTCCCACGAGAGAATTTTTATTTCAATTTGAATTTAAATAATTATAAAAATATTCAATTAATCACTACCTTGTTAAAAAGTTTTTTAAAACTAATAACGCAAAGTTTTAAAACTATATGAACTAATTGACTTTACGCATTCGGCAATTTTCCTGAACAGTTTCAAGGCATGCAATCAACTAGCCTCATATGCGATCATTTGCAAAAAAATTATCTGACTTATTGCATAATATTGTATAGATCAATTTTTTATTGTCATATGCTGTTTTCGGCCAAATTTTATTGTAGGGCTGTCATAATGCCAATTTTATGACTGCATGCATTATGTCAGCATTATGTTTCCTTATTTGGTTAAAATAAAATGTTTTAGTTTTAAGCTGCATTTTTTCAATTTAAATATTTTATAATTTGTCCAACAATCCATCTTTTTGCACAGTTTAAATAGTTTTGAAACTCTAATTTGTTCTTTTCATACTTTTTCTGTTAAACCAGAAACATGAGACACTGTAAGCATACTCTAGCTGGTAATCAGCTATTCTTACAAGTACAATGTTGTAAATAACTTTTTATCAAGCCGGCTGGTAAACTCTTTATCATTGAAAGAGTTTTTGTCTATTAACATAGATACGTGTGATTTGAATATCAGGCCGCTCTGAAAAAGTCTTACTTAAATTCCTTATTGATTTTTGTCTGCCATTTATATATTATGTATTATCAAACATTCATCTACCACCAAATTTTAAGGACAACGTTTTCTGTTATTAGCCAATTTTATTTATTGTGCAACTTATTAACAATAAATTAGTTCAAAAGTTTTTCAATTTAAATAAAGTCAAAAAAACTTTTTTGTCGCATCAACCACATCGTAAATCACAGACAAACTAGTCCCATTACACTGTTTTAAGAGACTACAATCTGAACAATAAAAAAACCTTTGTTCACATTCTTGGTGAGTTACGTTTAATCAATGTTGTGTAAATGAGCATAGTTGGCTTTGCTCTCAAAAAAAGTATTTTTTAAAGACTTTTTTTTCAAGTGCATTTCCAAATGTTTTTTTTTAATATTTGTTTCCATCACTTTACAACAAACAGCTTTCAAACCTACCTCGATTACAAATTCTGTTTCAAGTAATCTCATTACTTTATATTAGTTATATTCTAAAAAGGTTTGTTTTTTTCTATAGAGCAGTTTATCAGTTCCGTCATATCCCTACAGGATACAATGTTCAACCCATGCAAAACTCTTGGGTGCAATCTATATGGACGTTGGCTATTATAAATATTTAGATGCTTCAATTTGTTCAAATCTAGTTTTCATTTATAATCAAAATATATTCACTGAATATGTTTTGAACGTTTTTTTAATCTTTAAAGTTTGTTCGATTAAATTTCAATTCCTTCATATTAACAGGTGAAAAAAACCAACTAATAATTCTGTTTCTTAGTAATCACTTTTGCTTTAAACGCCTTACAAACTATAATAGTTTTTTTCAAGATTAGAAATGTGCTTTTAATTTTTTTCTAAACCTGTTTATAAAATTTGCAAAAACCTTGGTATTTTTTAAATCCGTGTTTTATTTTCACCGCTTTTCTTGCTTGCTTTGAAGTGAAAATTAAAAAACTTTCCGCCATCCAATTGAGCAAAAATTAGGAAATTTGAATTTTTTTATAAAAATGCATTTCATCAAATTTTATAAATTTTAAAAGAGTTATTTTTGTAAATTATTTAATCTATGTTTGAAAAAAAATCAACGACTTCAAAAACTTTTGCTATTAACCGTTATTTTTTGTTGTATAATTTCCTAATGACATACAATTTTTTATCTGCAATATAATAACTTAATTGCTGACTGTCTGACGAACCTCCCGAACGCAATCAGAAACATAGGGGCGCGGCTTACCACTACGTACAAACTAGGTTCATTATATTTTGATTTAAAATCTGCTGTTTTAGATTTTGTAAATAATTTGTACACAATTATATTTTAATCAAATTTAAGATTTAAACTGTATTTTTTTTCAATTTTTTATACTCAAATTTTCAAACAATTTAAAACCTCTTTGGATGGCTGAGAGCATAAGAGGTATATATTATATATGTCAGTTGTGATGCGTCGAACGGTTGGGACTTAATATATTCCTTTCTCCTGTTGTCTCAATGCATCATGCTTAAACCGACACCTTTCCAATATTTGCTGTACTGGTTTTAAAATAAAAAAGCACAAAGAAAGAACTTTTATGGATTCATGTAAACTCTGAAATAACCATCCTTTTATGTGAACTTGAACTCGCTGACCTCTGTGTTCATTTGTTTAAAAGGAAATGGCAGATTTATATTCAATATTTACATACAAATTCAATTCTGTTGCACGAACACGTGAACCTCGCAATCGTAGGATAGAGAAGGGATCATTTCGAAAGGCCAGTGCATTACTGCGGTGGTGGGCAGGTAGGGAGGACCGTGGTGGGCAGGTAGGAAGGGCGGTGGTGGGGAGGTAGGAGGGTCGAGGGGCTGGTGCTCTAGCAGACCTTTGCATTGAACGGGAATTTAGAAAATGTATTTCCACAATTACGTTAAGAAACAATATTTGTTTAATTAATATTTTGTTATTATATTATATTATTGTTATTTTATTACATACACTATTTATAAACAAAGAACAACAACATAGCATAGCGAGAACATTTAAGATCGCGGTCCCTGAATTATTCCCGCTTCATTCAACCTTGGCAGAATCAGAATTAAACAGCGACTAATCAATAGTTAAATCAAGCAGTGTATTGACAAGCACAAAATGAGATTTAATGTCGACAAAAATAAAGTTCATTGCAAGAGTTTGAGTTCTTTGAGTGAGTTTGTTTGGTTTTAAATGTGGAATGATTTATTCGATAAATAACTTTAAAACAGCATTCGTATTTTTTTAAACAAAATTGAACATGGGGAAAGAGCATTTTTCATTAATTATAAAAAAAATAATTTTGAAATATTCATTTTAAATAATATCAAAATAAGCTTTTTATTTTCCTGATTATAAAAAATTATAAAAACTTAGAAAACACGTTTTTATGAAGTACGCACTAAACAAAATAATGGCCATACACAAAAGTTTGAGGTGCTTCTTTTGAGGTTAAAATTGTTCAGAAAAAGCGCCCTACGCTTTTGTTTCTGTTAAAAATTGTTTTCTCTTTTTTAGTGCATTTTTAATGTAAGCGTTGTTTTTAATTTATGTTTTTATAAAAGCGAATTTCTACTTTGTAGTCTTCAAATTTGAAAAAAAAATAGAAAATTATTTTCTGTTTGGAAACAACACTGGTTTCCCGCATGACGATATGCGATACTTAACCGCTCTAATATTGAACGAACCAATTATTTGTCCAAATCGACTCAAGTCGGAGAAGGACGTTAAAACAATAAAAACCAACAGCAACGACGAACCAGTTAGACAACGTTGAATTACCTCTGATAAAATCTTAAGTTAATTAGAATAAATTGTCCAAAACATGCTTAACATCTAAACGTTTTATGATCCTAAACCTCCAAATAGAAAAAATACATAATAAATTAGTGATTAAACAACTGAATATTTTAGAATTTTTGCGTAATTTGAAATTTTTTTTGGAATTTGTTTGGCATTTTATTATTCTGTTTATTTTGTTGATTTTTTGGACATTTTTACAATACTAAACTATTTAAAGCTTGTTTCAAGTGACACGTTTATTAAGAACCGTTGAGAAAGGGTTATGAACAAACAATATTTGGTGAGCCGATATAAGCGTGGTGGTGATAGGATGCAGAGCTTAAGAAAACTGTTTACAATTACGCCAGTGAAATGATCATCCCATGGTCTCGAATCCTCCTTTTTATATCCAGGACGTCGTACAATTGGAGATTGAAGACATAACTAAACAACTGAGAAAAATAACTTTCTTCAAAGAAACTAATTTTATTTTTTATGACACAATGTAGAAACAAATATTTATGATAGACGTGTGGGTAGACCGGTTGGAGATAAAAACTGGAAAATTGCGTTGAATCAAATGAAATTTTTAAACAATTATGTTTTATTAAATTTATAATTTACATAAACTTAAGACATGTTGATGCAATCAGATTGAATACATGGGTGTGAGAAGGAGCGGAACGGGGTCAGGAGTTCAAGAGACCGTCCTTGACCCGTTGAAAGAGGTCATGCTGGAGAAAAATGACCTGAGATATCAGATGGTTGGCCTCCTGCCGAGAACTATCTACATTGTCAACATCACTGCTCTCTTTCTCGACAAATCATGGGGCACACCCTTCACTGTCAAATTCGAAACTGGAAATGCCAGTATGTGTTTTTCCTTTGCTTTCCTATATTTACTTATAACCATTTTGTTTTTAAATATAATTATGTCTAAATCATGTCATTAACCTGAATCGATAGATTGAAAAGAATTCACACCATATAGATCGTAGTTATATATCTATGATTCACATTCTGTTCCTGCACTTTTATTTCTTTTTAGAAAATTTAAAATTTAATTTTTAACGATAAATAAAAAACAGTTTGCATGGTTTCAATTCTTCAGCCCAAGAGATTTTAATTTTATTCAGCAATAAGCAACGATTATTTGATTATATATGTAGCAGCTTTCAGAAACAAAAGCAATAAAGAACAAATTATAATTTATCTTAATAATATTTTTTCGTTAATAAGCCTTAATTGCATCTACTTAGCGTAGCGTAAACTAACGTTTTAAGACGCCACTCAGAAATATGTCAAACTTACGTTTTAATCTGTCATGCGCTAAACAGCTTACAAGTCCGCCTCTTCAGCTAATTAACACACGAATCGCTTAAGTGCATCGTAATGAGGCAGTATACCACAGCTATGCACTTATAAGAAAGAAATTATTACTACAAGAAACATCAGCCAATAAAAACTAAAAACTAAAACATCAATTAGCACTCATGTCTTTAGCCACAAACGTCCTTCACGGGATTCAACAATTCGGCACGTGCAGGGCCCTATTCAATAGGCCCTATTGCCACATAAACTTAAAAACAAAATAAATTATATTTTACTATAAGATTATCTCTAGGTTTTTTCCTTAGAGTTTGTTAAATATACAGATAAATGGTTTTCAAATAACATAAATTTTAATGTTAAATAAAATGATCGTATATCGTAATGCTGACGAGCAGAGGTAAACATTGGTTGGGTCGGGTTGTGTTGAGAAAGTGATGAGTTGGATTGGGTCACCAAAAATGTAACCATGTCCACCTCTGCTCACGAGTTAAGTTAACGGTATCAAAGAGTTTTTTTAAGCCAAGCCATAAACAAGAGTTCAAATTCTAAGAAAACAGCTGAATTTATTTGAACCTTTTTGAAATGTACAAAATAAATTGATCTCTGAAAAAAGGGAGTATAGAAAGCGAGTTGAACCGTTTTCGCATAAACTCATCTCTTCTATGACGAGAAATAATTTAATTTCAAAAGTATTAAGCGGGAATTGGTTTCAATACGATGCTAATAAGACTCGTAATAGGAATTCCGATGGTTCTTTATGTTTCGTTTGCATCTCCATCGTTTTCCATCTGATTCGTCGATGCTCCTAATGAAAACTTTTTTCAATGCAATTCTTTACATTGGGAAAATTCGCTTATGAAATTGAATGGGAATTATACGAGTGGATATGGAATAATTTATTTCATTGTCTCTCCTCTCACCACAAGAGAGCTAACACGGGTGTTGTGGCGGAATGTGCAACATCGAATTTTTCTTTAGGCGTGAACCTATTAGTTTTCCAGCATCGTTATTATAAACTTAAGTGTTAAAAAAAAAATTTTTATTTAAAAAAGCGCTGTATATTTCTTAAATTTAAATTATTTTTTACCAATGCTTTTATTAACTCGTCGGCTCTGTTTCTCTGTCTGTTTCTCTGTTTCAAATCTTGCAATCAATTTTTGAGTCACTTCCTGATGATAGATTTTTTTCAAATTTTGCATACATGCTCAAGATAGAAGACAATGCAATATTCAATTGTTAGTTTTACAATAAGTCAATTTATTGAGTTAATTTTCTTGAGGATTTTATCGAGGGGTTTCTTGAGGGTTTTCTTGAGGGTTTTCTTGAGGGTTTTCTTGAGGGTTTTCTTGGGGGTTTTCTTGAGGGTTTTATTGAGGGTTTTCTTGAGGGTTTTCTTGACCACAAAACGCTAACCGACTGGCAGACTATTTTACCAAGTTAACACGAACCACACTCACTGACCGCGATTCTCAAGCGTGTACGAAATTTTCATGAAAATAGTTGAGATATTTAAATTCGATGCTTTTTGATGATATTTTTATTATTATTACCAATGCTTTTATTAACTCGTCGTCTCTGTTTCTCTGTCTGTCTGTTTGTTTCTCTGTCTGTTTCAAATCTTGCAATCAATTTTTGAGTCACTTCCTGATGATAGATTTTTTCAAATTTTGCATACATGCTTAAAATAGAAGACAATGCAATATTCAATTATTAGTTTTACAATAAGTCAATAAATTTAGATAATTTTAATTAATTTCGATATTTTGATATAATTAAGATATTTCGACTTTAACATAAAATAAAAGAGTAATATAATAAAAAATTGATTGCAAAATTTGTGTTTTAATTACATATAAAAGCATTGGTTTTAAAAATTCGTTTTTAATTTACTTGTTTAATTCTCAAATTACTTTTATTTCTACAGGCAACATGTTGAGACTCGAAGCACCGATAGTCCTACAAGCGGCCACAAATAGCACACCGGCCATTGTTAAATTACAACCGGCCACAAACGCCTTCGAAACTGTACTTGTTTATTACGTCATCGTAGTATCGAGGAGACTGGCAGATGACGTCACTCCAAATGACATCGAACTCGATCCGCTGGTTGGTGCAAGCTGTTCTTTATTAACTAATTGCTTGATAATAAATATTTTAAGCTAAACAATGTTTTTTTTTTTCAAAATAGTTTGCTGTATAAACTTTTATTTAGTCAATGAATACATTATTAATAAATTGATATAAATTCTAGGTTAGTAAATCAACCATATACATCTTTTGCATTCGTCGTTTACCGATGTTTGCCTAATTTTATTAAACTGGTAATTTGGCATTCCTGTGAAGCTTAGAAATCTCAGACTTCAAGGTGACCGCGGACTGAAAGTTTTGTAATAAACTTTCACATGAAGATGATTAAACTGAAAACGTATTTTGATGTTAACCGATCGTGAAAAAGTGTCGACAAGTTTTGGAAATTTAAATTTCTCAAATTCTAAACATTGTAAACATTGCAAATATAATTTTCTTTTTAAAACTGCTGGTAAAATATTTGTATCTGTAAACTCAGTTTTTAGAAAACTCAGTTTTTAAAAATGCTCCATTTTGATACAGCTTTTGCAGACCTGGCTCAACAGACCTCGACAGAGGCAATCCAGTTGGATAGCTGGAAGTTTCGATTCTGCTTCGCTTCCTGTGCAAATGATTATCGGAGATGATTCGAGACCGGGTACCGGTGAGTACATCAACCATCGCTTGCACACTGCCGATGAAAATGAAAACTTCGTGTCTTTCGTCAGAGTTAAAACAACGTCTAATGTAAGTATTGTTACGAATTTTAGATTTTTATTAAATTTTAACATAAATTACATTGAGAATAAGTTTCTTAATTGTTCCGTAACATGTAACATTTTAAATAATTAGTTGTTTTGCGTAAACATTTTATGATGTGTTTTCACATCACATGAAGTAGTAATAAAAAGATAAATAAGAAATAAAGAAATAAATAAAACAATAAGATCATTTTATAATATTCGTAAGTAAATAAACTAACGGCCAGTTCTGATCAATATTATAAAATAAGCTGTTAATCTTTCATGTGTTTTTGTTTATTCGTTTCATTGGTGCACCTAGGAATAGGGCCGTATAACCCGGAAAGAACCACTTTATTCGGAAGATAAAAATGCTACCAAAATCACTCGTTTTTTGCTTCAGCATCGTTTTCCCGCTTGTTAAAATTTTTTAAAGCAACTCGGCCACTCAGCCTCTTTTACCAGCTTATTGAAATTAACTTCGTATCCATGTTTTTCCTGTCCATAATCTCGTTTAAGCTACTAGATCATCCATCCATTCATTCATTCATTATTTACGAAAAGAAAGGAACAAACTAAAAGATTCATTTTGAAGAAGTTTTAACACAATTAAATAATTTATTTATTAAACGAGTAGATCTAGCTTTTTATTGTCTAATTTGTTATTTTATAATTATAATAAAATCTGTTTTAAATGCATTACTTTTCCAAATAGGAGCAGTTTTCTTCAGATTTCTCTCGCCATCTTGTTTCGGGAGAAGTGTCCGTCATCAGCCTACCACCACCCCCAACGGAAGCAAACATCATCCAAAACATCATCCCCAACAATCTTCCCCATCTTGACCCTCAAGAAATCGTCCCTGACCTTCCCTCCCCCCATGAAGGGTCGTCCATAGCTGCTCCTCTCTGCGTCACACTACTTTTTATGCTTCTTTTCATTGGATTGTTTTTCTTCGCCAGGTATAATTTCAAACATTGATTGTTTATAATTTATATGTTAAAATTGCAAACAACGTTCTGTTAATAACTTTAAAACAACTTTTATTACACATTTCAAAGCGTCTAAATTGTTTGAATATAATTTTTTTATATAAAAACATTTTGTCTTAAGTTTTGTCTTTTCCTTTTTTTTTAACAGAAAGCGAAGATACGCGTTTAAGTGGACGTTACCAGAGCCATGGAAGTTGATCCTTCCAAACAACGAAGTACCTTCATATCTGCAAATCGATCCTGTTGAGATGAGAAGACAACATCTTCAAACACCTGGTTTTTATTATTGTTTATTGAATAAGTAAAAATATTAATAAAAGTAAAGAAAGGATTTAAACGAACTGTAACTGTTTGAAAAATTAGTTTGACTAAATATATCCTGGAAAAAAGAGGGATGATCTTTTTATAATTTAAAAATTAAATCTTTACTTTAGCGTATATAACCGTCAATTATTGTATATTTTGTTCCAAATTACATTAAAAATATCTTAAAATAAATTTGAGTAGTTATTTGATCAAGTCACATTTTCATGCAAGATCTAATTTTGTATTTCACGCCAAAAATCTTAACTAAAAATCATTCACGAATCTTAATAAAACTATCAACAAACGCCAAGCAATTATTTATTCAATAAATCTATTTTTATATCAGCAATGGTCAGTCATCCTCCAGTAGCCATTAGTGAATTTGAAAAGCACGTCCAGACGATGCTATCAAACGATTGCATCTTATTTGCTCAAGAATACGAATCTATAGAACCGGGCCAACAATACATGTGCGAAAACTCAGAACTAGAAGTCAACAAACCGAAAAACCGCTACCAAGAAGTTTTGGCTTTTGACCACAGTCGGGTCATACTTAGGTCGCCAGATGGAGGGCAGGCAGCGGCAGGTATAGATTACATCAATGCCAATTTTGTCGACGGCTTCAGAAGACAGAACGCCTACATTGCTACTCAGGTATTTACAGTTGAATTGATTGACATTTTAATTGATATTTGTTGATGCTTAAACCAATCAATGATAATCTTTATAGAGCATTTTCTACAAAGTTCGATAGCGCTCAACTTTTACACGCCCCACGAAAGAACGCTTTTAAATTTTTATTTTCCATAAATTAATAGCAGCGGGATGGAGTTGAACTATGAATTTTTCGCATTTAAATATGACGCTCCATCAATTTGGATATCCGAGCAACATTTAAAGTGGTGTTGATTGGCATTTTAAAGCCTATGTTAAAATAACCGTGATTTTTTAACATCGGTTTGCTTAAAAATTATTTCTATATTTTAAAACGTTGAAGGGTCCCTTGCCAGCTACGTTTGTCGACTTTTGGAAAATGGTTTGGGAACAGAAGAGTACAGCCATCGTCATGATGACAAGATTGGAAGAAAATCACAAAGTGGATATAATTTTCATAATATAATAAATATTATTATTAAATTTAATTGAAAAACATAAATGATGAAAATTATTAAAACAGATCCGATGCCACCAATACTGGCCAGACAAAGGTAGCCAAACGTACGGCCAATTCAACGTCACTTTGCAAGATTCCGTCGAGCTTGCCAGCTATACTATTAGAACTTTCAGTATTTTTAACGTTAGTTTTCTTGATTAGAGCAAATTAATAATATCACACGTGTGTATCTGTGGGATGAGATGAAAATTATTTTTGAATTTAAACAAAAACTACAAAAAATAATAGAATGAAATAAAATGAAAATTTTCCAGTTTTAAAAGCTAAAATCGAGCTTTAAATTATTTATTATTATTGAAAATGTTTTGCGGCAGATAATTGTTTTATTTTAAATAAATTTATTTAAATAAGTAATACTAGATGTTTTTTGGAGAAAGTTTGAGCGTGTGTGGAACCTGAAACAATGAGGAACTAACAATGGCTTTGCTGAAATAAGGTCAAAAACACTAAATCGTAAATAATTAAAATTTTGCAGATAAAGAATTGAAAACAAAGTCGAACAATATTTAAATATTAGCGGGAATTTAAAACATTTTGCAAAAAATGTTGGAACGCACACACAGGACAGCTGAACTAAAGCAATGTGGTCCTTAAAAGAATCGCCTAATTTAAAATATGTAATTGTCTTTCGTAAATTTTTAGGAAAGCAATACTTCAGAGCCAAGAGAAGTTCAGCACTTTCAGTTCACATCATGGCCAGACGAAGGTGTTCCAGATAATTCCATGCCTCTTCTGCTTTTTATGAGAAGGGTGAAGTTTCTTATCACGCCCGACTCTGGTCCTGTTATCGTCCACTGCAGGTTGTTGAAAATTAATTTTCAAAAGCAGTTGAATAAAACTTAATAACCAAAATTTATGAGGGTGTAGGAAAAAAGGATCATTTTAACGTTTGAAATGACATAGCTCGTTGTTAAATTAGTTACTAATTATTAGTACATTGTGCATGAGGTGTGTTACATCCGCATGGGTTTGAAATTCTAAATGAGGGTTTAATTGTGCACAATGTTTTTTGTTTTACTTGAACAAATCCTTTTTAAACGCAGTGCCGGCTGCGGTCGATCTGGTGTCTACATCGTCATCGACTCCATGCTGGATCGCATCAAACACATGTGCACATTGGACGTTTATGGTCATGTGACCTGCCTCAGGTGCCAAAGAAATTTCATGGTTCAGACGGAAGAGCAGTACGTTTACATACACAAAGCCCTCGTCTTAGCCATCAAGTACGGCAATACCGAAATTCCAACGAGAAACTTCAAGCAACATATTCACATGTTACAATCCCGACAGTCTTTCGGCTTGCGATTTGAATATCAGGTCTATATTCTTTTTTAAGTTGTTTTCTTTCAAGTAAGTAAGTCAGTAAATAAATCATTATTAATCGGCATGACAATGACGCACAGCCGATCAAATTCAAATAATAAAATAACATAAAATAAAAGGGTTGGCTACTTTTGCAACTGGAGTAATCTGACATCTCCCCCAACGATCTGGTATTTGTGACTGGTTTAAAGACAAGTTGAAAAGATTGGCGAGCGGTTCAGCAAGTATCGATGCTGAGACTCAGTAGAAGCAGGAAGGGATTTCATCCGTTCCGGGGGCGGAGGCTTAAATTCTGTCCAGAGCGTGGGAAACTCGCCAGGCTGTACAATATTTCGAATTTTGGCATAAGCCTCGTAATCACTTTCTGTCGAGATGGTTTTTTATTCACATTTGTATAGACGTAAATGAAAAATATGTTTCCGTTTGTTATGATTTTAGAGAATTAGAGGTTTTCTGAATAGACTCCATGAAAATATTACTACATTTAATTATTTCTGTTAAAATTTTACTAGTTTGAGCACTTATAATTTTTATATGTTTTTTGATGGTTTATTTTTTAGAGACTTTACAACCCCATTGCAAAGCCTCACATGTTTGAAACCGCCAGTTTGCCTAAAAACCTTCAGAAAAATCGAAACAAAGACTTTCTACCAAGTAAAATTTTTTCTACTAAGAGCAATTTTTGAATTTAAATTTATCATTTGTTTTTTAATAAATAAAGAAACTTTATAAAAAATTTATAAATTCAAGTTTTAAATTAAACTATTTGCAGATGAATCGACCAGAGTGCTCTTAGAACCATTAAAAAACAGCGAAGAGAATAATTACATTAATGCCAGCTACGTTGATGTGCGTCGATACCTACTATAGATTAAATTTTATTTTTATAAGAAAAAATAATCTCATTGCTCTTCATCAACTAATCAATCAGTTAAAAGTAATTTTTCAAACTGTTTCAACAACTTTTATCTGGTTTACATAAGGGTTACATGTTCCAAGAAAGTTACATCCTGGCTCAAAATCCGCTAAGAGAGACAGTCGAAGATTTCTGGAAGATGATGCTGAGCACCAGGTGTCAAACGGTTGTCATGCTCACAGATTACATCAACGAGCAGGTATCTAAACAATTTAATTTATTTAATTAAGTTTTTTTTTCCACCAGATTTATAAACCTTATTGTTTCAGGACAATTGCGTATGCTACTGGCCCACGGATCGTCCGCTACGTTTTCAGAAATTCGTCGTAGAGTTGCTGAGCGAGCAGAGCAAACAAGACCACATTGTACGCCAGTTCTGCATTACACCTAACGAGGTGAGGTATTTGTTGTAAACTTCTACACTGTTTATTATAAAACTATAAACGCAAGTTGTAATAACCATCAGAATAAAGTCTCAAGTGAAGGTCTAACATGATAGTCTGAGAATTGCTGATAACTATTATAGCGTTTAATAAATCTGTTGTGCATTTATTATGGCACAGCTCATCTATCCTAAAATATCATTGATTTTATTAAGTACACATTATCGAGATTTTTTAACAAATAGCCTGTGGCTAAGGCCATATGATCAATTGTCTGTTTTTACCCACAGAGTGGTATAAGCACAACAATCCGCCATTATCAACTGACAGAATGGAATGTTAAAAGCGTTTTGACGGTTGCTAATGAGATTCAGAAAATAAGGCAGCACAAGAACAAATCTACTTTCAGTCCTGTGACTCTACATTGCTCGTTAGTACTATTAGTATTGAGTGATACTACTCAGTGCAGTAAATAATAGCTGAATGGATCAGCCGACCAATTTTAGTTCATTCACAATTTTTTTGAAATCTATATATATAAAAGAACATGTCCTGACTGACAGATGACTGACTGATAATCAACGCCGAGCTCAAACGCCTTATCCTAGGAACGTGAAATTTGGAACTTATATTACTTTCATAGCGTAAACATCCGCTAAGAAAGGATTTTTGAAAATTTTGCTCCTGAGGGGAAAAAACTGGAAAACAAACTTTTTTCTAAAAAAATTTTCTAAAAATTTGTTCTGAAATTTGGTATATAGATTCTTTTTCAAAAATAAAAAGATACGTGTTTCACCATTTTTTGAAAATTCGGTTTCCCGGACCTCAAATGTGGGTTGGAAAATTGGGTTATTTGGTTTTTAAAGTAGCTTCTACTCAAAAACTGTTACTGCTACAGGAGTAAAAATTAGTATTTAGTTTCTACTCCAAAAATAATGAAACACGTGTTTTAGCATTTTTTGAAAATTTGGTTTCCAGGACTTCAAATGTGGGGTGGAAAATAGGGCTAATTGTCTTTTATAGTAACTGCTACTCAAAAACAGTAAATACCACAGATGTAAAAATTATTATTTAGTTTCTTTTCTAAAAATAAAGATATACGTGTTTCACCATTTTTTACAAATTTGGTTTCCCGGACCTCAAATGTGGGTTGGAAAATTGGGTTATTTGGTTTTTAAAGTAGCTTCTACTCAAAAACTGTTAATGTTACAAAAGTAAAAAGTAGTATTTAGTTTCTACTCTAAAAATAATGATATACGGGTTTCACAATTTATTGAAAATTTGGTTTCCAGGACTTCAAATGTGGGGTGGAAAATTGGGTTATTTGGTTTTTAAAGTAACTGCTACTCAACAACTGTAATTGCCACAGATGTAAAAATTAATACTTAGTATCTACTAAAAAATAAAGATATACGTGTTTCATCATTTTTTGGGTTATTTGGTTTTTAAAGTAGCTGCTACTCAAAAACTGTTAATGCTACAGAAGTAAAAATTAGTATTTAGTTTCTACTCCAAAAATAATGAAATACGTGTTTTAGCATTTTTTGAAAATTTGGTTTCCAGGACCTCAAATGTGGGGTGGAAATAAGGGTTATTTGATTTCAAAATAACTGCTACTCACAAACTGTAAGTGCTACAAATGTAAAAATTAGTATTTTGAAGTTTTGTGCCGGTTAAAAGTAGCAAAGTCCAGTTTATCATCGGCCGGGCCAAGCCGTTATTTTAGAGTCTTCACACGAGCCAGCCAAACCTTAAATCAAAGTGGGACGGGCCGAGGCTTTTCACTAAGCATATAGACATTTTAGTAATTTTAGGGTCTTCAGACGGGTAGGGCCAAACCTGAAGTCAAGGTGGGACGGGCCGAAGTTTTTCATCAAGTATATAGAATTTCTAGGCCTGTAAAAACGGGCCGGGCCCAAATTAGACGGGCCGTGCCGGGCCAGGAATTTTGGTTTTTAAACGGGCTGGGCCAATTTGTCGACGGGCCGAGCCGACACCTATGGATGCACGGTTCAAATTCTCTAATTTCATGCGAGCGAAGCCGCTACGGGCACTGCTAGTTTTAGATATTCTACGATAATATCTTATTGTTAAGGCGTAGTTTTAAGTTGAAAAATATATTTTAAAAAAATCAGAACGATGGCTATTATTGCAAACCATTTTACTTATTATTAGGAATTAAAAGAGTGGCCACTAGGATTTTTGGTTTTATCTTCAAAGATCAACTGATAAATTGCAAGCACCACTTAATTATATTTTAAAATAGTCTATTTACTAATTGTAGTTATTATTACACTTTAAGTGACGGAGTTGGCCGATCAGGAGTGGCTTGCACTGTAATGACAGTAATAGAAAGACTCCAGTATGAAGGTGTCATTGATGTCTTCCAGACTATTTGTGTAGCCAGGCATCAGAGATTTGGATTTCTCAGAAATGAGGTACAAATGGTCAATAAAGTATTGTTATTAAAAAAAAACAAAATTGAGTTTATTTTTAGTTTCTATTCATGGTGATTGGGTGCTTGAATTAACTTTGGTTTTTATTTAACCCACAATCTACATCAGCACGTTGGATTTATAAAATAATTGTGAGACTCGCATTGAAAGTCGTCGACCATATATTTCTAACAGGAGCAGTATGAAATGTGCTACAAGGTCATAGCAGAGTACTTGGACGAGACGTACATGCACTAACCAACCTAGGAAGTAACATCTTCAAGTTCTCTCCAAATCACTCAAGCAATATACACAGTACGCACGTGCCAACTACAAACAGATGAGACGTGGCAAACAGGTTTGACGTGATCGACAAACTTCATGGACTGTGATAAACAACCGACTATCGTTACGTGCAGACAACAACAAAGAAGACACTGTTGCATATTGTATCTATTATATTTAATACAATGTGTTAGGTTGATCTGGACGCAATCATCTTTGTGCGAGAGATATGTAGTTTCGTTGATAGTTTTTTTCCTCTGTAAAACCAGCGCATCACTCTCATTTCCTCATCCACTTCAATCCCCTTTCTCAAGTTTTTTTAAATGAGTATGAATCTACGTATGTATGTATGTATGTATGTATGTATGCATGCATGCATTTATGTATGTATGTATGTATGTATGTATGTATGTGTGTATGTATGTATGTATGTATGTATGTATGTATGTATGTATGTATGTATGTATGTATGTATGTATGTATGTATGTATGTATGTATGTATGTATGTATGTATGTATGTATGTATGTATGTATGTATGTATGTATGTATGTATGTATGTATGTATGTATGTATGTATGTATGTATGTATGTATGTATGTATGTATGTATGTATGTATGTATGTATGTATGTATGTATGTATGTATGTATGTATGTATGTATGTATGTATGTATGTATGTATGTATGTATGTATGTATGTATGTATGTATTTGTGTAATGTACGTACGAACGAACGTACGTATGTAAGCATGTACGTTCGTATAGAATGTACACTACGTGTCTGCGTGGACTTCTGGTCTGTACATATTTCATTCTTGAATGTATGCAATTTCATGCATTAGAACGCATATTGAACGTGACACTCGCGAAACACTTCCACCAACCACCAACAGCTCAATTTTAGAATAAATACTTAGAACGACAATGACAGACAGCAGCCAAGTGGCAAAGGTCACCCGCACACTGCTGCGAGTCTGCACCTATCCTTTGTATTTTAGAAATCGAGTCAGTGTTACATTGAAACGACGACAGACGGAAAAGCCCGCGTTTATTTTATCTACTCGAAAATCTGTTTAAAAAGTTTTTTAGATTATAAAATCTGTATAATTAAATCGTTGTCAAAGTTTTTGTAACTATCATTTGAAATAAGCTTGAAGTGAAAAATTTCCTCTCTTTTTATACAAACTCTGAAATTTATTCAAGTTTTGTGTGTGACTTTGTTTTCCAATCTTATGCTGACAATATAAAACTTGAAATTGTTTATTTTGCAGCTCAATCTTTACCAGCACAAGATTTTGTTGTTGTTTTCCACAATCTGTGAAATTTAGCTATTTTATTAGTAAACTATTATTAAACTTTACTCTGTGTTGTGATACCACCCATGTGTTGTTAAATTACAATTTTCCTTCCATAAACTTGAAGCAAATCTAAATGACTTAAAAAACAAATTAAGAAAATAAACTGTAATTTTTAATTAAAGAACTTTAAAGCTTGTGAGTAGATACTACGAAGCATATTTATCAGCAAATTTTCTTTCTTCGTAATCTTTCATGCACTTATTGAAATCTTTAACTTCTTCTTGACACAGATCCAAGTCCTGTTTCTCAAACAGACATTCCTGGTGGAGCATGATTAATCACAGCATGTTAAATTAAAGTAGTGTTTCATATAATACAATAATACAATAATTATTCAAAATTAACAGCTAAAAACGTTAGAACTAATGAAACTATCAGTGTTGTAGTTAATTTAATAAGCTAATTTAAGGCAAAACTAAAACATAACACTTTTTTTTATAATAGTTTATATGCTTTTACACTAGGTGTTTTAAAACTAAAATGGCTGTATGTACAAAACACCTAAGTACTTTCTGTCGTGGATCAAAACTTGATTTTTTAACTGTCTTTATTCAGGCGTTTGACTGGCACGTAATTAGCGAGGCGGAGTTAAAGCAGAACACTTCTTTTAAGCAGGGCCGGATAAATGCGGATGCTATTTATGCTGTAGTATTAATAAATTTATGAAAATACGACTAAACCACCCCATCCTGTCATCAATTAATTTTTGCTATGTTTTTTCGATAACAACAGTGAGTGTGAGTCGAACCGCGAAGCTCTCACATTCAAGGCTAATACACAATTAACTTAGCTAACATAGCAATTGAAAGCTGGACAATTTTAGGAATATTCAAAGGTTTAAGTTTTTTTATTTATAAGTCTATAACAATTTTTAAGAAGTATCTAAGACATTTTAATGTCGAATCAAAGCGACAAAATCATGAATGAAATATATCAATCTGCATGATGTCAAAAGAGTTTCACAATAATAACATTTTAATAATGTTGTATGGCCATAAAAAGACATACAGTGGTTTGAAATTGTTTTAAATTTAATCAATTTGAACGTACTTGTTTGAAAAAAATCAGCTTCATCGGACTGAAAGTAGTGGGGTAAAACCGGTCAATAGGTTTTATAATAATAATAGTCAATTTGTAAAGCGCCAGTAGCGAAACTTCAGAGGCGCGCGGGATCTTGTCCGAATGCCTTTGAAAAAAGATAAGTCTTTAAATGTTTTTTGAACGACGTCAGACATGGTGATGATGTGATTGATGGCGGCAGTGAATTCCAGATGGCTGAGGAGCTGTAGCTGAATGATCTATTGGTGAGTCTTGAGTGGCTAACCGGTTGGTAAAGTGAGAGAGAGTTAGAAGAACTAAGTTGTCTATTGTTGGTCCTAATGGTGATGAGTTTATTTAAGTAAAGTGGGTTATTAGTGCTGAGAATTTTGTAGGTTAGTAGTGATATCTTGAAAATAATTCTATATTCTATTGGAAGCCAATGAAGTTTGCGGAGATGAGAAGAGGAGGAAGTGACAGTGGATGAATTTGTGGTGACTTTGGCAAGTTGATTCTGAACACGTTGAAGTTTATTTAAGCGAGTTGATGATGTTCCGTAGAGCAGAGAGTTGCAGTAGTCCAGTCTAGATGTGACTAGGCTGCATGCAAGGGTGGTGGCAGTCTCAGTAGAGAGTAGGGGGCGTACGTGTTTCAGGGCCTGTATATGATAGTTGCAGGCCTTTATAGTCGAAGATATGTGACGGTCGAAGCGTAGGTTGTTGTCAAGGGTGACGCCTAGCAGTTTAATCACCACAACACTCCTAATGACTAGCCCCTTTTTTTAAATTTCATTTGTTCACCAAAATCAAAGAGTCTTGATAGAACACCCAGCTGCACATACTTGTGGTCTTTGCAATTCCCACAGAAACCTTTAACTAGCACAGTGGTGAAAGCAGTTATGCTATCATCCTGCCGTCGTGGGTTCAAATCTCAGTCACGGCGAGGCGTAATTCCGTTAAGAAAGGAATTCACTCACACTGATCAGGCCAACTCAGCCTTTCATTCTTCACTGTTCGATAAATAAGTACCAGTTCCGCGACTGGGAGTAATAGGGTTCGGCACATCCCGATTTCGGATACACGTGCAGGTGGCAGGTAGCACTGTGTGATCCCATATGCACGAGCCGTCCCCGGCGCTGCTGAAGTGTATTACACGAAGTGGCGCCTTGATGGCATGACCTTTACCTTTATTGCTAAAAACCTGCTCAAAGTTGTTTTTGGAAAATTCAGTGTAATTGCTGATTTTTTTAATTGTTGTCTCATAAAGACACTTTTTATGTTTTCAGCTTCAGAGAGCTTTGGAAAAATTTCTTTTGAATGTTTTAATTTTAAGCTATTGAATCAATGTCGAGTGCTTTAAAAAACTGATTCCTAAGCCTCGATTTGATGTCTAGTAGTGGCATCCGCACCCTTGTTATGTCTTACAAAAATCTCCTTCTCAAAATGTTTCTCTGCCCAACTAAAAACACATTTGCATTGGCCAGTCCCGCTTATGGTGTTGTGAATCAGTGGTTTACATACTGTCCCAAAAACAAAAAAAGCATTTGGATTTTGTAAAACCACATTGGAGACCCATTAGGAATGTTATCATTTTAAAATCTTTCATTACTTCCTGCAAGCAAGTGCTTATAATGTTTTTGGGATCTGGGTGTACTAATTGATAAAAACCTTGATTTCAAAAAACACATTGAGAACATTATCCACTCTGCGTCGGTGAAACTTAGATTAATAAAACTATGCCTCCTGTCTAAAGATCCGTATCTGATGAAAAAAGCATTCACTACATACGTGCGACCATTGCTCGAATACTGCTCTCTAGTTTGGAGCCCTCGGCACAAGTACCTAATCGACGGCCTGGAGAAGGTTCAGAAAAGATTCACCCGTATGGTTCCAAATATCAGCCATCTACCATACTCGACCCGTCTCAGCTTTTTGGGATTGAAAACTCTAGAAGAACACAGACTTATCGCAGACCTTTGTTTCTGCTACAGATCTTTAAATGGAATGGTGGATTCTAGCCTGGTTGGACAATTTAAACGAGCAAATTATGAAAAAACAAGGGGTCATAGCTACAAACTGATGCCAGGTCAATATAGAACTGACGGTGCCAGGTTTTTCATAACTGGACGCGTGGTCTCAGCATGGAAATTTTTGCCTCAGGATGTTGTTGGATCACTTGGATCATCAAACTACAGTCGGTTCAGAAGCTTGATAAATCAGATGGATTTATCTAAGTTTTCAAGACTTTGAATTTTTCATGAAGCATTAGCAGATCTGGATGTCACATAAACAGATTTTTGGAAGTATTTAGAGGGATTTCGAAGATTGCGGTGGAAGTTTCAACTTCACGGCATTATGTATATGCTTTAAGAACAACAATTTGTCAGGTTTAACCGATCCACAAATGCAAAATTTAAATAATTACAAGATTTAATATCTTATTCAATATGTTAGACGCGAGCATAACTTGCTATTGTATATTTCTAACATCTTAACAATTTACGATTTGCAACTGAGTATGTGAACATATTTCGTTTATTGGTTTTTTTTGTTTCGTTTGTACTGTCCGAACGGTAGGGCCGATAGGCCCTTCTGTTTGCGAATAAATAAATAAATATAATATTTCAGTTCGTGGAATGAAGTCTTAACGTTGCCGTAGTTCTCTTTGAGATGCACGTAGTGAACCAGTGGGAAAAAAATGTAACGTGTTTTCATTGCTTAACTTTCTAGGGCACTTTTACAGTTTTTCAAGGTAAAATGATTTGCTCATGTTTTTTCCTGATCTCTAACTGGGTTAAGTTTTTTGTCGGCCTCCCACATTTTTTGTGGTGCTTGTACAAAGTATTATTTGGCTCTTGTCCTGAAAAACTTACCCCAGACAGATCTAAATGTGTGAGCTAGACGACTACAATTTATTAAAGCAATGTCATTTATCTAGGCGGAGTATATATTTATCTAAGCATGAAGATGGTTAACAACAATAGCAATCTGCTCGTACATGTAGTGCGAAATATGCAAATTCTACATGTCAATGTTGTAACCACAAAAGCAAACTATTAAAAGCACAATTGTCTATTCAATACTTTCTACACGTGAGAAGGATTTAAAACACAAGTTCGGTGTTATTTAGGGGTTGGCTATAAAACTCAGCGCCAAAATAACAAACCATATCAAGTTGATTCAAACTAGGTACCTGAATTCTGTAATGCTTCTCTAGACATCCTGTTTTCTTGATCATTTGTAAAACAGGATCCTCTCCAATTTCTTTATAAGCAGCAACGGCTGAGTTTTTTTTATCATCAGCCATGATGGATCCGTATGATTTTAAAAGAAAGTGAATGTCCTCAATTATTATTATCAATCACGTTAACAGTTTAATTTTCTCAGACTTTGCAGTTTCGTGTAACTAGTTTTATTATCATGTAAGCTCACAAGCACGAACTTTATTTTTATCAGGCTTGTGCTGGGTCGATACAGAACACTTGAATGCAAGTGGCTTCTAGCAGGGCATGTGTATAATATCGTAAATGTTAATGTTTTGCTTTGATTTTACGCTGTGCGGCAAAAACATTTGTCTTTACTTTGGTGCACCAAAACTGTTTTAAAACTAAGAAAATTGATTAAAATTGTCCCCAGCCTTGCTTTTGTGACCAAAGAGCTGATTACTTTAAAAAATGTAGTGTTTATTAATAGTTTAAACTTTTGGTATGGTACGTAGTGAATAAACTTGGAAATATTTCTGAATAGCAGTAAATATACAGAGTTTTTAAAAACACTAATTTAGTTTAGTTCAAACTGTCAAAATAGAGTACAAAGCCTTATATGGTTAACTAGCAGTGCCCGTAAAGGCTTCGCTCGCATGAAATTAGAGAATTTGAACCGTGCATACATAGTAGAGTACTGCACGGATCAATTATTTAGGTCTCGGCTCGGCCCGTCGACAACTTGGCCCAGCCCGTTTCAAAAACCGAAATTCCTGGCCCAGCACGGCCCGTCTAATATGGGCCCGACCCGTTTTTACAGGCCTAGAAGTTCTATATACTTGATGAAAAACTTCGGCCCGTCCCACCTTCAGGTTTAGCCCGGCCCGTCTGAACACCCTAAAATCACTAAAATGTCTATATACTTGGTTAAAAATCTCGGCCCGTCCCACCTTGATTTAAGGTTTGGGCAGGGCCGTATGAAGACCCTAAAATAACGGCTTGGCCCATCCGTCCGGTGATAAACTGAACTCATCTACTTTTAAACGGCACAAAACCTCAAAATACTATTTTCACATCTGTAGCACTTACAGTTTTTGAGTAGCAGTTATTTTAAAATCAAATAACCCCTTTTCCACTTCACATTTGAGGTCCTGAAAACCAAATTTTCAAAAAATGGTGAAACACGTATATCATTATTTTTAGAGTAGAAACTAAATACTAATTTTACTTTTGTAGCATTTACAGTTTTTGAGTAGCAGTTACTTTAAAACCAAGTAACCCTATTTTCCACCCCATATTTGAAGTCCTGGAAACCAAATTTTCAAAAAATGGTAAAACACGTATATCATTATTTCTGGAGTAGAAACCAAATACTAATTTTTACTCCTGTAGCATCTACAGTTTTCGAGTAGCAGTTACATTAAAAACCAAATAACCTTATTTTCCACCCCACATTTGAGGTCCTGGAAACCAAATTTAAAAAAAATGGTAAAACACGTATATCTTTATTTTTAGAATAGATACTAAATACTAATTTTTACATCTGTGGTATTTACAGTTTTTGAGTAGCAGTTACTTTAAAAAACAAATAATCCTATTTTCCACCCCACATTTGAAGTCCTGGAAACCAAATTTTCAAAAAATGCTAAAACACGTATTTCATTATTTTTTAGTAGAAGAAACTAAATACTAATTTTTACTCCTGTAGCATTCACAGTTTTTGAGTAGCAGCTACTTTAAAAACCAAATAACCCAACTTTCCAACCCACATTTGAGGTCCGGGAAACCGAATTTTCAAAGAAAGGTGAAACACGTATTTTTTTATTTTTCAAGAAGAATCCATATACCAAATTTCAAAATCTCCTCATCTTTGGTTTTCGAGATATACATTGTTTTAGAAAAAAGTTTGTTTTCCAGTTTCTTCCCCTCAGGAGCAAAATTTTCAAAAAGATTTCCTTAGTGGATGCTTACGCAATAAAAATAATATAAGTTCCAAATTTCACGTTCCTAGGACGAGGCGTTTGAGCTCGGCGTTGATTTTCAGTCAGTCAGTCAGTCAGTCAGGACATGTTCTTTAATATATATAGATAATGGCTCTACACAAAAAGTGTTCGAGCATTCTGATCTCGCAAATGCATTTTATTACTTTTGCGGCTGATTGATCTACGTTATTGAGTAAAAAACGTCTACTACGATTTGTAAGGCTAACCATAGATGTTTTGAGAGATCATCGATCATCGCAGCTAATCCCCGGACAAATGATCCCAGGACAGTTGGTCCCAGGATTACTGATCCCATGACAACTAATCTCGGAACAACTGTTAAAAGGACAACTGTTACCAGGACAACTAGCCCCATTAATTACTGATCCCAATACAACTGATCACATGACAATTTTTCAGTTTTGACATTTTATTTTTCAAAATATTAAACCGCTGTATCTCCGAAACGGAGCGTCCGAGAGCAAAAAGGACCTCGGATTCGTGATCCTCGGGAAGAGTTTTATTAGGATGTGTAACAATTTTTCAGTTTTTACAACTTTTATTTTTCAAAACTTTAAACCGCTGTATCTCCGAAACGTAGCGTCCTAGACCAAAAAGAACCTCGGATTCGTGATCCTCGGGCCGAGTTCTATAAAGACCCAATACAATTTTTCAGTTTTGACAACTTTTATTTTTCAAATCTTTAAACCGTTGTATATCCGAAACGTAGCGTCCTAGAGCAAAAAGGACCTCGGATTCGTGATCCTCGGGCCGAGTTCTATAAGAAATCAATACAATTTTTCAGTTTCGACAACTTTTATTTTTCAAAACTTTAAACTGCTGTATCTCCGAAACGTAGCGTCCTAGAGCAAAAAGGACCTCGTATTCGTGATCCTCGGGCCGAGTTCTATAAAGACCCAATACAATTTTTCAGTTTTGACAACTTTTATTTTTTAAAATTTTAAACCGTTGCATCTCGGAAACGGAGCGTCCGAGAGCAAAAAGGACCTCGGATTCGTGATCTCCGGGCCGAGTTCTATTCGGATGTGTAATAATTTTTCAGTTTTGACAACTTTTATTTTTCAAAATTTTAAACCGCTGCATCTCCGAAACGGAGCGTCCGCGAGCAAAAAGGACCTCGGATTCGTGATCCTCGGGCCGAGTTCTATTAGGATGTTTAACAATTTTTCAGTTTTGACAACTTTTATTTTTCAAAACTTTAAACCGCTGTATCTCCGAAACGGAGCGTCCTAGAGCAAAAAGGACCTCGTATTCGTGATCCTCGGGCCGAGTTCTATAAAGACCCAATACAATTTTTCAGTTTTGACAACTTTTATTTTTTAAAATTTTAAACCGTTGCATCTCGGAAACGGAGCGTCCGAGAGCAAAAAGGACCTCGGATTCGTGATCTCCGGGCCGAGTTCTATTCGGATGTGTAATAATTTTTCAGTTTTGACAACTTTTATTTTTCAAAATTTTAAACCGCTGCATCTCCGAAACGGAGCGTCTGCGAGCAAAAAGGACCGCGGATTCGTGATCCTCGGGCCGAGTTCTATTAGGATGTTTAACAATTTTTCAGTTTTGACAACTTTTATTTTTCAAAACTTTAAACCGCTATATCTCCGAAACGGAGCGTCCTAGAGCAAAAAGGACTTCGGATTCGTGATCATCGGGCCAAGTTCTATTAGGACTTTATACAATTTTTCAATTTCGACAACTTTTATTTTTCAAAATTTAAACCGCTGTATCTCCGAAACGGAGCGTCCTAGAGCAAAAAGGACTTCGAATTCGTGATCATCGGGCCGAGTTCTATTAGGACCTAATTTAATTTTTCAATTTTGACAACTTTTATTTTTCAAAACTTCAAACCGCTGTATCTCCGAAATGGAGCGTCCTAGAGCAAAAAGGACCTCGGATTCGTGATCATCGGGCCGAGTTTTATTAGGACCTCATACAATTTTTCAATTTTGACAACTTTTATTTTTCAAAACTTTAAACTGCTGTATCTTAGAAACGGAGCGTCCTAGAGCAAAAAGGACTTCGGATTCGTGATCATCGGGCCGAGTTCTATTAAGACCTAATTTAATTTTTCAATTTTGACAACTTTTATTTTTCGAAACTTTAAACAGCTGTATCTCCGAAACGGAGCGTCCTTGAGCAAAAAGGACCTCGGATTCGTGATCATCGGGCCGAGTTCTGTTAGGACCTAATTTAATTTTTCAATTTTGACAACTTTTATTTTTCAAAACTTTAAACCGCTGTATCTCTGAAACGGAGCGTCCTAGAGCAAAAAGGATTTCGGATTCGTGATCATCGGGCCGAGTTCTATTAGGACCCAATACAATTTTTCAATTTTGACAACTTTTATTTTTCAAAACTTTAAACCGCTGTATCTCCGAAACGGAGCGTCCTAGAGCAAAAAAGACTTCGGATTCGTGATCATCGGGCCGAGTTCTATTAGGACTTTATACAATTTTTTAATTTCGACAACTTTTATTTTTCTAAACTTTAAACAGCTGTATCTCCGAAACGGAGCGTCCTGGAGCAAAAAGGACCTCGGATTCGTGATCATCGGGCCGAGTTCTATTAGGACCTAATTTAATTTTTCAATTTTGACAACTTTTATTTTTCAAAAATTTTTTACCAATGCTTTTATTAACTCGTCGGCTCTGTTTCTCTGTGTTACAAAATTATTATTTTTCCATACTGCATGTAATTGGCTATAGTAAGAAAAATAATTAGAGCATGAACTAAAATTAAACTAAAATCAAATAAAAACGAAATTTTTTTTATCTGAATAAAATAAGAATAAAAACGAAAATTATTTCAAGAACTGTAATAAAATAAAAACTAAATTTAATTTTGAAGAGCTAAATAATAATAAGAACTAAAATTATTTGATGAACTAAAATAAAATAATAATAATAAATAAAATTTAAGAATAGAATAAAAATAAGAACTAAAATTATTTACTGAACTAAAATAACACTGATTTTTACCAATGCTTTTATTAACTCGTCGGCTCTGTTTCTCTGTCTGTCTGTTTCTCTGTCTGTTTCAAATCTTGCAATTAATTTTTGAGTCACTTCCTGATGATAGATTTTTTTCAAATTTTGCATACATGCTCAAGATAGAAGACAATGCAATATTCAATTAGTAGTTTTACAATAAGTCAATTAATTTAGTTAATTTTCTTGAGGATTTTATCGAGGGGTTTCTTGAGGGTTTTCTTGAGGGTTTTCTTGAGGGTTTTCTTGAAGGTTTTCTTGAGGGTTTTCTTGACCACAAAACGCTAACCGACTGGCAGACTATTTTACCAAGTAAACACGAACCACACTCACTGACCGCCAATCTCAAGCCTGTACGAAATTTTCATGAAAATAGTTGAGATATTTAGATTCGATGCTTTTTGATGATATTTCTATTATTATTACCAATGCTTTTATTAACTCGTCGTCTCTGTTTCTCTGTCTGTCTGTTTGTTTCTCTGTCTGTTTCAAATCTTGCAATCAATTTTTGAGTCACTTCCTGATGATAGATTTTTTCAAATTTTGCATACATGCTCAAAATAGAAGACAATGCAATATTCAATTATTAGTTTTACAATAAGTCAATTAATTTAGATAATTTTAATTAATTTCGATATTTCGATATAATTAAGATATTTCGACTTTAACATAAAATAAAAGAGTAATATAAGAAAAAATTGACTGCAAAATTTGTGTTTTAATTACATATAAGAGCATTGGTTTTAAAAATTCGTTTTTAATTTACTTGTTTAAAACTTCATACTGCTTTATCTCCGAAACGGAGCGTCTTAGAGCAAAAAGGACCTCGAATTCGTGATCTTCCGGCCGAGTTTCATTAGGATGTTTAGCAATTTTTCAGTTTTGACAACTTTTATTTTTCAAAACTTTAAACTGCTGTATCTCCGAAACATAGCGTCCTATAGCAAAAAGGACCTCGGATTCGTGATCCTCGGGCCGAGTTCTATAAGGACCCAATACAATTTTTCAGTTTTGACAACTTTAATTTTTTTTAAACTTTATACCGCTTTATCTCCGAAACGGAACGTCCTAGAGCAAAAAGGACCTCGAATTCGTGATTTTCGGGCCGAGTTCTACTAGGATATTTAGCAATTTTTTATTTTTGACAACTTTTATTTTTCAAAACTTTAAACCGCTGTATCTCCGAAACATAGCGTCCTAGAGCAAAAAAGGCCTCGGATTCGTGATCCTCGGGCCGAGTTCTATGAGGACCCAATACAATTTTTTAGTTTTAACAACTTTTATTTTTCAAAACTTTAAATTGCTATATCTCCGAAACGGAGCGTCCTAGAGCAAAAAGGACCTCGGATTCGTGATCCTCGGGCCGAGTTCTATTAGGATCTGAAATAATTTTTAAGTTTTAACAATTTTATTTTTTCAAAACTTCAAACCGCTATATATCTCTATGCTTGTTTACGTACGGCCGGCTATATTTCGGCGCATGTTATCATCGATTTTCTCTTAAATATTAGTCTGAACTATTTGGTTTTCGGTGCGGGTCGACTTGCGTGCCTGTTTTACTTCAATACCGTCGGTTTTTTCAACGCGTAAACAACTTTTTCACGTTTTTTCCGTCGGTTGATAGTGGTTTGAATTATCGCCCAGCATGGCCGATGTGGTTAAAACTCGCAAGGAGTCTAAACAGGAGGCTTCCGACGTCTTTCAGAAATTGGGACTGAGCCTGTGCGATAAGTGTGCCAGGTGCAACACAGAGGCAATGAATAGTCTGCTAGGAAGACTTCACACAAGCAGCGAAGACGGTTCAAAAGGGTTGGAGGTGATTGCTCAGGATATCAAGGAAATCAGAGATACCATAAAGAAAGACTCCGGAAAAAGGGAGGAGAGACTTGCAGACGAGAAAAAAGAACTTGCCCTCAATAGGAAAAAACTCAACGAGGTCCTCGAAGAAGTTAGGGGTTTGACAAAGAAAATTGCAGATGTTGATCTTGAACCTCTCTCAAATAAGGTTGATACAGCAACAAAAAAGTGGTCCGATCTTTTCAAAGAAAGGGTTGACGAATTATCAGAAGGCGTCAAGAAAATACACCATTCTGTTCTGACTGAGAAGGGTGAGCAGGCATCAGGCCTACAGCTTTGCCTTAAAAAAGCTCTCGACGCAAAGACACAGGATGACAAAGATGAGGAAGCCGACAAGCTCAGGAGAAGGACCTCTGTTGTTGTCTATGGGCTGGGCGAGTCGAGTTCGTCTGCGCCTGATAAGCGCAAATCGGACGACAAATCGAAGATCGAGGAATTGCTGAAGTTAATCTCTTGTGATGATGTCGAAATTGTTAACTTAATTAGACTTGGGAAAAGAATCGAAGGAGAGAGTGAACCTGCTCGACCAAGACCGTTGAAACTGGTATTGAAAAACGAAAATCAACAGTCGAATCTTCTCAAGTCGGCAAAAAACTTGAGGGTGATGAAGGAAGGAGGTTGGTCAGCAGTTTTTATCCATCGGGATATAAGTCAAAAGAAAGAGAAGCACGAAAACTCCTAGTCGA
The DNA here is from genome assembly GCA_963978895.1 of Erpobdella octoculata. Classification (NCBI taxonomy): domain Eukaryota; kingdom Metazoa; phylum Annelida; class Clitellata; order Hirudinida; family Erpobdellidae; genus Erpobdella; species Erpobdella octoculata. Next base: position 11,375,965 of record OZ022242.1, read on the forward strand.
AAGTATGAGGCAGAGAATACGAGCTGGAGAGACGAATCTGTTCATCGCGGGGGACAGGATAGTTACCAGAAGACTTCCCGTTGCGGGAAAAATCTGAAAAGTTCCAACACAGAATCATACGTTCGAAACAAGTACTTGTCAAAGTGCTTGATCAAGAAAAATTGTAGTTGTTCTGGAGTCGACCGCTGCTATCGTCATCTGGGACCAACCACTGAACGCGAATCTTACTCTGGTCTAGCCGGACAATCTATCCCCGCTGCATGTCTCAATGTTAGGTCTATTAAAAACAAAACTGCTATCGTTGCGAATATCATAAATGAAAACAAGTTATCAATCCTCGGCTTAACTGAAACCTGGCACGAGAGTTATGAAGATGTTGCACTGAAAAAGATTACTTTGCCCGGCTACCGTTGCATCGAATCCGCCAGAAGGTCTGATGAAACGGGTCGCACATATGGAGGAATTGCGGTTATTTACAAGGACACGCTGTCTGCCAAGCCACACCCTCTGGGTTCCAAGCCAGCTACATTCGAGATCACGTCTATAATGTTTTCGTCTTTGAAAACGAATTTTATCTTTGTGGTGATATACCGCCCTGGAGGCAATCCCGTGAGTGATTTGTTCTTCACGGAGCTTGAGAGCATATTGGAAACCCTGGCAACTTACAACCTCCAAATCATTATTACCGGCGATCTTAACGTCAGGGTCAACATCTCTAATGACCCCCACTCCATCCGTTTTCTCAGCCTCATACGTTCATTTGGATTTATTCAGTCTGTCGTCGGCCCTACGCATACGCATGGTAACACTCTGGACTTGGTCATTACCCGATCAGATCTTCCCCCTCCATCTATCATCGTTGATCTACCACAGGTGTCAGATCACTCGCTTGTGCGTTTCCGGATCCCGGTCCGTCATCCTCCCCCGCTGCTTATCGACGTCAACACCCGGGCTTGGAGAAGTTTCGACCCAGAGCAATTCCGTTCTGATTTACAGGGAAGTTCTCTGTGTAATCCGGCGGTCTATGAGACGATGTCAATCAGTCAGGTTCTTGAGCCCTTCGACACAACCTTGTCATCACTTCTTCACAAACATGCCCCGCCTCGTGTTGCCAGGTTGCGCGACCGGCCCCTCACCCCATGGTTCGACTCTGAATGCGCTGCCTTAAAACGAAGATCGAGAAAGTTAGAAAGACGTTATAGACGAACACAAGATCCCATCGATCGCACTTCATGGATCAACCACGTGCGAACGTCTCATGACCTTTACAGACAGAAACAAAATCTCTACTGGAAGATGAAGATTGACGACAGCCGAGGGAGTCCTGGGAGATTATGGCGGACATTATCTGGGGTGCTCGGTCGGGTTCGGAGCAACCCGATTTCGCCAAAAGATCTTACAGCCAATGATTTCTCGAGAGCGTTCAATGATAAGATAAGAGACATCCGCCAGTCTACGTCACATGCTTCCAGTCCACGATTCGACCCCGGCTGTTGTTCCTGCGACCTGCTGAGGTTTAAACCTGTGAGTGTCGACGACATTACCCGGCTCATCAAATCTTCACCAAACAAAAATTGTTCCCTGGACCCAATACCGACATGGATGATCAAGCAATACTCTAGTGAACTGGCACCGTTTGTGACATTCCTGGTAAATTCATCGCTAGAGCGGGGACAGTTTCCTCCTGCCCAGAAAAATGCTGTCATCACACCGATCCTGAAGAAGCCGAATCTAGATCCGCTCAACACCGGTAACTACCGCCCAATCTCGAATCTGTCCTATCTGTCAAAACTACTGGAACGATGCGTAGCCGCCCAGATAAACATCTACCTCCGTGAAAGCAACCTTCTCCCGATGTTTCAGTCGGCGTACAGAAATCAGCACTCCACTGAAACTGCTGTCCTGAAGGTACTGTCTGATATTTACGCTGCGGCTGATTCGGGTCGGATCACGCTACTGGGACTTCTGGACCTCTCCGCTGCTTTCGACACTGTTGACCATCAAATTTTGGTCAACAGGCTCCATTTCTCGTATGGTTTCGGAGACGTCGTCCTCGAATGGTTTCGTTCCTATTTGACTGATCGGTCCCACTGCATCCGCTCTGGAGGTGTTTTGTCCACGCCTACCTCTGTCCTGTGTGGCGTCCCGCAGGGATCCGTTCTGGGCCCGTTGTTGTTTCTTCTCTATTCCGCGGACGTCCTACATATTGCCACGAAACATCGGTTTTCTGTCCATTCTTATGCTGACGACCTGCAGATTTACGATCACTCCCCGCCAGCGTCGTGTTCCGATCTGGTCCCTAGGATGTCTGCATGTATCAGCGAGATTGGCACTTGGATGGCAAGCAATCGCTTGCAACTCAATCCTTCTAAGACCGAAGTGATCTGGTTGGGCTCGCCTGGTCGACTCAGCTTCTGTCCGAAGGGGGATCTGGTCATCGCTGGTGTCTCAGTCAGGCCCTCCACTTATGTTCGTAATCTTGGCGTGATGGTCGACAGTAGCTTGTCTATGGAGGCACACATCTCTCATCTTACTCGTTCATGCTTCTATCATCTCCGTCAACTGCGCGTCGTCCGCCGTAGCCTCACCATGGACTCCGCCCATTCACTCATTAGAGCACTCGTGCACAGCCGGCTTGATTACTGTAATGGTGTCATGGCCGGACTTAGACAGTTTCAAATCAACAGGCTCCAATCCATTCTCCGAGCAGCCGCTCGTCTTGTTCTTCAGCTGCCCGGCTGGTCTCCCGTATCAGATCTCATGCGGACGCAACTTCACTGGCTTCCTTTCCCGCAGAGAATTCAGTTCAAGTTGGGTCTGATGGTATACAAGTGCCTCCACCACACGGCTCCGGTCTACCTGCAGCAATTGTGTGTACCGATCTCAACGCTTGCTGGTCGGTCCCACCTTCGATCGGCGGCTGCTGGCGACTTGTTCGTTCCATCGTCAAAGACAACGACTCTCGGCAGGCGCGGATTCTCCACTGCTGGTCCAGTTGTTTGGAACAGCCTATCTGCTGACCTGAGGAATCCAGCTTTGGACCTCGGCGGTTTCAGGAAGCTGCTTAAGACAGAACTTTATTCTTAAATTTATGATTTGACGCGACGCGCTTTTGTGACTTTTTAAAAAAAGCGCATTATAAATTTACATTTACTTACATCCTAAACGGAGCGTCCTAGAGCAAAAAGGTCCACTTTTTCGCGATCGTCGGGCTGAGTTCTAATAGAATAAAAAGTTAATTTCAAGTTTTTGCAATTTCAATTTTTCAAAACTTTAAACCGCTATATCTCCTAAACGGAGCGTCCTAGAGCAAAAAGGACCACTTTTTCGTGATCGTCGTGCCGAATTCTTTCAGGATAAGAAGTTATTTTCAAGTTTTTGTAATTTTAATTTTTCAAAACTTTAAACCGCTATATCTCCTAAACGAAGGATAAGAAGTTATTTTCAAGTTTTTGCAATTTTAATTTTTCAAAACTTTAAAGCGCTATATCTCCTAAACGGAGCGTCCTAGAGCAAAAAGGACCACTTTTTCGTGGTCGTCTGGCCGAGTTTTGGCAATTTCAATTTTTCAAAACTTTAAACCATAGATCTATGGCTGAAAGCCTGAACCCCCCACTGAATGTTTTAATAACCTTTGTTTGAATCACACTCCCCATTGAAGACTAAATTTTTATGTTTTATTAGCTGAAATGATTACATGAATATGATGCATCCTCCAGGAGGATGAGTTTTTATTTTCATTTATTTTGATTTCTCTATTGAGATTATAATTAAAAAAATCTTGTACATATCAATAAAAAATAACAAAATAAAATTAGAATATCCTTTACAGTTATTTTTAATGTAAATCATATGTTGATTGACTTAAATTGAATTTTTGAAAACTAAACTGAAACTGAAAATTTTTGAAAACTAAACTGAAACTGAAAAGAATTTTTTAAAATAAACTGAAACTAAAAAGAATTTAAAACTCAAACTAAACCGAAAAGAAAATCCTAAAACTAAACTGAAACAGATTTTCGAAACTGAAATAACACTTATCCTCCTGCTGAATTTCTATATGCTATTGATTTGATTGACATTGTATAAGTATATAATTATATAACCATTGTGACTGCCATCTGTTCGTAATACGCTAAAATACAGAAATTTTATTTTAAATTATTACTTCAAGTTTTTGTCGTTTTGTTAAGCTAAAGAAACTTAAAAATGATCCTGGTAAATTCGGTAAAGTTTATAAATAAATTCTTCAACACTACTCAAATGTAGGCCAACTCTTTCTTAATGTTAATCAGTAATCACAAATTACAAACAATGACGGCTCCCAGGTGTTTCGTCGTCGGTATTGGCGGGTGAGTGGATCTGCAAGCCGATTCGCATATTGTTTTTTAATTGTTAACTATACATAATAAAATTAAGATGTTCTAACGGCGGAAAAACAACACTGAGCCATGCAATAAGAGAAGAGTATATCAGTTCTGTAGTCTTCCACATGGATGAGTTCTATAGAGTGAGAATTGGTGAATTAAAACATTTATAAATTAAAAAAATTACAGCTGAAATAAATATAACAAACCCAAACAGGACGATGACGATCCTGAAATTGAAATGCTTGACATATATGGAGGAAAATTTGCTAATTGGGATAGTGAGTCGATCATATGACATATGATTTGTTTCATGCTCAAGTATTTGCATTCAATCTTTAATAAATTATTAAAATTGTGACAAAGGCATGAAATCGTTCAACTCGCCAAAGTTTCTAAAAGAATTTCAAACTCACCTGAAGAAGTCAAAAGATTCTAATCTAAGCTCTATATTAATTGTTGAAGGAATTTTTGTCTTTAGTTTTAGGTGTGTTAACAAAATACTTTTGCTTGTGAGCTAGAGTTAATTCTATCTTTTTTTCTGTGATTTTAAAATATATTACGTTGGAAAACAACTGTAGTTTAGCTTACATTGCCAGAGAGCTTCAACCATACTGGTCTAGAAAATACTTTCTTGATCTTCCTTTCGATGAAGGTCTGAGAAGACGAAGGTGTGTTACACTTTTATACATTAATTTAAAAATCTATTGAGTATTCAATTTGATGATAATTCTATCAAATCTTGCAGGCTTAGAAAGTATGAAAGATCAGAGCCAGATGATTACTTTGAGAGAGTGGCATGGCCAGCTTACGGTTATATCAAAGAACAGTGTGAAAAGCAAAGTGACATTAGTAGGTCTTTCTGAGTATTCAACTAATCTGACTACTATTGCAATATATATAGATCAAATTTTAATAAAACTATATTTTTTAATCTAACAGTTTATTTGGATGGTAAACTCAATATCTGTACAATCATACAAAATGTGCTCGATGACATAAAGAAAGCACTACATAGCAATCATGTGGCACTTGATGCTGCAATTGAAGACCGATCTCAAGAAAATTAATTTATTAACATTTGCATCATTACTTTCGTGTTAAACTCTAATTTTAGGTTTTGTTTTGATCAACATCTACTTAAATAGAAGTAATTGTGATTATAAGTTATCTATATGCAGCTCTTGTTTCCAATAAACTATCTGAAAAAATGGAACTGAATATGACACTGTGACTGATTGTACAAATATTCAGCCAAGTACAACAACAGCACATACAATAAGTTCTCCTCGCTCAAATTTTACTTGTCATTAAAACTTTCTTTGTTTTATGTACTTTTTCTACCTTCATAATTAAAGATTTATTTTGATCAATTAATGTAAGAAAAAGCCCACTAAAATAAAATAGCTACATGCAATTCCTTCAGGACAAATTGTAGAAATGATTAAATATTTTTTGTAAAAACAATTTTTCACTTAACTTGAAGAGGAAATGATAATATAATTTATGATTAAAGAGAAAAGATCATAAAATAAATAAAAACTAGTCTCATTTTCCTATGCAAAAATCTTTAAATATTCTGCTGAGGATGTTGTCAGTCGTTATTCTCCCGGTTATGTGTCCAATTTGGTACAATGCTGCTCTCAGCTTCTCGGCAGAAAGTTCAAGTCTCGTATCGACATCTTGAAGTAAAAAAAAATAACCATACTGACAAAGGTTCAGATAATTTGATAAAAAATTTTATGAAAAGTTTGCACCTTCATTTCCATGTGGTCTTAATAAAATGTCAACAAAATCTTTCAAGTTGATGCAAACTTTTTCGAGGTGTTGATGATGTCTAGCGTTTATAGAGTGATAGTTTCCAGCATCACTTGTGTTTAAGCTGAACGTGGAATAAGCAGATAAATCTTATATAATTATAAATTTTTAGAAATAAGTTAATAATAAATCAATTAGTTGCTTAACTAACAGGTCTTTTACCAGTTCTTTAAGTGAAGCTTCTAAATGTAGCAAACCATCTTTTGAAAGGCACGAAGACAGACAGCATGAAAACAACTTCGGTTGAACTGAACTACAAGAATTCAAAAGTTGCGAAGATGAATGAGCCTCTGCGGCAAAATGTTGATGTAGCGGTTCGTGATCCTCACTTTCAAAACTTATGGAAGATCCCAGCGATCGAGTAAATGAAGTTTGCTTGCTGGTTTGTTGTTTACCGAATTCATTTGTCGTAAGAAAAGAATCAAGCGTCTGCATAACTTGAGGACTTGCCAGATCTACCTTATTGAATACCAATACAAGTTTCTTTGTGGACTGATCTGAAATGTTGTTCATATGTGAATTCATTAAAATCAAAACATACGATTTTCATTCATGGTTATTGCAGAGTTATTTCATAAAAATAAAACTATATACACATTGTGCACATTTGCAGTAAGCCAGTCTTTCACCCAACCAATGAACTTTGAAAGCATCTAGCTGCCTCAAAACAGGTACTTCACTTTTATTATAACACCTCAGTGGATGTATGGAGGAAAATGTAAGCCAACAATCATGATTATGAAGAATAAATACACAACCTATTTCGAGTCCTAGTTTTTTCAGATGCTCATGAGCAAAATGTTCTAAAGATGACACATCGATTGTTCCGGACGAACAGAGTTTGTGAATTTCAGGATTTGTAACGTCCACTACTAATATCAAAACATGAGAACTTTCTGATCTGAAATTATTTAAAACAGAATGTTTAATAATTTATTTATTGATTGCATGTTGTATACACCTTGATCAGAAATTAGCTGATGAAATACTTAATTTATTTCAATGTAAATGCGCCAACAGCATAGCTAGAAGTTTTAAAACCTTAACATGATCAAGTTTTAGTCTCGTGAGCCTCAGCCACAATATTGAATGAGTGCAACAGAGGTTATGCCAGGTATATTGCCAGTAACAAAAACTTTAATGATTGCACTCAGTTTTAATGAAACTGAAATTTTTTATTTGACAAAAGAAGTTTTAATTTGTAAACTGTAATAATTTGCATGTATGCAGTGATTGATATTTTTTATATCCAGATCGTTGAGTAATAACAAAGTAAATATTTGCAATCATGCAACTTACTGGTTATAAGCTCTTTCAATTCCTATTTTTTCAACTTCATCAGAAACGTCACTCCTCAACCCGGCAGTATCACTGACCACGACAGGCAAACCACAAAGATTCAAAGAAACCTCAATTACATCTCGTGTTGTTCCAGCGTGTGGTGAAATAATCGCTGCCGGTCTTTTACCTGAATCATTTGAAATATAAATATAATAAAACAGCTTAATCATATGTAAATTTTAACAAAAGCTTTTTTGTAAACATCACTGAAACAATGAAATATTTAATTTATTTGTATCAATGAAATCTACTAACATAAGGAATTTATTTGTATCAATGAAATCTACTAACACAAAAATTTATTTGTATCAATGAAATCTACTAACACAAAAAATTTATTTGTATCAATGAAATCTACTAACACAAGGAATTCAGTAAACTACTCTTTCCGACATTTGGTTCACCAACAATACACACTCGAACACCTTCTTTTATCTTTTCATACAACCCGTCATTTCTCAGGTGACTTCTTATTTCATCGCACAGTTCAGCCATATTTGAACATACTGGTGAGGAAGGAGAAAATTTTCAATTAAAATGTGCTATATATGCGATTTGCATTTATTTACGGACCAACCATAAAATTTAAAACAGAAACTTCACCTTCTTTGAAGATATTTTCTTCCATGTGTTCTTCTTCTCCAAAATCAATGTAGGCTTCGATGTGTGCCATACCCTGGTTAAGATTTTAAATTGGGGATTATTAAATAACAATTCAACATAATATCAATACTTTCATGAAAAATGTAAATAATAATAATAAGAAAATAGAATTTAATAAATTAGCTTTGAAGCTTCTTTAGATCATAAGGTCACTTTAAATATAACTTTTATTTATTCATAAGAAGTTATGTAAGTGGATATTAAATAACAGGAAATCTGGATTACAAAATAAATGACAAACTTTAACTAATTTATCAGTCCATGTTGAATAAAGATTTCTTGTTTCTCCTTCATATAATTTCAATGCTTGTTTTCTCTGCATTTCACTTTCAGCATTTATCAAATCACTCAAACCTTCAACTTGTGTCAAATCAACTTTCCCATTTTCAAACGATCTTGATGAACAAAAAAACAATTTTTACTTTAAACTTTTCATAATTCTATTTGTTATAATATTTTTTAATCAACTATTTTTTCATTTAAATAAACGTATGGTCACTTCTAATATGAAACTGTTTTAATTCTCTACAACGAACCAAAAAATGATAAAACAATTTTTCATTAATAAATGCTTATCATTCATAGTGATCAAGGTGATAGTGATGATGAATGCTGAAAATTCAAACACCACTCCTTTTGGCCAGCAAAAGAAACTTTCAGTAGAAATCGTATAGATAAAAATAAAAATCAAATGTTATCTGTCAGCTAGATGACAATGATAACAAAGTAATTAGAAACCTCAAGAACTACATTATAAGGAATGTTTATAGTTGTCTGATGAAGAATGAATTCACTTAATGAAGATCAGTCATGGTGCTCAAACCAATGACCAAAGAGATTTAAATTTCTTCCAGGTTGATGCAGTACATCTTATGTAGGAGGCATTTACATTTCAGATAATAAAATAAGTAAAAATACCTATACCAAACACTAAAAATGTTCTCTTTAGCCAAATTTAAGCCACCAAATTTTTTTTAGGCCGCTGAAAGCTGAAATTGTGCTGGCTAGCCGAATTTAAGCTGAATTTGTTAACAAGCCAGTCAAAAATTTTTAAAGCAGGCATGGGGTCTAGCAGCCAGTGCAGACCAGCTAGAGCCAGAATTATTAGATCCCATTCAATCAATCAATGTAAATATTTATAAAGAGCTTCCAGCAGAACTTGGCGGAGCTGCTCTTTGACATACCCGCTAATATTCCAATAACATAAGCTATTAGGCAGTGAATGGGATTTGAACCCCCAACCTGTCACATTCAAATCTGATGCTCTACGGACATGGCTACCAAGCACATTCTCTGGTGGCAGACACAGGCCAATTTTAATAACTCACCACAGCATGCAAGATTTCAAGCAGATATTCTATAGTATAGAGAATTAGTTACAATAAGCCTTGCTAACCATTTACCTAGCCAAAGCATTAGCCCTTTTTATTCAAATAAGATAGGCGCTGATATGTAAATATTGTTAATGTGGTTGTCAAAGAAGACGGTAACATCAAGATTAATTCCAATTCTATTGTTCTCAAAAAATTAATAACAAGCATAATTTCTTGGTCAAATCCCAACATCACTGTCAATAACAAGTACCTCTAATTTTTTAAGGTGAAAAGCGGTGAATGGAATCTTCTCAAAAAATATAAATGCAATGTTTCTAATAATTTCACATAAAAAATATAACCATTGGAAGCAAAATGAATGACCCACACCTTTTAATGAATTCTCCAGGTAATGCCTGCCTGAAATTGGATAATGAAGAAAGAGCACTGAATACTTTGTTAATAATGGCAGGTCCCCCGTGAACATGCAACTCACATACGTCTTCACCAGTCAGACTGTTTGGACCTAAAAACAAATTACTTTATAAATCATTAAAATTTGAATTGATAAATTTCTGCTTTCTTAGATGAACATGCAGAGGGTTATTGCCCCTTCATACTAAGTCTGAAAAAGGTTGCCAGAATAATTGTTCAAGCTATGGAAAATTCTCCCCACAAGCTTTTCATTTAAACGTCTTTAGACTATTAGGGCTTATTAAGGTTGAAGACTAAAAAAATCACGAATTGTCCACAGCTCAGGTGAAAGCTACTAATAAAGGGAGATATCTTCTGAAGGTCTGATTTTCGGAGAAAACATAATTTCAAGATAATAAATCAATAATGTAATGATATTTGGTAATCCTGTCAGAGAGGTTGTATTGACAAAAAATATTTGTGAAAAGCGCACAATCAGAGACCCCGGGTTAGGGCCGGCGCTTCTACCAAATATTTTTTGCTCAATACAACCTCTCTGACGGCATTGTAAGATATTGATAAAAAATAACCTGGAAACCAAAGAACAAGTCCTCGGTCAATCTGTTCCTTTGTAAAAGGATGAAAAATTCTTTTAAGGAACATTTGTTTTTCAAGAGTATTGTGATCTTTCCACTTAGTCATACTCTTAAGCACATTTAAAGATGAAGAACCAGAAATTCTGAAGACGGCCACACCGCTCTTGCCATACCCGGAGCACAGAGAAAAAATTGTTGATTTGCTTGTTGCTTCCCCACCATTCACACTCAAGGAAAACAATCTGACGGATTTTTTAAAATTACTAAATGCAACCCAAACACACCGCGAAATCCTATACTGAATCATAGCCATAGCGCCTAAATATCTTAATCCTGCAATAAACAGCCGTATGTGACCACCGTTTAAAAAATTGCCGCATGGACATTTTGTGACACGAAAAGTGCATTTGTTTTCATTTTTTCAATAAATTGGGTTTTAGCAAAATATTTTTATTTCTAACATTAGTAACACTACATGGCTAAAAAATTAATCTATATATATAAAAATGAATGTTTGTATTTATGTATGTTAATGTCCTTTAGGCATTGCTACACCATTCATCCGATCGTAATGAAATTTTCACACAACCTTGAGAGTCAAGGGGAAAGTCAAATAAAAAAAAAATTTGAAATCCGTCACAAAATGAGCGGAGCGGAGCGGGTGAGCGAGCGGGAACTATATATATATGTATGTGCGTATGTATGTGTGTATGTATGTATGTGTATGTGCATGTATGTGTGTCTGTGTGTGTGTTTATGTATGTACTAGCGGAGATACCCGGCGTTGCCCGGGTTTTTTAGAGGTTTTTCTAATGTTTGTCTCTTTCTCTCCCGTTTCCTTTCCCACCTGCTTTCCCACTCCCGTTCGCTTTCCCGTTTTCGGTCGTTTTCCCGCTCCCGGTCGCTTTCCCGCTCCCGGTCGCTTTCCCGCTCCCGGTCGCTTCACCACTCCCGGTCGCTTTCCCGCTCACGTTTGCTCTCCCATTCCCGCTCACGCTTGCTTTTCCGTTCCCGCTCGCTGTCCGTTCCGGGTAGCTTTCCCGTTTCTATAATAGACAAACTAACCCACAAACATTCATATATATATATATATATATATATATATATATATATATATAGTCTTAGCAAATCTATTTTACGTTTTATAGGCTAACAGAAGTTATGAAAGAATGGAAAAGAAAAAATGAGCGTGAACGGGAGAGCAACCGTGACCGGGAATGGGAGAGCAAGCATGACCGGGAACGGGAGAGCAAGCGTGAGCGGGAACGGGAAAGCGACCGGGAACGGGAAAGCGACCGGGAACGGGAAAGCGACCGGGAACGGGAAAGCGACCGGGAACGGAAAAGCCACCGGGAACGGGAAAGCGACCGGGAACGGGAAAGCGACCGGGAACGGGAAAGCGACCGGGAGCGCGGAAAGCGACCGGGAACGCGGAAAGCGACTGGAATCGGGAGAGCAAGCTTGGAAGGAAACGCGAGCAAGAGAGAAAATCGATAACAAAACTTCTGAGCGGGAAAGCGACCGGGAGCTGGAAAACGACCGAGAGCGGAAAAGCGACCGGGAACGCGACGAAAACGGGAAAGTGGAGAACGAAACGGGAGCGAGAGGGACAAACATTAGAAAAACCTCTAAAAACCCCGGGCAACGCCGGGTAACTCCGCTAGTGTTTACATAAAAAACTAAAATAAAATACATTTTTGTTTGAAAGGCATTTTAGTTTTATAACATACATAATTTTAAATAAATAATTTACGTAATTTCTAATAATAAATATTTATCGATAGTATATACTTGAGTTAATTTCATAATGTATTGGCAATTACTGGACATTTTTATTGAATGTACTCAGACAATTATTGCATATAAGTTTTTTTAGTCATTATAAAAATAAAAAATATATTTAATAATGATCAGCTTGAACTCTATGACCCGATTGTTGGTATTTCCGTTCTTATGAGTAATCCATTGCGGTCGGTGTCTATGAGGAGGCGTATATACAATAGCAATGGGGTATTAATGTAAGAGCGTGCAAAGTCAATCTTCTACCAATTTTTGAAACTTATTAGCTAAGGATAATGTCTAAGATTTATTTTTGTGTTTTGGTAGTCGTTTGCTTGGGCAGCTTCGGATTTATCCAGAGCGTAAGTTATCAATTTCGTCCTGTTTTGTTACACTTTGTTTGTCGATACTACAAAATTTATAGCCACTCATGCGAATTCATTGTTAACATCATTTGTTCTATTCTAAATCTAGCCATTTAATTCTTTAAAACTTTATATGTATTTAATTTATTAATTTAGTTTGTCTTCATCGCATTATGTTTCAAAATTATGCCTGTTCTAATTATAACTGAAATTTACTTTTATTAAAACTAACATTTGTTAGCATAGTTAGCAAGGCTAATTACTAATTTTTTTGGACAACTTACAACACCAGGATTGATTGACTGATATTGATATTGCACTATGTCAACTATGGAATTATTGTCAGAAGCTAGTAAAACACTCACTATACAATTAAATTTCAAACTGGAATGTTTCCAAATCAAAGCAGAAAGCTAAATGTAATGTGTAATAGTGTAATGTTATCAAATCCAAGACTTAGACTTAAGTTGTAAGTATGAGTGATGTAATGGAGTAGTGTGTTTGCATTTTATAGGTCACTTGTGTCATGGACCTATTTATTAGCTAATTTACATATGTTGCTTTTCATGTACCATTATTGATCATGTAAATGTAAATTAAGTAATGCTCATTTGAATGTTTTTGTTTCTATTTGACTGCATTTGATACATTGTAGTTATTGTTTGTGTTTATGTGTAAACAATATTTATATTATTTCAAGAATTTTTATTTAGTTTTTTTCTTATTTTGACTGAAGAGCTTGAAAAATATTCCAACATGAGGTAACATGAACTAAGCATGGAAGTTTCTTCTGTTCTCTTCCTAACACCTGAAAAATCGTTTTTTTCTGTTTTAACCGGTTTTCGAAAGTTCGGAATAAAATTATTTCCGAAACTGAAAAAAACCAAACATTTTTAAGTGAAAATTAAAAAACTTACCATCATACAATCAAGTTGAAACTTAGCATGTAAAAACTTGCAACCCATGACAGTGCATTCAATTGAATTTAAAAAAATTTCTAAAAAAATTAATTTAAATTTTATTTCTTCAAATTACAAAATTGTTTTACCTATGCTCGGAAAAATAACAAATCCTAATTTTAAAAAGGTGTGACTAAAACTTTTTTTTCAGTTCTGTAAATTATTTTCATGTTTAGATGGGAAATAAAATTGGACAAATGTTCAAGTATTATTTTTACTTTAATGCATGAGATTTTGTTAGTTTCCCATTGTTTAAGTGTCATTTTAAATTTAATACGTAATATTTTCCATTATTCAAGTGTTATTTTTAATTTAGTGTGTGAGATTCCATCAGTTTTAGTAAACATTTTTGCAATATTTGTGGCAATTCCGAAAAATTTCCGAATGTCACAGAACATTCGGAATCGGTTTTCAAAAGTTCGGAACAAAAATTTTCCCGAAACCGATTAAAACCAAACGTTCTGAAGAAAATTATTTCCAAAATTGTAAGAAACTGAAAAAAAATTGAACTTCAAACTTCCATGCTTAACACGAACATCCCATTTTTCTTGAACTGTTGAGACAAGTGCAAGCCTTTCATATTGAATTACAAAAAGTTCTTTTGCTGTGCAGGCTATCACTTTCTCTCTTTGTTAGACCAGTACTTATAAATTAATGAATGAATGAATGAAGTTCTAAGCTATTCATTACTTCTTTGTTGTGTGACAAAGATTTTCAAATAATTATATAGGCACAATTAATTGTTGCACACCTACACATGTCAACATGGCTGATGTCTATTTTAAAGAAAATAGCATTGAGTTTAAATCAGAACATATGCCAGGTCATGACAACGTCTGAAGTTAATGAATTATAGTTTCACCTACTTGATTTTTAAAATATTTTTTTTATTGAAAATGATTCTTTTTTAAATCTTATTAGTTTCATTTTCATAGCTTTTTATGGCTGGTAGTTGACCCACTTCCATGTCATCCAATAGAGCTGAAAATGCTTGATTTTGTTGCCAATGACAATGCATATATTAAAATTAAAAAAAGACCGACACTGCATGTGATGAATTTCCACAAAAAAACATTGTTTCCTATTTATACTTGTTTATGCCAAATTCTTACGGCATGACATTTTTGTTTTTGTGTTGACTTGCCAAAGCAAGTATAGACAACTTAAGACCTCTTCTTCCCTTTTTCTTTCATTAAATTAACTAGGATGTATTAAAATTTGTAAAGTAGAAAATTGTGATGGGTCAGCAGGACATGGAGTATGAGTCGTTTTTTTATGATAAAGCAATTCTTCATATTGGTTTTATTTTTAATTTAATATTATAATAGAATTTATCATAAAAGTCTACTATCTTAATCTAATTGAAGCATAAATATAGCAATTAAGATAAAACTGTATGTAGGTGGCCCTAAGGTGACTGTTATCTGTAATGATGCCAATTCTGCTGTTTACTTTTCCTGGCTCTTTGCAATAAAAATAATGAAAGCATCACTGTCTTGATGCCAGGCCTGCTAGGGTAGTTCATATAAATATATATGTACATGTGGTGTAGTCATATTGGTAGTTCTTCTGTTGTCATGGTTAGTGATGATGGTGACTGCACAGATATCTCTGATGATGATGATAATGATGAGTATGGTATTGAAGGCTGTTTTTGAGTTGGTTGTTGAATTAAAACTGACATTTGTTATTATCAGGAGCAGTTTGAAGTCGCAGCTTTATTGTTCAGTCAGTCAGCTGGCTGATTGTTGATTTTTTTTAGTTGCATAATTTCAAAACATTTTATATCAGTGCACTGTACATGTGATTATTAGTACTTTCCATATTACATCAATGCACATGTGATTAGTAGTACCTTCCATATTACATCAATGAATGGTTGTACCTGTTATCAGTGGGTTATGAAACTTGATGTTATTTTATCCATATGGTGACACTATTTCAGCAGGGTGCTATTAATCAGATTTATGTTTATTGTTAACATCTGCTGTGTAATGAATAGAGTTTATGCAGTGAATAAAATTTCAAAGAGATATATTTTAGCTTTTTGAACAATTAAAATTTATTGTTTTGTTGATATATTTTGATTTGTTGGCCCAGGCCCTATGATAGATTAATTTTTTTATTTTTGTTTAAGATGCATTGTCTTTTATCTTATTGGAATAATTTAACTTGTATTATTAAGATCTTTTTCTAAATTAGAAAAAAAGTGCACAGCTATAACTCTTACAATAACAAAGAACTGAAGTTGATGCTTCTTTTTTTTCTTTGAGAAAATTCAATTTGTAGAGTAACCTGTAGTGAATGAAATGTGTATTTTGTTTTTCTCCAGTTGGCAGTCTTTCATGTATTTTGTTTGTTCTGGCAAGAAAGTTAACTTCAGTTTTAGCTGTATGTTCAACAATGAAGCATTATCATATATGTATCCTCACTGAAATCCTTGAGATTAATCAATAGTTGTAGAATTAATATATTATATCTCTCACACCGGTTAAGCTCTGGTCTGGGCTTGTGTAGTATGTAAATGAGAGAGAGAGAGAGAAAGAGAAAGAGAGAAAAAAAAGAGAGAGAGAGAGGTTGAGTTTCTTAGAATCCTCTTAATATTAGTTTTGTTTTGCTGATGAGTTTTTTCTTAAATTTAAATATGGTATTGTACAGTATTTCTAGAAGTTTATTTCTAGTTTCAGTTGGAGAATCTAAAGAAAATTAGAAGAATCTGTTGTTTCAGGGCCAGTAGTTTTGAAGATATATGTATTTCAGTTCAAATCTATATATAAAATAGCCTACAATCAAGTTAGACTGACCACTATTGGTCAATGTTCTTGAATGAAATGAGTTGTGAAAGATTTGTATTATTACTTTCTTTATAGCTTGGTAGTAATTTTATTTTCTAGAGAGGAAGGAGACTGTCTGGCTACTTATAAAGCTTTTAATGATTCATTTAGTAATGTGATAATATATCCCAACGGGCATGTGCAAAGCTGTGAAGCATTTTCTAAAGAAGTCCACTCATTACTTCGTGGTTTGAAAGTAATTGGTAGTATGACCAGGGTTTTCCAAGAGGGGGAGGAAAACAATCCATCTGCCCATCCACCAGTGGGGTAGGGTATCAAGAGAGTTTTAAAACCTTTCTAGAACCTTCGAATATTTTGATATCATTATTTGTAGTAATATGCATTGCATTCTGTGTACACATGTTACAAAATTGGATATTCTTTCCATTTAAGACTTTTGAAATAGTCTTCCAGTACATTTTTACAGCTATGTCATGTTTTTCCTATATGCTTTTCAATTTAAGCATCTGGTCCCCATAAATCGTTATCTCCTATCTCAGAGAATTCAAAACGAGAGAGATACGGGGAGATCCCATATCGTTATTAAAACGATACAGCCTCGATAAAGTCTCGTATCGAAATAAAAAAAAATGACTGGATTTATCTCGTAATGTCTCGTTATTTCTTGTTATCTCGTTTTATTTGAGACAAAATTTCCACAGTTGACATTTCAGTCGAGATCCCGATATCGTATCATATCGGTTTTGTCTCGTTATTGTTCGAGGCATCTCGTATCGTATCGTTTTATTCGAGACAAATTTCAGAAGTAGTATCGTTTCAAAAAATAATGGGACGCAGAGTCCTAGTATTCATAAAACTTCTATTATCCTTAAGGTAATAATTTTTTTTATTTTAAAGGTAAATATTTTTAAGACCTTCAGTCTCCCAGTACATCTTTACAGCTATGTAATATTTTTTTTATATGGTTTTCATAAAACCTGTATTATCCTCCCAACTGTGCTGTGTGGACTATTTCACGAAATAGGCCTCTTATAAAATAAAATAAAAAATGGCTTCAAGTTAATAAGTTTTTTTGTTTTAAAGATGAATATTTGTAATTATTGTTGCTGTGACAGACTGACAGTTAGTTATTCATGATAATTACGTCGTGTGAGACGTGTTGGTCTAGTGGATGAGACACCAGCTTGGATATCTGGAGTACCTGGGTTCAATTCCAGGTTTGGGCATGTAGTTTCCTTGAACAAAGAATTCACTCAAACAGCTCAGGCAAATCCAGCCTTTCATCTGGTCGAAAATGAGTACCAGTTTCTTGACTGGGGGTAATAAGGTTTTGCACAACCTGGTGTGTACCTCTGAGGTTTCATAACACTAGAGTGTTACAAATCTACTACTACTACTACTACTACTACTACTACTACTACTACTACTACTACTACTACTACTACATTTAATAGAGTTAAAGCAACAAACAAGACTATCATTATAAATTTAATTATGTAAGATTATTTATAAAGATAAGTTATGTGACAATTATTAATAGAGGTTATTAATTGGTGTGATTGTTTCATGTGTTATATTAGGTAATTGTATTGCTTGTTATGTTATTATAACATTAAGTAGTTTTAAAAACATTTGAAAACAATATTTGATTGACATTTATTATTTTAATGATTTTTGGTCGAATCTTTATCTTGCTTTCTAAATTTGTCAGTTACAATGAATTTATTTTTATTTTTTAGCTTGCTGCTCGAAATTCCAAAAGACCAAAACTGGATCGGGTCAGAGCGTTCAGCACACCAGAGACGATTTTCATCGATGATACAACTACTGTAATTATTTAATTATTTAAATTCTAATTGATCGAAAATTTAAATTTCTAAATTATAAAATACTAGCGGGGTACCCGACGTTGCCCGGGATTTTTAGAGGTTTTTCTTATGTTTGTCTCTCTCGCTCCCGTTTCCTTCCCCGCTTGCTCTCTCGGTCGCTTTCCTGATCCCGGTCGCTTTCCCGCTCCCGGCCGTTTTCTCGTTCGCTTTCCCGCTCTTGGTCGCTTTACCTTTCCCGCTTGTTTTTCCGCTCTCAGTTGCTTTTTCGTTCCTTCTTGCTTTCCCGTTCCCATTCATTGTCTAATTCCAGTTTCCGCTCGCTCTCCCGCTCCGCTCATTTTGTGACCGGTTTCAATTTTTTTTCGCTAAAATTGTCTCTCTTGGACTCTCAAGGTTGTGTAAAAATTTCATTACGATCCGATGAATGGTGTAGCAATGCATAAAGGACATCCTTACATACATAATCTCATTTTTAAATATATAGATTTTAATTCCTAATAAATTAAATGAGTTGAAGTTTTTTCTTTCAAGAATGATTTTGATTGCGAATCTAGTTTTTCAGAAGTTTGTTGTTTATTTGGCACAAATTGGCTAATTGATGTTGATCTCTAAGTGCTAACAGAAACTTGTCTTGACCATATATATATATATATATATATATATATATATATATATATATATATATATATATATAGAATAGTATATAGGATGAACCTATCTTTTAAGATGGCTTGTAGTACGTAAGGCAAGGCACGTATACCCAGTGTTGTTCGGTAACGAAGTAAAAGTAACGCGTTACTTTACTTAAGTACATCAGACGTACTTTTTGCCTGTAACGGAGTACAGATTATTTTCAGTACTTTTTACTTGTAACGAAGTAATATTTTCGGACTTACTTTTACTTCGTTACTTTTCCAGGACAATCCGTTACAAAGTACTGTAAAAAATTAATAAAACGACATAAAGTCTAAATCGATGTTGTATTAATTATCTATGATTATTAACGTATGCATTTTCGAACCCCATTTTACTTTTATGTTAGTAGTTAGTGGAGCTAAGATTTTTGTGGTCATACTTGTTTTGGTGTACAATAGATTGTTCGAGATTACCTACTATGGAATTTTCCAAAGGAGCGAACGTGAGCAGTTGTGGCGTGTTAGTTTGCGTGTTACCAATTAGTTTATCAGTTTTATCAACGCAGTAGCGTTTGAAAGACGATGGAATTATGATAAAATAGAGTTAGATGATTGACGAATGACAATTACAAAAAGCGACTTCAGTACTTTTACTTTTTACTTTAAAAGTAACTTTAAAGTGCTGTTACTTTTTACTTTTACTTAAGTACATTTTTTAGCAAATACTTTTACTTTTACTTAAGTAACTTTTTGAGGCGTTACTTGTACTTTTACTTAAGTACTGAAACACAGTACTTTTTCCAACACTGCGTATACCTATACCTCACAGCAGAGAACTATGAACTATACGCGATAGACATTCTACATTAAAGCAATTGATTGAGAAAAAAAATATTTAAATAGTAAAAAATTTACAAATTTAATTTTTTTTTAAAAAACCTTAAATAAGTTTCATTTGTTTAGTTTCGGTACATCTATTTTGTCTAAATATAGTGCTACCAATAGTATTTAGTTTGCATTATGCGGTAGTTTATAGAATTAGTTAAAAGAATTTACTTGCCGATGAAAAGAACAATAAAAATTGTTCTCCAAGTTATTGAAAACCATCTAGCTCATCAATAGAACGGCATTTTTAGGCAATTCAATAGTGAACGTGAAAAAACCAATGGAGATAGAAATAGATTGTAGATCATGTGAGATTGACTCCTCTGCTCATTTCTTCAATCCATTTTCAACTACAAAAGGATTTTCCTGTCCATGATTCGAGCCCGGACTCTACCATTGTACTGCCCCGCCTCACTATGATATGGATATATATATATGTATGTGTTCGTGTGTGTATGTATATATATATATATATATATATATATATATATATATATATATATATATATATATATATATATATATATATATATTATATTTAATTCGTTATTTTGTAATCAATTTATATTTTCAGGGATATTTGTTGGATGGAAGTGGCTATGATGATTCTGGTTATGACCCAAACTATGACGATGAAAATGAAAATGAAGGAGATGACGATGAAGACAGTTATGGTGACTCCGGTTATGGTAAGAGGATTAGACCTAATTCTCTTAGTTTTAATGTGATATTTTTTATCATAATGTCATTTAACTATATATGTAATATATTGTAATATTTTATAATATTACTTAATCACATGTGATAATGTTATAAAAATGCTTCAGGCTTATCTATGCATGTGTTTTATCTCTATGCATTTCACTTCTGGGGAATTTATGGCTATTGCAAATCATAGCTGGTTGATTGGAATAAGAGTACTGCCCGGTCCGTTTCATAAGCCGAAATTTCCAGCCTGTCTAATTTTTGGCCCATATGAAAACCTTAAAAATCAAGGCCCAGTTCAGCAGGCGGCCCAACCCCGCGCTGTACTCTAATTGGAATACATTGAGTTGTTTTATCAAACAGTATTTTAGTGTTTATGCAGGGATATAAAAAGTAGTTCAGTTACTTTGAGTAATTTTAAATTTTGATAGAGAATTAAAAGCAATGCTTGAAATGAAAAGTGTTTTAAAACATATTAGAGGCTAAGATGAGAGTAGATAAATGGACCCATCATGTCCATTTCTGGAAGAAAGTAAATGAGCAGGAACGGGTGAGCAACCGAGAAAGGGAAAGGAAGCGGGAGAGAACGGAGAAGGAACAGGGAGCAAGAGAGAGAAAAACCTCTCAAAACCTCGAGCAATGCCGGGTACCCCATTAGTTGCTATATAATTATAGAATTATTACAACAAATTTGGTCATTCATTGTGCAATATAAATGACTAACTCTTGAAATAACTTTTTCATGATTCTGTACTGTTTTTTAGGTCCACCAGTTGAATTACCAAGCACTTCGGTAGAACCATCTCTGCCACCATCAACATCCACAGCAACATCATCAGCTATAACATCAACAATGCGTTCTGTACCTTCTACGGCTTCAACCCTGGCAGAAAGAACTGTTGATGTTGGGCCAGAAGTCACCAAGCAGATCTTCAGTACAGAGGCTGGAGAAGTACGGAAGGATCATCCAGGTAACTTTGTGCCACCATCCGATGACAATTCAACTTCAACAACTGTCGTCATCACTCTCCCAAACGTCACTTCATCGACTGTGCGACCGATCACGACTACCGTGACTGTCATCACCACCTCTCCAACAATTGTCAGTACGATCCAAACTCATCGGCCGACCCACCACCCCACTCGTCGTAGCACAGCAGTCTCTCGTAGGTCTACAACCACAGTCACACCTTCTACCACGACAACAACCAAGCCACCACCAGTTAAAACTACCACCACATCTAGCGATGATGACGATGGTGATGATGACTTTGATACTAACTATGATGATGATGGTATTGACAACAAACTTGATCCTATCATACCTAAAAAAGGTATTTTTTCCATTGGTTACTTATATTTATCGAAAATTCTGTTAACTTTTTCATGATGAATTTGATAAATAAATGCTAATTTTATAGAATTTATGGACCCTTAAAGTTTTTATAAATTGTAGTGATCTAGGTTGTAAGTACTTGTAAAGGTTTTATTTTTAAATGTTTTAATAACATCTAAATTTTTAGAATTTATTCATTGAAATCCTTTATTTTTCAGAACCTGACGGTGATGTGTCAATTGATAGAAAAGAAGAAGATACAAACGAGGTGTATTCAAACCTGCCTGTCAAGTACAGAGTTTCTAAATTGCCAACGTTGGCGTTTGTCAACAGGACTGGAGTATTAGCTGGTGCATGGCTTTTTTCTTTTATGAAGTTTTGCATATTTAATTAGTCGATTGATTATGAAAATGGCTGTATTTAATTGTTTATTTCATTCTTTTAAATATTTTAATATAAAGTCAGTCAGTATGGTTGATTAGTTAAAAATGAGTTGCAAATTTCAGCTATGCCAGTAAAATAATATATTTTAATATATATTTGTTGAAAATTGTATTAGGTATCATTGCTGGTTCGATAGTGGCGCTTCTGTCGTTGATCTTGTTCATCATGTTCCTCGTCTATCGCCTGAAAAGGAAATCCGAACCTGCCTACGACAGGACCACAAGATCACCTGCCAAGGCCGGATATAAGAAGGCTCTTGATAAAGACATGTACGGGTGACGGAGATGAGCATCATTGCTTCGTTTGCTGAGGAAGAGGAAAACGTTAGAAGGAAATTTGAAGTAAAGGAACAGTCGAAATAAATATTAGTGTTTGAATCAAAGTTCTTTTTGATGCATATAAGAAGAAACACTTTTTTTTAAATATTTGCATTTTTTTTCTATTTAGAATCATAAAAAGTATTTTATTTGATTTGTTTACTTTATCTTTCTTTGTGAATGAGTGTATTTATAAATAGTGTTATTTTACAAAACTAAAACATGTTATTTTTCTTATAAATGTAGTAAATAGTTTTATTATATTTATATTATTAGTATTACAAATCGTGTTTTTACTCGTAGCTACCACAAAAACTGTTTAAATATCCAATGTGATGATGATGATGTTAATAAGAATCAAGTTTTTACTTGTTAGTTATTCTCTTGAATTAGTTTTGGCTTAATAATATATTATAATATATATTAAGAGTTAATTACATTGTTATTATTTCAACTGGACATTCATTCGCTCATGCCATCTAATTATTATTTGTATTCATCTATTTTCTGAAAAAAATATAATTATAACCGACCACCGTATCACCTACCTAGATCTGCTGCCATATTCATCACAACCCCATGGTAAATTAATTACACTCATAATAGCATACTTGTTTCAATATCACCAGTCTCGTGATGCAATTATGTCCTTGCATTGTGAATTCATGAATAGGTTAGCTCATGTAGGGTTGAGTCGTTAAAATCAAAAAGTTGACGTTTTTCTACGTTGTTTCTCTTGTTGGTGTTATTGAGCAGCAGTTTAATTCTTTCTAAATCATACTTTTGAATCAATTCGTTGATTTTTTATTTGATTGAATATTTTATCTTGAATCGTCCGATTGAAGATGACCAATCAGATGATTTGTTTTGATGATGCAATTTAAGGTCATTGGTATCACTGAGTTGCTGCACATTGCTCAACATCATTTGTGCTGTTCCAACTTTCTCTCCCCCTAACTCTGAATATGATTTAATTCTACAGTATACTGATATTTATATGATGAAGTTAAGATTTTTTTTTTATTAATCAATTTGAACTAATTCAGGTCTTCAATTGTATCAACCATCATTCCCCTGGATTAGTATATCTCATCAATTAATTTTTTTGTAGTAAGTTCTCTTCTCATATTTGCTCCTATTTTATATTCAGTTCATTTAAGATTTTTTTTAAACATTTTGATTTTTTTTTCATAAATTTTTGATCGAGTCATTTCAATGTGTTTATTTTTAATTATTATTTTCCTCACTACATGTTCATCACTACCTCTTGTGTTGGTGAATCAATCTGTTAGTGAATTTTAATTGTCTACTGCGTGCAAGCATGCATACATGCACGCGTACATTTAGTTGGTGCTTACACAGGCACACTACGTGCATAACAGAGCATACATCATTGACTTTATGTTCAGTGTTCTATTAGATATTTTGTTTCTGCTATAATGCTTGTTTGCTCTTTATTTTTTCATTAATTTTTTTTTATAAAATTTCATTGTTGATTGAATGAAGATAGAGTGCTATATAAATTGTTAATACATAAGGAAGTGCTGAGGTTTTTGTTGTGCTTTTGTACGGTTGGTCGAAGTAAGTTTAGAGCGTCGGGCATCTTTTTTGCTCTTCTTGAGTTACATGGAATGCTTCACCTTCGTGTTGTCCTTGAGAGACTGAAATGAAATTATTTTGGGCCTTGTATTAGATGGATGCGTGTGTTTGGATGTGCTTTTATTCTTTTTTTTTAATATTTGATGTAATTTCATGAATTTCTGTGGTTGTCATTAAAGATTTGAAACATTTTGAATGTTGTTGTGTGATGGATGTGATAAATTTGAAGCAAGCTGCTGATCGATGTATCAGATGTATGTGTTCTAATTCAAGTTAAGCGCTGATGAAATCCGATATTTTCAATAAGAACAAGAGATTACTTCAGGTCCGTAGTGGACCACCACTTGGCTAACTGACGATCGTCAAGTAGGCCAAAGTGTTTGGTGTTCACCCGCCCGGTCATTAAAATTTTTTTTGAGAAAAGGTAGTAGGTATGGTTTCAAAACCTCCCTGTTTAAGTTGACCAAAATTTCTCTATGCCAGATAGGCAAAGTTGTAGCCAGTAGGCTGATACAAGCTGGTGGGCTAGTTATATTTCTCTTGTTCTCCTCAGGTAACCCTTCTACTTGCCACAGATTAGTGTTACTGTTGAGCTCACTGTCTACATTCAGTCCTTTTCGAAGGGGCCATCAATATCTTACTTATGCAATAAATTAAGGATTTTGACACCCCCTTCCTCCCTGTTGTATCTCGTACATTTTCAGACCCTTCTTCCCCTATGCGAATATATACACGGGGGCTTTACATCCCTCCTGTTATATCATTTTCAAATCTTTTGATGGCCCTAAATGGGCTTGTAGAAAATAGGAGAAAAAGGGCTCACATTAAGTCTTAAAGTTATTATTACTTTCAATAAATTACAAAACCATTTTAAAGAATCCAAATACGGTTGTCAATATTACAACATTGGTATCAGAAGCGGGATTTAAAAAGTGGCTTTGAAAGTTTGGAAAAACTTTCCGTGCCTGAATTGAGGTGGAAGCTACTAAAACGGGGCTGAAAAGTAAGGGAGGACAGCCCAAGTTCGTGGACCGCCTCAAGCAGACGGCATTTGAGAGCTGGACTCGGACAGATTTTTTGGGAATCGTCGAAGGAGTTTTGGAGACGCTTGGTGGTGACGGAGTCCGGTTGCAGACGACTTCTCGTGTGTTAAGAGAACCGGAGTTTTGTGGGTCGTAGATGAGTTTTTTCCGGATGATGAGCGTCTCGTGAGTTTAAGTGGTTGTGGAAATTGCGAATATTTTGCAGAAACGGCTTTCCAGTAGGGTCTGGTAGTTTTGCATGCTGGTGATGATGAAAACGACATCAACTGTGGTAATGAGGAAGAAAAATTGAAAATTTCAGAAGAGACAGAACCATTAGATGCTTTGATTTGCAACGAAACAGCATGTGAACAAGAGCCTTAATTGAAGAGAAAATAAGGCATTTGGGAAGAACTTGGCCCAATAAGGTATAGCTTTCAAGAAAATGAACCAAGACTCAAGGTGGTGCCAAACGATTTAAACCCCTTTTTACACGCTTTTATTTAACTCACACTGTTTGTATGTCTGCATCCCTGTTTTGTAACCGATTTTTCGACCACAAGTCCAATTGACTTGAAAATTTCTAAACACATGTATTTCCGCTAACAATGGAATATTGTAATACTTTCATGTCAT
Organism: Erpobdella octoculata; assembly: GCA_963978895.1. Taxonomy (NCBI): domain Eukaryota; kingdom Metazoa; phylum Annelida; class Clitellata; order Hirudinida; family Erpobdellidae; genus Erpobdella; species Erpobdella octoculata. The sequence continues at coordinate 11,401,783 of OZ022242.1, forward strand.
AAAAAGATTTAGTTAAACTTTAATTAACTAAAATACGCCAGAGCATTCAATACGCAGGCTGTGGATTTCCCGGCGCTGCCGTGGTATTATCAATACGAAGTAGCGCCTTAATGTTCAATCAATACATTTACATTTACAATTTAACTTTATTCAACAATTTGCTTCAACTACCACATAAACTTGTTTGGCTCCAATGGCTCCAAGAGTTGTGAAAATAATAATAATAACAAACTCGAACAGCTTGTTCCAATCAGGACAATGTTCAGATGTACGAACGGATTTTGTAACTGTATTCTTTCCTTTCCAAAGTGTGTAAAGAAGATTGAACAGTTTACTGACGCAGTTACGAGGCATGAATGAATGAATGAATGAATGAATGAACGAACGAACGAACGAACGAACGAACGAACGAACGAACGAACGAACGAACGAACGAACGAATGAATGAACGAATGAATGAATGAGAAAAAAAATATAAAAAAAGAAGAAAGAAAAAAAGAGAAGAAAGAGGGAAAAAGATGGTAAACAAAATGTTTTATTTCAAATCATTTTGTTTGGTTTTACTGAATAAAAAAATTCAAGATATCTTTCTACAACGGGCTGCATAACGACAGTAATCAAAATTTTAAGAAATTAAAAAAAATTTTGGACCCCTTAAAAAATTCCTTGATCCGCCGCTGGTTATTATCCATTGTTTTAAATGTTTTTATCACATATTTTTTGATAATCTTAAGGCGAAATGAGTACCCAATTTGCAATTCTCCATTTCTTTTTGAATTCGTCAGTGGAGAGCCGAACCCCTTCCCCACCCTTTTGGACCCGACTCTGCTCTCCTGCTCCGCATGGACATGATATAAAGACGACTCCGTCGTTGTCATAACAACATGACAGAAGCCGCTGAAGTAATACAGAACAATTCAAAGTCGTTACAATGAATTCTGATGTCGTAGTTCATCTGCGCCTAATTAAAATTTTCAATAAAAAAATGAATATAATTACTTCTAATGATATCGTAGAAAATTGAATTAATGATCTAGTGTCCTTAATGACGACAGTTTGTAGATTTAATGAATGAAACTGTTTCTGAGTCGAATAAAAAATAATGAATTCGGTTGTTTAATTCCTCTCATACCGATCATAAATTGTAACCATCATTAATGAAGCAGATATTACAGATTGGTGGGTTTTTTTTCTGGAACAAACTGTTCTCTACAATCTTTGTTATAAAATTCTTTGTTCAACATTTCCCTATGTACATTACCCAATCAACATTTCCCTATGTACATTACCCAATCAACATTTTCCTATGTACATTACCCAATCAACATTTCCCTATCTAAATTTCCTTTGTAAGCACTTTTTCTATCCTCCTTCCAAAACAAACTTAAGATTCATTGAAACATCAATTTGTCTTTTTTTTATTTTTCATTCTAAGAATTCCATTAAGTTTTAATTCCATTAAGTTTTTGTTCCCTTATATAACCACTCATGTGCATTTCTATAACCACTGATGTGCATTTTTATAACCACTCATGTGCATTTTTATAATCACTCATGTGCATTTTTATAACCACTCATGTGCATTTTTATAACCACTCTTTTAAATTCCGATCTCGGTTTAACTTCATAACCTACTTCTTTGGAGATGAAAAGATAGAATAATTTTAATAATTAATGCAATTAAACTCTAACTACTTTTGTGTTCACGGCTTTAAATGCTTGCACTTATGTATAATTTACTGTTTACCCATTTAATGGGTCCAAAGCGGGTATTTAGCATCATAAATACTGAATGGATTATAATTATGCAACTAGTGAATTAATCAGATAAAAAACTTGGAGAAATAATTTTATTGTTTAATTAATTTGAAGGAATCTTATTTTTATTTTAAAATTATTTAATATTTTGGTTTTATTGACCAACTGGACAGTTGAACTTAAATGTATCGAGCTAAAAATAACTCGAAAATACTTATACGATAACATCCGCTAGCTATGAATAAAAATCACGCAAGTTCTCCGTATTCTGTGTGGTACGTGCTTGTACATTTGTGTGCGCATGTACGTATGTGTGCGTGTGTGCGCATGTACGTATGTGTGCGTGTGTGTGTTCGTGTGTGTGCGTGTGTGTGTGTGTGTGTGCGCGCGCGTGTGTGTGTGTGTGTGTGTGTGTGTGTGTGAGAGAGAGAGAGAGAGAGAGAGAGAGAGAGAGAGAGAGAGAGAGAGAGAGAGAGAGAGAGAGAGAGAGAGAGAGAGAGAGAATGGGAACCACAAACTGATTTCCTGCAACCTGCCCGTGTGCACGTGCTTCAACCATACTAACATGACTAAACACGATCAAAGACACAGCTGAGCCGAAACATGTTCACTTTCCCGTACGTGACACATTCTTGCCAATGAAAGCGACACTCTTAACTGCTCGTTCTCATTTGCGAGAACATTTTTGGCGCTCTTTTCGAGAGCGACTGACAACACGAACAAGCGGTCTTGATGATGATAGCAGTATTAGCGTGACAGATTAGCTGACTTCATCCGATCCGGTAACCGTACTTTGGTCTAACTAATCTAATTTCGAATCAGAGTATATAAGTTAAAAAAACCGGGAAAAAGATCAGCTCTTTGCAAACGAAGCTGATCTAGTTGTGGCCAGAAGAAGTGAGGTAGAAGGAATTTTTTATCGTCGAATGGATTCTTTGATCAGCTGTGATGACGTCTACGAAGAAGCCTCACTATATGCTTGGTACTCAAGTTTCAAAACTTAGAGAGTCGTACAACAAGGATCGCTACATCAGGACCCTGCTGAAGAGCTTTTGGGACGAAAAGATGAAAGTTTGTTTTTTTTTTTATTAAATTATTTCCAATTTATGATTTTATAGTTTTTTTCACTACTTTGGGGAAGTATACAAAATCGCGATCCTACCGAGTTATTTGAAACTGAGAAATCGCCGCCGAGATTTTCATTAAAGTTCTTCGTGATTCTCCAGTCACGACGAGACTGGAAATAAGCTTGTGAAACACGACAATGAGAGGCCATGCAGAAATGCAAAGATGCAAATAATTATATGTGCAACCCGTTTTCATAATAGATAACAAGTTATATTTGTTCCTATGCCAAATAATGTATGGAAACAGACTGTAACTACCAGTTTATCAGTTGACCATGATTCCGAAACTGCGATCTCGTCATTATTACTTAATGTAGTGTGATTGACATATGTTGCGTTATCAACCGTTTAATTATAATGACGGCTCTCTGAGCAAATCTTAAGATATAATCTGAATTTGATTGAATTACGAACATATAAAACTGTAATCTTAACATTAATAATGAAGCCTTTTCGACAAGTTTTATGCAATAAACATTAACGGCTTGCCAGCCAGTGCTCCAAGTACTCTGACGAAGTTCTCCGTACAATCGATGCAATCGCTTCTATTGAATCAGGATGATCTTTGCCAAATATTAAAAAACAGTTTTAATTCTTTTCTGGCTCAAATTAGTTTTTTTGCCGCTAAAAAGAAACCACTCGAGCCATTATGTTGTTGTTTTTGTGAGTGGAAATTATGCTGGTTTTTATCCATTTCCTGAAACATAAGAGATTTGTGAAAAAAACCTCGTTTTTACGTGATACTTGTTGTATTATACAAAACTATCTAATCGAGTTTAATTAGAAAGAAATTATAAAAATTATGCTCGTGGTGATGATAATGATTACGAAGATGGCTGGCGAAAATGAAAATGAATACTGAGGTGAAGATAAGACGATAAAATGCAAATTTATTACGCTTTGAAGCGTTTAGCAAATAATTTCGAGAACGTGAACAATCCGCATGGATTAATTACTTCTTCAGGAATTCATAATATCAAACGACCTGTCAACCATCCATCAAATTGCTCAATCTTTCCATAATTTATGTGCTCATTTTTAGCACTTTCTTAATTATCAATATTTATTTGGTCGGTAATTAAACATAAAAAACTATGATGTTGATGGTGATGACGGTGCTAATGACGATATTGATGTAGTGGGTAAGATTGATTAAAATCATGATGATGTTAATCTTCCTCCTGATGATGATGATGATTATTATTATAATTATTATAGGGTTATGATTATGATTATCTTCTTACGCCTCCTCCAAATGACGTGCCAAAACCCATCCATCTTCTTTTCTCTTATTCAAATATTTCAAAAGTGAGAACAGTCACGTGACTGAGGTTTCCACGTTATTATGATTATTATTATTATTATTATTATTATTATTATTATTATTATTATTATTATTATTATTGTTATTGTTATTGTTGTTGTTGTTGTTGTTGTTGTTGTTGTTGTTGTTGTTGTTGCAAATGACTGATTTTTTTTTAAATATTAGACATCTTCTGTCAGTTTAAATCAGTCTTGCGACACTGAAGTGAATAGTCTTTCAACAAAAGTACTACTTGGTTATGTATAGTTATGTTGCATTGCACTTGCGAAATGCTGAGGCTCACCGTAGAGTGGCAATTACTGTAGAAGAAGGTGACATCATATCAGTATCGAACAGATTAATTGAAACAAAAATTATTTTTGCATTTCTTGCTTTGGCAATATTTTTATTATTTGTAATGACAACACTGTCAGTTTTTTACTTCTTAACACAGTCTAGCGGGCGTTGCGCAGTGTGTAGCAGGTGTTTTGGGATTGGTTGAAGGATTTAATAATGACAGATAAAATAGTTTATAAAAAATTTCATCTTGTTTCAATTAATCTGTTCCATACTAACTACCATTCTGTTGCGCTGTGGATAGGACAATCAACATACATAATTTCCGATATCTCCATGTATGTATGTATGTATGTATGTATGTATGTATGCATGTATGTATGTAAGCAATAGCATAGCACTAACGGTTTAGCACCGATTCGCATTGTTAACTGAACCATGACTAATTGTAGTTTAGTTTGGTTTAGTTTTATTGTCCGAGCTGGCGACCGACTGCGGACGGTAACACTAACGCACTTTCAAACACTTTTTTAGCCATTTTCCGGCTTTCGACATTATACCTGTACGGTACCGGTAGTACCGGTTTTTGGCCCGGAAATACTGGTACCGGAACCGGCAGAAAAAAAACATACAGGCACAGCTCTAGTATGTATGTATATATATATATGTATGTATGTATGTATGTATGTATGTATGTATGTATGTATGTATGTATGTATGTATGTATGTATGTATGTGTGTGTGTTTTAACTCTTTGCGAGCTTTCGTCGCCGAAGGTCTTCAGAAGAAGAACCTCTCATTTTTAGCGTTTCGGCCCTTAAACTTCTTGACGCTTTTAAGAGAGAGGTGGGCCCACGTCCGTTGATCAGGCGGACGCCCTTCGGCGAGAAAAATTTCCAAATTCCTAACTTGAAACACGAAAATTCAAAGTTCAGCAGAAAACTGTTCGAAAAAAAACTTGAAATCGCCGGAACGATTATCGCCCAATGTAAACAAGGCTAAACCATTTCGTGTGCATCTTGTAGCGCTTTCTTTTTTCTATTAGCGAAAATCCAAAAAGATGCAGCTTCAGCTGTCTGGGAGATCTCCTTGATGGCTCGAGTTTTTTCTCGGTTTGAAAAACCAAGAGCTTTCAGCAGTTTTAACATTGAGCTGTTAACCAACCCTCGAACGCCAACCTCGACTGCAAAAATTTCAGTCCTGAACCCTTTGGCATTCAAATCACATGCTAAATCCCTATATCTCCCCTCTTTGAAAATATTGCTAGATTCCATGTTACTTTCCCATGGCACAGAGAGTTCAATCAGGAACATTGTCTTGGCCAAGTCAGAATATACAATTATATCCGGCTTTAAGCCGCTAGATCTCACGGCTTCTGGAAATTTTCTTTCGCCATCCAAATCAGCCGAAACCGACCAATCGTCGGCAGCACCCATCACACATTCAAAGTCTCTTGTAGATCTGAACCTGTGGAACTTCAGACTGCCTTCTCTCAAAAAGTAGATTTTCCTTTTCTGCTGTATTCCTCTTGTCTTTGCTTTCTTACACGCTTCTTTGACGAAGTCAAGCAATTTTCGGAGTACTTGGTTATGACGCCAAGTGTACCTCCCGTGTGAAAGTGAAAACGAACAACAGGAAAGAACGTGAATGAGAGTCTCCGATTGCCCGCATAACATGCACGAATCATCGTCTTTCAACTTCCATCTTCGAAGATTGCTGGATGACGGCAGTTGATCATAAACAGATCTAATCAAAAAAGACAAACGTAGTGGTGTGTATTGCCAAATGTCTTTCCAAGAAAGTGAACGCTGAACAGCATTTTTCCATGTCGTCCAGTCTCCTTGTTGAGATAACTGAACAAACTTAATCATTCTCTGGGACTCGATAGCTTTCTTTCTTTCCTGAATGACCAGACTTGTTCGTACACTGGTGCTGGCTTTTGACCACCAAATTCGATGGGTTGACCCGAGACCCCGTTTGTCCTGTTGAACTGCCCCAACTCTTTCTGTCCAACGCAAAGAGGCTTCAGCTTCTGCGATCTCCTTTCTGGCTACCCATTTCTTTCCGGACTTTACAAGAGGTCCCATCTCCACAATTCTTTGATCCGAAGAGTTATCCAGCATTAGTTGCGTACGGATCTTGTTTATCTTAAACTCCTCAACCAAAGACTTCAGTGGCAACCTCAGTTTGGCAGTCTTGCTGTACAAAGCTACCGAAGAAAATCCCGGAGGCAGACCCAACCATTTCCTTGTAAATTTATTCATCCTCCTTTCTAGCTTTTCTACCAATGGTAAGCTCATCTCATACATTGATAGAGGCCAAAGCAATCTCGGTAATAGAACAAACTGAAGCAACCACAATTTGAACCTGCTCTGGAGTGGGGCCGCATCAATTTTCTTCATATCTTCAAATGCCGATCGAAGAACCTCAGAACACCGTCCAGTGTCGTTAAGCGAATCGTCATACCACCTTCCCAGGCTCTTAACCGGTTCTTCTCTCAATGTTGGGATCCTGTTGCCAGCAACTGAAAACGTCACGTTGTCGTCGATTTTGCCTCGTCGCAGAGATAAGCTTCTTGACTTGGTTGCCTTGAAACTCATGCCGCACCATGATAACAGCCCGCTGAATGCATCAAGAGCTCGTCGCATTGAGATACATTTGTTTAGAACCAAAGTTGTATCATCCATGAAGGCCTTCACCGATGGCATCAAGATACCTTTGCCAACGTAAGCTTCTTCCACGCGAGAACCCGATATGTATGTATGTATGTATGTATGTATGTATGTATGTATGTATGTATGTATGTATGTATGTATGTATGTATGTATGTATGTATGTATGTATGTATGTATGTATGTATGTATGTATGTATGTATGTATGTATGTATGTATGTATGTATGTATGTATGTATGTATGTATGTATGTATGTATGTATGTATGTATGTATGTATGTATGTATGTATGTATGTATGTATGTATGTATGTATGTATGTATGTATGTATGTATGTATGTATGTATGTATGTATGTATGTATGTATGTATGTATGTATGTATGTATGTATGTATGTATGTATGTATGTATGTATGTATGTATGTATGTATGTATGTATGTATGTATGTATGTATGTATGTATGTATGTATGTATGTATGTATGTATGTATGTATGTATGTATGTATGTATGTATGTATGTATGTATGTATGTATGTATGTATGTATGTATGTATGTATGTATGTATGTATGTATGTATGTATGTATGTATGTATGTATGTATGTATGTATGTATGTATGTATGTATGTATGTATGTATGTATGTATGTATGTATGTATGTATGTATGTATGTATGTATGTATGTATGTATGTATGTATGTATGTATGTATGTATGTATGTATGTATGTATGTATGTATGTATGTATGTACTAGCAGTGCCCGTAGCGGCTTCGCTCGCATGAAATTAGGGAGTTTGAACCGTGCATCCATAGTAGAGATAAATTTTTTAGGTCTCGGCTCGGCCCGTCGACAACTTAGCCCAGCCCGTTTTAAAAACCTAAACTCCTGGCCCGGAACAACCCGTTTGAATTAGGCCCGGCCCATTCTTCCAGGCCTAGAAGTTCTATATACTTGATGAAAAACTTCGGCCCGTCCCACCTTGACTTTAGGTTTGGCCCGCCCCAACTGAAGACCCTAAAATCACTAAAATATACTTGGTGAAAAACCTCGGCCCGTCCCACTTTGATTTAAGGTTTGGCCTGGCTCGTGTGAAGACTCTAAAACAACGGCTTGGCCCAACCGGTGATAAACTGGACTTAGCTACTTTTAACCGGCACAAACCTTCAAAATACTAATTTTTACATTTGTAGCACTTACAGTTTTTGAGTAGCAGTTATTTTGAAATCAAATAACCTTATTTCCACCCCACATTTGAGGTCCTGGAAACCAAATTTTTTAAAAAATGTTGAAACACTTATATCATTATTTTTTGAGTAGAAACTAAATACTAATTTTTACTTTTGTAGCATTTACAGTTTTTGAGTAGCAGTTACTTTAAAAACCAAGTAACCCAATTTTTCACCCCACATTTGAGGTCCTGGAAACCAAATTTATAAAAAATGGTGAAACCCATATATCTTTATTTTTAGAATAGAAACTAAATACTAATTTTTAAATCTGTGGTTTTTACAGTTTTTGAGTAGCAGTTACTTTAAAAAACAAATAACCCTATTTTCCACCCCACATTTGAAGTCCTGGAAATCAAATTTTCAAAAAATGCTAAAACACATATTTCATTATTTTTGGAGTAGAAACTAAATACTAATTTTTACTCCTGTAGCATTCACAGTTTTTGAGTTGCAGCTACTTTAAAAACCAAATAACCCAATTTTCCAACCCACATTTGAGGTCCGGGAAACCGAATTTTCAAAAAATGGTGAAACACCTATCTTTTTATTTTTTAAGAAGAATCCATATACCAAATTTCAAAATCTCCTCATTTTTGGTTTTCGAGATATACATTGTTTTAGAAAAAAGTTTGTTTTCCAGTTTCTTCCCCTCATGAGCAAAATTTTCAAAAATCCTTTCTTAGCGGATGTTTACGCTATAAAAGTAATATAAGTTCCAAATTTCACGTTCCTAGGATGAGGCGTTTGAGCTCGGCGTTGATTATCAGTCAGTCATCTGTCAGTCAGTCAGTCAGTCAGTCAGTCAGTCAGTCAGTCAGTCAGTCAGTCAGTCAGTCAGTCAGTCAGTCAGTCAGTCAGTCAGTCAGTCAGGACATGTTCTTTTATATATATAGATGTATGTATGTATGTATGTATGTATGTATGTATGTATGTATGTATGTATGTATGTATGTATGTATGTATGTATGTATGTATCAGTGGCAGATCTAAAAAATTTGTGGGAATGAATGCAGGTACGTCACTTTCCAAATTTGTCCCCTCAAAAAATTGAAGACCGGTAATAGAGAAAAAGAAAGAGAGAGAGAAAGAGAGAAAGAGAGAGAGAGAAACAAACAAACAAACAAAGAAAAAACAAAACAAAACAATAATAAGAAGTAATTTGAGAAAGAAAGGAGAGAGAGAGTGGAAAGAAAATGAAATGAAACAAAAAAAGGAAAAGAGGGAGAGAGAAACAAAAACGGAAGAGAAAAAGAAAGAAACAAAAAAAGAAGAAGAAGAAGCAGATAGAGAAGCAAAAAAAACAAAGGAAAGAAAAAAGCAGAACAAGAGAAATAACGAAACAATAAAAAAATTAGAAAGGGTGAGGTTGAGGGTGGGGGACATTTTCAAATTTTTATGAAATGCATTTGTATGAGGAATGAGCCTATATTTTAAATTTCAAGTCAATTGGATTACGGGAAGTTAGTTAATTTTTATTTTCAAGATTTGCAAACATTCAAGTAAACGAGCAGTCAAGCAAGCATGCAAAACCGGAGGTGAAGTTAATATAAAGGATTTAAAAATATCGGTTTATTATTTTACGTTTCATCGTCAAAAAATGATAAACAACTTAAAATAATATAAATTATAAAAAACATTTTTTTAAAACAAAATAATATTAAAGTGTACATATTAACAGTTATTGAACTAAAATTTTCGTTTGGTAGATTAAAGCGTTGGGCGATAATAGGTTATAGATAATATAAAATAATAATTTTTTGTGTGTTTATTTTTTATAATTATGAATATTATTTATGTTTTATTTTTTTTCATTTTTTACTGTTTAAATTTGTTTTTAAATCTAAAAAAGTCTTAATGTATTTAATCTCACCCATCGAAGTACATTAGTTTCCAAGCGTTGAATTAAAAACAATATTTTTTTTATATATCTTATTATTTTTCATTTGTTAGTGTTTAAAAAATGTCTTAAACATAAACATTTAAACAAAAATTTCCATCTAATTTTTTTTATCTAAAACGGATTAATGTATTTAATGTCACCCATCAAAGTACTAACCGAGCTCGACGTTGCGCTGAAACAAACAAATTACAAACAACAATCAACGTTGCAAGTTAATACAAGACTTGTAATAATAAAAATAATATAAGCAAAGTATGTGATATGCATTATTACTGAAATTATTATTTCAAATCTGAAATAATGTATATTTATATGAGCAAAATAAACAACCCCAGTATAGGTCTCCAGTATAACAATTGTTTCTAGAATTTCTCAGTTGCTTTTATTCTCAATGAAATTTCATTTCGTGCTTAAATATAATTGCATTCAAAGTACTTTATGTACGCTTTGTAATAATCTAATTCAGTAAACAACACGCACTCCTGTGGAATGCCGGTTGACCAGGTGTGCAACCACTCAATATAGGTGTAGTGCAGGTGAACTGGCACTGACATGCGTGGAATTGCAACATGAGGTGATTTCAAATTCTTCAGTGAAAGAACTGACGAGTGGGAAATATATAATAAAGTTCAAGTGAGAGATTTTCTTGTTCTTCAGTGTATGAGTCGTCTGCTTCAATTCAAATCGAAAAAGTTTTCTTTTGGTGTTGGCGCAATCGTTTCGTCTCGAAGTTTAAACATTTATTATTCAATATTACAGTTTTTGAAAAAAGGTAATTTATATATTTATATAATAATAATAATAATAATAAAATAATTATAGTAGTTGTGCGTTTATATTTTAGTTTAATTATTCACAACAACAATTAATAAATTATCGTCATTTTGTTCAACTCGGATATCAATAAGATTTTATGGCACTTCAGGGATTTACACTAGTTCTAGCTTCTGAACTCCTTTATCACTTTTTTTCAATTTATAGATAATTTATAATTATCATGGCCGGCTTCCTCGATACAATTTGTTCGAAAGTTATTGTTTATTATTAATGATCGATACCTGTTCCGGTGCCGCCAGATTACGCATAGTATCGTATGATTACGTATGGTATCGTATGATTACGTATGGTATTGTATCGTTTCCCATGGTATTGTATCATTTTCTATGGTATCGTAAAATTACGTATGGTATCATTACCTATGGTTTTGTGTCGTATGATTACGTATGTTATTGTATCGTTTCCAATGGTATTGTATCATTTTCTATGGTATCGTAAAATTACGTATGGTATCATTACCTATGGTTTTGTGTCGTATGATAACGTATGGTATTGTATGGCCAAATGGCTAGAAGTACCGGTCGCGGCTTCGCTCACGTAAAAATTAAAGAATTTGAACCCTGCGTCATAAAGCCAACTGCACTTACAAATTTTTAGTCTCGGTTTGGCTCGTCAGCCTGATCAGTCCAATTTCATAGGCACAAGTTTTGAGGCCCCAGCCCAGCCGTATCATAGGCATGTTTTACAAGCACAAATTGTCAAGGCTGTGCAGGTCTTTAATTTAACAACGTCTTGAGTGGTGCTGTGTTGAGTAATTTTTTTGTGCATAAAAATTCAGATGATCATAAAAAGATATATTTTTATCTTTGAGTAAAGTTGAGCAATCTGCGAGTCTAAAGTACCTATATAGTATTTTTGTATACAATTTCTTCAGAATAAAACCTTGTTTTTTGTTGTTACGGTCGTGGTTGCTCTGTATTATCTACCTCAGTACGCATGTTAACAAATACGATAAAAATTATTGTTTTTATGCAGTTTTAGTGAACGAAACTATAACTGAAAACGTGAGATAAACTTGATTAAAACTGCTTGAAACCTTCAAACTTTGTTACTTTAACTAAATTTGAATTTTATTACGCAATAACCTTTGATGGTCGTACATAGGCACTTTTGGCCTGGAAAGTGTTTGGTCATAAAAAATAACGTTTTTACGAAAATTAGAAAATAGCTTATAACCTACTACTCTTTGAGCTAAACTTCCATGCCAATTTTTTTAAAACTTGGTCCACAAAAATTGAAATGGTCATAAAATGAACGGGAGCGGGAGAGCGAGCGAAAACGGGAAAGCAAGCGGGAACGGAAAAGCGACCGGGATCGAAAGAGCTTTCCTTTTCCCGTTCGCTCTTTCGGTCTCAGTCATATTTCCGTTACCGCTTGTTTTCCCGTTCTTGTTTCCGCTTGCATTCCCGTTTTTACTTGCTCTCTTGCTTCCGCTCCGCTCATTTTGTGACCGATTACAGATTTAGAAATTAATATTGATATACTACTTGAAACAGAAAACAATCCGTGTTTTAGCGTTTTTATTTTTGGCTTCTGGGACATTAAATGCAACGTGGAAAAAATTATTCTTGGCATAAAAACTCAGATGGGTGAAGTTTGAAATTTATCTAGACTTTTTAACTAAATAACAAAATAAGTCTTTCATTGTTTTTTGAAAAATTAGTTTCCGGTACATCCAAAGTGGGATAGCTGCCTCTCAAAAACCAAAATTACTACAGATGTAAACATGTTATGCGTATTCTACTTTAAAAGTAAAAAAATTAATATGGCTGTTTTTCAATAAGTTAAATGCTGCTTGAAAAAAGTTTTATTGTTTTTTTAGAATAGCTGCCAAACCAAACACCAAAATGCTTAGATAATACAGAGTAACCATGGCCGTAACTTTAAATTTAAAAAAATTAAATACATTTTAAACGCTTTTCCGTTCCCGCTTGCTTTCCCGTTCCCGTTTTCGCTCGCTCTCCCGCTCATTTTGTGACCATTTCAATTTTTGTGGACCAAGTTTTAAAAAAATTGGCATGGAATTATAGCTCAAAAAGTACAAGGTCATAAGCTATTTTTTAATTTTCGTAAAAAAATTAGTTTTGTTATGACCAAAACACGTTCCAGGCCAAAAGTGCCTATGTACATTGTACAACCATCAAAGGTTATTGCGTAATAAAATTCAAATTTAGTTAAAGTAACAAAGTTTAAAGGTTTCAAGCAGCTTTGATCAAGCTTATTTCACGTTTTCAGTAATATTTTTGTTCACTAAAACTGGATATAAACAACATTTTTTATCGTATCTGTTAACAATAACGAAATAATAAGTAAACTTATTTCATGATAGAAAATAGAATAAAAACTATATTTAAATGACTCAAAAAAAATAATTATAAAAAAATTAATTAGTTAACAATTATTGAATAAAAACAAAATTTATATAATTCAAACTAAAAAAAAAATAATTTCTGAACATAAATTGTTGAAAATCTTGTGACATAGATAGCTTATAATCATAGAAGTTTCAGATAATTTTTTAACGACCACACTTTTTTATTTTAAAATAGTTATCCACGCGTGTTTGCTATACATTTTGAAATCTTTCTTTTGTTTGAATTTATATTAATAATGACTTCTCTTGCCAAAAATGTTTGCAGGGCGGAAAAAAACTAGTTCGGTATGGGAATTCTTTGATTATGACACCACCACAAACAAATCTAAGTGTTAGGCAATGGATTCGAAAAATAATGAAAAAAGAAAGATGTTACAGCAAACTGTTTATTCTTGCCCAAGATTTGATAGCCCAAGCCTCTCAGGTGTGTGTTTAGCAGATTTTTTCTGTATGAGGCATCATGAGGGCAGGCTGTCATAATCGTATAATGAAATCTCTCGAGATGAGATTCTTCCTTAAACTTAAAAATCATATCCTAGCTTAAAATGACTTTACAACTATTTTTTTGAAAATTTGCATGTTAATAAACATTCATTGTTTTGTTCTTGTTGTCTTCCTGTGTGACAGAATGTATACAGAATGCATGACAAATATTTGAAAAAATATGAACTAAATGCAAATGAAAACAAAAATTATTTTCAAAACTGTAATTAAATATAAAGTAAATTAATTTTCCGAAAACTAAATATTAATAGAAACTAAAAATTTGAGATGAAGTAAAATAGAATAATAATAAAAAATAAAATGTGAGAATGGAATAAAAATAAGAACTAAAATTATTTGTGAAACTAAAATAACACTGTACTTTTTATGGGCTAAATTAAGTTAAGAGAGAGTGGAGGAAAAAAAATAGAGCGAACTGGAACGGGAAAATCGACCGGGAACGGGAAAGTGACCGGGAGAGGAAGCGGGACAGCAAGAAGGAGCATAAGAGCGAAAGGGACCGAGAAAGCAAACGGGGAAGGAAACAGGGATAGAGAAAAACGAAAAAAAAATACATACAAACTCCGGTCAACGCCGGGTAACCCCGCTAGTAAATTTTTTTTTTAATCGACGCTTATATACAAATGCACTAGAAGCTTAAAACTAATATTTAAGTGTAAGTAATAACATTTTGTAAAACAAGCTTTGCGTTTGGAAGATGAAAGCGTTGGGTGTTATCTATATAAAGATATTCGACATTCGGCCAATTTGAACGCGAGATTTGGTTTAAACAATTTTATTACTTACATTTAAATATTATTTTGAAGCTTTTAGTACCTTTGTTTATAAGCGTTGTTAACAAAATGTATTCAAATTTTTTGTTATTTTTCATTTTTAGTGTTCAAATCTTTTTTTTAATTTTTTAAATCTAATAACGGTTTAATGTTTTGTCGCCGGATATACACTTGCATGCAATAAATGAACTTTTTAAAACCATTAGAAGGGCCTTAAGAAAGCTTTAGAAAATGCGATGAAATAAACAACAAACAACAAAGCAAGTTATCATAAGCGTTGTAAAAAGCAAACCAAATCATCAAGAATTATTGTAACACATGTAACTTTATTTTACAAGTAGAATCTTAGTATTAAGTTTTAAATTTGTAGCGCGTACAGTTTTTGAGTAGTAGTTATTGTACAAAACAAATAACATTTTTTCTCTGCATTTTAGATATCGGAAACCAAATTTAAAAAAACGGTGAAACTCGTATCTTTTTATTTTTGTATTATAAATCTAGACACTAAATTTCAAAGTTTTCACATTTTCAGTTTTCGAAACATGCGTTTTTTTTTTAAACTTTTATCTTTCTGTTTATATATATATATATATATATATATATATATAAATCTTTTTTTGAAAGAGTGATGCACTCCAGACTTTATAATTATCTTGATAAATTTTCCATTATTACACCAAATCAGTTTGGATTTAGAAAAAATCACTCAACTTATATGCCACTGGTCATGTTACATTCAAAGATTGCCGAGGCCATGGACCGTGGGAAATATGTAGTTGGCATCTTCCTGGACCTAGCTAAAGCCTTCGATACGGTTGATCACGGCATTCTGGTGGAAAAATTGAGGTACTATGGAATCCGGGGAACTCCACTATCATGGTTCAGTGACTATCTTAGCTGTAGATCACAATGCGTCCAGTACAGCAACTCTATCTCTTCGATGAAGCAGGTAACTTGTGGGGTGCCTCAAGGGTCGGTGCTGGGACCGCTTCTATTCCTCATCTATATTAACGACCTATGCTCAGTTTCAGATCGCCTTGAATTTGTTTTGTTTGCGGACGATACTAACCTCTTTGCGACTGGCGATAACTTAGAAAATTTATATTACGATACCAACAGTGAATTACTTTCTGTTTCTAAATGGTTCTCTGCTAGTAGACTTTCCTTAAATGTTAGCAAAACGAATTACATTTTATTTCACCATATAAACAAAAATACTTTCTGTAATTGTCAGCTGAAGATTGATGATATACCAATTTTGCGGGTTCCTTATTGCAAGTTCTTGGGCGTGTTGCTTGATGAACACCTTACATTAAAAATTCACATTGAACATGTTACATCTAAGGTTGCAAAAAATTGTGGAGTGCTATCTCGTATACATCAGTTTGTTGATGCCAATATTTCTATGATGTTATACTATGCACTTATATTTCCGTACTTATCATACTGCAATATTGTCTGGGCCTCAAATTATTCAACTCGTTTAAAGCCTCTTCATATTTTGCAAAAGCGAATTATTCGAATTATTTTTCACATGCCTCCCACATCGTCTTGTAAAATTCAAATGGCTAACAACAACATTCTTAATATTTATCAGATTAATTTCTTCCAAACTGGCATTTTCATGTATAAATATGATAATTTTATATTACCCTCATCATTCGATAACATGTTTGTAAAATTATCTGATGTTCATTCCTATGATCTGCGCCCCGGTCGCTGTTTTCGAACGGATTTTGCTCGGACAACTCTTAAAACATTCTCTATTAAATGCTCTGGCCCTCGTATTTATTCAATCATTCCAATATCTGTCTCCTCCTTGAAACGTATTTCGCTGTTTAAGCAAGCTCTGAAATCTTACTTATTATTGTCTCACTCATAACTACTCAATACCTATTACCTTAGCATACCAATTTCAGTCTCTTCCTTGATAAGTTTATTGAACTACTATTTGAAATGTCTTAACTCAACCAGCTCATTTGGTTCTTTTTGTAAAGGTTGTCCATTAAGCGGGAAGGAATTCCCTTCGGACGAACCTTTTGGGCACCTTATTTCTTTCTCAACCAATCGATTTTTTTTCTTTTTCTGAAATTTTGGTTCTATATTTTTTCTTGTCGTTTTGGTTATTTTCTTTTGTTTACGTTTAATACTTATGTTGGTGCTCAATAAATGAATAAATGATGATGATGATGATGAAAAATCTCGTGTCATAGTGTTATAGTGTTTGACTTCAAACTCCTCCGTAACGGCTGAACCGATTTTTATGAAATTTTTTGTGTACATTTGGTAGGACTGAGAATAGGTTGTAGGCTATTTAGAATATTTTTTAAAATTATATATATATAAAATGTTATATATTTTAAAATGTTACTTTGGAAAAACAATAAGGTGCAATTATGTCCTTTTTATAGGAAAATGCAAAAGACACACACACACACACACACATACATATATATATATATATATATATATATATATATATATATATATATATATATATATATATATATATATATATATATATATATATATATATATATATATATATATATATATATATATACCTCTGTTTCCTACAAAAGAGTATCTTGAACTTTCTGAAATTGAAAATGATCATCTTCTTGCATTTTGAGGTCAAAAACATGGCAGATTCCTTTCAGGTGAACTGCGGTACAATACTGTAGGAATGGCAGCAATTGTTACTCGCTATGTTCCACTAATGACTGATGAACAAAGAATCATTTACGACCGCATTATACTGGCAGTTTTGGAAGGACAAGATGGATTCTTTTTGGATGCACCAGATGGAACTGTGAAAACATTTCCCATTTCTCTAATTCTCGCCGAAAGATGATCAAATAATGGCTTAGCTATGGCCGTTGCATCGTCTGGTATTGCAGCAACTTTATTGGATGGAGGCAGAACAGCTCATGCAGCACTTAAGCTGCCACTGAATATTAAAAATAACCCAGATGTGCAACATAAACAAGTAAAGATAAAAAATAAATTTAAAAAAATGCTTTTATTTGCCTCTAAGCAAATTACATGTATAGATTAGTAAACGCTATTGCAAACGGACATTGAGGAAAAATATCGATCGCTAGAGCTTTGTGGCCGGTTCTCAAACGATTTATTATTCGCTAGATGGCAGGAATTAATTTGATTTGATTAATTTTAATTGATTTAAGGCCTAATTCATGTCGGAAACATTAAATTCATGTATTGTCATCCAGAATAAAGTTTTCCTGAAAGTTTTAGAGCTCTTGGTGGTCGAAAAGTGGAAAAGCGACCGGAAGCGTAAGAGCAAGCGGGGACAGAAACGGGAGCGTGAGAGAAAAACGATAGAAAAAGCTCTAAAAAACCGGAGCAACGCCGGGCACCCCGCCAGTATATATATATATATATATATATATATATATATATATATATATATATATATATATATATATATATATATATATATATATATATATATATATATATATATATGTATATATATATATATGTATGTATATATATATATATATGTATATATATATATTTATATATATATAACCTATGATATCATTTGATTAAGTATGGTATCGTTTGATTACGTATGGTCACGAATTTGTATACTATTTGATAGGATTAAACCACACATGGGTAGCAACTATTTTTCTTTAAACAACTTTTTTCTTTTTGACAAAACATATCGTAAAAATTTATTTTAATTTTTTATTTTCTGCTACCTCGAACATCTCTTCCAGACTCCTTTTAAAGTTCTCGTCTCAAAGCGTCCTTCCGCTGCACGTCCAACTTACTTCTTCGCTTCACTCATTTCATACGCATTTCCATCTGCAATCGGCAATTCAACCATCATTTTCGATAGAATCTTTTTTTTGTATTTAATTTTTTATTTACTCAACAATTATTTCTCTTTCTTTTTGGCACACCGTAGTTTGACTTCAGTAACTTAAAACCACGGAACCTCTCTTTTACAAATATCATTGCTAGAGATGATAAACATTATGAAAAAAGAAAAAAAAATAACAAAATTGATTATTATTAGGATTGTAATGATGACGGTGATGTTAATTATTCTGAAAGTTTCAAAGAAGTCTCAGGTTAAGAAAATGAAATAACACTCTGAAGTTTTCAGAGAATTCTTTCATGCCTTCTTGCTCAGTAGATGGTTGTGGTTAGGTACCAGTTCACAGAGGTCATGGTCTCTTTTTTCTCAAAAGGTCAATGACTTGACTTTTAAAGTGTTTTGGGTCAGGTTTAGTTTTCATAATTTCGGGGGTTGGGTTTAAAATTATAAACCATGGGTTTTAATTTATTTTAACATTTTTCGGTTTCAGGCATTATTGAGGTGACAGTAACATTTCTATTCATTTTCTTCTGATCAATTCTTTTTCCAATGAATACTCAAAAAAATTTCTTCTTTTAATAACAAGCAAGGCAAGCAAACAACAAAAAACAATCATTTCTTCGATAAAAAAAATCTATAAATAGAAACATCTCGTTAATACAACTTGTTATCGACCTTCTGGTGAAAAAATATTTGACTTGAAGACAAAAATTCTAATCAAATTTTCATTTTTGAATTTTTACAAAATATTTGAGAGCCTTGATGGTGTTGATGATGATGATTATATTGATGATGATTATGCTCTCTCCTACGAACTACCCTGGTAGACAAAACTATTTCGAAGTTAAAAAAAATCGACTTTTTATGAGAAATTTTGCCGGCCAAACACTTTTTGAAAAGAAAAGTTGATTTTGTTTCACTCCCGCTTTGTTTCTATGGGCAATAACTTTTTCTATGTCAGATAGTCCATAGGTTTCTTGTAATTTAATTTTTGAATTGAAAATGATTTTAATCTTTTTTAATTTCTTTCTTGAAAAGTAACTCAAAACTGTGGATTTTCTTAACACAAAAACTGAACATCACTGATTTTAAAGTTTAAAAAATTTAAATATTTTGTTTTTAATTGTATTTAATCGAATTTAAGTGAAATAAATTATATTTAATTTAAAGATGTTAACTTGCTAAAACGAAACACATGTAAATAATGATCAATGTAGCTTGATCAATGATCAATCTTCACTTTTCGAACAGAACTAGTGACATGTGAACACATTTTCACGTTATCAACAAATCTACCAATCAACAACTGATTAATTAGAAGCACGTGATAAAAAGGCACTCCGTCGTGAAAACCCGTCATTATTATTATTTAGTTAGAATATTTCGTCTGTCGCTATTAATGTCGACATTTGATTAGTTTTACATCGTTGATTGCGTCACTGTATGATTAATTTTGTTTCATTTTGCTTAGGTGCTCGATACAAGTGCTGAACTTTCCTGGAACAGCAGAAGAAAAGTGCTGAAACATCCTAAACAGTACAAGTCAGTCTACAACGCCGAGAATTTCCCATCGGCCGACGACTATTTTCAGCAAGTAGAACACATCTTCAATGAGCAATTCAACTGCTATGATCAGCCGCGGAAGCAGATGACAAATGACGACGACGGTGACAGCAGCTTGCCCCGTTTGACACTTCAAGAGTTTTTATTTTCTGATGAAACCAAAATGGGTCTAACAAAAGAAGAAAATAAAGAAGAAAATAAACAACAGCAAGAACGTGTAATTTTCAACGAAGAAGACTTTGCAACAATGAAAGCCATCATTCCAAAACAATTATTACTTTCGACTTCTCCATCAGATAACTTACCTTCGTCAGAATCGTTCCATTTGACCCTTCCGAGTTTGTCAAAGCAAGGAGGTGCTCAAAGTACAGAGGAGTTGATGAACTGTTCATCATC
Organism: Erpobdella octoculata; assembly: GCA_963978895.1. Lineage (NCBI taxonomy): Eukaryota > Metazoa > Annelida > Clitellata > Hirudinida > Erpobdellidae > Erpobdella > Erpobdella octoculata. The sequence goes on from OZ022242.1 coordinate 11,422,371, forward strand.
TCCACTGCACGATCGATTTTCATCCAAAGGTGGTGACGCCGGCAGATTCGTGGCACTGAAGTCTCGCAAATACCACCAAAGTCTTTGCGAGCCGCTTAAAATCGTTCAGGAGCAAACTTTTGTTCTTGATGAAAAAAATCATTCGCTTCGTTTCAAGAACTCATCTTACGAATCCATGCCAGATGACAACTCTCCAGTTACGCCTCACCAGCGAAGCAGACACACAATTTCGAACAGCCTAGGTAATTTATTTGATCTTGAAAAGTCTGCTATGACGCTTGTCAAACTGCCAACAATTTCGAAAAACAAAAAAATTGATAAGAACAACAACAACAACAAAGACGAGACTCAATTTTCACTGCCGAAATGCGAAAGTAAGAAGAGTTTGGTTCAAGAATCCGATGAAGGTTGGATGGCATATTTTATGGTTTTCAGTTTATGTACCATATAAATAAATCAATAAATAAAAATAAATTTATATATTGCTATTTTAATGGAATACTCATTCAATTATTACAATTGAAATATATGTTTATTATTTATTTATTTTTATTTTTATAGGCTTATTGAATCAGACAAGCAAGGAGAGTTCTAACCAGACTGTCTTCAGCGTTTCCATGGAAACCAGCAATACGGAAACAAGAAGCAGCAGATACGTAAGTCGATTTAGCGGTGTTTAGTTATTGCTTGTTTTCTGAAACTGATTTGCATAAAAACTAATTAATTCAAACAAATAATTAATTATTTTATTACTTGATTGCAGCTTGAATTAGTAATGAACAGGAACCACGGCGCTTTCACAGAACAACATCTAACGGGGACTTTCGTTTCGAACAAAATGACTGATAAAAATGATCTGACAGGACCAGCTGCATTTAGTACTCATCGAATCGATGAATTTCTAGACAAGAACGTTTCAAGGTCTCGAGAAGTTTCTCTTTCGTCACCGACAAATTTGTTGAAGCCGAATCTTCTGGGCAGCTCAAACAACAACAACACAAATTTGAAAAGACATCTGGTAGAACTGGCACAGACGGGAACATTGAAAGAAAGTTCAACAAGAAACAGAACGATTTCTAATCAATTTTCTTCGACAGCTCCTTTAGAATCAATTCTTCTCTCGATTAACGACGAAAATAATTTTCCGAGCAGCGACAATTTCGCCGACAAACAGCGAAAAAACACCTTCCAGCGACAAACTTCTCAACCTTATTGCAACAAACTGAGCAGACAGCCAAGCCAGAAATCACGTCTGAGGCCAAATTTCTCTCAGCCAATCGTAAGGCACAGGCAGATTTCAACAACCGCTGTCTTCAACGGCTCATCGACGTTTCAAAAACAAAACAAGGTCACAGAAATTTCTCACGAATTTCAGGAAAACGACGAAGACAAACTGAGAGATGAAAGAATACGCCAGTGGATTATTTGTGTAAATGAATCAGCCGAATACCCTCCCGTGGTGGGGGACATCAGGGACGACGTCCCCCCAACTGCTTTTCACGTTATCCATCAAGATAACGATGACGACTGATTAATGAACCTTTGCTTTAAAATTTTTATTGTTATTTTTTTAAATGATTGTTTTGTTTTCCAATTTTGACTATTACGAAATTTTTTACTCATTTTGCTCAAAAATTGTTTGCATGCGATTTTATTGAACTCGTGCAACAGAAATATTTTCTGCATAAAACCTCTATGTAATTGTTTAATCTTTTGCAATGAAATTACAACAATTATTATAAAAAAAAGTTTATGAATATATTTATTTATATTTTATTGCTCGTTATAAAAGAAAAAAATTATAACAACAGATCAAAGCAAGGTCAAAGACGATAAAAACTGTTTGACTCAATTATTCTCAAACTGGTTTATTTTATACGAACCGAATCAAGCAAAGAGACTGCATTAAAAGACCACACACGCACACACACGCGCGCTCACAAACACGCACACGATGAACAAACGACTTAGCTGCAAAAAGCGTCAATACAATGAGCCGGCTTCTCGTAAGCGTCAAATTTTGTCGACAACTGCCCCATCTGCTGAGGGCAAACATCCAGCTGCCGGAGGTTTGAGTTGTCATTTAGAGCTTCGAGAGATTTCATCACGGACTGTTTTGTGGCGGGAAACGAGCGCTGAGGACTGTCTAGAAAGAACTGATGATGATCGTCATCATTGATGAGAAAGTGTTGCTGCTGGTTGTGGCGAATGTGTTGGTTTTGTTGGAGTTGCTGTTGATTCTCTTGTTGCAGCTGTTGGTAGTTCTGTGGCTTCGAGCCGTACACGAGAGTGTACGATGGTGGAAAGTCTTGGAACTGTACGTCGAGTACGTTGGGACTGTGCCTCGGTAGAAAACAACTGGGCCCCCATTTCTTGGAGTCCTCGCATGCGTGGTCTGTTCCATCTATTCCAAAGTTACTACTCGCTCCCAATGTAGACTTATTGACATGGAGCTTGACCTGGTACTGTAGTTCACGTTCCGCATCTTCTCTCTCGTTTTTTCTTCTTTTGCCGATCCTTTTGCTTTAAGAAATATGTTGATTTTGAAAGATGTAACAAACTTGTGACATATGACTAGTTCTGTCATAATAAGTTTATGATATGTACAAATTCATGACATTTATGATTTATAACATGATTTCATAATTTATAACCAGTATATCATTCAATGAAATAATAAACGAATTTGAATATTATGCGTTCATGAAACCGTAAATTCAGCATTAAATCGTTCCACATGTCTATTCGGTGTTAACCTAATACGAAATAACTGTTCAGCGAGGGTAGGGTTATGGTAGCAGTGTTATGACATCGCTGAAGACTTTAAAACCACTTTCTCATTGCGTCAGAGACAGTTTCTCAGCCATCGTTCACGACGAGATTAAGTATGGAGAGCACCATCATCATGGGGGGTTTTATGCCCTGCACTCCCCACGCTTTTCTCTTGAATCACGTGGACGTCTTCCGACTTAGGGGCATCTCGCAACGTGATGGTCGAAGATTCGAAAGGCTTTTGTGAGCAGATGCAGTTTTAGCATTTTTAATTAATATTGAAAATAAAAATAAAGTACAAATGTTTAAATAATAATAGCAACTTTATTTATCGACACAAAATTCTATCATGGTATCAAAAAATATATTAAAAAAAGTTATTTTAAAAGTTGAACAGAAGAAATTCAAAAGAAAATAATTACAAGAATTTGAATTTCACGCAGTTTTCCAAAAAAAAGGAGAAAAAATGCTTGCATGACCAACCTTTTGTTGCAAGCCACAATGACTGCCAGCATGAGAAACCCTATGAGGAGGCCCAGGATTAGACCGATGACCACTGCTACAAACAGTCCTGAGCGTGCCAGAATACAGTAATCATCATCATCATCATCATCGCAATTATCGGCACTATCATCATCATCATTATCATCATTACCAACATCGTCGTCACCATTATCATCATCATCGTCGAACAGTATTAATAAAAGTTATACAAAAACATGTTTTCGTGTATCTCCGCATCACGTGCCAGTGACTTTCTTTCATGTTTCAAAATAATACAATCATTTGTTTTCATTTAAAATGTTCGCGTTTAAAAAAAAATAAAAAAAAAATAAGAAAGAAATAAAAAGGATAGAAAGTCTTGGAAAATTCTAATTGCAACATCCAATTGAAAGGCTGCGATTTGGACTGCGTTCAAAAAATATTTCGTGGCTGGTTCGAAGCATGGAATTCAAAACTAAAAATTTTCGAGCTGAATTAATAGTCTTCATTGCAGACGACGATATTAAATATTATATTTATAAATTAAAGTATAATTTGCAGAAATAAAAACCGACATATGAGATATGAAATTATCTTATTGTTGTAAACAATTATTTTGTCTCAGAAACATAAAACTTCGACTCTACAAGATCATGCGGTTTGATTATTCTAAAAAAAAGAAGAAAAGACGGAAAGAAACTTCTTCCCGATAGCAATCAGTAGAGCAATATATCGAAACCTGAATATGAAGGGCCGTTTGCAAAACATATTTTAACGAAGACTTTCGATTTTCTTTTAAATGCAACATAATTGTTTACTAGAGAGTTGTTTTATTTATAATATCAAGATAAACAAATCTGATCTGATTAGAAACTAATTTATAAAATATTTATTTTATTGATTTAAACAAAGCAAAATAATAATAAAAACTCTAATTCTTTATAAATATCTTAGTGACAGATAACAAATCTGCTTCATTCTTATCCGTTCTTGTGGACATTATTAATACTTATTATGACCGGTGACCAATTTTATGATCGCCAATCTATCAATGGTTTCAACTGAGTATCCACGTTCACAAGATTCCATTCATAAGTAAGAAGAAAGACGTGGTGGACCTTCTTTGGTCGGGATTTTCCGCGGACGTTTTGCGGTTTCTGCGTTCCTCCGACTTTGGCTCATTAATTATCTGCCAAGGCACAAGTAAAAGTCGATCAAGTATCATTAATTCTCAACAAAATTGCACTAAAAGTTCCAATCCCGAGAGATTCAATGATTAACGAAGTCGAATGGTTGAGCGACTGGCGCGCTAACTTACGGGTGCGATCCCGACAGAGGCCCAAACTATATACTTACAACATACAGTTCGTTGTAAGCAAGTATAAATAAAAGTAAGAGCTAAATTTGCTAATACTATATAATATTTGTTACAATATTGATAATAAAGGTTTTAGATGTTTAATGAAGATAGATGAAGATGAAACTAGATGTTTTTACAGTATGTTCCACTTGCTTATTAATTTCTGTTTCACGTATTTTTATTGTTTTTAGATTTTATTAAACCGAGCAGCAAATAAATCATTTGTCATACAAAAAAAGTTTATAATTCAAGTTTTAAAAATAAAACAAAAAAAAAATGATGGAAAAATTTTGATTTTTATGTGGAAGGTTGAGTAGATAAGGGTTGGGTGAATGGAAGGATGGTAATGTGGGTGGTGTGTGGGTGGATGGATGGATGGATGGATGGATGGATGGATGGATGGATGGATGGATGGATGGATGGATGGATGGATGGATGGATGGATGGATGGATGGATGGATGGATGGATGGATGGATGGATGGATGGATGGATGGATGGATGGATGGATGGATGGATGGATGGATGGATGGATGGATGGATGGATGGATGGATGGATGGATGGATGGATGGATGGATGGATGGATGGATGGATGGATGGATGGATGGATGGATGGATGGATGGATGGATGGATGGATGGATGGATGGATGGATGGATGGATGGATGGATGGATGGATGGATGGATGGATGGATGGATGGATGGATGGATGGATGGATGGATGGATGGATGGATGGATGGATGGATGGATGGATGGATGGATGGATGGATGGATGGATGGATGGATGGATGGATGGATGGATGGATGGATGGATGGATGGATGGATGGATAAATGGATGGATGGATGGGTGGATGGATGGATGGATGGATGGATGGATGGATGGATGGATGGATGGATGGATGGATGGATGGATGGATGGATGGATGGATGGATGGATGGATGTATGGATGGATGGATGGATGGATGGATGGATGGATGGATGGATGGATGGATGGATGGATGGATGGATGGATGGATGGATGGATGGATGGATGGATGGATGGATGGATGGATGGATGGATGGATGGATGGATGGATGGATGGATGGATGGATGGATGAATGGATGGATGGATGGATGGATGCACAGATGGATGCACAGATGGATGGAAGAGTATGTGATTAGATAAATGGCTGGATAAGTGAATGAGTACAAACCATTTTTAAAATATTCGATATTTCCATCAGTTGGTTGATGAGATGACTGCATGAGTTCTGCAAATAATTTTTGGTTAAATAAATTATTTAAAACAAATAAAAAAAGTTAATACAATACAAGATTGGGGTGATGATATATGGATCTATTTTAAAATGTGAATATAAAAAATTACGTTAATTATTATTGACAAAAAGTATTTTTGTATCAAAAGCAGGCAGATAAAACGGTGATAACAAGTTGAAAGCAATAAAAAATAAAAAGATCAGATGATGGGGTGACCAACTGGAGAATACCCTTTTTACAACGCTGACCAGGCACATCGTGTCCCGATCTTTGACCCCACAAGGAAGGAAGTGTTAAAAACAAAAATCTTATAAACGAATTATTCACAAAAAAGATTTGTTATATTAAATTATGTTAATTATTTGGACAAGTTGACATTCATAAATTTCAATTATAATCTAAATTTTTATTTCAAGGAAAATCACCTACAGAAAAAATAGCACCGAATTCCATCGGGGACTCTGGAAATGCCATCGTGCATCTGCTGGCAGGACATAAGTCTCAATCATTCTTTGTCTTCTCTCAACAGACGCCCATCCGAACACATACACAATACACACATACATCCGCACAAACAAACTGCTCCACGCAAAAGATCCGGTCAGCAATCCGATGATGTACTACTATTATATACACAGATACATACATTGTATACGGGTACACACCATGAGAGCAGTTGTCCATCTTGCCGAACCAGGAATTCCCCTGACAGACGATGTGCCACACCTGTGAGGTGATGTTGCAGCCCACAACGGCTGTATCTCCCTCCCTTCTTAGAAGCATCGAGGAGCCAGGTAGGATGGGGTCGGAACAGCCCACTGCTGTGTATCAGTAATTAGAAAAAAGCCGGTGTTATATTGTCGGCTATAAAGTTGGTGACGAGGAAGATGGTGATAATTATTTATGATGAAGATGATGGTTTGCAAAAGTGGTGATGATGATGGTGGTGGTGGTGACGATATCAGCTGTGCTCTTCATTGCAGAGAAAAAAAGCGTGACACGAGATAATTGGTGTTTGTTACAATGTTTAAAAAATGACACATTTCTATGTTATTTTTTATGATATTTTGTCGATGTGTTTTGAAATCATTTATTAATTATCGTTTTTGGCATCAGTTTTTGTTTATCTTTGCACTGATAAGGGTTATATATAAAACATAATGTAAATAGAATATAAAAAAATTAAAAATTTATACAACGTAATTAAACAACCAATAAATAAATAAAAACAGTCATCATCATCATCATCATCATCATCATCGTCATCCTCATCATCATCATCATAATCATCATCATCATCATCATCATCATCGTCATCATCGCCATCATCATCATCGTCATCATCATCATCATCATCGTTATCAACAGGAATGACACATATATGCATCTCTTTTCTTTATGGCAGACCTTCGTACTTGAGTAGGAAGTAGACCATTTCACCTTCCTGCTCCACATTCATCAAGGTCACTTCCACCCTGTTGCCTTCCGATTGGTGGACGACTCTCTCACGTGACTGACCACCGCAGACGTTGAATTCTGATTGGTGGCCGACGTCCCTGACCTTTGCGTAAACAACGCAATCGTTGAACACTCTGGCCGGCTTTGCGGAAATTCCAAAGTCGTAAAGTGTAAGCTGACGAGAAGATCAAAACAACAATTTAGATGAACATTTCAACATACCTTTTTTAAAATTAATATCATGATTATTTAAGTTGATATAAAATTAAAAGATAATAAGTACTTTATACTACAGTAGAACCTCTCTTATGCGACTTCTCCATTGTCAAGTAAAGTCGGTCGCATAAGAGAAAAAGTCGCATTTTCTTCAGAAATACATATGAAAACAACAAAGAGTAATTAAAAGTTTATTTTTTTAAAGTCATATAAACAAGTAAAGGAAAAACAAGTTTTTCAACACAAACTTTTTTTTACTTGAATCATGTATTGTCATCCAATATAAAGCTGTGCTGAATGTTTCAGCTTCTTAGCTAGTCAAAAAATTTGGTTAAATTTTATTTGCACAAACAGAGATTATAACTAAAATAAAAGTTTGTATGAAAGTTATGATTTAAAATAGTTCCAGATGTTTGTTGTTTTAAAGTAATTAATTTAAAATTACACAACTCCAAAGACGATTTAGATGGCTAGCTAGCGTACTGTTGTCGTGCTTACAATCATACTTTAAAAGTTTATTAACATATAAAATTGCAGTTTGAGTGTTAATGAATTCATCATCCGAATCTTTGGAATCAAATTTTTCAATGTCTTCTTCTTCTTTTTGTTCAACCACAACTGGGACGACTTGACATTTGAGCTTGTTGGCTCATTATCATCACAATTGACATACTCTTCAAAATTGACTCCCGTCAGGATTGGATGATCTGCCCAGGTCTGCCATATCATCATCGAACTGTAGAACCTCTGGACCGAAACCGCATTGACGAAAGCACCTTGTGATTGTGTCTTCTTAGACACGAAGCAATGAAACTCGAAACCAAATAATGGAGTTGAGTAATGTAATAGATTTTGCCACCTGTTGAGTTGTTGCAGTTTGATGATTATCCAGTTTACTTATTAAATGACATAAAACATCTTCCGGCAATTCAACTTCACATATTGAATAATGACGGCATTACATGGCTGTAATTTGAATGTGGTGTTTTTAGGAAGTAACTGAACTTTTATGTCCGAGAGATCAATGTTAGCATGGGCAGAACAGTTATCGATAAAAAGTAAAACACGTCGATTTTGTAGTTTAAATTTGTTGTTAATGCGGTTAAGCCACTTGGAGAATATTTGGATGTCGTCCAGGCTTTCTTTTTCCAATAATAAACTACACTAATGATGACAATCTACTTCAGGTCGCATAATAGAGTTATTAATGCAAATAATGCCACAGGTCGTTGGTAGCGTTACGGAGTTTTTCGCATAACAGAAACAGATTAGTATGGAAGAGTAAGGGAATTTCAATCCGTGCAAAATTTTTAGTTCGTATAAGCACTGAAGTCGTATAGCGGGGGTCCTATAAGCGAGTTCCTACTGTATTAGTAAAAAAACAAACTTGCTGTGCAATTGCTCTCAGAGGTGGACGTGGGCTGGGTCCAACTTTTTTTACACATGCCTGGGTTGGGTTGAAAAAATGATTTTTTTAATTATTAAAAAAATTAACTGTGGGTTGGGTTGGAAAATTTAAATTTTCAGGTGGGTTGGGTTGAGACAGTGGTGGGTTGAGTTGAGTCACTAAAAATGGACCCATGTCCACCTCTGGTTGCTCTGCTAAATTTCAATCAGAAGAGATATTTAACAGGTGGTAAGATAGTTTAGTAAAATAACAATGATATTAATAATACAAACTATGTTTTATGTTAATTTCTAATAAAATAGATACTTATTTATAGTCATTATTATTATAGCTGTTATTGTTAGTGGCTCCGAAGTAGAATGACAGAAAAATTTTGTATTCCAGCCCATAACAGCAGGGCTGATTGCCTACTTGTTCCGTACCCACCGATCGCTTTTTATCCCCGTTCTACCCCTATAAAAAGTTTTTTTCCACCTTGTCCCCATTACTCTCCATGGACTCCTTTCCCATCTGCATGTCGTTGCCGTAGTACTAGAGCAACTTTTACTTTCGTCAAGCATGCGAAAGGCATATGACTGCTGTTTTGTATAACTATTTAATTATAGAATTACTAATGTTTCTATGCATCCCAGCCATCGACGCGTAAACTTAACGATTTAACAGAGTTACTTTGTAAGACTAACAAGCGAATGATGTGAAACAACTGAAAATCATCACCCCCGGCATAACTTATTATAGTTCGCGCCTGGGTGGTTTCTTGTTTTTTTTCAGACGGAAAATGTTTTTGCAATTCAGGTATGTGGTCTATTAAACTCAAAATAGCATTTAAACTACATTTTTTAAACGTTGACCCTTCTACCTTCTAGGACAGGATGGGACTGCTCTCTCAGTCCCCGCGTCAGACACCTTTTATGTTCTGGATATCAAAACCAAATAAAGTTGTTTGATTACAATGGCTAAAATATTTTGAGAGCTGAGAATTTCAAATAATTTAAAAATCGGTTTATAATATTTTATAAGAAATCGGATAAAAAATGAAAATCTTTCAAAACTTTATTATTAAAAAGTTATTTTAATAAAATAAATTAATACAAAGTTTATGACAGATTGTATATATATCTTGACCATGAAACCCAATTTCAATCCCGAAATCCCGAGATCCCGACACCGGCAAATCTTCAATCGCGGGATCGGAAAAAAAGACCGGGATAAACACGTTTATAGAAATTCGTGTTTTATGCAATTAGTTGGCGATGCAATTTCTGACTAATTAATTCCTGTTATTTTTGTCGGGTTATCATCAGCTAATTCAAATTATTTGAGATGTTGGTTTCTTTGTAGTTATCATCATTTCTTTTTGTTTAATTTGTTCACTATATTAAAGAAGAGACCAAAGCAGAAATGCACTTCTTGAATCTATCTTGTTCTCTCAGAAAAGATTTCGCTCCTGAGATGAGAAAATAGGGGATAATCAGATTGAAAGTCTTTCAAATGTCACACCAGTGATGCACGCACACTGTTAGAAACACACACGCACACACACACACAGTCACGTAAGTAGGAGATGTAGCCAAGCGTTGTAACACGTAGGCGTATTTGCGGGTCAAAGAGCAGAGAAATTTGTCAGCACCCGATCCTCCATTATTCAGTTAGATCTTCTCGCTACAATGCAATTTGTCAAGATGAAAGAAATCTGCCAAATGAATGAAAGAACTTCTATCGAATTAAGTCGGATCACTCAGGTGTCCAGAGCTCAGAGATTGCTAGCTGACATTTCGAAGTTCAACGTTCAAATTAGTCGCGCTCTGCGCTTAATCTCTTCAACTAATGGAAACTTTTTCTTATCCACTTTATTTTACTTTCCTCTCTTTCTTACTACTTTATTACCCTACTCTTTTCCTATCTCTTTTCCCCTTCTCTCTCTCTCTCTCTCTCTCTCTTCTTCTCTTTCTCTCTCCCTCAATTCTCAATCCCACTCGTAACTCGTATCCATCTTATTCTGACTTTTTGAATTATGTTTTTCTTTTTTCAACCACCATTTTTTCATTTCTTTTTTTTATTTCCCACTTAACCACATTTAATCCTCCACACCGTACCCATTATAGGCCAACAAATGAGGACATTTCTGTAGCGCTTCACAATAAAATGTTTGCTGTTTGGCACCCGCTTTTACGACTTTTCTTCTTTTTCAACAACGACTATCTCCGGCGACAAAAAGACATCATCGTTAAAATCAAAATACTAAAAATGTTTTTAAAACAAAAATCGAAAATCAGCTGACACTGCAAATCAAGAATGTAGCATGGAAAAATAAATTACAATCGAAAAAAGCCTGTTTGGAAGCAGAAATAATTGATTGAAAGCGATTCTTAAGTGGATTACTCCAGCAGTGATGGGTCGTCGGAATCCATTTTGTGCGAGCCCGCGAAAACATGGCATTCAAAGCATACCAATTTTCCGCCGCGATCGGTTCGATCTGTTCAGCATCTGGTTGGGCATAAATCTCTGAATTATTGAATCGGCCACGTCGTCCATGAATATTTTACACATCCCTGTTTTCTTCCTTCCGACCGTAGCACTGCACGGCTTGAACAGCAGAGGGGGGCATGCAATGCTTTATTGATGCGCCGATTTCGAAGGACGATAACGACCGATGGAGAGGGAGGGATGGTTGACTGATTGATATCGGGAGTCTTCTGCGCTTGATTGATGCCATCAGTCCCTGTTGCATCGGAAGTTGTTTAATCGATTATCTCTTCCATACGTCCGTGCTTCTGTCTGGGTACCAATTAATTCATTTTTTGTCTATTTACTCTATCTATCCATCCATCTATCAAGTTTTTCCTCTCTTTCACTTTGCATTTATTGATATGCTGCGAGATAACGACGGCAATATAGACAACTAACTTCTAAAAAATCAAACTTTTCTTAATAACCTAAAGTTGACGGATGGCTCAATTTCATTGTCAGCCATTAAAATCCTTTAATAAACCAATTTTGTGTAAAATTCTCCTTTATGACATTGAATAAGGTACTCAACCACCACTAACAACCATTTATAAATGGCACCGACATTGCCACTATAAGGTCCTGTACCAAGGGTGTCGTAGAACAGCCGGGCATTCTTGCGATCTTGGACAACCTCTTCAATGGCCCTGCCAACTGCCGGTCACTCGCCGCGAAATAGCCTCCGTTATGTCGTCTGCGTTCTAACAATTCATTTTACGACCGCATAATTGTAATACCCTTTTATTACGTTTTATTGTCGATATATATGCGAAATAAAACTAACGAATGGTGAAAAGATTAGACAGCAATATTTAAAGCATAACAATTAAAAGGAAGAAAAAGGTGCTGAATAAAATGATGATGATGATAATAATGTCAGCAACGATGAAGTTTTTTTTCAAGTCAAATTTAATGAAACTTCTAAAACAAGCACCATTTGATAGAAATAAGAACACAAGCAGCTCATCATGTTCTGAGTGTTTTTTTAGTCTTTTTTAAATTAAAATTCTTGATTGACACAATCAGGACCGTAACCAGCTGTGGGCCGAGACCCAGGCTCCCCAATTTTGTCCAGGCCCTTCTAGTTCCGGTCAGGCCCTCCTCCAATTCAATTAGGCCCCCAGTCTTTAAATTTCTGTCTAGTTTTGTTAACAAAAATACTAAAGACTTGCAAAATTTTATGGAATGCCACATAAAAGATAATGCAAGGGTTCTGACATTATCTGGTATTTGATCAAGTTCTGACATTATCTGGTATTTGATCAAGTGCGATGAGACTCTAGATCGTTGCAATATTGAGGATATGTCAATTATTATTTGCTATGTGCGCGATGAAAATGCACATAATATCAATAATCAAAGTGAGTTAGGGAGATGCAGAAGACTTAGCATGTTCACTGTTAACAGAGATTCAAGCTCAGCAGCTGGACTCCACTTGTCAACTGCTACGTGCGAGGGCAGTTCCTCCACTCTCATGCGGCCGATCACTGGGCCACGAGCGAAAGGTCCAACAAGTCCTAGTCTTACTTGCTATCGAAAAAGATCTTATTACGCTTACAATGAATCTGAAAATCTTATTAAAGATTCTTGCACTGAAATATCACCATATTGTTTTCTAACATAATGACCCTAATGATGTATTTTTATGGTGAAGTGTTTTTCATGAAAATTTATAATTGTTTTAAAACGTTTCTGCCAAGGTTTTATTTACAGGCTTGGAAAAATCCTGAAGCTGATTTGAGTCGATTTGACATAATGTAGATATAAAGATTATTCTAATCACTAAACCCTAAACCTGATTTGTCGCGTAAATCATATTTTGGGGGTTGATTTTGTTGGAACGTGAAACTGACAGTGGAACAGTGGAAAAAGATTTATACAGTGCCCCCCCCCCCAAAAAAAAAACCTCCCGAGCCCACTCACTGCAAAATTCCTGGTTATGGCCCTGGACAAAATATAATTAAATATTTAGAACTTATTCAGCGGGAGACAAATGGAAAAATTCCATGAAAATATTTTCACTATAAAATAATATTGAGTGCATCTATACAAAATTTAGAAGTTACCACGTTAAATGCAATATATATATATATATATATATATATATATATATATATATATATATATATATATATATATATATATATATATATATATATATATATATATATATATATATATATATATATATATATATATATATATATATGACTGACTCATCACGAAATCGCAAAAACCACTGAACCGATTGTAATGAAATTTGGAATATATCTTTCTCTTGAATCTTAGGTGTTCACTAAGAAAGGGTTTTAAAAAAGTCGGCCTGGATCGCCTTATTTCGAAGAATATACAATGCGTAATCTGTTTGTATTGAAATGAGTCGGGGTGGGTAAAATGCAGACCGCGGACTTATAATTAAATAAATGTTAACCAATTTTTTTTTATTTTATTTATTAATAATTTTATATTAATACATATTTACAACTAAAATTCAACTTAATACGTTGTTTACTGAATCTTGGTTATTTATTTTTATTAGTTAAATAGTTTCGGGGGTGCATAATAAAATTCTAATCGGTAATTGCGTAATAAAATTCAAATTTAGTTTACGAAACTACATTTGAAGGCTTCAAGCAAAATTTAGCCAGTTTTAGCAAATCTATTTTATGTTTTATGGGCTAAAAGAAGTGAGGAAAGAACGAAAAAAAGGAAATGATCTCGAGCGAGAACTGGAATGGGAGAGCAAGCATGAGCGAGAACGGGAGAGCAAGCGGGAACGGAAAAGCGACCGGGAACGGGAGAGCAAACGGGAGCGGAAAAGCGACCGGAAGCGAGAAGGCGGCCATGAACGGAAAAGCGACGGAGAACGAGAAAGCAACCGGAGAAGGAAACCTGAGCGAGAGAGACAAACATTAGAAAAATCTCTAAAAACCCAGGGCAACGCCGGGCACCCCGCAAGTACATCATAAAATTAATTCCCAATTTTTTTAAATCACGATGAAAAACCCAAAAATGCCTTTGTTGGAAAGGTATATTTCACAGACATAGCCGAACTGTCTATCTAACAAATTAATTATTTATTATTGCATTTATCTTATAAATTATTGTCAATAAAGACAAATACTTTTTCAACCAAGTTTTTGAATTTTAAAAACTGATTTAAAATGTAAAACATTTATAAGTAAATATCATAGCTCATTCTGTGCATTTCATTTTTAGAAAAATTCATTTCTTCTTTTAATTTGTCCACAGTTTTGATAAAATATTGTTTTTTCGTATTCTTTAAAATTTTGTTTTTTACACTAGTTTTACACAACCCAAAAAGTGCCAAAATCTGTAGTTTCCAACATGAGACCACATCCGTGATTTCTCTTTTCATACTGCCCTGAATGATCGTTTAATGGTGAAAGTAGTTGCAGACAATAAGTTAAGCTGTTTGAATTATTGAAAAAACTGGAATGTCCCAAAATTTCATCAGGAGCAATGTTACTGGGTTCAGATATTAAAACATCGTTGTTGTCAACATCCAGAACTGAACTTTGGTTTTAAATTTATGTGCTATCATGATTGCTATTTTTTGAAACTTCAAATATACTTTTTATCGTTCTATCTCATTCTGACAAAATGATAGATTGACATTTGATGCTTCCAAAGGCTGAAGAAAATTTAACTGTACAACTTACAACAAGCAATTCATTTATAGCAATTCATTTAATTCTATTCTTTTATGTAATTGGTTTTTAATTCAGCAAATACCTATGATAAAATTAATTTAATTTAATGTGCTCCGTTTTTAACTGAAATTTCCGAATAAGTCGAAATGTAAATTTTAATGTGACTAAAATGTCTCGTTTTTCTACTAACTTATTCTATTTTAGAATACTTAATTTTTTTCCCCTTTAACCACAACTAATTTGTCGCAACTGCAGTGCTACCTAACATCGTAGCACCAAATTCTAGCATATATACATAAACTAGCAGTGCCCGTAGCGGCTTCGCTCGCATGAAATTAGAGAATTTGAACGTGCATACATAGTAGAGTACTGCACGGATCAATTTTTTATGTCTCGGCTCGGCCCGTCGACAACTTGGCCCAGCCCGTTTCAAAAACCGAAATTCCTCGCCCGGCACGGCCCGTCTAATATGGGCCCGGCCCGTTTTTACAGGCCTAGAAATTTTATATACTTGATGAAAAACTTCGGCCCGTCCCGGCCCGAACACCCTAAAATCACTAAAATGTCAATATACTTGGTTAAAAATCTCGGCCCGTCCCACCTTGATTTAAGGTTTGGGCAGGGCCGTATGAAGACCCTAAAATAACGGCTTGGCCCGTCCGTCCGGTGATAAACAGAACTCATCTACGTTTAACCGGCACCAAACCTCAAAATACTAATTTTCACATCTGTAGCACTTACAATTTTTGAGTAGCAGTTATTTTAAAATCAAATAACCCTTTTTCCACTTCACATTTGAGGTCCTGGAAACCAAATTTTCAAAAAATGCTAAAACACGTATTTCATTATTTTTGGAGAAGAAACTAAATACTAATTTTTACTTCTGTAGCATTAACAGTTTTTGAGTAGCAGCTACTTTAAAAACCAAATAACCCAAAAAATGATAAAACACGTATATCTTTTTTTTTGAGTAGATACTAAGTATTAATTTTTACATCTGTGGCAATTACAGTTGTTGAGTAGCAGTTACTTTAAAAACCAAATAACCCTATTTTCCACCCCACATTTGAAGTCCTGGAAACCAAATTTTCAAAAAATTGTGAAACCCGTATATGATTATTTTTAGAGTAGAAACTAAATACTAATTTTTACTTTTGTAGCATTAACAGTTTTTGAGTAGAAGCTACTTTAAAAACCAAATAACCTAATTTTCCAACCCACATTTGAGGTCCGGGAAACCAAATTTGTAAAAAATAGTGAAACACGTATATCTTTATTTTTAGAAAAGAAACTAAATAATAATTTTTACATCTGTGGTATTTACTGTTTTTGAGTAGCAGTTACTATAAAAGACAATTAGCCCTATTTTCCACCCCACATTTGAAGTCCTGGAAACCAAATTATCAAAAAATGCTAAAATACGTATTTCATTATTTTTGGAGTAGAAACTAAATACTAATTTTTACTCCTGTAGTATTAACAGTTTTTGAGTAGAAGCTACTTTAAAAACCAAATAACCTAATTTTTCAACCCTCATTTGAGGTCCGGTAAACCAAATTTTCAAAAAATGGTGAAACACGTATCTTTTTATTTTTCAAAAAGAATCTATATACCAAATTTCAAAATCTCCTCATTTTTGGTTTTCGAGATATACATTGTTTTAGAAAAAAGTTTGTTTTCCAGTTTTTTCCCCTCAGGAGCAAAATTTTCAAAAATCCTTTCTTAGCGGATGTTTACGCTATAAAAGTAATATAAATTCCAAATTTCACGTTTCTAGGATGAGGCGTTTGAGCTCGGCGTTGATTATCAGTCAGTCAGTCAGTCAGTCAGTCAGTCAGTCAGTCAGTCAGTCAGTCAGTCAGTCAGGACATGTTCTTTTATATATATAGATACAGACATCGAATAATTTATATATTTATGAAATATATAATATATAATATATAATATATAATATATAATATATAATATATAATATATAATATATAATATATAATATATAATATATAATATATAATATATAATATATAATATATAATATATAATATATAATATATAATATATAATATATAATATATAATATATAATATATAATATATAATATATAATATATAATATATAATATATAATATATAATATATAATATATAATATATAATATATAATATATAATATATAATATATAATATATAATATATATATATAAAAGAACATGTCCTGACTGACTGACTGACTGACTGACTGACTGATAATCAACGCCGAGCTCAAACGCCTCATCCTAGAAACGTGAAATTTGGAACTTATATTACTTTTATAGCGTAAACATCCGCTAAGAAAGGATTTTTGAAAATTTTGCTCCTGAGGGGAAAAAACTGGAAAACAAACTTTTTTCTAAAACAATGTATATCTCGAAAACAAAAAATTAGGAGATTTTGAAATTTAGTATATAGATTCTTTTTGAAAAATAAAAAGATACGTGTTTCACCATTTTTTGAGAATTCGGTTTCCCTGACCTCAAATGTGGGTTGGAAAATTGGGTTATTTGGTTTTTAAAGTAGCTTTTACTGAAAATCTGTTAATGCTACAAGAGTAAAAATTAGTATTTAGTTTCTACTCCAAAAATAATGAAATACGTGTTTTAGCATTTTTTGAAAATTTGGTTTCCAGGACTTCAAATGTGGTGTGGAAAATAGGGCTAATTGTCTTTTATAGTAACTGCTACTCAAAAACAGTAAATACCACAGATGTAAAAATTATTATTTAGTTTCTTTTCTAAAAATAAAGATATACGTTTTTCACCATTTTTTACAAATTTGGTTTCCAGGACTTCAAATGTGGGGTTGAAAATAGGGTTATTTGGTTTTTAAAGTAACTGCTACTCAACAACTGTAATTGCCACAGATGTAAAAATTAATACTTAGTATCTACTCAAAAAAAAAAGATATACGTGTTTCATCATTTTTTGGGTTATTTGGTTTTTATAGTAGCTGCTACTCAAAAACTGTTAATGGTACAGAAGTAAAAATTAGTATTTAGTTTTTACTCCAAAAATAATGAAATACGTGTTTCACCATTTTTTGAAAATTTGGTTTCCAGGACTTCAAATGTGGGGTGGAAAATAGGGTTATTTGTTTTTTAAAGTAACTGCTACTCAAAAACTGTAAAAACCACAGATGTAAAAATTAGTATTTAGTTTCTATTCAAAAAATAAAGATATACGTGTTTTACCATTTTTTTAAAATTTGGTTTCCAGGACCTCAAATGTGGGGTGGAAAATAAGGTTATTTCGTTATTTGGTTTTTAATGTAACTGCTACTCGAAAACTGTAGATGCTACAGGAGTAAAAATTAGTATTTGGTTTCTACTCCAGAAATAATGATATACGTGTTTTACCATTTTTTGAAAATTTGGTTTACAGGACTTCAAATATGGGGTGGAAAATGGGGTTACTTGGTTTTTAAAGTAACTGCTACTCAAAAACTGTAAATGCTACAAAAGTAAAATTAGTATTTAGTTTCTACTCTAAAAATAATGATATACGTGTTTCAGCATTTTTTGAAAATTTGGTTTCCAGGACCTCAAATGTGAAGTGGGAAAAGGGTTAATTGATTTTAAAATAACTGCTACTCAAAAATTGTAAGTGCTACAGATGTCAAAATTAGTATTTTGAGGTTTTGTGCCGGTTAAAAGTAGATGAGTTCAGTTTAACACCGGACGGACGGGCCAAGCCGTTAATTTAAGGTCTTCATACGGCCCTGCTCAAACCTTAAATCAAGGTGGGAAGGGCCGAGATTTTTAACCAAGTATATAGACATTTTAGTGATTTTAGGGTGTTCAGACGGGCCGGGCTAAACCTGAAGTCAAGGTGGGACGCACCGAAGTTTTTCATCAAGTATATAGAACTTCTAGGCCTGTAAAAACGGGCCGGGCCAGGAATTTCTGTTTTTGAAACGGGCTGGGCCAAGTTGTCGACGGGCCGAGCCGAGACCTAAAAATTGATCCTTGCAGTACTCTACTATAATGTATGCACGGTTCAAATTCTCTAATTTCATGCGAGCGAAGCCGCTACGGGCACTGCTAGTATATAATGATCAAATCCCACGTCGGTCCACTTTCGTACTTCTAATCAATCTGCACAAACAATTTTTTTCCATTCAGCTCCAGGCAACACAAAACGGTCGCCGATCATCCCCGAAAACGTTCATCGCATCTCTTTCCGACTTCCTCTCTCACTCCTCCCTTCCTTCATCCATCTTTCGAGAGGCTTGCAAGCGTGTAGCTAAAACAGTCAAGTCGGCAATTCTCACGTATGAGGAACAACTAGTCAGCGCTTCCAAATCCTATCCAAAACTTCTTCACTCACATGTCCGTAGCAAGCAGTTTGTCAAAGACGACATCAACTCTATTCAGACAGCCGACGGCACCATAACTGCGGACCGTGAAAAAATCTGTTCTTCACTCAATGACTATTTTCAATCTGTTTTTGTCATCGAACCTGAGGGCTACATGCCTGCTTTTACAGATCGCACCGAATCAATCTGCGATGTAAATGAAAGTTGTTTTTCTGCAGCTATTCTTCAAAAAAGACTCTACAGCTTAGACAAAACTAAATCGATGGGTCTTGACGGTTTGCACCCACGCGTTCTCAGCAATTGCGCAGCTGCCTTTGCCACACCCCTGGCTCTCATCTACAAGCGCTCCTTCATGTCCGGAGTTATGCCGGACACATGGAGAAAATCAAATGTTTCCCCTATCTTCAAAAAAGGCAGCAAGCTTAAACCTTCTAACTACAGGCCTGTCTCTCTCACTCCTGTGCCCTGTAAAGTAATGGAAGGCATTCTACATGAACACATCATGCAGCACTGCGTCGTCAACGGCTTAATCAGCAAACATCAACATGGTTTTCTCAAGAAAAAAAGCTGCTTGACAAATTTACTTGAAACTCGCGACATACTCACTGAAGCTGTTCATTGCGGCTATGTGGCTGACGTAGTATATACAGATTTTGCCAAAGCATTCGACAGAGTACCTCACAAACGCCTACTGCATAAACTAAAAGCTTATGGCATCCGTGGTATGCTACTCACATGGATCGAAGCGTGGCTGAAAGATAGGAAGCAGCGCGTTTTGATTGAAGGCTGCGAGTCCGAGTGGAAGAATGTGACAAGTGGCGTTCCTCAAGGCTCTGTTCTTGGTCCACTACTTTTTGTGTTATATATTAACGACTTACCGGACACTATCACACACCAAATCAAAATGTACGCGGACGACAGCAAAATCATCGGCATCATCAAGTCAGCTTCCGACATTTCATCTCTCCAGGCTGACATTGACCGTGCAGTTGAGTGGTCATTCACTTGGCTAATGCACTTCAATGTCGAGAAATGCAAAATCATGCATGTCGGTCGCTCACACAGAATAACCCACCAATACTCTATGAGACATATTGACGGCACGCGGCGACCACTCGAAGTCACAAAAGTCGAACGTGATCTTGGTGTTCTCGTCTCAGATGATCTAAAGGTCCGAGCACAGGTCGAAAAAGCAGCGTCATCAGCCAATCATATGCTCAGCCGACTCAGAAAAGCTTTCCGCAGCCGCAGCCTCATACTGTGGCGTACACTTTACCTCTCCTACGTCCGCCCACATCTTGAATTTGCTGTTTAATCTTGGTCGCCTTATCAAAAGGG
This sequence comes from Erpobdella octoculata, assembly GCA_963978895.1. Classification (NCBI taxonomy): domain Eukaryota; kingdom Metazoa; phylum Annelida; class Clitellata; order Hirudinida; family Erpobdellidae; genus Erpobdella; species Erpobdella octoculata. The sequence continues at coordinate 11,443,195 of OZ022242.1, forward strand.
CGATATTAACCTTCTTGAGCAGGTCCAACGTCGGGCAACAAAAATCATTGCAACACTAAAACATCAGCCCTATGAACATCGTCTGCAACAGCTTGGGATCACCACGCTGCAAGACCGCCGTTCGAGAGGTGACCTGATCGAGCAGTTCAAAATCGCCCACAACATCGACGACGTCAGCTTTTCCGTTCCGCAAACTCGAGCAGCCGGCCACACGGCATACCACCTGCGTGGCCACAACTGCAAACTAGAGCGCCAGTATGTCAGAGGTTGCGAAGAGCGATACAATTTTTTCACAAACCGGATTGTCGCTCCATGGAATGCGCTTACGCAATACACAATTGACGCCCCGACAGTAAACGCTTTCAAGGACCGCATCTCTTAGGAGTCGCGAGTCCTCCAGCTTCTGTCAGTATAGAGGAGCCTGATGTAGCTCCTCTTCATCAAAAATATAACTTTCAGACATTAATTTTTTATGGCTTGATTCTATAGACTTTTTTTTTTATATTTTTGGTTCTGATAATAAACAAAATTCAAAAATTCATAATATATAATATATAATATATAATATATAATATATAATATATAATATATAATATATAATATATAATATATAATATATAATATATAATATATAATATATAATATATAATATATAATATATAATATATAATATATAATATATAATATATAATATATAATATATAATATATAATATATAATATATAATATATAATATATAATATATAATATATAATATATAATATATAATATATAATATATAATATATAATATATAATATATAATATATAATATATAATATATAATATATAATATATAATATATAATATATAATATATAATATATAATATATAATATATAATATATAATATATAATATATAATATATAATATATAATATATAATATATAATATATAATATATAATATATAATATATAATATATAATATATAATATATAATATATAATATATAATATATAATATATAATATATAATATATAATATATAATATATAATATATAATATATAATATATAATATATAATATATAATATATAATATATAATATATAATATATAATATATAATATATAATATATAATATATAATATATAATATATAATATATAATATATAATATATAATATATAATATATAATATATAATATATAATATATAATATATAATATATAATATATAATATATAATATATAATATATAATATATAATATATAATATATAATATATAATATATAATATATAATATATAATATATAATATATAATATATAATATATAATATATAATATATAATATATAATATATAATATATAATATATAATATATAATATATAATATATAATATATAATATATAATATATAATATATAATATATAATATATAATATATAATATATAATATATAATATATATTTTACATTATATATGTATATATATACACGAATAAAATTATTCCAAACGACAAAGGAAAGACTGCCTAACTCTCGCAATCGTAAACTGGAAAAAGGTATAAAGCAAGCGTTTGCCACAGAATAAAATAGAGAGAACGACTCCGTTTGGCCAATTCAAGTGGCGACAATTTATGAGCCTATAAACATTGAAGACATTTCGTTTCACCCGATTTGGAGGCTTGCTATTCATCCAATAGGACGCTTGTGTCGAAAGGAGGGCGAGGAAGAGAGAAATACAGCAGTGTGTAAGGGGAAGGAAGAGGGGAATAGGAAGGGTAAGGATGGTAGAGAAAAAGAGTGAATGAAAAAAGGAAGAAGAAAAAAAAGAAAGAGAAGAGGTTAAAAAAGAAAATAGGAAAAGGAAAATATATGAGCGTTGCACATGGGGTAAATAACTGGATGCGCTGTGTGCATTTCCAGAAACAAAACTCCAATCAGAGTTGGGGTGGAAGCGTGGGTGGGTTGCTGAGAAAAAGGAGAGGACTTAAGGAAAGGAATAAAATGCATACAAGATATGCAAGGGATGTTCTAAACAAGAGTTGCGGATAAGAGGATGGCTGGAAAGCAGGATGAAGTAGTCATCCTGGTGAAAATACGCGGGAAAGTACTAAAATAAAACTGAATCAACATAATATTTTAAATTTCATTTCCCATAATTTATTAATAATATTAATTCCAGCAAAACATTTTATGTTTCAATTGCCCACTTAACATATTAATAAACACGCGACATTTTTGTATCTTAATATCACAATATTATTATCAAAGTTTGAAAATTAGTTGGATTAAAAATTTTTATGAAGTTCTTTCAGTTTATTTTTATGACGATATATGAAATAGCAGACCCGATATCAAGAACCAAGAATCTTTCAATCTTTAAGTTTAATCAAGCAATTTCAACAGAGCTGATAACAACTTTCATTAAAAACTGGAAGTTCTTTGTGCCAACGAGCATTCATAGAAAAATTTACTTTTAAAGGCAATAAAACGTGGAAATTACCACCAAATTGCAACTGAAAAGGAACCAAAAAGTATTCATTTTCACTTTAATGATCAACTTTTAATTATTTTAAAAACGTTATTTTTCATTATCTGAGATAATCATTTTTAATTATCTCTCAGTAGCAAATCAAATTCATCGGAATCCTTTCACCCCTGTTTCCTCAAGTTAGGCTTTTTGGTTATCCATGATTGATAACCAGAGACGAAATAAAAAATTACATATTTCAAGTTCGCTAGCTGGTTCATGACTGTTTGTATTTGCTAGAATAACAGTAATTTAAAGCTTATTGAGGGTCACAGTTTTCATCGCAATGTGTTGTTCATTATGTTCATTATGTGATGAACGTCTAGAATTTACTGCCAGTCATTATACTATTAATAGCAGGAGTCATGAGATTGAAATTAACTGATATGATGATGACGATGAGTATAATTAACAACAAAATGAAATAAACAATAAATAGCTAAGTAATAATGAGTTATTTTTTCAAAACTAGAAGCTATTATTATAAAGATTTCTTTTGTGAGAGGAGTGAACTTAATTTCTTCGAAAGTTTAGGCAAAGCTTGCCACGCGTGAGCTCCCTGGAACTTCAGTTTTTCATTCACCAGAAATTTGTGGGAGACGGCTATCCTGGCTCTCGGATGGCTAGAAGAAATTGTATTGAATTTGTGTGGAGGAAACACTAAATGGTATAATGAATGTGTATAAGGTGTATGGGCAGAGGCGTGGATTGGGGAGGGCTGAGGGGGGCAACGGCCCCCCTCAAGATTTTTCCACCAAATAAAAAAATATCATTTCTAGCTCACCCATGATTGAGTATTTAGATTAGTTGATAAAAGCAGTATTTATCATACTTTTTGAATTATATCTACCTAGTTATATCCCTGCTAATATTTTTCTTTTAGTGTCTTCGGTCCATCCGATCGAACTCGCATGAACTTTAGCCCCGTGTATCTGTCCTAGCTTGACGAACGATTAGCATTATTCTTATCCTACCCGGTTGTTTAAGCTTTCTTACCAAGCTTTTTCCAATTCCTTTTAAATTATTTTTAGTAGCTCACACACAATTGAGTATTTAGATTAGTTGATGAAAGCAGTATTTATCATACTTGTTAACAGTTGTTGATTAATATCTAATTAGTTAAATATCTGCTATTATTTTCCAATTTTCTAGTACCTTTAGTCTATTTGATCCTGATGATTCAGTGGACAATTTTGCAAAACTGAAAGAACGCGATACCCTTTGTTACATTCATAACTACGTTTTTAGTCTGCATTCAATATCAAATAAAAGTTAAATTTTTTAACTGTTTTAACTAATTTGATGTTTTATATAAAATAACAACATACAAATGTATATTCTGATAGTCATTTTTGTTTGAAGATTCACTGGGTTAAATTTGAAAAATCTTTGCCCCCCTCAACATTTTGCTGAATCCACGCCTCTGTGTATGGGTAATGTGTAGAGGATACGTGAAGGATGTTTGAAGTAGTGTTATTGATGTGGAAATGATGAAGTGTGTATGGAGACTGTGTTTAAGGCATTTAGAGAATGAGTAGAGAGTGTGCGAAAGATGTGTAGTGGAAGTATGGACAGGACAGTGTGTAGACGGTGTATGAACGAAATGTAGGAAAATTATGAACAGTGTGTGGAGGCTGTATGAACGATATTCGGAGGAAGTATGAACGATGTGTAGAGGAAGTATGAACAGTGTGTGGAGACTGTATGAACGATATGTAGAGGAAGTATGAACGATATGTAGAGGAAATATAAACGATGTGTTGAGGGTGTACAGAGGATGCATTTTGAAGATTTGCGAGACATTCTACAGACCTAATCTTTTCAATCTGCCTCCGATATAAGCAATCAACTGCCACTAAATTGATACGATAAACTCCCCCAGCAACGTCTTAAACGACAATGTTGCTTTTTGTTTCGTCGTAAAAACTCGTCTCGTTAAAGTCCCGGTAATTGAGAATCCGCGCCTAACTAAATAGAACTTAAGTTTGCATAAAATCGCAGTCGGGTAAATTATTGCGCTTGAATAACTGCCAAATAAGGCGCAGTATAAAACAGAAAGTCGCTGAAGAGCATAAAATATACTGGACTCTTGCCGTTTGCTTGCCTTTTTTGCTGCATAAAAAGACAGACATTAAAGTTGATTTATAACTGGTAAGCGCTCAATTTTGTGGGGATGGTCGGGAAGGCGAGGGAGAGATGGTGGGACAGTGTGAGGGGCATGCCTGGCGGAATGAGAAAATTTTATGTGGACAAAATCACACACAAAATAAAAATGGTGGAAGAAATAAAAACAAATCGGTAAAAGATGGCGATAAAATATAAAAAAAAATAAAAACAACCAGGAAGAAAAAGATTAGAAGAATAATTACTAAAATGATTTTTGATAATTCCATATAAAAATATTAAAAATGAAAAAAATTCTTGGTTAATTATAGTTTGTATAGCGTTTGTCGTTTTAACTCATATGCGTTTTGTCTCGCAACTTCTTTATCATAAAAATATTGAATATTATTCAGACTACGATTTTACATAAATGTTCTGACGACTCCATTTTCCAGTAAAAGTTCTACGAGAAAATGAAACGATTTGTAAAGAATCTGACAATAATTGTAAATATGTGAACATGAGAACATACAGAATAATTGTAAATATGTGAACATGTGAACATGCAGAATAATTGTAAATATGTGAACATGTGAACATGTAAATATGTGAACATGTGAACATGTAAATATGTGAACATGTGAACATACAGGGCGAATGAAGGGAAGCTTTGAAAGAAGGCACGTGATGAAAAGGAAGAGAAAAGGAAGTATGGACACATCGAGTGTGAAGAAAACACAAATCAAGAGCCAAGTAAATGGCTGGTTATTGACGACAGCCAAGATGGCCGGCTTCCTGCCTTGAACGTTCAAAATTACCAGGTGCTCGCTCCATAAGACAAGTTTCTGTGGATACATGGAAAAGAGGGAGATAAAGAGAGAGAGAGAGAGACAGAGAGAGAAAGACAGAGACCGCTTGCGTATATTCATGCGGATGTTTATATGTATTTGTGCATAACGTTATAACAATAACAACAGTATACGGAATGATGCTGTTAAGATAATAATGACAACTAGGAAAACGACGCTGATGATTATGATGATAAAAAAGACTCTTTCTTTCTCCAGTGGCGTAGTGTAAAGGGGAGAAAGCGGAGCAATCTGCCCCGGGCGGCACTTTTTGTGGGGCATCAAATTTTCAAGAAAAAATTGTGTATATAAAATAAAAAAAGTAGTTTTTAGAAAATGTTGGGTAGATGTACCTCCGACTAACCCCCTCTCCCCCCTTCTGGGGGTTTTTTTTATAATAGTTTAAAGTCCTTTACACCAGGTGTTTTAAGACTGAAATTGCTGTATGTAGGAAGCAACTAAATACTTCCTGTCGTGGACCATAATTTTAACTTTTCCCACCTTCTTTCTCCAGGCTTGGGACTGGCTTGCAAATGCAAGGCGGAGTTTCTTCTGGTGGTCATAAGCTATTTTTAGAGGGAAAAGTGTTTAGAGTTTGAGAAAATTTTTAGAAAATAGACCTCCGCCTACCCCTCCACGATCATCAGCTATTTTTGGAGGTAAAAAAGTGTATACGGTTTTAGAAACCTTTTTGAAGAAATTCATAAAAATGCCTGACTCCCCCAAGGAATTGCTAAATAAGGCTCCTGGCATATATATCCATTATAAAGAATCAAATTTCAGTACTGATTATTAACGCTTGAGTAACAACAGAAAGACAGTGCCTCGACGTTGATATACGAGATGTGTGTTTATAATATAATTTATTTTTTATAACAGCTCGCAAGTTGTTTACGTTTTTGTATCTTTGGCAAATGCGTTTCGTTAACGTTAGTACGAGACAGGAGAAAGACAATTGATAAACAGGTGAAATGGATATTTAAAACTTCTATTGTTTATCTTAAGTCGGGTGTAATTATGTAATTACATTATTACATCAACAAATGTAAACAATTAAACTCGAGTGAATAAATTAATGTCAAGTCTCAGCACGTTCATTGCATTTTACATAATGCAAGTAATTTCTTTAATGCGTTTAATTTTAACATGCTGACATCTCCAGCTTCAATAACGAGGCCAATCGAGTCACGTATTTGTCGGTACATGTGTTGTTATGCTTGTGTGTGTGTGTGTTTGTATGCTTGTGTAGGTATGTGTGTTGGTATGGTTGTGTGGGATCACCCGTCCTCAAATAAAAAAATATATTTTCTGAAAGTTATATAATATTTTTCAGCAAAATTATTGAAGTTGATTTAATTGACAAATATTTTTTTAACGAGACCTTTCAAGGATGCATCTGGAAAGATTTTACGCCAATAAGCAATCCGGAGATGATTAGAAGATATAAATGCTTCTTTTGATTGGCACGTTTCCTATGTCAATGTGAATGTGGAGGTTTGTGCGTGTATAACTGTGTGTATGTGTTTGTTAGTGTCTGTGAGTGTGTGTGTGTTTGTGTGTGTGTGTGTCTGTGAGTGTGTGTGTGTGTGTGTGTGTGTGTGTGTGTGTGTGTGTGTGTGTGTGTGTGTGTGTGTGTGTGTGTGTGGGAATGCATGTATTACTTCACTCCAGTTTATGGCACTCTAAAAAAACGTTGTGATTTACTTCATCACCGTGAGGAGACCAAAGACAAGGTAGGTGCTTTCAATGCCCCTCTTCACTCTTGCTAGAACTAGTGGCAATGCCGACCAAGCTCAAGAGGCTGGTGGACAGGTGCAGACCAGTGTGCCAAAGGTGCAGCAGTTGTATTAAATTGAAGCCACGTAAGAAAGCAAATAATTGGATGAGTAGAATTTTCTCATTTTTAGTAATTCATTTTTCACGTTTCTTCTCTCTCAACTACGTTACGTAAATATTTAATGAGTGTGTCAAAACGTGACAGGTACAACACGAAATTAATTTCACATTTAAAGTTCTTGTGTTTCATGACGTACTACAACACAGCACTCAAAACGCATTTAATATTTGGTAATCTCTCACCAAGAATCTAAACCACTGATAGCATAGTCATTGAACAAACAGATAATTTTTGTTTTGAAGTAAACTAACTAAATAGCGTTGTTGTGTATATAGATATACTAGCAGTGCCCGTAGCGGCTTCGCTCGCATAAAATTAGAGAATTTGAACCGTGCATACATAGTAGAGTACTGCACGGATTAATTTTTTAGGTCTCGGCTCGGCCCGTCGACAACTTGGCCCAGCCCGTTTCAAAAACCGAAATTCCAGGCCCGGCACGGCCCGTCTAATATGGGCCCGGCCCGTTATTACAGGCCTAGAAGTTCTATATACTTGATGAAAAACTTCGGCCCGTCCCACCTTGACTTCAGGTTTAACCCGGCCCGTCTGAACACCCTAAAATCACTAAAATGTCTATATACTTGGTTAAAAATCTCGGCCCGTCCCACCTTGATTTAAGGTTTGGGCAGGGCCGTCTGAAGACCCTAAAATAACGGCTTGGCCCGTCCGTCCGGTGATAAACTGAACTCATCTACTTTTAACCGGCACAAAACCTCAAAATACTAATTTTCACATCTGTAGCACTTACAGTTTTTGAGTAGCAGTTATTTTAAAATCAAATAACCCTTTTTCCACTTCAAATTTGAGGTCCTGGAAACCAAATTTTCAAAAAATGGTGAAACACGTATATCATTATTTTTAGAGTAGAAACTAAATACTAATTTAACTTTTGTTGCATTTACAGTTTTTGAGTAGCAGTTACTTTAAAAACCAAGTAACCCTATTTTCCACCCTATATTTGAAGTCCTGGAAACCAAATTTTCAAAAAATGGTAAAACCCGTATATCATTATTTCTGTAGTAGAAACCAAATGCTAATTTTTACTCCTGTAGCATCTACAGGTTTCGAGTAGCAGTTACATTAAAAACCAAATAACCTTTTTTTCCATCCCACATTTAAGGTCCTGGAAACCAAATTTTTAAAAAATGGTAAAACACGTATATCTTTATTTTTAGAATAGAAACTAAATACTAATTTTTACATCTGTGGTATTTACAGTTTTTGAGTAGCAGTTACTTTAAAAAACAAATACCCTTATTTTCCACCCCACATTTGAAGTCCTGGAAACCAAATTTTCAAAAAATGCTGAAACACGTATTTCATTATTTTTGGAGTAAAAACTAAATACTAATTTTTACTCCTGTAGCATTCACAGTTTTTGAGTAGTAGCTACTTTAAAAACCAAATAACCCAATTTTCCAACCCACATTTGAGGTCCGGGAAACTGAATTTTTAAAAAATGGTGAAACACGTATCTTTTTATTTTTCAAGAAGAATCTATATACCAAATTTCAAAATTTCCTCATTTTTGGTTTTCGAGATATACATTGTTTTAGAAAAAAAGTTTGTTTTCCAGTTTCTTCCGCTCAGGAGCAAAATTTTTAAAAATCCTTTCTTAGCGGATGCTTACGCAATAAAAGTAATATAAGTTACAAATTTCACGTTTCTATGATGAGGCGTTTGAGCTCGGCGTTGATTATCAGTCAGTCAGTCAGTCAGTCAGGACATGTTCTTTTATATATATAGATAAATATTTCATAAATTTCATCGCCATCGCTTTATCATCGTCATCATAGTCTTTCTTCTTCTTTATTATTGTCACTATTATCACCATCACCATCACCTCAATAATAATAATAATAATAATAATAATAATAATAATAATAATAATAATAATAATAATAATAATAATAATAATAATAATAATAATAATAATAATAATAATAATAATAATAATAATAATAATAATAATAATAATAATAATAATAATAATAATAATAATAATAATAATAATAATAATAATAATAATAATAATAATAACAATAATAATAATACTTAGAATAATAATACCCATCACCACCATAGTCATCTTTTTATATATTTGAGTCATCATCGCTTTTCCTATTCTGTCACGCAATAAGAAGCATGGCGCGTTTAACCGCCACATTTCCTTTTTTGCTAAAGTAGCAAGAAGCATAGAATTGGGTGAAATAAACAGATATAAATATAAGTGTAAAAATAAAAATGAAAATAAAAATAGATATAAATATAAATGTAAATAAAAATGTAAATATAAATGTAAATAAAAATGTAAATATAAATGTAAACGTATACGTAAACGTAGACGTAAATATACATATAAATGTAAATATAAATATAAATATATACATATACATATTAATACATAGAGATAAACAAGAAGGAATTGTACAAACACACATCTGATCGAAAAATATGGCCGACTAAGTCTTCGGACGATGTTTGGTCATCTCGAAAACTTAAACACGACTGGCCAAATCCATGACGAATGCTTCCAGAAAACACTTCCGCTTTTTGCGAGCACGTGAAGTCATCTTGCGTTAAAAATCGAAAAACATTTGATAAGAAAGAAGAAGGAGAAGGAGAAGAAGAAGAAGAAGAAGAAGAAGAAGAAGAAGAAGAAGAAGAAGAAAATGATGATGATGTTGATGATGGTGATGATGATGATGATGATGATGATGATGATGATGATGATGATGATGATGATGATGATGATGATGATGATGATGATGATGATGATGATGATGATAACGATGATGATGACGAAGATGATGATGATGATGACGATAATGACGACGACGACGATGATGATGATGGTGGTGGTGGTGGTGATGACGATGATAATGATGATGATGAGAATAATAAAGAAAAAGTAAAAAAATTAAAGAAATTAAGAAAATAATATAAAAATAAAGATGATGGAGATGAGGAGGAAGGAGAGAAAAATGATAAAAATAAGAAATCGAAACGGCTTATGGATAGAGATGCGTGGTATTTTTTCTGTCACTAAACCCCTCGTGTTGTGCAATCTGTGACTTATATATCATTCGTTTTTATCATCTATAAATATCCATAAATGGATGCTGCTCTTTTTCCCTGTTTTCATGGTAACGCTGTGTTGGCGTGGCTGCTATTACAAAAATGCAACTTAGAGTTGTTTTGTTTAAAAGGCATTTTTAAATAACAAAATCAGTTAATATCTTTCAAAACTTTAAAACAAAAAATCGTCCAAAGTCATTATTTCAGTGTCAAAATTTCCTGACAAACTTGAGAAGGTTTCCAATATTAAAACATCAAAATATACTTGAATTTTCTTACCTTAATGGTTTGACCCTTGTTTAAGATTATGACCCACGGACAGTTGTTAGAGCCCACTCCGTATTTTGAGGCCACCGAACTGGAGACCCAGCCGTGAGATCCCCCGGGATGCCTGACCACTGCCATACCCTCCTTCTGACAGGTCTCCGAGTGCGGCAAGTGTTGACCTTAACAAAACCACAAACATTTTAAAGAAAATTATTCAACGATTAAAATACAAATTAAATATCAACTGTAGGAGTTAGGCACGACCGGTTGTAAAATAAAGTAATTAAATAGAGACAGATAAAAGAACAAATATATATATATATATATATATATATATATATATATATATATATATATATATATATATATATATATATATATATATATATATATATATATATATATATATCTATATATATATATATATATATATATATATATATATATATATATATATATATATATATATATATATATATATATATATTATTTAACGGATATGTATTAATTACATTTCATTTATTTATTTATTGCTTTTTTTGTTCAAATAACTGATAGATTTTTAGGATATTCATAAATGACTTTCTTGGTAGATCACAAAAATCTGAAATATTCCGTTCAGTTCTTTCGAAGTCTTCCATCATTTGAAGTTGACGTGCCGCATGGTCGCATAATGTTCTGTCAGGACATCTTCCAGACCAAAAGTTTGGAATAAAACATTTCAATTTTTCACTTAAATGCACGTAAGGTTGATTAATGCAAACAATATGTCATCAACTGGATTTGAAACAAGCATCGAGATATTGGTTCGTTGTCAGTCCAGAGAATAAAAATATTTTCTGCTTGCGCCTGTGTTGTTCTTAAGTTGTATTTGGGACTTGAAACGTCTTGTTACCACTGAAACAAGCGCAGGCTTACAAATTGCTTACGAATAAATGAATGGATGATTGATAAACGAAGAAATGAATAAGTAAATCAATAAACAAACAAACAATAAAATATAACAATTTAATAAATTAATTTTTAAATATTAAAATTATAAATCGCAATAAAATGTTTTGCTATTTCTGAGATTTTTTATTCAAAAAATAATTAAATAAATATCAAAACAAATTATTTTATTTTTATTCGGGAAACAATTAATTAAAATCTATACATTTTGAATTACTTGTTAAAAGTGTTAATAAAACGCATTTAAAAATGTCATGAAAACATAACCGTGTTATGAACAGTTAACTCAAAAATTATAAATTTATCATTAATAAAATTCATATCATACTTCTAACGCATTCGTAGTCGGCCTCTAGATAGGCCAGCAGATCCTTGGGACAGGGTTGCATTTTGTGCATGATTTCGTCAGGTATGGCCACGTAGCACATGTTCCTACCTGAACACTTGCGATCAACCTGGTAGAGCACACCTGTCCAGCATCCCACGAAATAGTCCGACGTTACACACTCTCCCCTGGCCATTCTTCCGTACTTGGCAGACGTCATAAGAATGACATCATCAGGATCCGGGCACGTGACGTTGAAGGATTTCGGGAAGCAGTATTCACGAGGTTCTAAAGTAATTGTAATAAATTTTTTAATAAATATGAATATTATTATATATTATTACGTCATTATCATTAGGTCAATCACATTTGCGGACAGTTAAATGAATCAAACAGCTATCAGAGTAGGGACTGATAAAAATTTCCATATTTCGCTGAAATTCGCTTCTGCAAACTGAACTGAATTGTTGAAAATTAGATAATAACTACAATTGAAAAAATTTTCATATTAAATTTTTTTTTAAGTTTAGAAAACAAATTCTGAACGGTAACAAGCTTCACAAAACATAGCCTCGATGAAAACTGTATTTTTTCCAATCATTCTTTCAAATCAGTTCCAAGTTGGCCGTGAAAAATCTTGGCAAGTGAAAAAAAACTTCGTGAAGAATGGGACGACAAATCGATCATCTGGCTTGTCATGTCTTGAACATTAGGCAGCAAACTTTTCAAGAGATGACTCTCATCTCTTCTCTTCTTCGTCGGCGCGCGTGATCCATGAACTTGTCCGAACAATTCATGTGCGCAAGATTGGGCTTTTCCAATTCCAAAAGATCCTTTTTCGCTTTTGTTTTTCTAGTATTTTTTCATTCTCCTTTCTGCAATAATTCTGTCCAATCGGGAAAAAATAAAATAAATTGTTCCTCATTTTCTTTCTTTCTTTTTTTTCTTAATGCCATCTTTCAATCTCTCAAGTCTTTTTTGTTGGTCTCGTGATCGCATGTGTCACTGCCAATGACTCAATCTCTGCCACTGTTTACAAGCCAATACATTGGATGAAAAAGAAAAAAAGACAAACCAAATTGGTTGAAGACAAAAAAGAGAGACATAGAAAAAGAGAGATCCATTAACGAAATTTCAAATCCACTGTTGAAGGCTTGAATCACCCCCCCCCCCACTTTAACACTCGTACATACATACATACATACATGCATATGAAAACAGGCCAACAAAAATACACACACACACACATTGAACACATAAGCACACACACACGCGCAATTATTTTCTTTCTACTGCATTTTCACCTATTTTTGGGCACAAATTACGGCCAAAGTCATTAACGGCTTAAGCAAATTACGTTCGCCTTCTCCCTTAAGCCGGCACTTAAAAAAAAATTTCCCGCATCTTTTCTCTCCCCGCTTTGCCAGCTGCAGGCTGTACGGGACGTATATACTTTTTTTCTATTTCTTCTTTATTTAAAAAAGAGAAAAGTGTGGCTGGGAGGGGGTAGAAGGGAAATGGGTGAAAGAAGAAGTGGGGGTCGAAATGACCAACCATGGGATTAACAAGCATCTATTAAAAGTCGATCCAGCTGACCAGCGAACAGATGCTGTCGAGGAGATGGCTCATATTTTTCCAGTTTCCTTCCTTTGCGTTTTTTCTTTTATTCCTTCTATCTCAATCCACCCGAATACCCCCTACGTCCATCACTACCCTGCCTTCACTCGTCGTCATAAAAACAGCTTTATGGGACCCGCTACAAGCTGCATTCGATCAGTTTTAAATGGAAATGCCGCATTCAGTTATAAAGTCACTAGGTTTTTTTGTTTTAAAATAGATTTTTTTACCATGAAAGTTTCCGAGACATTTATTTAGAGTTTATAACTTTTAAATAGCCGGAGACGTAGAGTTGAAAGCGAATGTGTTGAGTTTTTGTAAAATTCGTAAAATATAAAATTTGATAGCGTAAAGTTCCTAAAAGCTTTCAACAGCTCTGACCGCAAGACGCACGCGTTTGAGTTGATGAACGAACAGAATTACGACTTTTCTTCCTTTTTCTAGCACAGACACAACGCAAGAAGTAATCCCGGCCAATCGATTGAAGCCTTTGTGTGCGTTTAATCCAATTACATTCTCATCTCTTCCTCTCCTCAATAGAACACATCACGAGCCACAAATTTATCAAATTTTTCTCCACAAGAAACAAGACCCTCTCTCGTGTATCATGTCCTCCTTTAATGAGGAATATCTTCTCTCTTTTTTCTTCACATTTCTTTGTTTTTTTCTACCTTTTATGCCGTCTTCTTTGTTTTTTTCAACCCTCTATCCTCCTATTTTTAAAAGTTTTTTTAACATTCTCTTTCCATCTTCTTTTTTCTCTTTCTTTTTATTTTTGTAATATGCATGACACATGCCCCCTATCTTATGTTCTATATATGTATGACACATGGTCCCATCTTATGTTCTATATATGTATGACACATGGTCCCATCTTATGTTCTATATATGTATGACACATGGTCCCATCTTTAAGATGACATCTTATGTTCAATATATGCACGACATATGCCTTCGCCTTTTGTTCTATATATGCAAGACAGATGTTCTCATCTTATCCTCTATATATGCCCAATACGTGGTCCCATTTTATGCTCTATATATGAACAACACAAGCCCCATCCTAAGTTCTATACATGCACGACACGTATACTCCCCTTATGTTCTATATATGCACGACACCTGGTCCCAACGTATGTTCTATATATATATATGCAGGACACATGGCCTTACCTTATGTTCTATATATATGCAGGACACATGATCCCGTCGTATGTTCTATATATGCACGACACATGGATTTTCTTATGTTCTATATATGCACGACACATGCGCCTCCTTAAACATAAAAAAAGTAGATAGAGAATTTATGACGAAATCTCTGCCAGGTTGTAAACTGTCCATTACACGCTCGTAACTTTGATGAGCCACAAAGACACAAGACAAAATAAAACCGTGATGGCAAGGGAACGAGCGAAACCTCATAAAACTTGCTAAATATATATATATATATACAAGCATATTGCATTGACTAAATTTAGGAATAATAAAAAAATGCTGGCAATTAGTCTCATCACTATCATCTCCACATGGTCCAGGTTTGACGCCATAGATGAGGGCATCGTTACACTAGCGAATTGTCATTCCGCACATGCATATTCATGATTTTATAAAAAGATTTTTCTCTTTCTTTTTGCTTTTTATCTCTGCCTCTCTCTTTTCTCTCTCTTACCTCAAGGGAGACGGCAGACCGTGGAAAGATTTATTCACGATTTGACGCTGACGAAATTGAAGCCCTGCATACCCCACCAATCATTCGCCTGACAAATTTGTCTCGTGAACTTTTTTCTTTATCTCTTTTTTGCTTTTTTCCTCTTTTTCTTTCTATCTCTTTTTTTCTCTCTCTCTTCTTATCTTTTTTCTATTAATTATTTTTTAGAAATCTCCATTTCATTTCTTTGTCTTTTTCCTTTTGGTCGCAATTTTTGTGGTTTTTTTTTCAAATGCACGAAGAAATAAAGAAAACAAACGTTATAAAAATATAAATTCCAGAACTAAATGTTTGTCCAAGTTTATTAAGTCAGGGTTGCATATAGGGTTGTTACAGTTACTGAATCGGAAAACTGTAACAACTCTAGTTGCATAATAACTTTTGTGCGCTACCCGAATTTAGGTTAACACAATAGACATCGGTTTTGATACGATTGTCATCGCCACCACCACCACCACCACCATCATCATCGTCGTGATTAATTAGTTCAGTCAATCCTTCAAAAAGTAAAAAAATATCTTTTCTTCGATTACCCCTGTTACGCCACCCTTTTCTACCCTGAAAAACTTTATACAATTTTATCTAACATCCAGGAAACTGATGAATTTTCACTATCTCTCTCTCTCTTTCTCTCTGTCTCTCTCTCTCTCTCTCCTCTCTCTTCTCTCTCTCTCTCTCTCTCTCTCTCTCTCTCTCTCTCTCTCTCTCTCTCTCTCTCTGGCTATTCAAGACATTTCCACATTTTCCACAGAGCGGCAAATTAAAGACATAATTCCCCGATAAAGAGACGCATAATAACTCCCAGGAATGAATGGTTTTCGCCACTGACGACAAGACGAAGAAACATCTTGCAACTCATCAAACCATCGTCTGTCCCTTTTCCCTCTCAACTCAACAGCCCCCCAACTTCAAAACACCCACCAATACATCATATCGCTTTGTTCCTCGGCGAATTATTTATTCACGACTATATTTATTTAATGAATATCTTCCTTTTCCCTCATCTCCTCATTATTCCTTTTATCTTCTTTGTATTCCAATATTTTATTGCTTTAAATAATTTTAACTATTTTATTATTATTTATTCTTTCTTAACGACATCTTGAAATTTTTTTGGAAAATATTTATTTTTCTCAATTCAGCTCTCCATTCTTTTCTCGATTTTTCTACCTGAGATAAGATCTTGGTGCTCTAAGAAAATCTTAAATTAGAAATAATCGAATGCAAAATTAAGTGACATTTCTTTATTTATCACTCTAATAAATTACACTCCTTCGACTGGTTACAACTGAGTTAATTGCATAAAATTGTTTACACGAAAACAGCACTTAAAGACATTCTGACTCTTTTACCCATTTTTCTTTCTTCCTTCGGCCACCCTCTTCCCCCCTCCCTCCCTCCCCACACCACGCATGCGAAAGGTCGCGTGAAGTGTCAGCAGATGAAGTTTAATCCGATATTGTGGTGCGTTAAAAGATTACGACATTTCCCCAAAATGGTTTCTTTTCTGACTCACCTTTCAGACGCATCGACCTTTCCAGATGAAACTAATTTCCACTTTTCCACTTTTCTATTTTTACTGTAATTTTCTTGTTTCTTGCTTTTCAAGTTTTAATTTAAAGTTTTCAAATCTACTTTTTTTCTTGTGTTTTCGTGAGTTCCACCAGAATTATAAAAAAAACAGCAGCATTCTCGGTTAGGTGGTAATCATCTTATTCTACGGAGCCGTCTAATTATCTTCATACACGGAAATTTTTCTATTCTTTTCGGCATGGCACATATTTGCAATTCGGAAATTTGTCTTTTCCTTTTTTGTTCTACTGTGTGCTGTGTGCGTGTGTGATGCGTGTGCTGTGAGCGAATGTACGTGCAAAATCACAAGAAAGGCATGAACAATGAGTTGGAAAAACCCGCACAGCAACACTGGTGAATCCAGAATGAAATGGAAAAAACAGAGTTGGACAAAGACTCACTGTTTCGCAAGTCAATTCACAAAAGTTAAAAAAATGTGTTGACTAGCAGAATAAACTTGAAGATGCAAGATGCACGACTCCATAATACAAACTTTGTAATACAAACTCTATAATACAAACTCTGTAATACAAATGTGAGAATGAATCAAAATTCATAATTTTAGAATAGATGGAAGGGTAGAATAGAGAGCAACTTTTTAGTCTCTTTCTCTTTCTTTGTCTATCTTCCTATTTCTTTATCTTCTTCTTCCTTTTTCTAAGGTAATTTGGTTAACTTAATAAATTTAGAATTTGTCTAAGTTGCGTAATAATCAGCTTTCATGTGCAGATATTAAAAATTAACTATTATCACTTATCTCATAACCATAAGCGTTATATAAATAAATACGTAACAAATTTTAATGTTTTTTACACTTTTATTTCACTTAGTCGTGGAGTCTGCTACAGGTTAATCTTGTATTCGATGTTTCACTTACTTCCCGTTTTTAGATTGAGCTGAAATGCTGCTTGCGTATTAGTTTTCGATGTTAAAATGTAATTTAATTATCAAAAATAGATTACTTTAAAGTGTTTTCTATATTTCGCTGGGGCGCAAATTTCTACTGGTGTAATCTTTGAGCATAAATAAATATAGTAAATAAGTAGCGGTCGTGGAAGAAGGAAGAGACGATCGTGCCAGGAACCCAACGTATTAAATGTCTAGACTTAAAAACCTAACCATGATCACCACATTTGTCCTTTAACAATCAAATAAGCAGCCAAGACACACACTGTTGTGTTCAAAGTTGTTCAAAGTTCTAAACATGTTCCTTTTACAACTTTGTCTTGATATGCAAATAAAGCAAATTTTTAATAAATTATTTTTCAACCTATAGTTTAAAAAATAAAAATTTATTAAGTGTACAAAAAAATGTTTTCAAACCAAACTTTTTTGCTTCTTTCGGAAGATAAAAGCGTTGGGCGTTAGTCGAATATATAAAAATTGATCACAGATTATTGCTATTGCGCCCATCGCTTTTATTTTTTCAACAAAATTTTATTTACCTAGTACACTTAATATTACTGTTAGGTTTTTAGTATATTTTTATATAAGCGTTTTTAAAAACATTCAATTTTAATTTTCTATAATTTAGTGTTAAACAAATTTTTTAATCGATTAGCCTAGACATCATATTTTTTATCATGTTTATTTATTTAAGTGTATTGTATTTATTATAACTTAATTCATTTGTAGCTTCACATTCTGTATGTGTGAACTTCAAATTCTAGCCACTGGTGTAAGCTTTTCTTACTTATGTGTTTTTCTATGCTTAAATTTTTTTTCATTAAATTTGAAAACGGATTATTGTATTGATTGTCACCAAACATACACCTGCATGCAAAAAATCAACTTTTTAAAAACATTGAAAGTGCCTTAAGAATGCTTTAAAAAATTCAATGATGAAACAAACAATTAAAAGTGAAAGATAATATAAGCGTTGTAAAAAAAAATACGTCTAACGACAATTATCTGTTTATAGAAGTAAAAAATAAAGAATGTTTTCTAATCTGGGAAAAAGGGGAAACCCCTAGTTTTCTCAAATTCACAGAAACACAAAATTGATTTTATTAAGAAGTGAAAAATAATTAAAATAAAAAGAGAAAAATAGAAACGACTCTAATGTCCCCATTAAATTTGTTTGACGGCCACCAAAACACCAAAGGGCATCACAGAATTTTTCAACCTTAATTGACTAATAATGGTTCATAGTGTTGACTGATAAGTAACATTGCAATTTCTTTGTTTCTTTAACTACCACGTAATGTCATTATTGTTATATATGTTATCAAAAAATAGATTGAGAAGAAATGCTATTATATTTAATGAATAATGACTCACCATTGATTAAACTTACCTTTTTATAAAAAAAAATAAACTACGTTGCTCAATCGTACTCTCAATGGCTTGCATTTTAATATAAACAGAACTAAAATTTAAGTGGGCTAAAGTTTTTCATTTATTTTTTTGTGCTATTTCTCTTATTTTATATCTTTTTTGATACTTTCTTATATAACTTGGAAGAAGTGCTGAAATGAGTGCTGGTTTAGCTATTTTAATTTAAGGTCTGAGCAATTCCATTAAGCACAGAAATTTATTCACTGTTATTTTTACATAAATAAGTAATTAGCTGGTGCAGTCGCGAAATTGTTTGGCGGAAATTGTCTAAATAAAATGATATAATCAGCCTGTTTTAATCAATAATTAATTTTTATTCGGGTTAACAAATGAAATTACAAAGCAGAAGCTCTCCGTAGAAGATGTTGATTGGCTTAATCGAAGAAATGCTCCGCTGAACAAATTGTATTCATAGAGAGGTATGTGTATGTCGGTGTGTGTGTGTGTATGTCGGTGTGTGTGTGTGTGTTTGTGTGTGTGTGTGTGTGTGTGTGTGTGTGTGTGTGTGTGTGTGTGTGTGTGTGTGTGTGTGTGTGTGTGTGTGTGTGTGTGTGTGTGTGTGTGTGTGTGTGTGGTCGTGACAAATATGTTTCGCGTGAGGGTATCGGGACGTGAAGTTTTCAAAAAATAAAATATAATTCTTTCAACGATACGAGATGAATAAAAATGATAGATTAAGAGTTTAACATGACAGCAAATTGTGCAATTGCATTCACTTTGAAACGTCGGGGTCACTAATTGTAGTCACTTAGACGTAACTACGTATTTTAATAGAGTTGAAAACAGTTAAATAAAAAAAATGTATTATTTAAAAAATGACACAACGGTATCTCCTACAATGGATGACGACAAAAATGCGAAAAGTAAAAATCATGGCAAGCCAGAATGGCGAAGGAGAATAAGAAGCGCTACAAGTATGCCACTAACAGGCGCGCGAGCCACACAAACTAAACAGTACAAGCAAGACGTAGCACAGGTAGACGTGCGCAGCGCACGAGCGTGTACAAGTTTAATAACTCTAATATGACTAATAACTGCATATAAAATTAATAACTGTGCATAATACAGTAGAACTAGATAGTTAATACGTGGTATTCTTCTTCCTTTGTCTGTCCCTATAAAGATGGCACATAGAAATTAAATGGAATATTATTTGACTACTCTTTTCTTATAGTGGGGCGGCTAACTGATCAAAAACCCCTTCATCGTGCAAACGCTATTGACAAGCAAATAAATTACATATTTTTAATCAGAAAAATATGCTTGTAATTATCTGATATCGCCACATTCTGTAAAATTTAGAAAAAAAATCACCTTTTTTGGGCCAGCTCCTGTATGAATAGCGTATTATCGCAGGCGATCAAACTGGCGAAAAATTCAAATATTTTGTTTTTTTTGTTGGTTTGCATATGTTTAATTAAGAGAATGAAAAAAACAAGAAAAAATAGATGAATAATTAAATTTTGAGTGAGTAGACCTACGGAAAGAGACACGCACTTGAGGCACTAGTTTCCATAGGTCTACTCACTCAAAATTGAATTATTCATCTATTTTTCTTGTTTTCTTCATTCTCTTAATTAAACATATGCAAACCAACAACAAAAAAATATTTAAATTTTTCGCCAGTTTGATCACCTGTGATAATACGCTATTCATACAGGAGCGGGTCCAAAAAAGGTAATTGTTTTAAATTTTACAGAACGTGGCGATATCAGGTAATTACAAGCATATTTTTCTAATTACAAATATGTAATTGTTTTGCTTGTTTTTGTTTGTCAATTGAGACAAAAATCACCTTTTTTGGTCCCGTTCTTGTATGAATAGCGTATTCATAGATATATCTATGAGCGTATTATCACAGGCGATCAAACTGGCAAAAAAATCAAATATTTTGTTTTTTTTTGTTGGTTTGCATATGTTTAATATAAAGAATAAAGAAAACAAAAAAAATATATGAATATTTAAATTTTGAGTGAGTAGACGAGACACGTACTTGAGGCAGAAGTCATGTCTCGTTTCCGTAGGTTTACTTACTCAAAATTTAATTATTCGTCTATTTTTTCGTGTTTTCTTCATTCTTTATATTAAACCTATGCAAATTAACCAAAAAACCAAAATATTTTAATTTTTTCTCCAGTTTGATCGCCTGTGATAATACGCTATTCATACAGGAGCGGGGCCAAGAAAGGTGATTTTTTTTCTCAATTTTACAGAATGTGGCGATATCAGATAATTACAAGCATATTTTTCTGATTACAAATATGTAATTTTTTTGCTTGTCAATAGCGTTTGCACGATGCTGCAGTTAGCTGCCCCACTATTAATCCTATTCGTCCCGAACAGCTTTGTCGTCTCCGAAATACTTGGCAAAGCGATGAATACAATGAAGAGAACTCTCATCCTTTGCGGATTCGACCGCAAACTGCAAATGACATGTTCAATTTATTAAACAGTTGGGTGCAGTTTTTTCCATTCCCTCTGGAATCTATGTGATCTTCAAATTCCGCGTTGCGGATTAAAAAAACACGTAAAACCGTCTCTTTCAATTTTTTTTCACACTTGGCTGTTGTTCATGGCAAGCCTTAACTCCGTCACTGAATATCAACTCTTTTTTTTTATTGACACTGAGATACGAGATCTTTGGTCAAACCTTCCTGGGTCTCAGTTTTGCACAAATGTTTCTAACTGTCCGCAACCCGATCGGCATCAATTGGCAAATTATCAAATACTGCAGACTCAGATGAAGCAGTCATTTTGACATCTATTAACATCACTTCATCAAAACGTTCTGCAACATCCGGATAAAGATCCTCTTCAACTGATTTATTTGTGATAGACCCATTTTTCTGACTGCTCAGATCATTAAACATTATTTCGAAGTCCGGTCTATTTTTTTAAAAACCACTTTGCTCCAGAACCAAATTTGCTTCAATGACCTTAAATTGATGACAACTCAACAAAACTGCTGAAACTCTAAAACGACTTGCCGAACATCCGCATCATCAATACCATCATCACACATGTTACTCGAATCACCGCCAACAAGCTCATCGTTGCTCAAAAGTAAACCTCATCAGGAACAGGAACCTCTTTTCCATTCTCCACCAAACAATCCTCCGCCAAGCATGCTTCACCGTCCACATTTGAGAAATCCTCCGCGCAATCCCCACGGTCATTCAAAACTCTTACCGGATATCCAATCCGACAACTCTCAAAAAATCTGACAGAGTTTAACAACACTCAACTATAATGCCCGCATCGGCAGCATTCCACCACAAAACTGGATCAATCCTTCTTTCTTTGTTCTTTTCATGTAAAACCCAATTTGTCTGATCTGTCCTGCCGTTACCTGAGTTATATCGTGTTCTGAGAGACAGCTGGTTGACTGCGGTTAAAACTGGGTTTTAATAATTTTCCTATTTTTTGTGCTGCTTTTTCTTCTTCTGTTGTTTTCTCTATCTTTCTAATTGTCTTCTCTTGCTCTTTTTTCTAACAGCTTGTCAAGGCTTTGTCGAGATCAAATTCGTAGTCGTATTGGACCAAAACCATTGTTTTCCAGCTATGCGACCAGTTTAGAATTTTTTACTTTTTAGTTGAGTTCTTGTTATTTTAGTTCCTGCCGCAAATCAGACATAAAAGATTTGTCCAATAATTTCGGAAACATTCCTTTTACATCCCACTTCTTACATCAGTTGTTACGATATTGCTAATCGTATGAGTTTTTTAGAACGGTTCTAGAATTTATTGGAAGTTAATAACTCCATGCCTAATCAGACAGTTTGAACAACTTTAATTGAAACGCTATTAATTAAACACTTACGTATTATTAAATATGATAATTATAAATAACGAACATACTTTTTTAAATCTCTTATATTAATTTCATCGCCAGTGCTACTTGCTTGCTTGAATGTTTGCAAACCTTAAAAGTGAAAATTAACTAACTTTCCGTCTTCCAATTAAGCTGAAATTTGAAATATAGGCTCGTTCTTTATGACAATGCATTACATTAAAGTTTAAAACGTTTTTGAAAAGAAATTCAATTAAAAATAATAATTATCTTTATTTTAAAACAAAAACAAATTGGATACAATATAATGAGTGTTTACATAAATAAATTCTAAAAAATGTTATTTTAAAAGAATTGTTTGCAATAAATGAAAAGCCTGCAAATTCAGAAAAATAATGTGCATTTGTTAAAAAAACCTGGTTTTTTACGGATTACTTGTTTATATCTCGTTGCCCCTATAAGAAATAGACTGAATATTATTTTAATATATATATATATATATATTATATATATATATTATATTAAGACAACGCGTGTTTGTGTGTGTTCGCTTATGACATCAATACCGCTGGAACAATCTAAATAAAATTTGGCATGTAGGTAGTCCTCATAGCGGATAAGGTTTTGAAAAAATTTGTGGTGTGATTTGAAAATTATTCAATTTGCATTTTTATTTAATAGATGTTCATAATTATTGTATTTTTCAATTGAACTTAGAAAAAGCTTAATATGATCGTGTGTGTTTATTATATGGAACCCACAAGAACTTTTTGTAAGACACATTTGTGGTTTTGCTTAGGTGTCATGATTCCCATACCGTTACGTGAGTTATCTCTGAAACTGTCAACACAAGCAGCAGCCTTAACTTGGTAGATCAATTCTAGCTACCTTTAAAAAATTTCACTGCGTGGCTAAACAAACATTTAAGTTTTTAAAAACCAAAATGCATAACATGAAAGAATTTGTGGCAAAAAGAAATGCTGATCTCGAAACAAGAGTATTACAAACAAAATTTTATTTAATGTTAATCAATTTCTTATTTAACAAACAAAACATGATGTAAAAATATTATAACAATATTATAAAAATATTCGTGTTACGCCCATCCCTGTTTTGCACGTCCAATGACACGTGTTTCTTGTTAATTATTTATTTCAATTACATTTTTATTATTAAACATTAAAATAATTACGAACCTGAATGTACCAATGTTATGAACCTGGAAATGACGAGGAATGTGAAGATGATGGACTGCTTACTCATTCGATTGATGGACAACTTCCTTTCCAGCTCGGATGATTTTGCCATATTTTACTAAAATAATAAATTTCTTGTGCTAGAAATAGCTTGAATGTATTAATACAATTTATTTATTTATTTTTATGTGAAACAATTTAGTTTTGATTAAATTTTAGAAAATCAAGCAGGATTTGAGGACACTTTTTTAATGAATCGCACTCGACTTGTGGCTAGCAATTTCTTTTCCATACGTTCACTTCCGTTCTTAAAAGCCAGCCATCATTTGCGTGCCCCGTCATAGTTTGCCTGCGTACACCCATCCACCCACCCACCCATCCACGCACCCACACACCCACCCACCCACCCACACACCCACACACACCTTACCTACGTAAACTCACAACTCACCTATAAACACAAACATAAACTTTATGTGACTTACAAATCAAATGTGCATACACGTCGGTCGCGTAATAATCTTAGTACAAATTTCCAGTCTACCCGTACATACCTGCGTGTGACACACTTACCCCAAGTGTACACTCAATGTCACGTGATCGTTACATCACGCCAAACTTAGAGACGGTCACGTGAGCATGCTGCTTCCTCCTCCCAGAAGTGACATCTTTACTGGTTACAACTTGCACTGGAGTTTCTCTTAATTGGTTTTTCTCTGCTTGTGAGCAACTCCATGCTGTACACCTGATTTATAGGCGATGAGTTTGCATGTCTGTTGTTTATTAGGGAAAGAAGACGAAGCAGGGATATAAGAACGAAAAATGAGAGAAAAAGATAGGAATAGAGAGAAAGGAAAGTTAAACAAGTAAATAAAATAGAATGTAAGAAGAAAAAAATTGAGATGGAATAGCTAAAAAGAAAGAAACGGAGAGAGATAGTGACAGTGAGAGAAAGAAAGATGGAGAGAGTGAGGGAGAGAGGGAGCGATCTTATCTAACGGCGGGTCCTATGTAACTAAAACAGTTTACGATATCTGCCTCTCAGCGACTGTCCATCTTGCTTACAAGCAGGTCTTCTGCTCGAATTAGTAACCCGCAGAGGTAGATAAAACAGCATAGTTAATCTTATTTTGTCACTATATAACTACTTCTCTTTTTTTCTCGATTTTTCTTTCACTTTTCATTTTTCATCTTAATAAATGATACAATTCTTTTTTCATTTTTTCTTTTTTATCTTCTTTTTATAGATGATATCTTTTTCTTTTTATCAGACGTGTGTCTTCTTGTTCCCATACATAAGTATTTTTCTATTTTTCATTTTTCTTCATTTTCTTATCTTATCATCTTATTTATCTATATCTCTTTATATATTATTCACTATCTCTCATTCGATCAGCTGTATCTAAATATCTAAAATATCTTTTTTTTAGCCATTCATCTGCTTTTATTATTTTTTTTGAATTTATTTCTTAACTTTTCTTAAATCTTCAACCCAACTTTCATTCTCCATCTTATTCCTTCCTCTTTTTTCTTTTTATTATTCATTTCCAACGCTATCAGTAGCGACGTTAATTTGATTAATGCTTCTTATGCACAAGGAAAATTGTCTGCAAAGTTGATTAGGCTGGAACAGCGTTAATAGCCCCAACCGCGGCGTGTTTGCCTCAGCCCATCCTCAGCCCATGCACATGTACTTGGGCAGGTCCTCCTCAGTGGGGTAATATTCTTCGTTGCAGTCGTGTGCGCACCGACTAACTCATAAATTACGTAGGTGTTATGAAACATTGCTTTGAAACTTTTAAAAAAGAAAATATTTCTTAAATGAATAAATTAAAAAAATGGTTCGATTGAGTATTACACTTGTCATTTCTTATCGTTTTACAATAATTTGATACTATGAAACATGAAATGTAAATATTTATAAAATTTGTGGAAAGCAAGAATTTAGGATCTTAGGTTTCAAGGCTTCAATAGACGGCGGTGGCCCGTTTTTTTAATTTAAAAATATAGCTGTGGCAGAGGCGGATACAGGATTAGCAAAACAAGAAAGTCCAAAACGGGGTGGGCTGGTAAAAAATTGTCATTATTGTGTCGAATTTATAGGTTATTTTGGTCAATAACAAGTCATTCAAAAACTGAATTTCTGTAACAGTTTTTAGCAGAATACTATTGTTAGTGAAGTTTATTGGTCTTTTTACGCATTTTATATTATTATAAAGACATGACAAGATTCGCCAGAAAAAATGTATTTGTAAGTCAACAAACTTTAGCAGTTGAGTAATAGGTACTACCAAACATACAAAATCTAATATGATACTAATATAAGATTCAAGAAGTTTCAGTTAACTTAAGATCTGTGTTTATTCATCCTCTACAATTTATATAGCAGCGTCATAAACAAGTAACACAAAATAACATTGTCTACGACCTAGATGTGCTCTTATGGAGGTGATTTCAAATCAATGTAAAGAGATATAACAAACTTAAAATACCTTATGAAAGAACGTTATGACAATTGTGACTTTGTACCCTAGCCTAGGCGTTTGGAACATGTAAAATGTTAAATGATTTTCTTTTTTTTGCCACGAAAGGCGGGGTCCTGACCTCCAGGACTCTTCCCCTTGATTCCGCCCCTGGCTGTGGTACTCGGTAAATAACTATACTTAAATACCCAGCGATGACTAGTATAAACTGAAACATCAAATATTTTGAAGTTTAACAGAAAGCATGCTAATATCACTTTTATTTTCAAAAGCGCAAACGCACCCAATGGGGGATTTAAAAGCACAGGCGCACCCAAAGGGAAGAGGTTCTGGGGTTAGAACCTTCCAAACTATTTCAAAGAAATCTTTCAATACATTTTTTTATAAAACTGGTTTTGGTGTTGATAAACACACAGAGAGGTCGCTGTAAAATATCTTTGTTCATTAACTTTGTTCATCCCTACTATTTCTCGTATGAAAATTATTCGTAGTTTTGTTAAATAAATAAATGCAAAAACATCTTTTTTGAGAATTTATTCATTAGAAAGTGAATAAAATAGTTCAGCTTTTTTGTATTTTCATAGCAATTTCCCAGTAAACTCTAATTTGGATAAATAGCTAAAAAACAAAATGCCAACATTTTCATTAAAAATCTACAAAATTCCTTTTTTTATTAAAGAAAGTTCAGTGGATTTTTGGTTAACGCATTGAAATTCTTAACCTTACTTAATTTTATAAAGTTATAAATATTTATTAACTGACAAGTAAATTTTTAATGTTTATAAAATAAACATTATAAAATAAAAATAAACCGTACTTTTTAAACAATATTTCTTGGCGTCCTAACATTTTTTATACAGTGGGCTAAATGCAAACTAAATCCCAAATAATTTTTTAATAATTGTTTTTGAGTTTTTATATTAATTATATCAATTTTATCATTTAATTGACTATTATTATCGAATATTTTTTCGTAGGTGAAAATTTCAGAAATTTTCACCTACGGAACAAATAATCGCAGCTAAAAATAAAAAAAAAAAATCGGCTCCGGAATAACCTTTTAGCACTAATGCAAAAAACCCGAACTCTTTACACTGTCTAGTTTTGCAGTTTATCTTCTTCACCAGCCAGCCAGCCAAAGTGTTTTAAGCTTCCTTTTTTAGAAACAAGTTAAAAAAATGCGATAAAATGGTTTCATTCGCCTAAATAATACACAATTTTTTTGACGTGTTTGAAAATATTTTCATTTTTGAATTTAAAATAATTTGTTTCTCTTTTCAAACTCAAACATGATTAACCTGCATTAAAAACGTTTGGTATTTGAAATAGTTTAAAAATATTAAATTATTGAATTTTTAAAAAAATGTCAAACCCTCTTATTCCCAAAAAAAATTTTGGATGTGCTTTTATTCAAAAATAAAAATTTTAAGTCAAGGTAATTCTGATAATAATTTTTTAAAATAGTTTTTTTCATTTACAGTAAACATTTTAGCTAATAACCGTTCTTAGTTTATATTTACGATTTCAAACTCTGAAAAAAAATTTAAAACAAATCAATTTTTAAATAATATTATTATATTACAAGAAAAAATATAACCAAATTTTCTTTTTAATTTTTTAAGTTTTATTTTAATCTGTAGACGTATAACCTAAAAATAAACCTCCAAGCTTGTTTCCTTATATTCTATAGATTGACTAGGAATTTTCATGATCACTTGATCACACATACAGAATGTTTCATCTGATAACTTCATCACACATACAGAGTGTCGCTTGATCACACATACTGCAAGTTTCTCATTGAAAAATTGTATTTGATAAAATCTAAGAGTTTTATATCATTAAAATAATCTTTTAAGAATCTAAAAACATATTCGGTCGGAATTTCAAATTTTCTTTTTCAAGTGAGCGTTGAAATTGTTCATTAAGTTTTGAAATATCATGTGGTATAAAAAGGAACATTTTAATTTCTTTTTTTAATATTTTTAAAAACAAAAACATAGTTTTAATTAAGTTTTCAATGTGTTGCTTATTATCTTTAATATAAATCTTGCAATTTCATTTGTACAATTTATAAGACACGCTCACACGCTCACACACACATACACACATATAGTGTCAAGACAAAACGAATTCAATTGAAATAATTCTGCAAAAGAAGATTGTTTGCTAACGACATTTATTTCTATCAATGGTTTTCAAGAGGAGACATGAAGGAGTAAACGGGGAAGTGAGGGATGGAAAGAAAGAAAAGTGGAAAAGAAAGAAAGAAAGGAGAAAAAAAATAAAAAAGGAGAAGAAAAAATAAAGAAGATAAAAAGAGAAATGGGAAGAGAGAGAAAAAGAGGAAGAGAGAAAGAGAGAGAGAGAGAAAGAGAGCAACATAAAAATATTTTGAAGGACATCAGCAGAAACATTAGAAAGGACATTCTTTCGAGATAGATTGCCGGGCGCTCAACTCTTTATGGCCGGATTGAAATTGAAGGCCGTGGCGGGTTAGGGAAATATACGACCGGGAAATGGACAAGATGACGCTGCGTGGTGACGACATCTTGAAATTACTCGCCTCTTTTCATCACTATAAATTTCCTGAAACTTACTTTTTTTAAACATAAAAAATTAATTCCGTTTTAATTGTTTCATTGTTGTTTTATTATTACATGTTTGTAATAAATAAGCCAACTGGGAATATAAAAATCTTAATCAAATTTAGTTTTTTGTGTAAAATAATTATTGCAGTTATTTAGTTGGAAAAGTGAAACTTGACATCGAAGAATTCAGTAGGAGCAGCTTAGCGACCGGATGTTTTCTTTAGAAAAAATTTATTTTCTCAAGTTGACATCTGACAGATTCCCAAGATCGCTGAACAATCCAGATTGGTGGCACAAGTATTTAATTAACACCAAATTTATTTTTAAATGCTTATAAAATAAATTAAATTAAATTAAATTAAATTAACTCTAACGTAGACAACAAGAACAATGCAGTAGCACAATAGTAATTTTTAACTGTAATTTAAGAATTAATTCTTAAAAATAATTATTTTTTATGAAAATGTAAAAATTGTCGATGCAACTACCAGTAGGCAACTATTATTTTCACGTCTATAATAATATTTTTGATATTCACCTGCAAACCGTGAAATTTAATTACACAAAAAAACTAAGAATTGATAAAATAAAACCACCCACATGTATGCTTATCACCAAAATCTTCCACCTTTCCATAGAAAGAACAACGCAGAATTCCAATTTATTCTTCCAAGTTTTCCCGGCCCACGTTGAATATTTCCATGCACGCCAGCACCAGGGACGTCTCTTTTCTGGCGCATGCGCGGGTTCGTCTTAATTCCGCGAATGAAAGCGACGACGTTTAATGCATCACTGCGGCATTCCATCCATCACTCCGCCATCCGACGTCTCCTACCCCCCAACCACAACTACCACCACTACCACCACCACCACCGCTACCACAACTGTTTTTTTGCTTGAAAATAGTAAAAAAACATTTTCTTCTATCTCTTATCACTGTCGCCATCTTTTACTCTTGCATTGCAATCATCTTTATAATAATAACGCTGCTGATTGTTGTGCTGATAAATACTGGCATCATAATCTCCATAACTACTACTATCTCCGTAATCATCATTGTTATCATTATCATCATCATCACCTCATCATCATCACCACCATTATTGTAAAAGTCTCTGTTATTGTTAATACTTTCTTGATTATAATCATCATCGTCATCGTCGTCGTCATCGAGCAAATACATAGCAATAGTTCTATTCAAATATATCTCATTCATTAATTTCTTATGTAAATCGTTCTCACATACACACACACACACACACACACCGGTACACATTTATACACAGGCACAAAACACGACGACAGCACAACATCTTCCCATTTCCACTCCACGTCGGCGCTTCTTTGCAAACTTTCCCCAAGAGAATGCGTGACCAACATGGCAGTTTTCTTCTTGTCAACGTGATCGTTATCAACATCATCATCCTCATCACCATCACCATCATCATCATTATTACCATGATCATCACCATCATCGTCATCGTCATCGTCATCATCGTCGTTGTGGTCGTCACCATCATCATCATCATCACGGATAATTCACCTCCACCCTATGATCCTAGCTGTCACCGTCATCATCATCGTCATCATCATATAACATCATGCCGTCATTTCTGGCAGGCTCTTCCGCAGAACTTTTATGTCATGAGCTCAAACTCTAAAAATACCACAGCGTCATTGCAAAAACACGTGTGTCATCGTCATGGTCATCATCATCATCATCACCACCATCATCGTCATCGTCATCGTCGTCATCGTCGTCATCGTCTTCATCATCGTCATCGTCACCGTCATCATCATCGTCGTCGTCATCATCATCATCATCATCTCCATAACAACCACCATCCTCTTCAACATCATCATCATTATCATCACTTCCGTCCTGTCCTCTTTGTGATTTCTACCACTTCCGGTATCTAGCAAGATTTAATATCGCTCATAAAGAGCAACACAAGCAATAAGAAAGTAAATCAGATGTTTCAATTGGCTGACAAGTCTTTTGACTTGTATTTTATTTATAAATAAAAAATGATAAACAAAACATTAGAATTGATAATATTAATCATTTTATTATTAGTTACAATTAATAACATTTATGATGATGATGGCTAATAAGCTTTGATGTGGTGGTTTTGAAACTGTGGGAACAAGCAGTGATTGGTGATAGAAGTTTCAACAATCCCGCACGATGGAAATGGGCTCATGAGAGAAATAGAAAGAAATTCATAAATACAGGGATTTAGAGATCGAGATGTTCAGAATATTAAAGGCGGTGGTGGTGGCTGGAGCATTGGTCGCTAAGAGTTTAAGAAAAACAAAAAGATTCTACCAAGATGACCAAATGCTGTTGAAGTGCAGAAGATTGTAATATTCAAAGAAGCACACTTGTTGAAGATTGTTCTTAAATGACTTTCTTTGGGCTCTGGTGGGAAACATGGAGTCATCTGGACATGCAGGATTGGGCTAGGAAGAACGCGGATTATGACGATAATGACTATATTATTATTTTAACTATTGAAATTATAATGTTTTTTATATTATATTTCAAATGTTGTTGTTGGAAGTTATCGAGAGATGTCGCTATGAGTTTGCTTGAAATTAAAGATGGAAGAATCGATTGTTTCCTTGAGTTGGATGAATTACCTTGCACGACGTTCGCATTATCCTAGCGATCGATGCCCCTGGTTGGCTGGTTGGAAAGATGATGAGGAAATGCAAGAAGGGAGGGGGGTGAGATGTGAAATTGGAAAAGAGATGGAAGTAGAACTATGTGCCAAGAAGAAAATATAATACTAAAAAAGGTGAAAAATAAATTCTGGAAGAGAAAAACATGGGAAAGAAAAGAGAAATTTCAAATGAAACAAGAAATTAAAAATAATTCATTTGAAAAATATTTTTGTGATTTTCATAATTAATAACGCAGGTTGGTGTCTCATGGAGTTTTCCCAACTCCTACTTCCCCTTTTTCTTACTTTCGTAGTCGTCGATGTAATAAGTTAGAGGAAAGAAAATGAGCATGACCTTTATGACCTTGTGTGACCCGCAGAGGTTAGAAATGAGAGGAAGAACCCTGATGAGTCGATCGATAGATTGGAAGATGAAAAATTCATGAATCTGCAATTTCAATGTTAGTGTCTATGTTTGCGTGTCTGTGTCTAAATATTATTATTGTTGTTGTTGTTCTTGTTATTGTCTATCGTCGGTGGTGGTGGTGGTGGTGGTGGTGGGGTTTATTTTGTTGGGGTTGGTTGTGGTGGTGGGGTTGTGGTGTTGGTGATTGTGATTGTGGTGGTGGTGGTGGTGGGGAGGTTGGTAGTGGTGGTGGTGGTGGTGGTGGTGGTGGTGGTGGTGGTGGTGGTTGTGGTGGTAGTGGTGGTGGTGGTGGTGGTGGTAGTGGTGGTGGTAGTGGTGGTGGTAGTGGTGGTGGTGTATCAAATATTTAGGAATAACATCAACAAGTGAAAATCGATCTATTCTCTCTCTCTTTTTTTCTCGTTCTTTTTCCCTCTTTCTTTTTTTCTATCTCTCTTTCTCTATCATTTTTTTTTCTTTCTTTCTGAAACATATACATTCTATTAATTTTTATTCTTTTGTTGGTCACTCTCCAAATTTAGCTCAAAATTAAGAACAAGAACTAGCAAAAGAAGAAGAAGAAGAAGCCATCACTAGCTTTGTGCTTCATTCTGTTTACATTCGCAATAAAAACATTAAAAACAACAAATGTTTATTCACATATTCATTCACATATTTATTCACATATTTATTCACATATTCATTCACATATCTATTCACATGTTTATTCACATATTTATTCACATATTTATTCACATATTCATTCACATATCTATTCACATGTTTATTCACATATTTATTCACATATTTATTCACATATTTATTCACATATTCATTCACATATTTATTCACATATTTATTCACATATTTATTCACATATTTATTCACATATTTATTCACATATTTATTCACATATTCATTCACATATCTATTCACATGTTTATTTACATATTTATTCACATATTTATTCACATATTCATTCACATATCTATTCACATGTTTATTCACATATTTATTCACATATTTATTCACATATTTATTCACATGTTTATTCACATATTTATTCACATATTCATTCACATATTCATTCACATATTTATTCACATATTTATTCACATATTTATTCACATATTTATTCACATATTTATTCACATATTTATTCACATATTTATTCACATATTTATTCACATATTTATTCACATATTTATTCACATGTTTATTCATATGTTTTTTTATTGATTTTCTCCTTCTTGTTGAATTAATGGAATTTGAACGTGACGAAATTAAAATAGTTTCGCGCCGCTCGCTGTTGAGATTTTTTTACTCTTTTTTTTCGTAGGTGCTTTATTGCTTGTCATAATGTTTCAAAAAGACATGTATCAGATTGTTTGCGTACGTGAGTTTAAATATGCACGTGTGAGTGTTTCATCAGGCTGAATTCAATTGAGCCGTGTATTAATTATGTTGTCTTGCTACATTCGTTTGTATCCTATAAATCGGTATATTGTGTTCATGATAGAGTCGCATGCATTATAGATTTGTATGCACTGTGGTTTTGTTTTCGTTATATTATTTTGAACTTTACGTTTTTGATGTGAGTATTAAACATTACTAACTGAAATTCTATAATTTAGTAGTAATTTTTATAGAATTATAAAAAAATTAAATCGTAGAAGCAAGTCTGCAAAAACACCTGCGTTACAAAATAAAATATAAATTTAATTCGTTTCAATGTAATTCAGGTAAACATCAAAGAAAATAGCTTCTCACTGCAAAATTAAAAACCTACAACAATAGCTCCAACTCAACAAAGAATGTGTACTGATTGTACTGAAACAATCACGTACAAAAACACGGACGTGTTAACACACGTACACATGACTGCACTCAGACTTCCATCCAACCATTTGACCTGCCTCTTCAAAGTACTAGCTTATTAGGTCTCTCTTCTACTCTACATTCTCTAATAAATAAATAAATATGATTCAAGTTTTCTCAACTAGGTATCATAGTTTCCATAAAGAGAAGTTCAAACCTTAAATTTTTTTTAGAGAAATGCAATTAAAAATACAGCTGAAATAAAACGTGAAATGAAATTTAAATAATTTAAATAAGCGATTGTGTTGATGTAAATATATAATCAGTTTTGCAAATTAATTTTAGTTTATATTATAAAAAAAATATTTCTAATTATTATAAAAATCAAAAAACAAATCATCGAGGGCGATGCAGATTTCTAAGTTGCATTCATCAGTTCAGCTCTTTGCAAAAACACACATTCCACACATCCACCACATTTATTGCCAAGTCTTCCATATCTTCTCCTGCGACTTCCAGTAATTATCCGGAAAGCGCTTGTCTACTCCACACTTAGATACCGGCTAATAAGCATCCAATTATACAAACACACGGATAAGTAAGCATTCACTTACGTACTCACGCATACACACAAACAAACATCTACTTGTACAAATAAGCCCCCCTATTGCATACGAAAACTTACACACACACACACACACATACATATATATATATATATATATATATATATAATATAAACATCCACTTGCAAGCACGTGCACACCACCTCAGTTCTTCAATTACAAATGTGGCACGCAACGAACAATAGAAGGAGGTATATAGGAACGTGTGATCGAAAAAAACCATCTCAGCTTTTCTTTCTCTTTCCACCCATAAACAAACACATATGCACTCATATATATATATATATATATATATATATATATATATATATATATATATATATATATATATATATATATATATATATATATATATATATATATATATATATATATATATATATATATGTATATATATATATATATAAACACAGACACACACATACACCTTTTTTCTATTTATTCTCAATTTTCACTCTTCACCATCGTTCCTAGTCACGTGACGAGTTTAATTTGCATGTAAACGTCTGTTTGTACTGGCGCGCATTTGCCTCCACAATGGAATTCAATTTGAAAGTAGGAAAATTCAATTCACGGAAATTTTTTTTTAGTTTTTCAATTATAAAAGAAAACCAATTTAACAAGTAATTGTAGTAATTTTAAATTTCTATGTGTACAAAAATTCAGTTTATTTTATATTTATTTCTATTTTGTAAACTATTGCTATCGGCGTAGGATACAAAAAAAGTAAGAAAATAAAGAAATAAAGAGCCGTTTCTAAAATAATTTTGATTAACTTCTCTTATCGCGACTGAATCCTGCATCAACTTTTCCATATTTGTGGGATTGTAGCACTGTTGCTTGTCCTTAGCGCAGCTGATCAACTGTTCAGCGGGAGATAGATCTTATGTCTTCACGTCCATTCTGGTTTTGTCTCAATTCAAATATACAATCAAAGTTCAGTTGGCATCTTTGTCTCAAAATCGTTTCAGGACATTGGAACCAACCCTTATCTTCTCTAAAGTATTTATTAAATTTCCGAAAAAATTTAATTAAGCCACATTATTAGCTGCTACTCTTACCACATTACCAACTGAAAAAGTGTTACGATCTTCTGCTTTAGCATGAAGCAGGCATGTACTATTAAAAAGCAATTTTGTCGCATTAATCAGTAATCAAAGACTCATAGGGCTGACAGAAATGTGTTGTCTGCTCACAAATTACTCTAAACTGCAAAAAAAACATAACTACGCATCGCTATGCAATCGCTATCTAATACAAAGTACATTACAAGGCAATACAAAGTACATCACAAGGCAATACAAAGTACATCACAAGGCAATACAAAGTACATCACAAGGCAATACAAAGTACATCACAAGGCAATACAAAGTACATCACAAGGCAATACAAAGTACATCACAAGGCAATACAAAGTACATCACAAGGCAATACAAAGTACATCACAAGGCAATACAAAGTACATCACAAGGCAATACAAAGTACATCACAAGGCAATACAAAGTACATGACAAGGCAATACAAAGTACATGACAAGGCAATACAAAGTACATTACAAGGCAATACAAAGTACATCACAAGGCAATACAAAGAACATCAAGCATAGTGTGAAAAAATTGACGGTCACACATCTCAAACATCTCAAACTGTCAACTCTCATATTCATCGTGCTGCTGAGCGCGCCTTTTTAATTTCACATAAAAAGTTACTGCATCTAGCAAGACATCCAAAGTAGTACTCTCACCTGTCTCACCTGTAAGATTACCTGTTGAAATCGGAGAAATCATTTAAGAACTTGAATTCTTCATCCCCTTCCTTCACAGCGTGTGCAGGAACAATTAATTTTTCTAATGTCACTTTTGTACTTATGATAATGTTTTAGTTGTTATTATTACTAGTAGTAGTATCAGTTTCAAGCTAAAACAATAACTCAACACAAACAACATTTAGTTTTATAACATAGCATCGACAAACATGTTTTATCAGGTAATACCCGTGAAAAATGTACAGACAGTCTCGTACTGATGACTAACTTCAACCGGTATGTTCTTATACTAACCGTTATATAGATTCAAAAAAGTCTACGCGATAACTAGTAAAAGCGAAAGACATTGAATGACCTTCATTCAATGTCTTTCACTGTCATCTCCTTTCGAATTTAGTTGTAAGCAAACACGGACGAATAACCCAAAGTTATTTATTTATCGAAAATAACTACAAAATAAATGGTTTAATCAATGTATTTATTAAAGTGAATCAAAAAAGTGTTTTCTCAAATCAAACTTTTGTTAAAAAGTTTTATTTGTCCGAACTTAAAACATTGACGGACAGTCCTGCTATAATCTCTTCTTTTTTTTGTCATTCTTTGGTAATTTAAGTTTTTTTCCTCTCTCTTATCTAAGATAAGGTTTTATTTTATATTTTATCTCTACATCTACTCCTGTCTCGTTATTTCTATTTAGTTATATATCTTGTTGTATTTATCTCAGTTTATATCACAATTTCTATCTCTTCTTCTTATTTTTTTTATAATCATCTCGGCTCATTTCTGCACTCCAAAGCAAGGTTTCTTTAAGACGTAGTGGTAGATGACTGGCTCATGTGGTTTGAACGAGGAGGTGTGGATTATTTCCACGTAATTATCTTCTTTAAAATATGTCGTCGATGGAAAAATTAATGAGATAAAGTCGCATGGAAACGAAAAGCGAAATAATAGAGAGATGGAATGAAAAAGACAAAAAGTACTAGTGGGAATGAAAATGCCCAGCTAATTTAAATATATATATATATATATATATATATATATATATATATATATATATATATATATATATATATATATATATATATATATATATATATATATATATATATATATATATATATATATATATATATATATATATATATATACATTCATAGTTTTAGTAACTCTTGTTTTTAACGGTGTATATTTACGAGAAGGGATTTTGCCACACTATATTACTCGTATATATATATATATATATATATATATATGAGAATGATAAAAAAATTGTATTTAATAACTACTAATAGAAATATATTCGATAATATAGTAGCCCTCGTTTACTAATAGCTATACGACTAATTACGTAAGCGTGACAGAATCAGTGAGTGAGTGAGTGAGTGAGTGAGTGAGTGAGTGAGTGAGTGAGTGAGTGAGTGAGTGAGTGAGTGAGTGAGTGAGTGAGTGAGTGAGTGAGTGAGTGAGTGAGTGAGTGAGTGAGTGAGTGAGTGAGTGAGTGAGTGAGTGAGTGAGTGAGTGAGTGAGTGAGTGAGTGAGTGAGTGAGTGAGTGAGTGAGTGAGTGAGTGAGTGAGTGAGTGAGTGAGTGAGTGAGTGAGTGAGTGAGTGAGTGAGTGAGTGAGTGAGTGAGTGAGTGAGTGAGTGAGTGAGTGAGTGAGTGAGTGAGTGAGTGAGTGAGTGAGTGAGTGAGTGAGTGAGTGAGTGAGTGAGTGAGTGAGTGAGTGAGTGAGTGAGTGAGTGAGTGAGTGAGTGAGTGAGTGAGTGAGTGAGTGAGTGAGTGAGTGAGTGAGTGAGTGAGTGAGTGAGTGAGTGAGTGAGTGAGTGACGGGGGCTACTATATTATAGATAATTGTTTATATTTGTGCATATTTAAAACAAGAAGAGCATCAAAGAGATTTAAATAGATTTGATTAGCAAAAATAATAATTAATATAACAAATTAAAGATTTCTTTGCGAAATAAAAAAATATTTTTTCTAATTAATACTTTAAATAACTCGAAAATGAAAACCCACTTGCAGTACATCAAGAATTCAAATCCGGTTCTCCCGTACTTCCAGCTGGTGCACATGCACTTGTTGAAGACGAGAAAGAAGGTGTTGTCTCTCAATATATATATATATCCGTGTGTGTGTGCGCGTCCACTTTCTTGTTCTCCTCTCTTTATCTCTCTTCCTCTCATGCTTGGATTGATCCATGTGCATGTACTCCCTATCCACATGAATCAACCGATGACCTTTGCCATGACCCCAGAAGACCTCGATAACTAATTGGTGGATTAAAAACTACGCCTTGTTAATGCACTGGTCTTTTTATTCATTTCCCTTTTTCTCTCTCTCTATCATTCTCTCTCTTCTCCATTTTTTTCCTTATACGAATTGATGCATTGTCTCTTCATTGAAAGTCGAGAGGAGTCGAAATGAGCGATAGTTCAGTTGTTGCTCTTTGATAGCTGTGAAGTTGTCAGTAATAAAGGATGCTTATAAAAGCGCGACTGGTGAAAATGATGACGATGGCCGTGAAAAGAAACGTG
This sequence comes from Erpobdella octoculata, assembly GCA_963978895.1. Lineage (NCBI taxonomy): Eukaryota > Metazoa > Annelida > Clitellata > Hirudinida > Erpobdellidae > Erpobdella > Erpobdella octoculata. The sequence goes on from OZ022242.1 coordinate 11,482,287, forward strand.
AGGGTAGTGAACAAATAGTGATGATAATGATTATACTACCCAAAAATCTTACTGGATTCAAAAATTTGAACGAGGACCATCCACAAAGCAAACGCACCACTCACGGCTCTGGTATTTTTAGTTTGTGCTATGTTAGGTTAATGGGTCGGCCAAAGGAAATAGCTGAACATGGCTATCCCCCTTACCCATATAAGACAAAACAGTATTTCAGTTTATAGTTGTAAGATTGACATGGATTTGTCGATTTTCTTGTTTACCACGTGAGTCACTTTAGAGAATAGTTAATTCCTTGGTGGTCGTTTGATAGAGTGTCGATTTTATAACAAATGTAAAACTGAGCAGGACTTTCAGCTAAGACTTGTGAGTAAAAAAAGAGTGAAAGAGTATTATTGATGACAATGGTTCTGTTTGTTTCAATGGACTTCTTTTATCATAGCTTGTGATTTATACATATCTTGGCTCGTGTCACTGTTTCTCCATGTCTTTCATAGATGGAATTAATTAGTCTTACTTGGGACGGATAATAGCGATGATAATAGTTGTTGTTATAGCGATGGTAGTAGTAGCAGTAGTGGTGGTGGTGGTGGTGGTAGTAGTAGTAGTAGTAGTAGCAGTAGTAGTAGTAGTAGGAGTAGTAATGGTTATAGTGGTTTACGTAACAGTTTTTCAGGTACTGTACACGTTTTTGTTACTTTCACCTAGTCCTATTGCATATTTTTATAGATAGCGTTATATATAAATACGTCCAAAGATTGCTCTAGTCTAGTAAGAAGTGTACGATGATGATGATGATGATGATGATGATGATGATGATGATGATGATGATGATGATGATGATGATGATGATGATGATGATGATGATGATGACGATGACGATGACGATGACGATGACGATGACGATGACGATGACGATGACGATGACGATGACGATGACGATGACGATGACGATGACGATGACGATGACGATGACGATGACGATGACGATGACGATGACGATGACGATGACGATGACGATGACGATGACGATGACGATGACGATGACGATGACGATGACGATGACGATGACGATGACGATGACGATGACGATGACGATGACGATGACGATGACGATGATGATGATGATGATGATGATGATGATGATGATGATGGAATATAATACATTGCAATAAACAACTGCGTAAAGTTATATTATAAAAGGTTTTTCACAAATTCCTTATATTTCTAGATTTCCCGGCTTTTCATTTATTACAAAACATTTTCTTTTTAAATGACATTTTTTGATGGTATATAGTAAACATTTATTTAATTGTATTTTATTTGTTTTTGTTTTAAAGCACAGTAATTATTATTTTTAATTAAAAAAAATATTTCCAAAAGATTTTTATACTTTAATAGAATGCATTGTCATGAGAAGAAGTAACCTATAATTTAAATTTCAGATCAATTGGATAACGAGAAGTTAGTTAGTTAGGTTTGCCATCATTCAAGCAAGCAGACAATCAACCAAGCAAGACCGGCAATGAAGTTAATGTAAGGGATTTTTAAAAAATAATTCATGACTATTATTGGAACACTACTGTGATCTCGTTATGTCAAAAAGTGTAAATTGTTTTAAAAAGTAAAAAAATAGCCTGCAGTTTCCACATGAATTATTAAGTAGAATTTTAGCTATTAAGCTGTGGACATATCCAAAAGAATGGTTTTGAAGGTTCAAACCCTCTGCGAAACAAAAATTTTACTTAATGTAATTTTTTTTATATTAATTTTGTAAGAAAATTTCATTATCTTTTAGACAAAATATGAATCTTTTCATTGCCCAAACCTCGGTCTCTAAGTTTTTCTTGGCTTTACCCCTCCCCTCTTGGGAAAATATCAAGTCTATGTCTATAAATGCAAACAATCAAAGTAAATATTGAATGTTTTTAGTGCAAATTTTGTTGTCTTTTAGCCCTCCCGAAACTAAAACCTGACAATGGCCACGATAATAATAGTTCAAATTGCTGACTGACTGATGCCACAACATTTGTTCATATTCACCTACTTTTACATAAATTGCGCGGGCGCGGATCAGCGTTCTTGTTTGCGTAAAACTGTGAATATTGTCCTTCATAACTTTCTTCAGTCAGCTCTCTTGAAGATGACAAGCCACGGAAGAAACTGCTTTCTGTAACTCTTTTTGTGCGTGATGATGCTATTTTGTCGAGAACCAATTTGTCGAGTTGGCGAATAGACAGAAAAAAACAAATGTGAGGTTTATGACGAAAAAATGCTTATAAATTGTGAGTGTTGATGTTGATGTTTGGCTTGATATGAGAGAGTCTAGAGTTATTACAGTATAGTTTTTCTTGCTTTTAAAAAATTGGAAAACTCTTGGATAACAATGACTAAAAGAACAAACAAATTTTAACAAATAAAGCTTTTTTGACAGATGAAGCAGACAAAATCCCAAATCTCAAAGATCAAGTAGAAACTAGTTTATTAAGAAAGAACAGAAAAATGCCAAACTTTCTTAATTTATGGAAAAGGCGTGTTGTTTTTTATGTTTTATTTTATATAACAAATACGTAATGATCATTCTCAATCAGATTACATTTCTACAAGTTAAGGAAGATCTGTTCTAATACTTTATTAATTTTTCTCAAATTGCACCTGAACATCAACATATAAATATAATAAGTATTGAAAAATAAGTATATAAATATTAAAAAAAATACAGAATAATATAAAAACAAATTTTTAAATGAAATATGATTTTAAAAATAAATAAATTAAATATAAATTTATTTTTCAGATACCTGCTTGTGCTTAGAATTGGAATATTTACACTTCTGTTAAAGTTAATTTCTTCAACTGAATTCTGAATGTCTTTTTTGGCTTCAAACATTTCCTACTGAAGCCAACAAATAAAATTTGTTTCTAAAAATAATCAATTTGATTAAAAAACAGTTTGAAACTTAATTAATTGAGAAGCAGTTTAATGTTTCTTAAAATTCAAATGTTACATTTCACTAACAAAGAATAAATTAAAACCCTGATTGAAAATTCAACTAGTCTACAAAGGGAAAAAAGAAGAGATTTGAAAAACAAGAATAACATACAAAGAAATATATAAAAAAATAGCAAAGAAAAAAGAAAAAGACAGAGATGGAAGGAGAGAGAGAAAGAGAAAATGTGTGAGAAAAAAAGAGAAAGAGAAAAAAATTACTTCACGCGTTAATGTAATCATCAAGGGAACCGGATGAGTTCCCACCATGGATTCTCCGGCTTCTCCTGCTATTCATCGCTGATCACATGACCACGGTCACACCCAGGTACAGATGTTGATTGTAAATTCCTGAGTGATGCTTTAGCACTAGAATGCCTCTGTTGCCATGGAAGCTAGAAAAACACCAACTTCAGCAGATCCTTCCTTGGAGGACCAGCAACATTTAGATTGCCATAATGGACATTATGGTGGAGCTATTGGAGAAAAGCTGTTTTGATCGTAACTAGTTGGTTAGCATTCGACATGAAAACAAATTTAAGAACTTCAGCAAAATTAAAAATTAAATGTTATAATTTCGTTTGAAATAGTTACAGTTTTATTTTAAATGTAAGCAAGTGAACCGTGATTATAAGTCTACTAGAAATAACCCGTCAAAAATGACGGATTTTTTAAAATTTCATTATTTATTATAATATTTTTAAATTGCAGCGCCACCTTTTTTATTTTTAGGACTGACAGTGTACAATTGCCAAATAACTTTTAATAGTTAGGTAAATTAAAAAATGTTTACCTTACTTAAATTATATAAAAAATTTTTTACAATTATTTATTATTATTATATATAAATTAACTTGTCATAGATGGCAAATCGTCAGGCAAAAACGTCTTACACAGACGTGGGGTATTATATTATATATGTAACATAGAAATAAAGTATGACCACAGCTGTCTAAATACAAATACTTGATATGTATGGAAGAACAAAAAATATAAGAAACTTTCGAATCACCATGAAAAAATAAAAGTTTTATTATAAATCCTTGATTTGAAAAAATAATTTTTGTTTCCTTTGAATGAAATTCAAATTAATGATTTTATTTTTCTGAAAAAACTTAATTTTTTTTAATTTAATTAATTGTATTTATGTTTTAATTAAAAATCTGAAAATTTAATAAATCCATTGTCATGAAGTTGCAGTGTCGTACCTAATCTTCATTTTTTTCTTGAGTACAGCAATATTTTCACTTACAAAAGTTTTATCTTATTCCACAGTCGTTTTTAAATGCTGAAAAGACTATTTTATAAGCTTCTGCGTCCCGTTATTTTTTTGGAACGATACGATCCGATACGATTTCTGAAATTTGCCCCGAATTAAACGATACGATACGAGACGCTTCGAACAATAACGATACGATATCGATACGATACGATACGATTTCGGGATCTCGACTGAAGCGGAAATTTTGCCTAGAGATAACATAGAATGATGAACTATACGCGACAGACAATATTAATAACTACATTAAAGAAATTCATTGAAAAAAAATATATAAATATTAAAAAATTTCAAAATTTATAAAAATTTACCAAATTTAATTTTTTTTTACAACTTGAAATAAGTTTCATTTGTTTAGTTTCGGTACATCTATTTGTCTAAATTTAGACTCTAAATAAAACGCTACCGCCGATAGAAAGTATTTATTTACTTTATTTAGTGACGCGGCATGATAATGATGACAAACACGAGAAAGTGCCTCTATGCAAGAATTAAAAAAGTGAAAAACCCCAGCGTGTTTATTTATAGGCGATGGCGAATGCGGTTAGCAATAGCAAGAAAGAAGCTGAGAAAGTTTCGAATTCCAGCTGCAGACGATACGGGCTACGGCACTGTCGTGCACACTACAGGTGGCACACACATACTCACACACAACCAAGAATATCATCGAGATTATAAAGATATATCTTAGATGAGCTACTATTACGAGTATTACGGTCAATTGCTAAACGCTCTTTCTCCTACTCTGGTCCCTATCTCTGGAACTCTCTTCCTTCTTCTCTTACTAACTCTACTTCTCTCACAGTTTTCCGTCGTGGACTTAAAACATATCTGTTTACTAAGTTCACGACCGAGCGCTATTGAACACTGCGAAATAGCGCTATATAAATAAATGATTGATTGATTGATTGATTGATTGAATTACGGATATCGAAACACTAAAATAATCATTCCAATTCTATGTAAAAAATTTGAAAAAATAAGTTTATGAAACAGACTAAACCAAAACATAAACATAGAATGATCATTACTATTACATTACTCATTATTCTCATTAATAATAATAGTCATCGATGTCAGCGAGTACGATTGCCTTGTAGGGCTTGTAGTATCAGTAGTATGCGCAGAGCTCGACTAGCAGCCTAAGAGGAGCGTGGCTTTTTTGCTGCCGGTTCCCAGACTAAAAATAGTAAATAATGGGGCTACAGGCTGTCTGGAAAACCGAATTTAAAGTGGGGATGATAATAGTTGTTGAATCAATTGCAAATATTCACAGTTGTGACAATCGTTAATTAAATATGTATGACTTTATTTATTGGAAAATATTTTAAAAAAATCCCGATATTTTTCGAGATTTTAATCGAGAATGAAATTTTAAGTATCGCCAATTAATATCGATACGAGATTTCTTCCGCAGGCTGTATCGTTTCAATAGTGATACGGGAATCCCGTATCGTTTTGAAATCTCGATTGAATTCGAGATAACGATATCGGGACGCAGATGCTTACTATTTTAGGGCTTGCCACACCACCTAATGAACAAATTAAACTGTTTAGTTTGCCACTTGCATTGGCAGTGCAATGATCAAGCAAGCTAGCGGAAGATATTAGGTCGATATCTTTAAAACTGAAAGAGGAGATTTGGATGAACATTGATGTTTTTTGATATGCAAGAAAATGAGTATTTATCAGCTGACAATGATGAAAAAAATTGATAAAGGCTGTGAAACTTTGAAAAATTGGAGATGTACCAGTATATTTTGGAATTGCCGTAAATACCTGATCCAACGACCAACGGGCTTATTCAAACTAAAACATATTAGCAGTCCCATGCTCAGTTCTGTCCAAAAACTGATTAAAAATGTTGCCAAAAATATGACTTTTGGTTGGTTGCGAAGTTTTATATTTAAAGGCGAATTTGAGTCTCCTTACAGCTCTGACATATTATTATCTTTAGTCACCAATTTTTCTTCGCTAGACAATGTTTCATTAACCGAGCGGCTATACATCCCGTGAATGAAGAGTTTCTAAGCTTAAGTTAGGGAAGTAGAATTAGTCGGTTCGTGAGATCTAGATTTAGAGTTATAGAGAACAGACTCTGTAGTTAAACAAGTTGACAAAAGTTATCTAATATAATCAAAAGAGTTGTCAGAATCAAGAGATTTCTGAAACGTGAGATATAATTAGATTGAGTCAGCGCGAAAGAAGTACTAAGCCGGAATTATAATTCGAGAAATATTGAGCTATAAATAACTTCAAGCGTTAACGTTACGAATCGCTAGCGAGCTAATTCGGCAACGTTTACAGTTCCAACTACAAATTTGACTTTTAGCAAGTTCATGTTTATGATTTTTAAATTCTTCATATTAACTTCGCCGTGTGTGTTTGCCTGCTTGCTTGCTTGAGCCATGCGTTGAGACCCTTTAACATTAAATAAAACCCACTTCCCGATATCCAATCAAGTTGTAATTTTGTGTGTTTATTTGCCGCTGCAGACTTTACATTTTATTAAATTTTCAAACTAGTTGGATAATAAGTGAATTAAAGAGTAGTATCAATAAAACCTTTAAAAAAGTTAAAAAAATAAACATTTTCTATAGAAAACTAACTTTAAATTTTTAGTAAAATATAAATAACGACATTTAATTTTTAACTTAAAAATTTTTCAACTAAATATTCATTTATTCCATATTCATTCAAAAAAGCTTATATTTTTAATCCTTACAATCAATATGAAATTTGGTGGGTTTATTTGTTGCTGCGGAATTTACATTCTATTAAACTTTCAGATTGATTGGACAAAATTTGAGTGAATAACATCAATTAAAACTTTGAAAAAATGAGTTTTTTGAGTTTTATGTAGAGAAACAAACTTGAAATTTTTATTTATTAAAAAAAGAGACATTTAATTTTCAAATTTTCAAATTTTTAATAAAAAATTTGTTTATTTCATATTAATTCGAAAAAAACTTAAATTTTCAATCCTCACATACTTTTCATATTAGGTATTTAAAAGACTGTGGTCAATGTTTTCATATTTTATAAACGTACAGATCATGCAAAACATTTTTAGTCCACGATTACAAAATTTTAAAAGATTTTTTTAAAACGAAGTTTTTTACAGTTTTCTTGTTCATAATCGAAATACGGCCCAGCAGGTACAAGCTAGGACTTTAATGTTTTGAAAAGGATTTATTATTAATGTTTTAATTATTATTTAATTATTCGTGTCAATCTTCATTTAATAAATTAATTAAAAATTGAAACATGAATTCCAATCTAATTTCATTCAAGCGTTAAATTGAGCTTAAAGCAAGGGAGACATGGTATTTGAAATGCAGACATGGTTAATAAACTGTGATGTTCATTGGTCATAACTGATCGTTAATGAAGTTTCAGAATTAACGTAATAAATTAGTAAAAAAAAATTGTTCTTTAGCGAATTAATTTTAAGAAATTTTTCGATTTTTTAATTAAGATTAAAAATGTCTATCATGAAAACTAAATCTTTTTTTTAACATTCGCCAGGTAGCAGGTAGCAAAAAAACGACGTATATCTATAAATTACAATCGAACCATTCGCTGTTATCTCGTACTAAGTCAGTCGTGGCTTCTTGTGGAGTAAACAAATCAAGTAATAAACTAAAATATAAGTTAGAAGACTCAAACTTAGTTATTTTGAAAAAAAAATGTTTGTTATATAAACCATAACCATCGTTAAGAATCGATAGCAATACACAACTTATAATTCAATAATTTGTTGTCTTTCGACAGAGCGTATCAAGAACAGGGCTTTCTTATTTGACCTGCATCTAATGTCACATAGAAGTTTTAGAATTTGTATTAAAAATATATTGACTAAATATTAGAAGCTTGTAATTTATGGAATACTAAATTTTGTATGTCTTGCTAGCGGGGTTTCCCGGCTTTGCCCGGGGTTTTTAGAGATTTTCTATCGTTTTTCTCTCTCTCTCGCCTTTTTCTCTTTTTTCTTCTCTTTCTCTTGCTCCCGTTTACTTCCCCGTTTGCTCTCCCGCTCCCGCTCGCTCTCCTGCTCTCACTCGCTTTCCCAACCCGCTTGCACTTCCGCTCCACCTCGTTCTCCTGCTTGCTTCCTCGCTCACGCTAGGTCTACCGCTCCCTTTTCTTTTTCCATAAAACTCAAAATAGATTTGTTAAAGGTTGCTTGAAACCTTCTTCAAGCTTTGTCACGTAAACTAAATTTGAATTCAATGTCAAGAGGAGCGAGCATATATTTCAAATTGCAGCATATTTTCAATTTTATTCTTATCTGTGGTTACAGGCGAGCTTTTCTTCTTTATTAATAAATCAATCTGCATAAGCAAACCGGTAAATTATTCCCGAGTTGTTTTTAATGCTTGCAAACGTAATACTCAGCGTGCTTAAGTGTATGTCTGGCCAAGGGCAAACACAAAGAGGGTGGTTTCTGGGGTTAGAAATCCCCCCATCAAAGTTCTTCCGAAAATGTTTTAATGCATAAAACGTATTATTCGGCTTGATTTAGTGTAAATTAAAAAAACAAAAATTATTTTGAAAACATTTATCTGTTTAACCATCAAAGGGAGTATTTGTAGTTAAACTCCCCCCCCCCAAATGTTCCAGAAACAATTGTACTGTATAAAAATATAATAATAAACTAGTTTAACTAAATAAAATATGTTTTACTGCATTTCTTATAACGCTTATAAGAAATATTTAGGGTTTTTCATATATATATTCGTTAAAAAACTGTTTCTAGACGTTTTTTAACGGAAAACAGATTAAGTGGTTAAAAGTTTTTGTATTTGTATAGATATTCCACACCAATAATGGGCTATATTTTAGATAAATGGCAGTTATATTATCAAATTATCATAATAAAATTATTCTGCTCTTTGAAATCAGATTTGATTTAACTGTATTAAAATTTTTTGTTGTTTAATAGGGTTTAACAAATATAAAATAATTAAATCTGAAAAAAACATTTCTTCCAAAACAAATTCCAAACCCTCCAAAAAAATTGTCAATCCCCCCCCCCGAAAAATATTTTGGGTGCGCCACTGTATGTATACGTATGTTGGCAATTTCTAATAATGCAGTGACCGCGGCATTCAGCAGTCAGCAGTTGATAAAATGGGTGCGTAAAATCCTAAAGTTCCAAAACGTTTTTATTTAAAATTATTATGCAAGAGGTTATCCGATTACATCAAACATTATGTTGGATTTATTTTTCAAAAGAAAACATCGCAAGATATTTCAGCTGTGTTACGAAGGCATGGCATGAAATTTAGTGATTTTAATTTGCTTGAACCAGGTTCAATCCTAAGCATTGAACAATTGTTTGATACTGCTGAGCAGGTAGAGCAACCGCATTGTCTAATTACCACATTTAATCATTTACAGCGATTGAGAGATCCTGACTTGATTATTAATGGTAGAGAAGGAAAATGTTTTTTATCTGAAAAATAATTGTTTAGAATTACAATGACAAAGTTTTGCATAAATAGTTTTCCTCTGGAATGGTGATGATGTTATTTATTCAATTTCAGAAGTTCTAAGAAGCCATTCTGATGAAAGTATTCAAGAGCTGATTTTTTAATTTATGTTTAGTTAATTTTTGTATGATGGAGTATTTCATTATCAAATTAATTAATTATTATTAAGTGAAAATAACTAATCGGTTGTAATTTATTTAAGTTAATGTTTATCTAGTTAAATGCTTAAAAATACACTTTCTGGTCAATATAAAAAACGAAATGAGAACAAAGAAACAAAAGATTTCTTAGATAATCGGAAAAAAATCGTCGGAGCGGAACGTCATGGAGTCACAGTCATGTCATTTCACCATCATCATCGTCATCGTCATCGTCATCGTCATCGTCATCGTCATCATCGTCATCATCATCATCATCATCATTATCATCACCATCATCATATCACCACAATCATCATTTTCATTATCACCACAATCATCATCATCATCATTATTATTACCACCACCGTCATCATCATCACCATTATCACCACCTGCATCATCATTATCATTATCACAACTAAAATGAGCATCATCCTCACCACTATCAACATCATTATCACCAACACTACCAACATCATCACCATTATCACCAACACCACCAGCATCATCATCATTATCGCCACCACCACCAACATAATCACCAGCATCGTTATTGTCATTACAAACAACAACATCACTAACAGTATAATAATGATTAACTGGAAAAAAAGTTGCCACGCCTTGAGAAGCTCATTAAGGTTGAAACGCCATATTCGTTCTTATTGTATCACTATCATCAACGTCCAGTAGTGATGATGATGATGATGACGACGACGACGGCGACGATGATGATGATGACGACGACGACGGTGATGATGATGATAATGTTTATGATGATAATTATAAGAATGATGATTCAGTAATACAACAACTATCATTCTTATAGCAACGAATGTAGAAAGTTGCCTCGATAATACGAGCGTTCCGTCGATTGCTCCAACAAATATGAAAAAATAACGAAACAAAATGAAAATATTTTAAAAAAAGATGTCAAAGAATAAACATAGAAAGAACAAGTGAATGTTAATTTAAAAAATTAAAAATATGCTTTAAGACAGTTATAAAATTTCATAGCAACATCGTAGTGTAAAAGTATTACCCCGGTAAATAGTAAACAAAAGATATTTGTAGTTAATATGACGATGAAAGTTGTTGTCGTCATTTTTAATATGCTTCTTAAATTTATTTTTTAATAAATTTTGCTTCTCACATTTTATTTTTGTTTAATTAAACAATAAAATTTTTGAAGTGGGTAAATTTTATAATGATCTTCCAAAGTTTAAAACGTCCGCGGACATCCCATGGACATCCGGACGAGTGAGAGTTAATAAAAGCACATCAAATGGAATTTCAATATGAAGTGAAACAAAATGAGGATAATAGATCATGCGAGCTGATATGTTACAATGAAAATTGGGTTTAGATGCAGCCGAGATATCGGACGACTATTTACATGTTGTTGTAGGTATCTCCAGCCTCCATTGTATTGATCCATGCAACAGCAAGCAGTGCAGGACGGTCACGTGGCTCGGAAAAATATTGTTGATGTTTTCTTCTTAAATTATAAAATATCGTAAAAAATTCATCTGCAAAACGGTCATTGTTGTTGAATAAATCATAAATAAACAGGAAGTGGTTTCCAGGCGGATTCATATCCGGTCTGCTTGCTGGCGCGATCTCGGAACAATCGTTTCCTTGCATGGAATTCACGTGTGCGAGGATTGTCGAAGGAATTTTTTATAACTTTCAGTGAATTAATAAGCAAACGAATTTAAAGAAACTTTTATTCAACGCAAGCATAAACACAGACACACGTACAATCGCACATACAAAACTTATCGAAACTTTATAAACGCATGGGCTGACACTTTCTAATAACACACTGGCAATAAACACACGGATATAATTACGTATACAATTACAAGCATTCACACACCCATACAGAGTAGCTACACTTTCACAAACAGTCACGGACTAATAGGCAGTAGGTGGCCATAAGATCGGGCAGACAAAAGGTTACTGGATGATATATAACGAACGATCATCTTAGAAATACATACATACATACATACATACATACATACATACATACATACATACATACATACATACATACATACATACATACATACATACATACATACATAAATACATACATACATACATACATACATACATACATACATACATACATACATACATACATACATACATACATACATACATACATACATACATACATACATACATACATACATACATACATACATACATACATACATACATACATACATACATACATACATACATACATACATACATACATACATACATACATACATACATACATACATACATACATACATACATACATACATACATACATACATACATACATACATACATACATACATACATACATACATACATACATACATACATACATACATACATACATACATACATACATACATACATACATACATACATACATACACACACACACACACACACACACACACACATACATACATACATACATACATACATACATACATACATACATACATACATACATACATACATACATACAAACATACATACATACACCACTACTTTTGTCTTTTTTGATTAGATCTGTTTGTGATCAACTGCCGTCATCTGGATGATATATAACGAACGATCATCTTAGAAATACATACATACATACATACATACATACATACATACATACATACATACATACATACATACATACATACATACATACATACATACATACATACATACATACATACATACATACATACATACATACATACATACATACATACATACATACATACATACATACATACATACATACATACATACATACATACATACATACATACATACATACATACATACATACATACATACATACATACATACATACATACATACATACATACATACATACATACATACATACATACATACATACATACATACATACATACATACATACATACATACATACATACATACATACATACATACATACATACATACATACATACATACATACACACACACACACACACACACACACACACACACACACACACACACACACACACACACACACACACACACACACACACACACACACACACACACACACACACACACACACACACACACACACACACACACATACATACATACATACATACATACATACATACATACATACATACATACATACATACATACATACATACATACATACATACATACATACATACATACATACATACATACATACATACATACATACATACATACATACATACATACATACATACATACATACATACATACATACATACATACATACATACATACATACATACATACATACATACATACATACATACATACATACATACATACATACATACATACATACATACATACATACATACATACATACATACATACATACATACATACATACATACATACATACATACATACATACATACATACATACATACATACAGACACAGACACAGAGCCTCGCATCTCAAGAAATGTCTGTCAGTGTCTGTACACATTCCTCGCGTATGTGTCTGTGCAGTTAGATCATTTTCCCATTCCAACGGAAAACACACACAAACCCAACAAATGCGCACAGACTGGAGCACACATAATGGCGCACAACACTAACTCATTCATACATTCTGGTCATACCCGACAGGCAAATTCTTCCTCGAAGCAAAACAGTTTGGAAAAGATTTTAAAGCAGACGAGAGACAAATTCGAGATTTAAATTTTGTTGGAAAGTGTTGTTGGTAGGCATTGATTGCGGGACTACATATAAGGTGTAGTTGTTCATAATCATCATCATCATCAAAATCATCATCACCATCAATATTAAGAAAAGAGATTTTAAAAAAGAACACAATTTCCTTTATTCGAAAACACGCATCACTCTGTAGAATCTGTAGATGGACTTTTTTTGGAATTCTATCTTTAAATTAGCACGTCATGTCCTGTGACGTCAGAGACATACGTCACCACAAAGATCAGCAGACGAAGAAGAAGGAAGAAGAAGAAGAGACCTTTTAAAAAGTAAACTTCGGAATGAAAAAATCCAGAAAATCCTCAATAAGGTGATTTGTTCATTTAACAATTTGCAAATAATGTGATGTTCATTTAACAATTTGCAAATAATGTGATGTTCATTTAACAATTTGCCAATTTTTTTAAATACGATTTTTTTTTATATTTACGTCATCGCATTTGTCCAAGAGAAGGTGATAAAAGGTCAATTGTTTAATAAACTTGCTGAAAGTTCATCAATGACTGCTTTTATGTGGGATTGAAAATTAATTTCAAAATTTTTCATATTAACTTCACCCCTGTTCTTGCTTGATTGCTTGAATGTTTGCAAACCTTGAAAATGAAAATTAACAAATTTTCGTCATCAAATAGAGCTGAAACTTGGAATATAGGCTTTCTCCTCATGGCAATGCATTTTTCTTTTTTTATGTTATTATTAAACAACATATTTTAATTTAATTTCTGAAAATTTTATCTATGTTATGCATACATACATATTAACAGATGTCAATGTATTATCTTCATCAAATCCAAAAAAAATGACTTTAGAAAACCTCGGTGTTTTCTTTCTGTATTTATTAACTTTTTTTTGCTGAATTCCGTTGTTTGTGTGGTTTATCTCCTGTTTTCGTTTGGTTGTAAGTTGTATGTGAATAGGAAGCAATCTGAGCGTATGTGTGCGTGAGTGTTTGAGTCTATGTGTGTATGTGTGTATGTGTGCATGTGTGTATGTGTGATTGTGTCTGAGTGAGTGTTTACGTGTCCAGATGTAAGAAAAGTAACAAGAAGTGTAACGTTGGAAGATAGAATTTTAGATATAACATGGCTGGATGGACGGAGTGTAGTGTTCGTGTAGAAGCTCGTTTGTTACTTTGTACGTGAATGTTCTCATCTTTGTATGCGTGGTAGCTGTGGTTGTGTGTGTAAGTTGCTGATATTGTATGTGCGTGTGGCTGTACTTATATGTCTGCTTATGTCTGTGTGTTTGTCTATGAGTTGCTTTGCTTGTATTTTCATGTAGCTGTGTTTGTATTGCGCGCTTAGCGGTGCTTGTGCGTTGCTGCGTTTGAAAAATCTTTTTACGCACGTGGGAATTGTAATAAAATGCACGTGCTTTTAGTGTGCGTGTATGTATGTCTGCACGTCAATGTCAATTTTTGTTATTCTTTTAATGAAGCTACAGTTTCTGACACGGTTTTATTGATTATTTTTCTTTCTTGTTATCTGTTTTTATGTTGGTTTGTGGTTGCTGCTGTTTCAAGGATATTGTTGATGTTCTTGCCGTGCTGCCGGCGCCATGAAAGCAAATCTACATTGGCGACATTTGATGGTGAACGAATCTCCCCAATAAAATTACATTTCAAAATTACAACACAGGAGTGGACTGAATTTATTTTATTAAAAAAATACTTATGTAATAAATGTTTAATATCTCAAAAAACAAAATTCAACTAAAGCTTAGCAAATTTTTTGGGACTCAAAAATGCAATTTTAATCAAACAAGCAAAAGAAAAACAAGTTTTTTAACACATGCTTTAATTTCAAATGCAATCCATTTAGAAATACAAAAGATGTTCAAATTAAATTTTTTTTCTTATTGAATCATGTATTGTCATCCAATATAAAATTATGCTGAAAGTTTCAGCTTCCTAGCTAATCAAAAAGCTGGTTACATTTTACTTGCAAGATTTGCGTACAGAGAAAGCCACACACACACACACACATACACATACACAAACACAAACAGAGATTGTAACCTAAATAAAAGTTTGTAATAAATAGAAAAAATGATGACTCGTTTCAAGTGAGCAGCCTATTAGATTTTTTTAGCAAATCTCTCTTTTTCTTTGTTATTTCCAGAGGCATAGCTAAGTGTAAGGAGACGGGGGTCCACGGGCGTTTATTGGCTTATTGAAAGGGGGCGACAAAATCCCTTTTAAGGGGTGCAAAACTTTTTTGGAAAAGTATCTTCTCTGGAGGAAAAAATCTAAAGTTTTGTAATTTTGTTGGAAAATGTACCTACGACTACCCGCCTAGGTCATCAGCTATTTTTGGAACAAAAGCCTACAGATGGAATTTTTCAAGGACGCATTTATTCTTTTTGACCATGTAAGATTCAAACTTCTTTAGAAATTCAGCTCAGCTGTTTATTTCTATTGTTTATTATTTTCTCTGACATCTTCCAAATTCCTGGTTACGGCCCTGTATTTAAAACTTGTTTGATATCTTCGGTTTTAAATTGTTTTCCGAACCTTAATTTGTACGTTATAGCAAGTATATGACGAATTTTTTATTTTGTTTAATCAAAAGCTTTCCGTTCAATAACGGCGATGCAGTAATATAAAAATTATAAACATATTGAAAAATTAAAGCCCTACAATATGGCAAACATAATGCTCTTAAACGGTTGTACCTAACCAGTCTCGCCAAAACACCAAGTAGTCATAAATTAGAAAAAAAAACAATAAAACCATTTATGAAAGTGGTTTTACAAGACAAATAAAGCATGATTTGTTTTTCTATGAAGAGATGTCAATGATTTTCGCTGCAGTATTTTATCACAAAATATTATGCTTCCATAATTTTTATACAATATGTTTTATTTTATATATTAACAACTAAAATTGTTTATAAAAATACACTAGGTGTTGAAGTGTAATTAAAATTTCAGCTACAATCTTCACATTTTGATTTGTAAACTCCATCTAAAATCTTAAAAAAGAGTTATAAATATAACGTCTGACTTGTTCAACGTCACTCTATTCCTTAGAACTTTAAATCAGGAATTCCTTATCCAACTTTTTCTCACTCGTGAGCCCATTTCACAGAACAACAAGGAGAAGCTATTTATAGGCGCATCTAGACAGACGCTGGTGATGCCGGCGAGATTCGAACCTCCAACTTTCAGATCTAAAGGACAATGCCTTTTAGGTGTTGAGCTAAGAGAACTGATTGTTATCCCAATCAGTGCTAGCGTTGAATGCAGGAGCGGGCCTACTGAGCCAGGGTTCAGGGGCCCAAAGACCGAGAAGGGTCCAGAGTTACCAAGCAACAAAAATTTCTTAGTAAAAAATGCTGAGAGAAGAAATACCTTGGAATACACCTCCGATTACCCTCTCCAGTCATCAGTTTTTTTGGGAGGAAATATGAAAACAGGATGTCAGAAAATTTTGAAAAAAGTACTTGCGACTACCCCATCCCCCTCCCGTGGTCATCAGCTTTTTTGGGAGGAATTATGGAAAAAGAGTTTTTTAAACATTAGATTTTTAATATTTTTACGGGTATACCAGACTTTCCCCCCACCGCATAAAGTTCTCATAGGCCTATGGATAAGTGCAATTTGTATATTTTGCAAATGCTTCAACATGCAATGTCATCAATGGGAAAGGGTCCAATGCATGACGCAGCCCAGGGGCCCACAACTTTTAAATCCGGCCGTGGTTGAAGACAAAGTTTTTTGTTCTATTAAATGTATTAATTGAAGGGATTAGGAATGTAAAAGCTCTATATACTCACCCGATGTGGTAGGGGTAGAGAATGCAAGAAAGAGATAAGTAATGTGAATAAATTTCATCAAAGAAAGAAGCTAGTCGTTTATTTTTAAAAAGACGTCAAACTTCAAGCTCAATGAAATAACAATAAAATCTATTTTTTTAAGGATTATTATTTCAAAGAGGCGAATTTTATACATAGAGAAGATTTTATTTTGACGGGCCATATTTTTCACAAAAAAACCAAACGGACCAAGAATACAACAGCAAGAGTGCGAAATATTTTTGTGGCTGGAAAAGGTCATAAGGCTCAATAGGACAACATTCGAAGTTCTTTCAGTTCCAGTAGCTTTCCTATCAACAATCATTAATCATTTACGAGATTATGTAGCATCATCTATCATCTTTAAATATGAACTTGATTATAAGACCACATAATTTATAATTCACTGATATCAGTGAATTATAAATTATGTGGTCTTATAATCAAGTTCATATTTAAAGATGATAGATGATATATCATAATTAAATATTTGGTTTTAAAGATGACCATGATCAGTGCAATATGTGAATGCGTATTGATGCTGTCTCCCCATCTCTCCCAAATCTTGGCTGAACCACTCAAACAAGACTAAATAAAATTTGAGTGAATTTTGTTGAACACTTATAGCGAAAATAATATTGAATAATTTTAAGACACTTTTTTTTAGATTTGT
>OZ022242.1:11505440-11537940 GCA_963978895.1 Erpobdella octoculata
TTATTTTTGGAGTAGAAACTAAATACTAATTTTTACTCCTGTAGCATTAACAGTTTTTGAGTAGAAGCTACTTTAAAAACCAAATAACCCAATTTTCCAACCCACATTTGAGGTCCGGGAAACCGAATTTTCAAAAAATGGTGAAACACGTATCTTTTTATTTTTTAAAAAGAATCTATATACCAAATTTCAAAATCTCCTCATTTTTGGTTTTCGAGATATACATTGTTTTAGAAAAAAGTTTGTTTTCCAGTTTTTTCCCCTCAGGAGCAAAATTTTCAAAAATCCTTTCTTAGCGGATGTTTAGGCTATAAAAGTAATATAAGTTCCAAATTTCACGTTCCTAGGATGAGGCGTTTGAGCTCGGCGTTGATTATCAGTCAGTCATCTGTCAGTCAGTCAGTCAGTCAGTCAGTCAGTCAGTCAGTCAGTCAGTCAGGACATGTTCTTTTATATATATAGATTACACCTGAATTTGTTCAAATAAAATTTTAAAAAACCTTTTGAAAATAAAAAATAAAATCAAAACAAAGGAATCATGTTCTATATTTGAGATACGTTTTCAATTTTTAATATGTTTTTCCCGTCGCTGCCATCATCATTACCATCATCATCATCATTACCATTACCATCATCAACATGCTGATTATCAGAATCATTGTCTCCACCTACAGTGCAATCACTTCCATCATCATCATCAACATCGTCATCGTCATCGTCGTCGTCATCGTCATCGACATAGTCATCGACATAGTCATCGTCATCGTCATCATCATCATCATCATCATCATCATCATCGTCGTCGTCGTCGTCGTCGTCTTTGTTTTTGTATCATTTTTCATTTCTTTCTCTTTCATCACTTCATGGATTTACACAATAAACACGATTATTTTCCAGTTTCTCAGCTGCTTAAATTCGCCATCAGTTAATTTTATTTGAGATAAACAAAGTTTGTGGGAAAAACGTTTGCTTATTAATTATCATTATTTAATTTATATACAGTCAAACCTCGATAGTAAATACCCTTGTTATTAAATACCCCCGGTTTGTAAATACGCGTTTGCTAGGTCCCAGCCAGGTCAATTACAGTCAAACCCCGTTAGTAAATACCCCCTTTGGAGTATTTACTAACGGGGTTTGACTGTAATACATTAGTATTAGGAAACTTGTAGAGCATATTAACTATTAGTTAATCTATATAAAACATTTGTATTAGTAAATTTGTAAAACATATTGATATTAACACAATTGTAGAACATGTTATTATCGGTACACTAGCAGAACAATTATGAATATGCCTACTACTTACCTCAAAAGAAAATAAGTTTGAATCTTCACGGCTAAAAAAAAACTGGTGGACTTTGCATTGTTTCATTCATTAAGTTTAAAAATCCTCATCTAAAAATAAACAGTGAGCGTAAAAAAATGCCAATGTATCTGCATAATTTGTTCTCAGTTGAGCATAATAGTGGCTGTAAATTTAAATATATATATATGAATTACTGTTTGTTTGTTTGTTTGTGTTTTATGGAAATGCAAACCACAGGACCAATTTTAACATGGAGGTATAACTCAAAGAATAAAAAGTCATAAAATATTTGTAATTTCAAAAAAAATTATTGTTTTGATTAACAAAAAACTTTCCAGGCCAAAAGTGCTTATGTACGACCATCAAAAGTTATTGCGTAATAAAATTTAAATTTATTTTATGTAACAACGTTTGAAGACTTCAAGCAACTGTTAGCAATTTTAGTTTAAGTTGTATGTGAGAGAAAATGTAAACGGGAACGAGAGCGGGAACGGGAACGGGAGAGCGAGCGGTTGCGGGAACGGGAACGGGATAATGAGCGGGAATAAGAACGGAAAAGCAGGCGAAAACGGGAGAGCACGCAGTAACGGAAGACAAGCGGGAGCGTGAACGGAAAAGCAATCGGGAACGGGAGAGCGAGCGGGAGAGAGAAGAAGCGGAAGAGCGACAAGGAGCAAGAGAACGAGAAGGCAAGGGTGGAATGAAATGGGAGCGAAAGAGAAAAACTCTAAAAAAAACTCTAAAAACCCCGGTAACGCCGCGTAACCCCGCTAGTATTAGATAAAAAAATATAACGTCAATGTTCTTAAATAGCGCTAAACCTTACAATGTTTATTAAACGCTCGTTCCGTTGTTTATTGAAATAATTTACTTACACTAATTGAAATGAATTAAAACAAGAAAATAAAAAATTTCAAAAGTTTTCGTGTTGTATCGAAGTAATTTCAGCGCATTTTTTACAAATGCATTAAAATGTTTAAAGCAGGCGCACACGGACAACATCATTGATCAATATTATATTACTCATTATAATAGTTGTTTAATACAATTTCTTGAGCATTATTATATTACTTACTATAATAGTGGTTTAATAAAATTTCTTGAGCAATATTATATTACTTACCATAATAGTTGTATAATGAAATTTCTTGAGCAAATTTTGCGCACGCTTTGTGTAGCAGTTGTTATACTTTTAACCAAGCATGGAACTTTTTTGTTGAAATTCTTATTGTCGAATTTATGATGCATACACGAGCAGTTTGTTGCCCAACTCGAGTTACAAAACTTGGTCGTTCAATTTTGTTGTTCCTGTGGGCCCACCATAAGCTTTTTATTATTTTATTATTTTATAAATTTATAAATTTAGAATTATTTAATTATTTATTTCCCAAACAGAAGGAGCCGTAGACCACTAACACCGTTCGGACAGAATTCAAAGCAAAAATATAAGAAAAATAGTAACACAAACAAATACGCAAAATAAACATATACTTACAATTTAAAAATGTTTTTATTTTTACAATTTTACGATGCACAATTTTACAATTTACGTTTTACAATTAAAAGAAACCGTAAATTTTTGTTCATATCGGAAATTAAATTAATTACTATTCGCGTTAAACTTTTTTGTTGAAAGTGATTTTTTTCGTTTGTAGAAATTTTTCCAACAATGAAAAATACAATCGAAATTGAGAACAATTGATTGAACAAATCACCTGCTGAATAACTAAATCTAATGCAAAAACCCGGACTCTACGTTGTCTAATTTATTTTCTTCACTAACCAGTCAGCTAAAATGTGTTATTATATCTTTCTTTAAAAATAAATTTCTAAAATGCGCTAAAATATTGAAAGACAAGTTTTTTCCAAAACAATGTTTAAGATTTTTTAATATAAAGTGTTGTCATCCATTTTATGTTTACGCTGGAATTTTCCGACTTCTAGGCAGGCGGAAGTTGGTTAAAAAATGATTACAAGATTCCGCCAACACAGACAACAGAAAAGCGAAGCTGATTAAAAACTTGTAGAAAACTAAAGTAAAAGTTCTGAAAAACGCACACCCCCGGGAAGAGCAAAGTATTTGTCTGCTGCTCAGGACAGCTTATTGAAAACCAGTCAACCAGTCACAAAAGTCTATAAACTCCAAATATATAATAAACTGCAACAAAAAATCCTTCTAAATATAACTACAGCTAACAGAAAATTCTAAAGATAAAACGTGCTAATATATTGAAATTTATTCAAAATTCAAACGGCACAAATAATTAACATTTGTAGCTCTTTAATTCCAGCAAAACAGGACAACTGGAAGCGCTTCACGTAACCTTTGCAGAACATACCGACCAATACGTCATCAACTCAGACAGCGGAATATTTTTAGCAACAGATGACATTACCGTTGACATCCCAGCAGCTCTTGAACCAATCCCCGACCGGGCCAGTAAAGAAGTCATGAAAGCAGTTCGACCAATCATGAAACTGCAGAAATGCGTCAGGTGATGTTTTGGTTTGTGATTGATTTAACATGCAGCTTAGCGATTAGAGTCCAGCACGGGACTAATTTTTAGGCCTGCTGTCTGCAAATAGGCCCAGCCCGTTTTAGAGACACAAAATTCTTATAACCTTTTAAGTATTTTACAGACAGAAATAATACAGCACTGTATAATGACATAAAAAATTCAATTTTTATCATGTTTTCATTTCACTAATAACAGTAAAAAACTAATAAAAAAATATAATATCAAATATAGAGTTAGGAGTTTCGGGTTCAAATAACTAAACACTCACGCCGCTTTTTAATAGGTGGCTCAGCAACTTCTAGTGCGCGACTTCCTTCGGCAGAGGCGCAATTAATTATAACCGGACTGATCATCTCGCATTGTAATTTACCAGTCAGGCAAGATCTTCAAATTTCGCGTCTTTGAATTCAGTGTAGCAGCGATTTTGTTCAATTGCTGGATTTGATATTTGCTATTTGAATTAGGCAGTGTGCCTTGATATTGGAATAATTGCTATCTGAAACGTGTTGGCTATATTGTAGTAAAATGATAAACGAAGAACTGTTTACGTGTCCAGTTATAAACAGGAATTTTAGAAAAACTGACAATTTAGCAGAAATTGTGCGATGAAAATGAATAGGGAATGTTTAAAAACCGACGTGTTACCAAAATACAATATAGTATCTTGATATAACCAGGGGCGGATTTAGGCATAGGCTACATAGGCTGCAGCCATATGGGTGCCAATAGGCCAGGGCACCACAAGAAAAAAAAGAAAGAAAGAAAAGAAAAGAAAGATAAAAGCAAGGCTTAGTTTTTTATGACTTTATTTTTTTCTTTTGGCGCCTCCTGGGCCCTGGCCTCCAAAGTTTTAGTTTCAAGATGAACACAGGCAGATTAAAAACAGAGTTAAATAAAAGGTGAATCGTACATGGTCCTAAATGAAAAATTTCATTTTGTGACAATTCCTCCACAGTTGGAAGTTTCTGAAATTACAAGGTATGCATCAAACCTAATAGAATATACACAGACTAGCCTGGACTACTGTAACTCCTTACTCTCAAACGTTAATAAAAAGATACTCATCACCTTCCAAAAGGTAATCAACACTGCCGCTAGACTAGTCTGCGGGTCTTAAATATGCCTCTGGATAAAACTGCGCAGCTTCTACTTGAAAGCACTTGAGAGTTTGTTAGTTTTATTTTATTTTATTTCTCATAGAGTTGTGTCAGGAAAGAATGCGAACTGCGTGGCGCTTTTTTTTGGATGAATCAATAACTTTGAGCAATCGGATTTGTTTATAACAAACCTGGAATTGGTAATAGCTTAGGCATGATGTGTGAAGGAGTGGAAAAGTGCATTTGATTATTGCAGACGCGACGACAAAACAAGAACATAAAGAGCAAATGTTTAAAATAAAATTCTTATTATCATCTAGTTTTAAGATTCAACTTTTGTTGTGAATTTCTATAACGTAAACACTTTCTCTTCTCTAGAGGGATATAAAAATATTTTAGAAATCTGTGAGTTAATTAGGAAAATCGCAACATTTAGTATTCCATATATTTTAATGACTTTTTTTATTTCATATCCATCTTTTTCTGTTCCTCTTTTTTTTTTCTCACGACGGGTGCGCTTTCCTGTTTATTACATCAATCAAAGCTCAATAGGAGCCGTTGATTGCTGTTTCTGCTGCTGAAAAAGCTTTGAAAAATGTTCAACAAAAGTCGATGTGCAAAAAAATAAATATAATTGTATGTGTGTTTCTCTCGTGTATATAACCACCACATTAATTCTCTATTATCACTCTCACTCGGTACCGACAAAGTTTCTTCAGTGTTAGCCAAAGGTTCGGAGATTTGGGGTTTGATTACCGAAAGTGATATAGTTAAATAAAAGTGCTGTGTTGGCATTACAAATGACGAAATATTTTAATAGAAAATACTTTTCTACATATTTTTGCGAAAGGAAATTTACATTGATCAATCATTCAACTCCATCAATCACCTAACAAATCAATCAATTAGTTCTTCAAACACTTTTTAATTAATGCACTTAAATTATGGAATAAATTTATAGTGATGGGAACGTATGCCAGGGGAACTTTAAAAAACTTTAGCTTCCAAACAATAATAATTAAAATCATTTTATTAGTATATAAATAATAATTACTAAAAATTTCAAAACTCTTTTTATTGCAAAATTGAAACAAATATAAATAATTGTAAATTTATTTCAAATGAATCCATCAGTTGTAGAGGTTCGGGCCAAATTAATAAACTCACGAAAATATGTTGCGTATTGCTAATAAATCAAAGTGGTTCATTTTATTTATTTTTGCATTTCAACATGTTTTTAAAACAAAACGCTCAAGGTAAAAAAAATAACAATAGGCCAGCTGTTAGGTGTTTTATGCTCAATAAACCATTATTTCTACCACAGTATAGAGAGCCAAGACAACCCATTTCTGATAGATGGGGAGTTGAGAAAAAAAGCAGATTACATCATCAACAACTCCACCATTTCAAGGAAAAGAATACGAATAGCCGACCCTGACCTCGTCGGGCGTGACCCAGCTGTTCGACCTCAAAGTTTCCCCAGTACCATAGAAACTCATCTAACTCCCGAGTCAGAAAGTGTAGAAATAGTGACCATTTATAACCCGGAAATGGGCGTGGCCTACGTTTCGAATGATGACGTCACTCTCATGGACGTCCACTCATCGGACAGCAACAAAGATCAGAGCTCCACTGAAGACGTGCGATCGCTGACGACATCCGAACACATCGGCGACACTAGGGCATACCACCAAGAGTTCAATGTTGACAGAAGTGCTGGTGCGGACGGTCGTCATCTATTGAACAGCTTACCCGCGACTCATCTTGACGAAGAGGCGCTTGTCGTTGATCCACTTGAAACATCTAGCACGAGACCTCTCCTTCAAGATGGCGTCCGTGTGGCCGAAAGCAGCGCTCAACAACTGTCTACAACAACTCACAAATTGAACGGCGACGGCGTCAGAGTTCAGTGCAAGTCGAACGCTCGACCGTCTCCGGATAAGCAGCAGAGCAGCAAATCCGGTGTTAATTCCCGCGTAAAGAAGAGAAAAAAATGCTGTTTGCTTCAGTGAATTAATGTATGATTATATGTACATTTATATCATCTCAAAATGGGACTCAATTGTTTATTAATAAATGCATTCATTTTTTTCAATATATATATATATATATATATATATATATATATATATATATATATATATATATATATATATATATATATATATATATATATATATATATATATATATATATATACATATATATATATTATTTTTAATTATCATTATTTTTATTTATTAGCCTCAACTTTGACCTCTTTTTCGTTTCTTTCTGTTCTAGTCATTGTTGTGTGCCCTTATTTCGATTATTTTTGAAGCGCTGAACTATTTCGTGTCATTTTATATAAAATAACATGTAAAAGAAAAAAAAGCACTCAGCAATGTGTTAATATCTTAAACGTCATTACATTGTTTATGCCGTTCAATAAACGCTTCGAACATCAATCACCCTAATAAGTCCGAGATTTAACATTTTGATATTTTTTTCCGTTAATAATTGTTTTAAATAAAAGATTTTATGTAAAAAGTTATAAATTGTCTACAAAATATTTGGGTGATTATGAACTATTGATATTAATTTGTAAAAAATACCAATTACCACATTTGCAACAAAAGTTTTAATTTGACAAATAATTTTTATTTTAATGACATAAGGTTGAAACATAGTAATGTCAGTTTTTTAAATTTTCAAGTGATACAACTGAATCAAACATGTTTTAAAAATAATTACTGCTGATCATCTTCTAAATCAATATCATTGAATAGCTGTGGAAATACCACTGTGACCCTTTTTGGAAAAAGTGGCTTCAACCTTGCTAAATAAACTGACTAGCTCCTAGCCTTCAGTTCTGTATAGGTACTGCCATACTGCCCTACCAAGGCCAAAGGAAGCAAGTCCACAAAACGTGATTTCGTAATAAACGTAAAACAAATCTAGGTTTTACCAGGAGTTCTGGGACATGATTCCTTTTTTATACGACAGTTTGTATAGCGCCGTATGCAGCAGAAGCAGCTTTAAGGGCGCTTTACAATGTTGGCAACTTGCAGATAAAACTAACGGCGTATGCGGTGTTTTACGGCGCCGCTGGCAGCCCAGCATACTACTCGATAGCTTACTTACTACTCGATAACAAGTGCATGAAGGACTTTAACCCCCAACCGAAGTTAGTACTCATTTATCGACATCTAAATGATAAAACGCTGAGTTGACGTGAGTGCATGTCAGTTAGTGAGTTAGTTTCTTGCTCACGGAAATAACGTGCCGGGAATTGAATCAAGGTCCTCCGACTTTCAAAGCCGGTGTCTATACCACTAGACCAACACATATCTTTTGTCATGGGTTCTACTCAGAAACTAAGCAGAGTAAAACCAATTCGTGTATACCATAATATAGGTCTTGCTTTCTACTTTTGAACAGACAATTAATCTAATTTTATGCCAAAAGTGGACTTGCTTCCTTTTGCTATGGCAGGGCAGTATAGTCAACAAATTTCACCGAGATAAAATTAAGTTCAAATATTACACCCTACACTTAAAGTAACGATGTATTATTTTGACTGAGCCAAACTGCCAAAAGGCTAAAAATGGCAATGAAAAATTATTTTTAATTCGAAAATTAATGCATACTTTTTATTAAGCTGAATGTGGTCATTGGTCTATGGGCGCATTTGTCTAGGGTTGTTACAGTTTTGAAAAAAGATTCAGTTTCAGTTTCAGTTAAAGTAACTGAAACTTTACAAAGATTCAGTTTCAGTTTCAGTAAACTGAATCTTTAAAGATTCAGTTTCAGTTTCAGTTACAGTTAGATTCAGTTTTTTTTTTCAATTTTTTTAGGTAAACTACCAAGAAGAAATTTACTATAAAAAACATTTTGCAACACAGACATGTTTAAAAAACGTATTTAGCTTAAAAATTCCTTCTTGAATTTATAAAAGACTTCAGCTCCCAGCTTGTCGTCACCCAAATTATGCCAACATCTGCTAAGAGAAAAGCCTGTATGGGGTTGCGTAATTGTTCTACAACTCAGAAGAGCTCTTTTTATTTTATTGATGTTTCGATCAAAATAATGGCAAGTATTTCCCATCCTTACCGATGAATAACATGGCCGAGACCATCTGTTGTGATTGACACATACTTCGCTGAATTCAATGATAATTCAACAGATCTTTTTAATTCTTTTACTAATTCAGACACTTTTGTGGATATATCGTGTTGGTTCGGCAAGGTTAGTAAACGACCTTCCGACACAACTGCAAACATATTTTTAATAGGTCTTCGATCAAAAGAAATGGCGAACTGTTTGCAGCAAATGCTGAAGCGATAGCATGGACAGCCTTATTATAGGCATTGGAGCCTTTTTTAATGTCATTTTTGCGTTCTTTAACAACAAAACAGTTTTCAATTGTTGCCTGGTTTTTCAAATATGAAAAGGGTCGTTTAATAGACTTACTTTGTGTTTTTGATATCATAGCTTCCTTTTCCTCTAAATACTCTGCGTATTCTGTTCCATGCTTCCTCGAGTGAGACTCTAAATTTTTGAAATGTTTACCCTTCAAAATTACAGAACAAATATTGCACTTAATATCGGCTCCAACTCCTGTAAACCTTTTATGTACCGGGTTAGTATAGGTCTTGTTTTGTTGAATCTAGCTTTTTTCGTTGAAGGTCCTAAAGCAGATTCCGACTCATTTTGTTGAATAAACGATACTTCCTCGGTAGATTTGTCCATAACAATGTTATTACTAACACAAGTATCTTCCATTCTGGTAATTCTAAAAACTTGAAAATCTTCGAAAAACAACGCAAGCAACAGAACACTAACACGAAAAAAAAGAAAGAACTATTCCTAACTTCGACCGAGTTATCGTCCGTGCCATAGAATCAAAACATTTAACCGCAAACATAAAAATAATATAATAAAATGATAAAAAATATTCACTCTAAAAGATTCAGTTATATTCAGTTTTCTCAATAGATTCAGTTTCAGTTTTTAAAAAAGATTCAGTTTCAGTTTCAGTTGAAGTTACTGAATCTAAAAAGATTCAGTTAACTGAATGTTTCAGTTTTAGATTCAGTAACTGTAACAACCCTACATTTGTCTATGTCTGGAGTTGTCAGTCACTATAACCATAGACTTATACTATATATCTAGACATGCAATGCATGCAAATTGCGAGATATAGAAACAACAAATAACATTATTTTTTTTAAATTCTGGACTTCAAAAAACATTTTTTAAATATTCAAATTGAAAAACAAAAAAAGTGTTTTACGATTTTCAGTGTAATGTTATTACTAGGTATAAATTGTATAAACTCAAAATACATTATTCAGTAGCAAACTAGTATTCAACAATTGTCATTTGTTGACATCTTGGTAAATAAAATAAGCTAGGTGAACATTAAACAATTGTCATTTGTTGGCATCTCGGTTAATAAAATAAGCTAGGTGAACATTAGACTGTTAGTTCAAAAGACTGTCTCGGTTCTCTTGGAGGAGTGTTTTTAACGGGAGCGAATTGCTGTCCTTGTTGGCAAGGAAGACCGTGCAGTGCGTGGCACTCTGAATGCAAGTCTCAACGCCTTGACAAGAAGCAAAAAACTGTTAAATCTGAAGAAAAGTGTCATTGGCAGTGCGAAGCTGTTGATAATATACCATGCATCGGGGAAGTAAGTGACAGGAGTGTACACATTCTGGCCATTAAAAGTCGTAGCGAAACTGTTGACGAGCCAGAGAGTGGCGTTACAGACCGACAGATAAATCAGAACAGCCTGGAAATATTTGGCGCTTGGTCGCCTGGTACCGTTGGCGTTCAGCGCCACAACTCGGCCGGAAAAAAAACAAAATGGTATCTGGCAATACACTTCAAGAATGTTGCTGAGTTGAAGTACCAAAGAACCTCCTAAACTCAAGTCTTTGTCTATGGATGAGTCGGGATTATAGCATAAAACAATAAGAGTCAGAATGTTATAAGCAAACGGTCCAGCTGAACAAATAAGTAGAAGATAATCCAGTCCTTGAAAAGAAGCTCTTGAACGTCGGAGTGGAAAATCGCGGGCAACGACAAACCCGACACACACCACGAAAAGAACCAAACAATAATAAACAATAGAATACTTTAGATATATACCACTGACGCGGTTGAACAACCCATTTTTGGGGTCGTTAATAATATAAGGAAGGAGAGAGAGTATAAAAAAAAGAACATTAGTAGAAATCGTAGCCAAAAAGTACATGGTGTACATCATCATACTGGCAGGCACGTCTTCTTCAATTGCCATGTCCACATTCTCAAATCGCTGATCTCTCTGGTTAGCTCTTTGAATTGATTTCAAGTTGGAGCGTTCAGCATGGAGACTCTGGTTTGCCGGAATATTATGATCCTTCTGTCTCAGGCCGCGAGCTTCTGTGGTGCTATTCTTCCTCCTGTCAAGTTCGCTACCATCGTGATAGATGTATTCGTCTATGGAGTCGCTGGAAAATCTATCGATTTGATTTGTATCAACCCATTGAATGTTTCTCAAGCCGCTAGTAGATTGTTGATTACTTTCGTGATCGTCTCGATCATCTTCATGGCTGCCGTGACCGTTTGAATCTTCGTCGTAATCATCCTCGCTTTCATCAGATCTCTCCTCTGAGCTCAAATCATCTTCATGTTCATTCTCCTCTTGCTCGCTTGACAGAATCTGAATCTCATCAGGATTTTCGTAATAAGGGTCTCTTATGACCAAATCTGGTGGTACATCGAAATCAGCATTTTGTCTCGAACTGTTCGCATAAACGTTTTCGTCGATAACGTCATAGGTATTATTTTCACATCGGCTTTCCCCGTGTATGGCCATGGCCTGTCTCGATGACTTTCCATGCCTCGTCTTCGCCGCACTGCTACAGCTACAGAACCAGTGCATGAATCTCTCGCCAAGTAGGACGCTGCACTCGTACATGAACGGATAGCACATCGTGGCCACTGTGCCCTGCAGGAGCCTGTGATTGGATGCAATTAAATGATGAACAAAATTGAACGCAATTTTGAAACAAATTTTTATTGGCTAAAAGAAAAATTAAATCGTTATTGTGCTTACTTGTGAAACCATGTCGTGTGCGAAAAACATTTCATGGCGTGCTCCGACACGACGCGGCTGCTACTTTCATTTCCATAGCAATGAAGAACGTATTTACTTAAAAGTCTGCCAGTTAAAAAAAACTCAATAGTAAATTTCAAGACAAAATAAATAATAAAACAAATCTTTAATAAATTACTCTGGGTCTGAAGTGTTCGTATCGTTCTTCTTCAAGCTCTCGGCTGATTCGTGCAGCAGAACGTCGAACCAGACGGCCAGATTCGAACCAAACAGCACGACGAGACCATACCGTACCAAACAGTTGTTGATGAAAGTTGCTCTGCTATAAACAATCGCAAACAGGGTCGAACACCCTAGATAAACCACCCTGACAACGTGAAAGAAAACATCGGTGACGTACCACGCAACCACGTCATCTTGACATTTTGTCCAAACCGCACCACAGTCGATCTGGGCAAGTATGTGAAAAAGATCAAGGACAAAAGAAAAAGTGTAAAATAATACCAGTCCAGCCAACATCAGAATTTTGTCCAATCCTCGACATGACGATAAGCTCCTTCCCGCTCTGTTGTTGAAAGCCTTTTTGTTGTTGGCAAAAGTAAACATGACGATCAACCCCAGTATCATAAATATTATTAGTACAATTTCGGGGGTGCTATTGTCTGGTCCAAAAACTCCTTTATTTTCGGCCAAAAGAGGCGTCAAAGAGCACATGAGAGAAACGGTCGCCATCGCTACCAGAACATCGATGGAGGCTATCAAGCCATTGTATTCTTTTTTAGCTGGCTCTTTTTCTCCAACTTCTTTATCAACCTCCTGCAGTTTATTGTATTTGAAATCGTCCGCTTGAGGGCTGATGGTGTCTCCATAGGTCAGAAAAATAGTCAACCACTCAAAACTTCGAAGCTTCATAATGTTTGCAGTCGGAAAATAAAATGAATTCTGGAAGAAAGAAAAAATAAACGCAAACAAGCCGACAGATCACCTAGGAAGTATAAAACATTAATTGCACACATCCTGCTTCACTATTTATTTGTTTGGTTTTTAGGTGAGATAGGGAATAACCAGTTGAGTTAGGCTACTTCTCATAATTGTACATTAAGTGCAATTAAATTGAACAGATAAAAAACATTGTCAGCATAAGTTGACCAACAATAAGATGAACATAATTACACAAAGGCTTCAGTTCAGAGCGATTTTACAATTACATATCAAAATTACAAATGAGTCATTGGGCTGTTTTAAGCCTGTATTCAAGTAGTGTTTTCGTGAGCACATTTGCAACTTCAAATGCCTTGGCAGCTTCTTCCTCGTTGGTTATCAAATCTTTGGTCTGCATTTAACGTAAAAAATATGAATATAACAAGTTAAACCTATGTAAACACACAGACACACACAAACACACAAATTTATATATTGCTCTAACTAGAGCTCCAGCCAGGTTTCAAGCTTAACTGCCTTACCCAGCACTTTAAATGACAGAATTACCAGCAACCCCAACAAATGACAAATAATTAATATATCTGTAAGTTGTAAATACTAACAAAATTTTTCAGAAGATCTGCCACATTCTTGTGTCCAGACCGTTCCGCAATATTTTGTAGTACTGACCCTACCTGAAAAGAGAAGTTAATAAGTTAATAGCTATAGATATCAATCATGCTTTTTAAAGCAATAGCATGAAAAAATAAAAAATAAAAACAATTTTTGAGCTCACATTGGAAGCATCAGAAAGTCGAAGGTCTTGGGGAGATAACAGTGTTGGAGGCACTGCAAATATGATATAAAACAATATAAAATCACAATACTTCGTGTATGCCTACTTGAAGCTGCAAGGCGTCCATTAAATTTAAATTATTATTTAATTATCTTCTAATTTTAGTTTTTTTTCAACTGCCATCTAGTGAACACAATGAAAATCTTAGCCAGCAAAGTATATGATCTACATAAAGTTAAAAGCCAGCATTCCAAAGTGAGTGAACGAGTCAGTGATGAGCGTAAATATATAGTATTCAAGCAAAAAAAATCTCAAAAAATTAAATTATTAATAAAAAACTAACATGAATTACTTTAATATTACAGTAAACTCAAATTTAATCTTTCCAAAATTCAATGAAAATGTGTCTATTTTATGTTTGACAATGTTTAACGTGGCATTAGATTTCTAGGCCACGAATAACTGATCTAACTTTTATTTACCTGTTGGCCCATTTTTGCAGTGCAACCAGAAGCAGCCATTTATAGGTGCCTACGCATCACCCTGCAGATGCTGGGGATTTGAACCGCTGACTCTCAGAAATGCCTCTCCGCTATACCACCAGCACCCGTCCCCAATTTCATAGTTTTGATCACGTTTTCAAGTCTAAATTGAGAAATGCAGATTAATTCAGCAGCATTCTATTAGCAAAACAGACTTGAAGTGAGTTGTAGAAATGTTTCACCAACCACAACTTTATTTCTTTAAACCAGCACGAATGGAACATTGGCAATCTATTTTAACTTTCCTTTCTAAACTATCATATTTTTGGCAACCCACTTGAATCGTTAGATTAAATGAACAGGGATATAGACATTTTGTTTTGATATTTTCACATCTCATTTTTGATTTTTTACTGATTCTAGTAAAGGGATTAGAGGCAGTCCTTTCTTGTCCATTTTGAATATAAATAAATAAGTTTCAAAAAATTATTCACATAAAACACAAGATATTGCAAAAGTACCAATACTGCTGGCCTGCTGCTCAACACCCCAGGCAGCAGTTCTGAGATCTTCATCGGGTATGAAAACTTGGGATTCCGAGCTATCCAGCGATGACATCCCAGTTGGGACAAACACCATGCTCTTCCTGCCTTCTGTTTTCTCAATTTTTCTTGAATATTCAACAATCAACGAGTTCTGCTCAGAGAATGGCGACATATGGATTGCCTCGAGAAACGATTTAAAGTGAGCTCTCTAGAAATAAAAATACTTACTGCTTAAAAATCTTGCCGAAATGAATCAATTAATACTTCTACTGCCAATTTATATTAATAATAATAATAAAAGCATAAAATATAAAAATTTTGCATGATAACAGAAGAAATAAAAGCCCAGCCCACCATATAGTTCATCCGATGGTGTTTAGTGATGACATGACAAACAACGTCGCAGACCTGCGAGCCACAAGCAATATTGCACAAGTCACACCAATACGTGTAATATCCACCATCACAGTATTCTTTCACATACTGCAAACCTGAAATCAAAATATAGAATTTAGAGCTGCCGCAGTAGTTTTTAATTGCAACAATTTACTTCTACCTAAGCATTGTTGAACATACTTTTTCACTTCCAGCTTAATTATAACAGCAATAACTTTAATATTTGATGTCATTACCACAATATTTTATTTCAAGGTTGTGTGAAAATTTCATTAGGATCAGATGAATGGTGTAGCAATGCATAAAGGACATACAGACAGACAGTCATTTTTATATGTATAGATGCCACTGAGAATAGGTCGTCACATAGAACTACTTTACCTTTTTATTTAAACCAATGAGAATTTGGATTTCACCAGTTTATTCATGAGCTGACTCGAGGTAAAACATTTTGGATTTGGTGCTCTCTAGGGACTCTATATTGATAGCTAATGTAAAGTTTAGATGCCAGATTGCTACCAGCGACCATAATCTAATTATTCTTCACCTAATGTGCATGTGCCATTATAATTTTGGATCAGTATATATTGAATATCTGATGTTTAAATAAAACAAAAAATTGTTTCCAAAAATTTAGATAGTTTTTGAGACATAGCATTCAGAACGAGAGAAGTACAATCACAAGCTCAGGTGCACGTTCCATTATAATTTTTTGATCAGTATATAATTGACATCAGATGTTTCATAAAATACCAAAATGTCTATCAAAATCTCAATAATTTCTGAGAAATAACGCTCTTAGATCTAAGACAGTGTGTCAGGGCTACAATAGTACGCCCATTAAAGATCTATGGCTCTATACTCGATAGCCATCATTTGTTTATGCTTTAAAAACGTTGATTTTCTTTGAATTTTACAAACATGCTTTAAATTTAATTTAATATTTTACTATAGTAAAGGTTTATAATAATTTATACGTAATACCAATGTTTTTTTTATTTTTAATTTGAAAATTATTCAAGTATCTGCCAGCTTCACCATTGTATTTCAAAGGTACATCTATTTGCATGCAACGAAAACCTACTAGCCTAACACCAGTTTGTTTTTGAACATATAGACATTCATAAAAAATTAATAATTAATTTCTTGTCTCAAGAAGATACAAAAGTTAGCAGCACTGCTGGATCCCCAACTAGCTTGCAAAAAAGTTTGTGCATTGGGATTGTGCAATACAGTATGTTTTCCATATAATAGAACCTAAGGTTTTCTCCATACATTTAGATATGGAAAACATACCCTTCTCTACATTTTGCTTCATAACTTTTTTAATTCTTGATCTATTTTCAACATATTTTTTTCTATGTTTAGCTAATATATTTGTCTTTCTAATGCAATAAGTTACAAACCTAATGCAGTCGAAAATGATAACCTACACCATCTACAGAGCCCCAAACGCGAGTGAAAAATCTTCTCCATACATTTACATAGGAACAGTGACGGTTTTTTGCCAATAACATTTTTATTTTTTAGAATAATAAATTTATAATAAATAATAAATTTATTTTTTCACCACTTAATTTTTTCTAAATACCTTTCTGACGATCTATAACATAACCCCAATGCAAGAATTTTTTTGCAAGCTAGTCGTGGGATCCAGCAGCGCTTCTGCCTCGTGTCAAATTATTAAAGGTTGCTGCTATTGCCCCCGCGGTTTGCCGTGGTTGCAATCGGTAAAATTGCTACTGTACCGGCAGTCCCGCCGTATGTCTACCTAAAATTAAACCCTAATCCTAACCCTAACTCTTTAAAAAATATGTACATCCTTATTAATTAATCGCAGTGGCGTAGTGAGGGTATCTGGCGCCCAGGGGTTATGTATAAAAAATACGCCCCCATCTTCCACTGTCATTCTAATTAGACGACCAAATTCAAAAGAACCAAAGGCGCCCGAGCCATATCCGGGGCTCGGTGAGCTCCCTCCCCAAGAAAATTTTGGAAATCACTTGTATGAAATAGTGCAAAAATACAATTTTTTAATTTTACCTGTTCAAAAATGACTAAACTTTGGTGAAATTGTTGTCTTTTTTTTGCTTTTTGGCGCCCCAAAGCCTGGCGCCCGGGGGCAGATGCTCCTCCCTGCCCCCCTTCGCTACGCCCTATTATAGGCAGTCGCACCAAAAATAAAACAAAATTTTAATTGAAATAAAAAAAATATTCATATAAGGATATAAAATTTGGGTAAAGTTTCCCACGGACGGCGGATTAATACATAATTCTCGGCTATAATTAACTATAAACACGATTAAAAGTAAACACTAGTTTAAAAATTATGATAATTAGTATAAGTAATTTATTTAAAATGGGAAAATGTCGTATAAAAAAATAAATAATGTAATTATAATTTATGTACGTTTGAGTTTTAAGGAAAAGTTTAAACGAAGGATTTGAAGGAAAAGTTTAAACGACGCAAATACACAATGTTCGCTTACAAATATTCAAATTTCGACGTTGCTTCGAATAAACTACTTTTTTTAACATTTATTTTTTAGTTTTTCTTCATTAAAAATTTGAAATTTTGTTTATTTAAAGAAGTTAACTTAGTTTAATAATTTCCAATTTTCTTACTTCTTGCAAACCGTCCCGAGTTACCGGGCGGTGAGTTTTAAAATTTTAATGGAATTTTTATTTACAACTGATAGTTTGTTTTTTAAATAAAATTTTATTATAAACTAATTTTATTTATTTTTTATTCATTTCATTCATACGATCATCGTACCTCACCACTCACAACTACGATGTAAATAGGGCTTGGAAGGGTACTACTTACGTTTTCAAAGTCTCTCAAATTACGATAAATGTTTTTTTTTTTAAATTAAAATTGGTATTAAATTTGTTTTTTTATGTTATTGTGACAAAATAAAAATAATACGATTATTTTTCGGCACGGGCCGTCCGTGGGAAACCTTACCAAAATTTGAGTTCAAATATACCAACAAATTTAAAAAGAGTTTATATTTAATATCGAAAAATCCATTAGAGACGAACCCAGCGCGCTAGAAACATTCAAGGCATTAGGCTGTTAAAAACTTGTTCGAACAACCTAGCTCAGTTAACAGGCGTACGTAGAGCATTGAGTGCACAACACTGAAAAGCCTAGAGCGTAAGAGTTATAAATTTGAATTCAAAAGTCATTAGTTGTTGTACTATTTATTCGTAAATTTGTATTTAGAAAATAACAACAAAACAATGAAATATTAACAAAATCAGATAAAAAAGTTATTTAAATATCAAAAGTCAAATCCCCAGTGATTACGTCTGCTATCAGGCTTTCCGTCTCTAGGACCTAGGTCATAGTCTACTCTGTCATCTTCAGTAGAGGTCAATTCGATTTAAAAAAAAAATACATTTCTAAATCAAATACATAATGAGCGAGACAGAAAAGCATAAACAAGTGACTTTGAAGTAAAGTACTGTGCTTAAGAACCGTTGATTTACCACGGCTGTTATAGAGATGGACTCCTCAACTTTGGAAAGTTATAGCCACACCCCTCAAAGTAGTAAAACTATAAAATTTTACCATCTTAAAGTAATAAAGTCAATTCGATTTTTCAAAAAAAAATTACATTTTTGCATCAAATACATAATGAGCGAGACAGAAAAGCATAAACAAGTGACTTTGAAGTAAAGTTCAAAGAAAATGAACTGTGCTATGCTAAATTCTTTATTTGTGGTTGTTTTGATCTAGTTTTTTTACAATGATTTTTATGTAATAATTTATATTGGGAGTTTATTAGTTCGCGAGATATACGCTTTTATGTAACACCCTAAATTAAACAGTTTTGAGTGTCAAAGGTTCTGGCCTTGCGCGCTAGGGCGCGTTTATTTTATGCGACTGCCTACCCCTACCCTATTATAATTATAATATAAATAAATAAATAACGATAACGTTAAGCAAGCACCGACCCCATGATATATTTTACATCAAAAACCAAACCTATTAAAGCATCCTGACATTTATCAATATCGTTGTACGACATATTCAAAAATAAAAAATAGCAACGATTAAACGATTGAGATAATCGAAATCATATCAACATCAGTGTTTATAAACATCAGAAGTAGTAATGGCGGGTGCGGTAAATAAATGTTTAATAGAATTTTTATAAATTAGTTAAAACGTTTGTAAAACAACATATAATTAGAAATTTAATTAATAGTTTACACAGAGTAAAGCTATGGCTTAAATAAACTGGCCACTTTTAAATGACGCATCGTAAGACATCTTCTACATAAACCCCCCTCCTCCTCCTCTTTTAACATTATATCAGACAATACACCACAAAATCTTTAATTTTCTAAAAACTCAAACGAAAAGCGCTTAACAAGTATGTTTGAAGAATGAATAAAAAAGTTGCAATTGACAATTACTCATCATCCAAGTCAGGACGTTAATAAACTAAAAAAAACTCTGGATGTATATAATTTTCCAGTTACATCCAATTTGTACTTATCAGGCACCAGAAACATAAATTTCTTTGAATACTTCAAGAGTATACATTTCTCCAACCTAACCCAGCCGTGCTGGTTTAATTTCTATTTGGAATGAAACAAAAGTACAGAAGAGGCAGTTGCAAAAAAAACACCAAGTAAAAATTACCAGAACATTTATGAAAATTCATATAGTAGAAAACAGTGCAACAAAAATACATACATAATAAAAATAACAAAAAAGTTTCCAGCTAAGATGAAAAATAATAAGTTAAAATTAATCATTAACAGAAACAGTGCTTCTCATTTGTTTCAACTCATCGAGGTTGGGTAGCATAGGTCGGGTCGGATCATCATCGATCGTGTGATGAAGTATGAGAGCAAGAACTCCCCTTCGATTTGCTTTTGCCGTCCTCACCTGTCGCTCCTGTTCAAATAGCTCGTCTAGCGACATCCACTGTTAAAAAAAACACAAACACATATATAAATTAACTTATTATTTATTCCCAATAGAGAACTCATATAATATGTGGCAGCAGATGAATCTAACCTGTCTTAATCTCTCCATGTCAATTTCAGCTCTTCTTAACTTCTCCCAGCAATGATGCTTGATGCATTTCCTCTTGGATGCTCGACAAAATTCGCCCGTTTCTTCGAACACATTAGCAACAAGAGGACAACCACACACTTCATCCTCTGCCACCTAGATAATTTATTGAAAAACTTATTTATATGAGAGTTTAAAATAAGTAATCATTAAAAACTATTTAGATATATTTATCATACAGCATAGCACCAAAACAAGCATAAATCAAATAAATTGTTACAGGAATTATAAAGCATATCTACAAATCAAACCAATTGCAAATATGCAAACTCACTCTTGGTTCCTTAGTGTGTTCAGGACAAATAACTTTTAATCTTTTGCAGTAAGTTTTTTGATGGTGATTGTAGAAGTCACAGAACAATGGCTCTCCCTCAATTCTTGCCTTGTACATTGAACCAAATGATGTCTGACTCTCAAACTGTTCATTTCAAACCAAAATTTTGAAAAATTACAACATGAGCTTTTACTTTTAAAAAATTCATAATAATTTTCAGAATTTTTAAATAATAAATTCATAACTTACGACATTTTAATTGCATTGACAAAAAACTGCATGAAAACCTTATTGAAACACTTTTCCATGTGTTTTAGAGCAACCTTCTGTGCAAGTTCGTGTCCACAAGTTATGCAGAAAATGCTCAAATCTAAATCATCATCTGCATCATTCTGAAATTGAAAATATAACAATTTTATAACTTTAACAGAAATTTAAAAAAACGAGTTGTTCATTTTGGACAATATCGACATCAACACATCTTAATAACATAACATAATATCGACATCAACACATCTTAATAACATAACATAATATCGACATCAACACATCTTAATAACATAATATAATATAGACCTCAACATATCTAACTTTAAGACAGTAAAGTTGCATTAATAACATAACATTTATTCAAAAAAAATTAATGACACATAGCCCTATATGTAAAACTAAAAACAAAAAAATTTATCTAAAAATCACCAAATTAAAATCAACAGTCTTAAAATCACACACACACACACACACACACACACACACACACACACACATCTATACAAACCTCATCTTCTGGAAGAATGGTAACCCTTTTTGCCCTCTCGATGATCACCTCAAGTTGTTTCTTTTTGAAATCCAAGCCTACTAACTTCTCTCTGGCTTCAACCTGTTTCTTCCTAATCGTCTTGAGCTCCCTGTCATTGAACTGTTCGGCAATGGAGTTGTTTGCCTGCCATTCCATAACCCGGCGAGGCAGGATTTCAAAAATCCGACTTTATCATAAAATGAAATTTAACTTTGGTCAAATTCATTTGAAAAAATTAAATATTCAGAAATGTTTATTTTATTTCTTAAAACTTTCTATTTTTAAAACAGAAAATTGGTTAAACCATTTAAAATATTCACCACAAAAACACGAAACTAGTGACGTCGGCCAAGAAATTCAAAACACCAACTTGGTTGCCAACTTCATGCCGCAATCGTCTGAACAGTACTTTGACCCAGGTCTGGCACATGAGGTACAACCAGGCCCAAAGCACTGCTTCGGTCCCTCAGATTCAGATCCATGGTGGCGGGGTCTTTTCTGTTGCGTGCTTGATCTCTGATAGGCCTGGACGAAGTAATCATCGTCGTCTTCATAGCCCTGTGCCGAACGCTTGCGCTGATGCGATTGAAAGACGTTTGGATCTATAGGTTTCAG
This sequence comes from Erpobdella octoculata, assembly GCA_963978895.1. Taxonomy (NCBI): domain Eukaryota; kingdom Metazoa; phylum Annelida; class Clitellata; order Hirudinida; family Erpobdellidae; genus Erpobdella; species Erpobdella octoculata. Next base: position 11,527,373 of record OZ022242.1, read on the forward strand.
TTTATGGTTTTCGATGTTTGGATTAGAAGGGAAAGACTGCAATGTCAAATATTGTCATGGATGCAGTGAAATAGAAAAATTTAATAAAAACAATACTTTAATAAACTCCAATTACAAGACTACCAAAACTCACTTTCTGTTTTGGTAATGATGGTTCTTTATCCACATAGCTAGTCTGAGAAAATTATCACAAGTTATAATAACTATTGAAAGTTTAACATTCAAAATATAATAAAAATTCAATAGAAATAAATATTTTCTAGTAATAATGATGATAATCTCTCAAACAATCATAATAAAAATTTCAATCATTTAATTGCAAGAAATGATGATGATAAAACCTTTTTGAAACCTTCCAAGCTTCTTTGAAAGAAATCCTTGCTACAAAATAAATATAAAATATTGAATAAATAAAATGCACTGATTATCAAATCTGTAAATTTCTTAAACAACCGTTTGGTCTTTCCAGTGTCTTCGCTGGCAGATGCGATCGTTGAGATACCCTTGAAATTTAGTGGAGGAAAATAGTCAAATTAATAAGTTTTAAATTTAATTAGATCAGACAACTTTTGGTTGCAAGATAGTGAAACGACAGCTGGTAGGATATTCAAATAAGAACTTGCATGCGTGGAGGAGCTCAGAATGGCTTTTATTTTTATTATTTTTATTCTATTATTACCTGACTAATGATGATGTTGAGAGGAAGTAGTGCAGAAATTCTCTTTAGGGTCAGAATAAGACTATTATTGAAATGCCTCTATAGAAATATCTAATTAAACAAAAAATAATCTGAAATAAAAATTCTTACATAATTTAAGCACTGTCTCAACCTGCACTTCTGTCTCAGTTTGTTGGGACCACCAAATTTTTTCATATCCTGAAGGTTGTTATATGTATAAAATTAAATACAAAATAACATACAATGGATACAAAGAGACTGAAGGTGATGGACTGAGCAAATGGTTTGAAGTAATACTAAAATTTTCTGCAAACACTGACAAAAAAAAAGAAACATGTGTAACATATTTTGTGACCTAACCCGTTTTAATAGGCCTAAAATCAAGGCATGTCTCATGCAGTACCCTAATGCAGATAAAACTGCTGAAGCCAGAATGTGTTTGTTCCGCCCAACTCAAAGAATTATCTGCCATTTCAACAACTCACAATGCAAAATACGCTGAGACAGAAAAAGCGGACTTGACACAAAAAATTTAACATATAGCACATTTTTTAAAGATTTTATTGTGTGGTTAAAGTGGTGAGGCATGGACTTTAATGAACATTTGAAAATAAATAACAACGATAATAAAAAGATGATATTGAATAATAGTAATAAATTTCTTAATTATGACATAATGTAAATAATTCAGATTTATAATAAACACCTTTAAATCATCCTCTAAATATAAGCAAATATAAATTAACCTTGCAGAAATCACACTTAGCACAATCTTCATTCCTGAGACATGCTTTACAATTACCACACATCCTGTTCGACTTCTTTCTTACAACATCTTTATCCTTGCAGTTAATATAATCAAACAATGAGTTGGAAGCATTAATGTATTTTTATCCATTTAATGTGACCACAAATTCGTACAACTAATTTCAGGATTCTTTATTTATAAAAAACAGTGAACAAATATTAAACAAAGCTTGAAGCTAGAAACTAGATAATCAGTGACCACAAATTATTTAAAGCAATCTTTGTTGTTCAAAAATCCTTTATATTTTGTAATTTGGCAGCTTCTTGTTTTTTATCATTCACCTTTTAATGATCTATAAAATGGAAAAACATTGACCACAGTTTTCTAAATGCTTGATATATAAAGTATGAAGATGGAAAATTTAGGAAACTTTTGAGTAAATATGAAAGAAAGCAAAGCTTTTATAATAAATTTTTTATTTGAGAAATTAAATATCCCTTTCTTTGAATGAACTAAAAACTGATGGTTAAATTCCCTGAAAAAATTTGTAATTTTTTTAAAATTTTAATTATTATTTTATATCTCATTTAAAATTTGCCCAATGAATCTAAAAATTTAACTGAATGCCTTGCCATTGATGAAAATCATATACACCAAACATGATTAGATATCAGGAAATGGGTTAATTTTGACTTCCAAAATTTGTGCTGCTTATGCATACATGCAAGAAATGGCAAAGTTAATATAAAAGATTTGAAAAGAGAGCAAAATAATTAATGAATAAGCTAAAATTATAAGCAAAACTGTTAAGTAAATTTAGCTTACTTTTTTACTTTTGAATTTATTATCTTGGAATTGTTTGCTGCTTTTATAGTTTGAGTCTCTGTCATTGTCCTTGTTGTGCTGCTTAGAATTCCATTCATCTTCATCGTCATCATCATCATCACCATCTTCATCTACAGGCTTAGGCTTGGGAATCGGTGGTGTTTCGGGTATGTAGATAATTTTCAGAAATGAATTGCTCTCTGAAATTAAAAAGAAAAATATTGTTCGAAACCTTTTTTTTTAAAGTTAAATTCTAGTGAAACTAATAATTATTTAACATGAAATAACATACGTAGACACAGGTGGCAATACCAATGTTCTATCTTCTTGGCTTCATCTGGTGTCAGATTAATGCAGTCTCCATGGTACCACTCGTTGCACTCTTCACACCCTCTACAAGCACAACAAAGATTGCATTTAATATACAGAGATTCAAAAATATAAATTTAAACGCATCTTTTTTCGATTAAAAACGTTTTGAAAAAGCAATCAATGAAGCAACCTCAATTAATAAAAACAACAATACCACTTTTTAATGATGAAACTGTTTGAAATATTTAATACATAACGATTCAAAAGTTTAAGGAAAATGTAATTGAACATGGAACATCTGACCATATTCGTAGACTAGTACACTTGATTGAAACAAACTTCACATTTGTTCTTGCAAATCTAAAAGGTATGCACTATTAAAACATTAATGGGAAAGATTTAGAGTAGCTGGCAGGAATTTTTTTAAGTTGCAGAAGAAAGGCCCCAAAGAAAAATTGAACATAAATTGGTCTATTAATAAAACGTTAGAAGCACTGAGTAATTTTCCTTGCTGCGCCTGAGAGACAAGAGAAGCACTATTCAAACAGAAACCTTTTGGGTTTAGTTTTAACAGATATGAAACCATTGAATTCCATTTTCAAAAATCCATTCAACCACGTATAGCAAATTTTTGGAAACTTGTTTCTAAAATCAAGCTTAATAATACACTCTGGCTAGCTGGTTGGTGAGGGAAACAAAACTAGAGAACTAGACATCATAGAGTTTGGGTATTTTGCATAAGATTTGTGCCACAAAGTTATTCAGGGGCAATTAATTTAATTGCTCTCAGCTGCGAATATTATTTTGAAGGTGAAAATTTTGAAAACTTCCACCTACGAAAAAAATAATCGCCTCTCAGCTATCGTTTAACGTTAATAATAATCAATATATATTACACTAAGGTACGTACATATAAATATAATACAGTTGCTAGATCGCAGCCTTCTTCATAACCGACATGAAATATGCAACCATAAATCTATATATATTTATTCCCTGCTCTGCTAACGTTCGGCTTCAAAACAGACCCGGCGGGGCACATCCAGCCGAGACCTAAAACTGCACAATATATAAACAAGGATGACGATGATATGTGTTCAACTTACAATAGTTTTCTCCCTAATTTCGTTTTATTGAATCAATCTGTATTTATGAATTTGTTTGACTCTTTATACAGCTTATTCGACATAAAAAATAATGAGGATTCTCTTTTAGAGGCTAGGAAAATTAAACTAAGCGGCAACAAAACGAACTGTGAAAGGGCGCACGATTGGTTGAGCATTTGCAGTCGGAAAACATCTTTTTTAGATGCAAGCTTTAAAAAAATAGTTTTTAGTTACAATTATATTATGTTTTATATTTTTTAATTAGTTTGAATTTTTTCAACGTATTTTCTACTTTAAAAGTTATGAATTGTTATACTATATTGGATGTGGCCAGCCAGGGTAGGAAAAAATGTGTGCAGGGCGTATCTATATATATCTATGTATGCAACATTTGCTTTGCGTTTTAACAAATTGAATAAATTACTTCAGCACTAAATTATAAGCGTTAATATTTTTTGCTATTTTGACAAAACAAAATTATTTATTACTAAGATAAATCTATATTGTTTTGGCGAGAATGATAAAGAGAGAGAGGGAAAAAGATATGTTGCAAGCACCATGCATTAATGCAGCCCACGTCAGATTTTTTTGACGTTTCAGTTTAATAATCTGACTTTGTTGCCGGACTAAAATAGTATCGCTGTTTTTGGTTTAATTTCACCCTACTGTCGATATTGACTTATCAAAAGTTAAAATACTAAAATAATATTTAAAAGATGTAAAGAGCTATTGTCAGCAGCGCCAGAACTGGCCAGAAGTAAAACATTCAAAAGAGAAATAAAAAATATTTAATAAAAATCAAATTTAAATAAACATTTCATTATAAACGGTAAATCTAACGCACTTTCAAACACTATTTCTCACCATTTTCAGGCTTTCGACATTATACCGGTACCGGTACCTGGAGGTACCGGTTTTTGGCCCAGAAATACCGGTACCGACAGAAAAAAGCCCTACCGGCACAGTCCTAGTTTTATTGTTATTCTGTTGTTGATTTTATGAACGAGGTAATTCCCTGGTTTCAGTATCGAAATCGGTCCAGGATGCTATACTAGGAAATTACCGTTCCTCAAAAAGTTGTATTTATCATTTTTGCAAGTTTCAAAAATTACGATGAATGTTGTTTTTGTTTCTTAATTCTGGTAAAACTTTTGTTTTTTACAAGTCAAGTGTCAACACGTTTTATACCCTAACGCCTTTTTCAGCAAAAAAGGGATAGTAAAGTCAAACTTTCCTCGAAAAAGCTTGAAGTGAAATTTTATTTTTTTCATTGAGCATAATTATAATTATAATTTAACTATTAAATTATTTAAATCAACAAACGAACATCATGAAACGGGAGCAATCTGAACTGTGACAAATGCAATATATTGGAGCATCGCTGCCTGCCAAATTGTCGACCATAGCTTTGAAAAATTTTATAAAATTCAATAAAAATTAGGTCTAATAAAGCTATCGGTAAAAAATCAACGAGTAAAATGTAAACAATGATGAAAAACAACAACAGACTGTTCGACTACCATAGACGATATAATAAGAAATCGTTGGTCAGTTGCCATCAGGCAACAGAATTTTTGTTTAAATCTTTTTAACTCAGGGCCGTAACCAGGAATTTTGAAGTAGAGACCCTAAAATTTTTAAAGGGACTCTTTATAAATTTTCTGTGCACATTGAGTTACAATCTAAATTATTACAAATCTATCTCGAATTGACTATTGCAATTTGCAATTCTCTAATTCCCTCTACTATTTTGCCACCACCATCTTCTCTTTTTATTTCTCCTTCAACTCTGATTCGTAGTTTAGGTTTTTTCTTTGACTCCAACTTGTCTCTAACCCTTCAAATATCATCTGTTACTAAATCTTGTTACTTCCATATTCGCCGCATTAGGCACTATGATTAGGCAGCTTCGTCCACTTCTGGATGATCCTTCACTACAACTTCTAGTATCTTCTCTTATACTGTCTCGAATTGATTATTGCAATTTTCTCTACTATGATCTACCTGACTCTACCCTTCATCCTCTTTCTAAAGCCTTCAATGGACCACAAAAGTCGTGATGTCACAAAATACATATACATATACTATATATATATATATATATATATATATATATATATATATATATATATATATATATATATATATATATATATATATATATATATATATATATATATATATATATATATATATATATATATATATATATAAGACTCTACTAGGAATCGAACCCACGTGTCTACGGCAACACCGCCTCGCCTAAATGCAAGCACTCTTACCAACTGAGCCACCAACCATCCCCAAAAAAGGATGGCTAGAAGTCTCAGTCTTTCGGAGCTACTTAACATTAGACTACGACTATGATAGGTTCAGAACTCCTTACTTCGGCTCGACAGCTTAGTCTGCTGCCAGATAGATAATTTATGAAGTGAAACATTGCGTTGAAATGTTTTAAGAGCCTACAAATAGGATGACTTAACTGTCACCACAAGAAACGCAAATATTTATAAGACTCTACTAGGAATCGAACCCACGTGTCTACGGCAACACCGCCTCGCCTAAATGCAAGCACTCTTACCAACTGAGCCACCGACCATCCCCAAAAAAGGATGGCTAGAAGTCTCAGTCTTTCGGAGCTACTTAACATTAGACTACGACTATGATAGGTTCAGAACTCCTTACTTCGGCTCGATAAGTAAGAACTACTTACTTCGATTTATATATATATATATATATATATATATATATATATATATATATATATATATATATATATATATATATATATATATATATATATATATATATATATAAATGAATGTTTGTATATATGTATATATGTATATATATATATTCATGTCCTTTATGCATTGCTACACCATTCAGCCGATCGTAATGAAATTTTCACACAACCTTGAGAGTCAAGGGGAATCAAATATAGAGAAAAAAATTTTGAAATCCGTCACAAAATGAGCGGAGCGGAGCGGGTGAGCGAGCGGGAACTATATATATATGTATGTGCGTATGTATGTGTGTATGTATGTATGTATGTGTATGTGCATGTATGTGTGTCTGTGTTTATGTATGTACTAGTGGAGATACCCGGCGTTGCCCGGGTTTTTTAGAGGTTTTTCTAATGTTTGTCTCTTTCTCTCCCGTTTCCTTTCCCACTTGCTTTCCCACTCCTGTTCGCTTTCCCGTTTTCGGTCGTTTTCCCGCTGCCGGTCGCATTCCCGCTCCCGCTCGCTGTCCGTTCCGGGTCGCATTCCCGCTCCCACTCGCTGTCCGTTCCGGGTCGCTTTCCCGCTTCTATAATAGACAAACTAACCCACAAACATTCATATATATATATATAGTCTTAGCAAATCTATTTTACGTTTTATAGGCTAACAGAAGTTATGAAAGAATGGAAAAGAGAAAATGAGCGTGAACGGGAACGGGAACGGGAAAGCAACCGTGACCGGGAATGGGAGAGCAAGCATGACCAGGAACGGGAGAGCAAGCGTGAGCGGGAACGGGAAAGCGACCGGGAACGGAAAAGCGACCGGGAACGGGAAAGCGACCGGGAACGGGAAAGCGACCGGGAACGGGAAAGCGACCGGGAACGGGAAAGCGACCGGGAACGGGAAAGCGACCGGGAACGCGGAAAGCGACCGGGAACGCGGAAAGCGACTAGAATCGGGAGAGCAAGCTTGGAAGGAAACGCGAGCAAGAGAGAAAATCGATAACAAAACTTCTGAGCGGGAAAGCGACCGGGAGCTGGAAAACGACCGAGAGCGGAAAAGCGACCGGGAACGCGACGAAAACGGGAAAGTGGAGAAGGAAACGTGAGCGAGAGGGACAAACATTAGAAAAACCTCTAAAAACCCCGGGCAACGCCGGGTAACCCCGCTAGTATATATATATATTCAAATTTATTCATACAAAATTACAATTTTCACAAAAACAAATAAAGGGCAACAGAAAAAGAACTAATGTTCCTGCGAGTCTGTAACCCTGTACACAAATTTATAAAAAAGTAAAAATTTAGAAAAGATCAAACATTCACTGGATTGGTATGAAGTTCTTCAAAGTTATGTTCAGCAGGTAGTTTTTCAGAGAAGCCTTGAATGAGCTGAGAGAATCTTGGTTGATGTCTTGCGCAGAGAATTCCAGATCTTAGGACCCATAAATTTTAATAAATGCTTTCCTAGTGTCGAGCAATCGATCCCGAACGGAAACAGTGTCCAGATCGCACAAAATGGTTGTGCACTTCCTCTGCTTTGTAAAAATGATTTTTTGAGTGCTGGGGCAAAAGATCGTATGCATATTTATACATATAAATTGCTGACTGATATAGACAGATTTGATCAACTGTCAACCAATGGCTGTCTATCCGAGTGGCTATGGTTGAGTGACTTCTGGGCAAGTGGAAAATTTCTCTAATAATACTTTTCTGTAAGATCATTATTATTGGAACTCGACTTCTGTAGTTGATACACCATATAAAATTACAGTAATTGATGTATGGATATATCAACGAGAAGTACAAGGTCAGCAAAACCTTGCTAGGGAGAAACCACGATAGGCGATGAATTATGCCCGAATGCAGAGAAACTTTCTTGAAAACATAGTTGACATGATGAGCCCATGTTAAGTGTTGATCAACGTAGACTCCTAAAAATTTTGTTACTGGAACATTATCTATTTTAGAGCCATCAACTGTTAGTTCTATGTTGTCTGGGGAAAACCTTTTACGAGGATTATGAATTAAAATGTAGTTAGTTTTATCAGCATTGAGAGATAGTTTATTGCATTTAAACCAAAAAGACAATTTATTTAGTTCAGTGTTTGTTTTTTGTATCAAAGCAGGTAAAGATTTATCTGAGGTGAAAGCAGTTGTGTCATCAGCAAATAGAAAATAATTAAAAAACTGAGAGCTATTAGAGAGATCATTAACATCTATATATATAAAAATGAATGTTTGTATGTATATATGTATATATGTATATATGTTAATGGCGTTTATGCATTGCTACACCATTCATCCGATCGTAATGAAATTTTCACACAATCTTGAGAGTCAAGGGGAATCAAATATAGAGAAAAATTTTTTGAAATCCGTCACAAAATGAGCGGAGCGGAGCGGGTGAGCGAGCGGGAACTATATATATGTATGTGCGTATGTATGTGTGTATGTATGTATGTGTATGTATGTGTATGTATGTGTATGTATGTGTGTCTGTGTCTGTGTTTATGTATGTACTAGCGGAGATACCCGGCGTTGCCCGGGTTTTTAGAGGTTTTTCTAATGTTTGTCTCTTTCTCTCCCGTTTCCTTTCCCACCTGCTTTCCCACTCCTGTTCGCTTTCCCGTTTTCGGTCGTTTTCCCGCTGCCGGTCGCATTCCCGCTCCCGCTCGCTGTCCGTTCCGTGTCGCATTCCCGCTCCCACTCGCTGTCCGTTCCGGGTCGCTTTCCCGTTTCTATAATAGACAAACTAACCCACAAACATTCATATATATATATACTCTTAGCAAATCTATTTTACGTTTTATAGGCTAACAGAAGTTATGAAAGAATGGAAAAGAGAAAATGAGCGTGAACGGGGACGGGAACGGGAGAGCAACCGTGACCGGGAATGGGAGACCAAGCATGACCGGGAACGGAAGAGCAAGCGTGAGCGGGAACGGGAAAGCGACCGGGAACGGGAAAGCGACCGGGAACGGGAAAGCGACCGGGAACGGGAAAGCGACCGGGAACGGGAAAGCGACCGGGAACGGGAAAGCGACCGGGAACGCGGAAAGCGACCGGGAACGCGGAAAGCGACTGGAATCGGGAGAGCAAGCTTGGAAGGAAACGCGAGCAAGAGAGAAAATCGATAACAAAACTTTTGAGCGGGAATGCGACCGGGAGCTGGAAAACGACCGAGAGCGGAAAAGCGACCGGGAACGCGACGAAAACGGGAAAGTGGAGAAGGAAACGGGAGCGAGAGGGACAAACATTAGAAAAACCTCTAAAAACCCCGGGCAACGCCGGGTAACCCCGCTAGTAGATTATATATATATATACTAGCGGGGGCACCCGGCGTTGCCCGGGTTTTTAGAAGTTTACCTAATGCGTTTCTTTTTCGCTCCCGCTTCCGGTCGTTATCCGTTCCCTGTCGCTTTCCCGCTCATTTTTTCGCTCTCAGTTCCCCCCTCCTAGATCCGATTCTACATACATACATACATACATACATACATACATACATACATACATACATACATACATACATACATACATACATACATACATACATACATACATACATACATACATACATACATACATACATACATACATACATACATACATACATACATACATACATACATACATACATACATACATACATACATACATACATACATACATACATACATACATACATACATACATACATACATACATACATACATACATACATACATACATACATACATACATACATACATACATACATACATACATACATACATACATACATACATACATACATACATACATACATACATACATACATACATACATACATACATACATACATACATACATACATACATACATACATACATACATACATACATACATACATACATACATACATACATACATACATACATACATACATACATACATACATACATACATACATACATACATACATACATACATACATACATACATACATACATACATACATACATCTTTACATACATACATACATACATACATACATACATACATACATACATACATACATACATACATACATACATACATACATACATACATACATACATACATACATACATACATACATACATACACAGCTCAGGCCCTTGGTGGAAACACACAACACTAGAAATTCCAGCT
>OZ022242.1:11542940-11560440 GCA_963978895.1 Erpobdella octoculata
AATAATAATAATAATAATAATAATAATAATAATAATAATAATAATAATAATAATAATAATAATAATAATAATAATAATAATAATAATAATAATAATAATAATAATAATAATAATAATAATAATAATAATAATAATAATGAGACGGGAATGGGACATATATATAGAATAGATATATCGGCCCGCCTGTTGTTTAGGAAGGCTTTTAGCGAGGCAGCCTAGTAGACCGGAGATCGGAAACGAAGAACTGAGAGTTACAGCCGTATAGTAACTTAATCAAGTATTTTTTTAATAGAAAAAAAAGAATTTTTTATGTACAAAATAAATTTTTAACTTTATAAAAATTAACAAATTTTTTTTTATAAAAATTTCAGTTGACATTGAATTTTATTTGCGTAGTCTCTAGTTCGATGGTCTATTTAACGTCGCCTGTGTATCGGTAAATTATAATTGTATATTTTTTATGTCGGATATCGCGTTAAATTAAAATAAAGCTCATATCAACTACTTTTAGCTATAAGAAATCGACGTTTCTGTTTCTTACAAACCGGAGTTTAGTCTCCGGTGTCGTATCAAAAATAGATTAATACAAATAATGAATATTCATGGATCCAAAAGACTCTAAATCGCTTTTTCGGAGGCCATCTTGGCATCTCACTCAAAACCTGCTCATCTCCGATATATCTATTCTATATATATGGAATGGGAGAGCAAGCGTGAGCGAGAACGGGAGAGCAAGCGCCTGAATTATCGAGATATAAACGGCTCAACTCAAAAGCATTTCTTTAAAAAATTTATTTTTTATCTTTACTTGTTTGTAGTCTAGCTCCGTTACTCTAACATTTCGTTTGTTTAAAATGTTGCTGCTTTGCTTGGTCATGTAAGCGGCTGATAGCCTTTTGACCTTGTGTGAAATAAATCAAAAATAAATAAATTAATTCAGTAAATAACATGAAAAAAAAGCTATTTTATATTTTCTATAATTTTCACCCAGTAATTAATGCTTACCTTGAATTGAAAAATCCGACAAAAAACACCAAATTCTTAAAATAATTCTTAAAAATACAACTCTTGTTTCTTCCGACCGAAAAAAAGAGGATGCAAACAATGCAGAAGCTATAATTCTATAATAAGTAAAATTCCAGTTTAAACCAGAACCATCGGAATTTTATAAACTCTGTCTCATCTTATGCAACTCTCCCCTACGTCCAGGGCATATTTTATCAAAAGTGTTTTTAAAACCTAATAAAATGCTAATGATTTTATATAATTGTTTTTATACAATGAAAAAATCATGTTTTTAAATTAAACCTGCACAATTTTTATTAATTAAACCTCCACCGTCATTTTATACGTTAATCAATAATTTAAGATACAAATATATGAAATCCATTATTTTATCATAATTAATGCTTTGAAGATTTTCTTTCTCAATCGTTTCATTTACCGACGTCTGCCAAAACACGATCTGCTCCATTTACTTCACCTTTGACTTTTAAATACTTCCCATCTTTAAAAAGTTCTACTTTTAAACCTCCTTTCTTTTTAACGAGCTGAATGACCACGTCTATTACGTTTAATATCAAATTTTCCTTGTCTTCTCCTTCTAAACCCAAGAGACCGCCGATAACATTTCCAGCCGCACGGAGTATAGTGACGACAGTTTCTTCAGAAGCACCCACTTTGCCTAATAAATCAAAGAGATCAGACGAGAACTGTTTAGGGTCTAACAAACTCTTTGCAGCACTCTGTGCAGCATTAAACACTTTGTTTAAAAAATCCCCAAATCTTTTTTCAGTTGGAATTTGTTTTCCGCAGGCGAGAACAAAGTAAACACAAAAGACTATGAGAATAATGTGTTGGCGCATTTTTTGACTTTTAAAAACAAACAACTTCAGAAAGCTGATATTGTAAGTTTGCGATTGATATACACTACCTTTAACTATTTTTTTTTATCGATTCGTCAACAAAATGCAAACCAGAATCCGCTAAAACTGCAAAAGAATATTAAACAGTTGCGAAAATTGTTTAAATGCATACGACTCTGGGTTTAATGAGCAACTTAATTAATTCCGGAAAACAGTCATGTTCGTATTAACATAACAGCCAAATGAAAGGCTTCTGACGTTTTTATTAGCCCTGGCCATGGAATTCTTAATCACGGACTTCTTAATATATACCTGGACAGTCAACTCTGACAGCGCCAGGCACTTGGAGGCCAGGCCCGTAGGCAGGATGTAGTAAGTGGGGGCTATGAAAAGTAGTAGGGGGGCTACTGACGAACGAGGGCACCGAAGAAGCCTGAGCGCAAGAAGGGACGTCAATTAGGGGGGCAGGGGGGGGGCGATCGCCCCCCCCCCCCTGAGTTTTCAGTGGGCCCCACGCAGTTAAGTGGGCCCCACGCAGTTAAGTGGGCCCCACGCAGTTAAGTGGGCTCCACGCAGTTAAGTGGGCTCCACGCAGTTAAGTGGGCCCCACGCAGTTAAGTGGGCCCCATCACTATAGTGGGCCCCACGCACTTAAGTTAGTGGGCCCTCCGAATTTTTAAGTGGCCCTTCCTGGAATTTTCAGTGGGCCTCCGGCACTAAAGTGGGCCCCACATACTTAAGGGGCTCCGGTACTAAAGGTGGGCCCCACGCAGTAAAGTGGGCCCCATCACTAAAGTGGGCCCAACGCACTTAAGTGGGCCCCCGCCATTAAGTGGTCTCCCGCGCTTAAGTGGACCCCCGGCACAAAAGTTAGTGGGCCCCTCCTGATTTTTAAATAGCCCTTCCGGACTTTTCAGTAGGCCCCCGGCACTAATGTTGTCCCCAAGTACTTAAGGGGGCACTCGGCACTGAAGTAGGTCCCACGCACTTAAAAAGGGCCAGCACTGAAAGGAGCCCTACGCACTCAAGGGGTTCCCGGCACCGATGTGGGCTTACTTTCAAAACTCATGGACATCATTTAGGGGGACTGGGCTTCGGACTTTTATGTGAACCAATAGTTATTATATATGGGCCCCTGTAGGATTTTTTGGTGTTTTTAGTGAGATTTGAGAAGAGAAAAACAGAAGCCTTTGTAATTATAGGATGCGGTCATATGTAGAAAAATGCCGTCCCGGTTATAAAGATGGTTAGCGTTATTCATAGCCTGGCCAAGTAGGTTGTCCATAGAAATTAAAAGAGAAAAGAGATGGTAATGAAACTAGGAAGTTTGATCGTCCACGTGGATATGAAGAGGTGTTAAAAAAAATTATGAACAGTTCAAAATGGAAGGAGATAGGTCACAGATTTTGTATGCATGCATCGATCGCATTTTTGAACGCACGATTTACAAAAAATAGTGATATTCTTGCATGCCTGAATTCCTTCAATCCGCAATCTGATGATTTCCTCTCTGCAGACCGAATAAGAACACTTTTGCGGCCAGTCCCAGCCCGGATAAAAATATCAAATTATGATTCACGACAGGATAATTCGATATATATTACATATACTGATATTTGAGTCTTAAAACACCTAGTATAAAGAACGATAAACTATTATCAAATAACGATATTAGAATTACCTTAATTTAAAATGCCAGCTTGTTTAGGTTAACAAAAAAAAAGATATGAACTATTGCCTAGATCCATTTCATAAAAATTCAGTAGATACTTGCATTATTGGGCCCAGAGGCGTGGCTTAGGGGTGGGCAAGCTGCCCGGGCGACATCATATATATATAATATATATATATATATATATATATATATATATATATATATATATATATATATATAGATATATATATATATATAAATATATATATATATATATATATATATATATCAATGATAAAAAATTGTATTTAATAACTACTATACGACTAATTACGTAAGCGTGACAGAATCAGTGAGTGAGTGACGTGGTCTACTATTATATATATATATATATATATATATATATATATATATATATATATATATATATATATATATATATATATATTTATTTATTTTTTATTTGTCGACATATCTTTATATGAAATGAGATGAGATGACAACAGGGAGACTACTAATAAGCAATGCTTGTAGTGTAGCCACCCTTTACAAATGGAGATAGAGTTAACATAAAAGAAATCAAATATGAACAGAAAGGAGTTAATATTCTACTCCGTTTTATAAAGAACCGATTGTAAGTTATGTTCACAAATAAATTTCTTGACATGAATTTTAAAGATTTAAACTGAAGATGCACATCTGATGTCATCTGGTAAGAGGTTCCATAGTTTTGGTCCAGTATGGTAAACATTAGTAGAAAGTATTTTCAATATGCAGTAAGGTAAGTGAAAAATACCTGTATGTCTTGTTTGTCTATTCATTATATCTGACGATAACATAAAATTATCAAAGACAGAGCAATGAAGTGTATTATTAATGAGCTTAAGTATGAAAACCAAGATGCTGTAGCAATGAATTTGTCTTGGTGTTAAGATATTCAGTGTTTTGATATAATTTTCAACATTGTCTGTTCTTCCAAGTCCATAGAGCATTCTAACAAAACGATTTTGAATTATTGAAATGATTCGTATAGAAAATATAGGGCTGTTTCCCCAGATCAAGTTACAATAAGTAATGTGTGGGTAGACCAAAGAGTAATAAAGCTGACATATAATATCATGATTCAAGCGATTTCTGAACTTTGATAATAATCCAATAGATTTGCTCATTTTTCCCCCAACAGCATTTATATGATCTGTCCAGGACAGACTTTCCGTAATGGTAACACCAAGAAACTTTGTGAACTCCACTCTGGGCAGTGAAATACCTCCATATTTAATACAAAATGGAGGAAGAGCATTTAATTTAATTTTTTGTCCAAATATCATGTAGTTGTTTTGTTGATGGTAATTTTGAGACGATTGGCAGAGAACCACTGAGAAAATTTCTCTAATTCAGTGTTCATCACAGCTGTAACTTCATCTATAGAATGTCCAGAATAGAACAAATTAGTATCATCAGCATATAATAATGTGGAGAGCAGTTTAGAAGTTTCAAATATGTCATTAACAAAGATGTTGAAAAGTAGTGGGCCTAGGATTGATCCTTGTGGAACTCCTATGGATATGGCTCTCAAAGTTGAGTTTGTATTGCCAAGAGAAACTAGTTGTCTTCTATCTTTCAAATAGTTAACAAACCATAAATATTCAGTCCCACGAATACCATAGTGTGAGATCTTATTAAGCAGGATGTCGTGATTGATAGTATCAAAAGCTTTGCTAAGATAGATAAAAACACCCATAGTGATATGATTGTTGTTCATTTCCTGTAGTATTTGCTGGGTGAGATTGATGAGAGCAAGATCAGTGGAACTATTTGCTTTAAATCCAAATTGGTTGTTGTGAATGATCTGGTGCTTGTTGAAGAAAGATGTAATTCTATTGAACATTAGTTTTTCAAGGAGTTTTAATATTAGAGACAACTTGTGACAAGAGTGATATAGGTCTGTAATTATCAAGGGATTCCTTGTCACCCTTTTTAAAGATTGGAATAATTTTTGATGTCTTTAAGGGCTCGAGAAATATGCCTTTCTTGAATGAGAGATTAAAAATATGACAAAGAGGGCTGGATATGGAGTTTATTACTGACTTGAGCAAGAAATTACTTAAATCATCTATTGCAGTACTTCTGGAATTCTTGAAACTGTTGACTGTTTTCACTATTTCAGTTTCAGTAATTTCTTCAAGAAAAATTGAATCTGAAATAGGTTTGACCACGTAGTCTTTATAGTTGGTAGTAGTTATAGATGGAATGGTGTTAGCAGTATTGGAACCAATAGATGTGAAATATTCATTGAAGATATTGGATAATAATAATTTGTTTTCAACTAGCTGACCATTGTGGAAAATTCTTTCAATAGATTCAGGATGAGATTTATTTAAGGCTTTTCTTATGATTGACCAAGTCTTTTTGATGTCATTCTTTGCCTGTTGAAACAATGTGTTGTAATAGCTCTTTTCTGCCTCACGTTTGATTGATGTAAACATATTTCTAAACTTTTTGTATTTTTTCTAAATTTTCGTTTTTCGGATGCTTGAGTGAGTTAATGTAGAGTTTATGTTTAGTTTTGGTTGATTTGAGAATTTCTTCCGTGATCCACTCCTGATGCCTTTGTTTACGATTGACAGTATGATACGGACAGGTTGCTTCCAGTACCCTGGCAAGATGATCATGGAAAATCCCAAAAGCTTTGTCAGTATCATTGCAAGATAGGACAGTTGACCAATCCATTTGCCCAAGCTCGAGAGTCAAGGACAACACATTCCTGGGGTTTAAGTTTCTTGTGCAAGCGATAGATTTATGTAGATTTAACTTGCTTTGGAAAATCGTGAAGATAGGAAAGTGGTCGGAAAAGTCGTCTAGCAAAATGCCGTTCACGTTGTTATTATACTTATTTGTAAAAATGTTATCAATAAGTGTAGCTCAGTGTTTAGTCATTCTAGTTGGTCTAATTATTGTAGGTAGTAAGTTATGTTCCAGTAGTGTATTCTCAAAGTTAGTTCTTAAGTGTCCACGATCCAGCAGATTGATATTAAAATCTCCTCCAATGTAGATGTCAGTTCTATGATTTGTTGATGCTAAGAATTCATTTAGATTGCCAAGAAAAACATTTGCATCAGAGTCAGGAGGTCTGTAGATGTTCAGTATTATATTTTTTTTACCATTTTGATATATCATTTCAATTGCCAGCCAGTCAAAAACAGGATTGGCAATACATAAATCATCTCTCACCCTAAAATGTAGGTCATTTCTAATAAAAATAGCCACACCTCCTCTTTTACCATTTATTCTGTTTCTGTAAAAAAATGAGTATCCAGGGAGAATTATTAATGGAGCAGTATCTTCAGAAAGCCAGGTTTCAGTTATCAGCAGCATCGAGAAAAATTTGTTTGTGTTGTCACATAAGATTTCAAGGACCGGAACCTTATGAAACAGACTACGTGAATTTATATGCAGAATAGCAAATGAGTTATTAGGTGAAGTTTCAATTAATTTGAACAATTCTTTATTATAATATTTTGAAGTAATCTTGAGAGATCTAAAAAAGTTGACATCGGGATCACGAGCATCAAGAAAGAACTGGTTTTTGTTTTCTTTTTCAAATAAGTCAAAAATATTTCCATCAAAGGGGGGATCTGTAGCAGCCTCCATTATTGCTTGCTGTTCTGTTTAAAGGACCATTCACGGACAACGACGTAGCGAGGCCAGTTATCAGGGTTGAACATATTCATTGTTGTTTCAGATGGAATGCAGATTCTGAAAGAAGAGCTCATATCGGTTGGTGAAAAGGTTTCATCTCTGTTCCTTGTTTTATCCACTGAGTCATTTTTGTCATTGTCAACATTGATTCCAAGTTAGGGTTGCCAGAGGATTTTGTATTTTTAAAAACTGGGTAGCAGGTTATGAAGTTGACATTTATTTTGTTTAGATGTTTTTTAATGGTGTCCACCAAGCAAGGAGAAATATTTCCCAGGTAGCAGATTTTCTTCTTAATAAATTCCTTTGAAGCTTTTATTAAAGTATCATTCTGTTCCATTTTACCTATTATTTTCCTTGTTATCTTTTCAGTTTTATTTTTACGGGATTGCACAACTTCAAAATCAGAGACATCCTCTCCATAGATTCTTCTTTATTTTCTTTTACTCTATCAGCCCAAGAGACTTGGGATTTTGTTTTCTGTTTTGAGGTCCTATTGATTTTGTTTTGTTCAGGTATGGTAGATTGCATACTTTTCACTGAGAAATCTTCAGGCAGGGTCTCAGCATTCTTTTTAATTCCTGAGTCTATTTTCAGGCTTATCTCATTTACTTTTGCCTCAAGTCCATCAAGTCTCGACAAACATCTATCAAATATTTTCTCTAAAGAGTCCGCTATTGTCTTAGCGGATTCCCTGTTGACCGTGCTTACTTTTATATATATATATATATATATATATATATATATATATATATATATATATATATATATATATATATATATATATATATATATATATATACTAGAGGACCCGGCGAACTTTGTTTCACCTTAAAGAGTGTATTTTTTAAGCAATAAAGAACAATAATAACAAATATATATATATATATATATATATATATATATATATATATATATATATATATATATATATATATATATATATATATATATATATATATATATATATATATATATATATATATATATATATATATATATAATTTTAAAAGAAAACAAAATAAAAAAACGTTCACTTTAATAGTTTATTAGAAAAACATTGGTTGAACTCGGCTCGATTCTCTTTAATCCAACACATGATACACTATGTTTTTTGTTTTATTATCGGGCGAAAAAACAAATAAATCTGATGGTCTGCCGACACGTGAACACGCCACATACAATTGACCATGAGAAAAACATGCATTATCCAAGTTCAGACCACAAACACTCAAAGATTGGCCTTGTGATTTGTTAATCGTCATAGCAAATGCTAGGCGAATCGGAAATTGAATTCTTTTAAAACCGCACTGCCTTGCTTCCGACGTTGACATTTCTTTGATGAAGCGTTCCAAGTGTAATAACGTGGCATCTCCGAGTAAAGCAACGTTTGTGCAAATGGATCGCTTTGGCAAATCGCAAAAAAACTCGTTAATGTTGTTGCTGGAGGTGTTTCAGCACGTTGAATAATATTCGACGCGTTAAAATAAACTCGTTGACCATTTTCCAGATGTACAGCCAAATGGACAACAGTGGGATGACGTTCGTGAAAGAGAATGAGAATATACGTAATGACGAACATATAGTCTGGTAGATTTAGCTTTTGATTCGGAAATTTTAATAGACAAGCCAAAAAGTACATTAAACTATAGTATTTGTTATAACTAAGAGCTGGAAAGAGATACCAGATACAGATCGGTCCCTAAAAAAAGTTATTAGCAAAAGAAGTTGCTCAAAACTCGCGAATCTGTTTATTAACGCCAACCAATCAAAAGCCAGCTTTTTCTATTTCTGCGTAAAAAGTGACGCTTAATTTACAAATTATCTCCACGAAATTTAAACTTTTTACGCTCAAATGCTCATAAAACAGTTTAGTTATTTATTTCTATATTTTTTTAACAACACTTTTATTTTCCGTTTGCTTATGGAGCTGCCCGAAGAATGTTGATTATCAAATGCTTAAACTTAAACTCTTAAACTAGTTTAACTCCTCTGTATAAACGATTATGTACACTCAACTAGTCTACGTTTTCGAAATTCTCCTGTATTTAAAAAGCAATACAACCTGAAAACACAACCTTATTTGAAAATAGCTGAAGGGGGTGCCGGTTATGGGAATCGTACCACTTTTTAAAGAAACATGCTCAAACATCTTAAAGACAAGAAATTTATCAAACACTGGTTTTTAGAACAACATACATCTTAATTCTAAAAACAAAGTATAAGTTTCAACTTATTAAATAATTATAATAATAACTGTTATCTAGCTTCAAAAATTATTATATTGAGCACAATTCAGTCGAGCAGAAGACTCAGATCTTCATCCATGACTTTACTTCTTGTGTCCACCACCACACATATCAAGATTGCTGTAGACAGAAACTTCGGGGTTGCCAGACTGAGAATGGTTTGCCAGCTGCTGTTACATTGGCTGTGACACTTCAGTGCTTCCGAAGAGACATTCTAAACACTAAACACTGACTAACACCACTTTAAACATTGTCAAATTTTAATTCAATTCAGAGACACTGTTAACAACTTTTGTCGTGCTGGCTGAAGTAAACTGGGAAGTGTAGATTATGAGGATTTTGTAGATAAATAATGCACATCATATCATAGTCAAATTGTTTGCTGTTTATTATAACACACAAGCAAACAGTTTTGACATTGAGACAATGCTTAGCAATATCCTCATATGCAGAAGAACTTGTTACAACAATAATAGACGTGTAACTGAAGGAAAGATACAAGAGCTATTTTAATAAGTTATTAATAACCATCAAAACCCTGCAGAACAAAGAAGACATTTTCTCAAGAACTTGATAAGTTTCTATATATCACTTTAAATAAAAATGTAATAACTGCTCACATTGGCCAACTCTGACATTTACATATATTTCACTATTATAGATATTATTTACAAGACCACTAATATAAAGTCAGTTATCTTAAACTTTGTCACAGCAACTCAGCAACATTTACAAGCATATACAAGTACCTTCAAAACTGTTTTGAGAGCATCAAATTTTTTGCCAATTTAAAGAATAAATACATCCAACAACAAAGACTGATTTTGGACAAGCCTAACTAAAATAGTATCTCATCAATTTTAACAGTTTTTTCATACAGGCCTTCACATATATTGCCCTTAAACATATCTACTTCAAGATTATCAGTATGAAGAGATTCATTACAAACTTTACCATAGCAATATTTACAGGCAGATACAATGTAGCTCATATTTAAAACATGAACAATTTTTAAAAGAGCATGGGCTTTTTTTAAAAATTTCACATTTACCACTTATACAATAATTAGGCTATCTGGGCTATCAGGTGCTGCCTCTATATCAGTATTAATGAGACACAACTTAAAATCTATTTTTCCCAGCTCCATCTGTCATTGTCTAAGAAATACTTCAATTTCATTTCCTGAAAATGAGTTTTCAAAACATGCATTTTCAGTTGAGGTAGCTTTCCAGGAATAATTTTTGAACTACTTTATATTTGACTGGAATAATTGTTTATTGTGTGGAAAACTTAGATCTTAAATTCTTTTTATTGGAGCTAGATCAGCTAGCTACTAGAACTAAAACTAACACAAGGCATGGACTGATTATTTTTCTTTGCTTTGTTATTTACTTATGTATACAAACATCCACATTTATAGAGTTAAACTGTCAATTAAAAATGTATCTCCAATTACAGTTGCAGAATTCAATAGAGAAGTTTTCCCATCTTGTTTCAATATTTAGATTATTTTAAGTTTTTCTTCAGTAGCAGATTTACACACAACGCACTCCATTGCGATATTAGTTACATTTAGATTAAAAATGTGCTAACTACAATACAAACTTACCATAACCAAACTTAACAGATGTAATAACACGAATAAAAGAAAATAAAAAAATACCAGAATGACTGACAAAAGACGACAAGACTGACCGAAGAAAAAACTATGTACTATGCTATACAAACTATACAATTATACAACTATATAAATGAATAGGAAATTAAAAAAAACGCTGCTAAGAATCCAAAATCGTCCAAATCAAAATCTAAGGCTTAAATAATAAATTAAGATATTGAAGAGAAATCGAATTCAAACGCGATAAAACCGGCAATGCAAAATGAATACAAAGACAACGCAAATATAGCATAGAAAACGAGCCTTTATTGAATTCTTATTGGCTGAGCGAGTAAATATGTTACTGCGCGTAACGCGACATTGTCTTACGTAATGAGACAAAAGAGCACGCCTAAAATCATTAATAACTAGAGTACCATAACTGCTCATTCGTGGTATCTTCATACAGACATTCTACAACATATTCTCTATTGAATGGTATAAAAATTGGCTTGTCTATTAAAATTTCCCATATTGCCTCGAAAAACTGCTATATCTACCAGTCTAATATGTCATTGCATCCTTCGCATATTCATGCATATGACGCGGACTACCTATATAAGTAGCCGGTAGAATAGTTAATCGATCAATGTTAGCTGCATCTCCTTCGGTGCTCTTGTCTTCGAGAAGCACGAAGCCGGGCCATACTAACGCGGCGCCTTTCTCGCGCTAATTCCAGTTCTTCCGCGGTGGATTGGTTAACATTGTTCCGATGCCTAATTGCCTACTGCGGTAAAGCTAGCAGACACTCGTAACACGGTGAAAAGCTTATGAAATGCACGGGGAAAGCTAGCAGACACTCAAATTATTTTATTTAAATATAAAAAAGAAATATCGGTAATGTTAGACAATTAAATTTTAAAACTGATAGGGTTGAAATAAAAAACCGACAACAACAATTTGAAAAGATATTTGAGATTTAATTTGCATTTACCATAAAGTAAACAAAAATGTACGGAACCACCAATGTTTTAGGAACTCATTTTCAGTTACTAAAACGTTTTATAAATAATTTTAAGTTTCTATTTTAACTTTATTTGTACTCTTACAACATATACAAAATTCAAAACTTAGAACCAAAGCGGACTCCTTACTGATTTACAACCGATGTTCCAGAACTTATATCTCGGTAACTATTATTGTCAAATTTTTGATTTAAATTTTAAAATTCAGTTTAATCATGTATCAACAACGTATCAAAAATTCAGAAGCCGACAATTACTTTTACTACCTAGCAGACACTCAGGTAGTAGACCCCTCTCTGATTTACGCTTTAACAACACCGATGTTGCAGAGCTAATATCTCGGTAACTATTATTGTGAAAATTTTTATTTAATTTTATAATTTAGTTCAATCATATTTTTACAAAATATCAAAAATTCAAAAGCCGACAATTACTTTTACTACCTAGCAGACACTCAGGTAGTAGACCCCTCTCTGATTTACGCTTTAACAACACCGATATTGCAGAGCTAATATCTCGGTAACTATTATTGTGAAATTTTTTATTTAATTTCATAATTTAGTTCAATCATATTTCTACAAAATATCAAAAATTTAGAAGCCGACAATTACTTTTACTACCTAGCAGACACTCAGGTAGTAGACCCCTCTCTGATTTACGCTTTAACAACACCGATATTGCAGAGCTAATATCTCGGTAACTATTATTGTGAAAATTGTTATTTAATTTTATAATTTAGTTCAATCATATTTTTACAAAATATCAAAAATTCAGAAGCCGACAATTACTTTTACTACCTAGCAGACACTCAGGTAGTTGACCCCTCTCTGATTTACACTTTAACAACACCGATGTTGCAGAGCTAATATCTCGGTAACTATTATTGTCAAATTTTTGATTTAAGTTTTAAAATTCAGTTTAATCATGTTTCAACAACGTATCAACAATTCAGAAGCCGACAATTACTTTTACTACCTAGCAGACACTCAGGTAGTAGACCCCTCTCTGATTTACGCTTTAACAACACCGACATTGCAGAACTAATATCTCGGTAACTATTATTGTGAAAATTTTTCATTTAATTTTATAATTTATTTCAATCATATTTCTACACAATATCAAAAATTCAAAAGCCGACAATTACTTTTACTACCTAGCAGACACTCAGGTAGTAGACACCTCTCTGATCTACGCTTTAACAAAACCGATGTTGCAGAGCTAATATCTCGGTAACTATTATTGTGATTGTTTTTATTTGAATTTTATAATTTAGTACAATTAAGTTTCTACAAAATATCACAAAATCAGAAGCCGACAATTACTTTTACTACCTAGCAGACACTCAGGTAGTAGACCCCTCTCTGATTTACGCTTTAACAACACCGATATTGCAGAGCTAATATCTCGGTAACTATTATTGTGAAAATTTTTATTTAATTTTATAATTTAGTTCAATCATGTTGCTACAAAATATCAAAAATTCAAAAGCCGACAATTACTTTTACTATCTAGCAGACACTCAGGTAGTAGACCCCTCTCTGATTTACGCTTTAACAACACCGATATTGCAGAGCTAATATCTCGGTAACTATTATTGTGAAAATTTTTATTTAATTTTATAATTTAGTTCAATCATGTTGCTACAAAATATCAAAAATTCAAAAGCCGACAATTACTTTTACTACCTAGCAGACACTCA
Organism: Erpobdella octoculata; assembly: GCA_963978895.1. Taxonomy (NCBI): domain Eukaryota; kingdom Metazoa; phylum Annelida; class Clitellata; order Hirudinida; family Erpobdellidae; genus Erpobdella; species Erpobdella octoculata. Next base: position 11,556,726 of record OZ022242.1, read on the forward strand.
GGTAGTAGACCCCTCTCTGATTTACGCTTTAACAACACCGATGTTGCAGAGCTAATATCTCGGTAACTATTATTGTGAAAATTTTCATTTAATTTTATAATTTAGTTCAATCATGTCGCTACAAAATATCAAAAATTCAAAAGCCGACAATTACTTTTACTACCTAGCAGACACTCAGGTAGTTGACCCCTCTCTGATTTACACTTTAACAACACCGATGTTGCAGAGCTAATATCTCGGTAACTATTATTGTCAAATTTTTGATTTAAATTTTAAAATTCAGTTTTATCATGTTTCAACCAAGTATCAAAAATTCAGAAGCCGACAATTACTTTTACTACCTAGCAGACACTCAGGTAGTAGACCCCTCTCTGATTTACGCTTTAACAAAACCGATGTTGCAGAGCTAATATCTCGGTAACTATTATTGTGATTGTTTTTATTTAAATTTTATAATTTAGTACAATTAAGTTTCTACAAAATATCACAAAATCAGAAGCCGACAATTACTTTTACTACCTAGCAGACACTCAGGTAGTAGACCCCTCTCTGATTTACGCTTTAACAACACCGATATTGCAGAGCTAATATCTCGGTAACTATTATTGTGAAAATTTTTATTTAATTTTATAATTTAGTTCAATCATGTTGCTACAAAATATCAAAAATTTAGAAGCCGACAATTACTTTTACTACCTAGCAGACACTCAGGTAGTAGACCCCTCTCTGATTTACGATGAACACTAGATATATTTCTTGGAATAATATGTTAATTAAATATTTATTTATTTATAACACTAGCGGGGTATCCGTGCGTTAGCCGGGGTTTTTATGTTTTTCTATTGTTTTTCTAACTCGCTCCCATTTCCTTCCTCGCTTGCTTTCCGGTCCCGGTCGCTTTCCCGCCCCCGGTCAATTTTCCGCTCTCGCTTGCTCTCTCGTTCTCGGTCGCTTACCTCCACTGCCTACGAATACCAAAGCTCAATTGCATTATTTCTCAAACAATAAGACATTGTACACCATGCAAAAAGTTGTGAATTTCTTTTAACAAATAAACTTGAAGTAGTTTTATGACAATAACAAGAAAATTGTTGTGAATGATAAAAGTTTTGTATCAATAAGACGCACAAATTCAAAAATAATATGAAATAAGAAAATATTATTAACAAAAATATTTACAAAAATATTTACAAAAATATTTACAAAAATATTTAAAAAAATATTTACAAAAATATTTACAAAAACATTTACAAAAATATTTACAAAATTATTAACAAAAATACTTAAGAGTTATTTACAGTTAGGATATTTACAAAAAATATTTCCAAGTTGATATCTATGATAGATTGTGTAGAACCCTAAAAAATATTTACAGTTATTTAGTTATAAAAAAAAGTTGAACCAAATAAATGTATAAAAAGAAGAAGAACGAGACTTTACAATCTGTTGCATGGAGTTTAAAAATTATTACTAAGCGATACATCTGGAAAATGGTATTATCGCTTTTGTGAAATTATTACTCAGCAATAATTAACCTCCGACAAACAATCTTTACAAGTATATAAAAAAAAGTTGAACAAAATAAATATACAAAAAAGGAAAACGAGACTTTACAATCTGCTGTATGAAATTTAAAAATTATTAGTAAAAATTCAGCAATATCTAACATCAGACAAACAATCTTTACAAGTATATTTTTTATTTTTAAACGCGGTATCTGGTATATTTTCACAAAAGCGATGGTACCATTTTCCACATGTATCGCATGAAATCATGTCTTCATCATGATTTCCGTTATTTAAATAATTTAAATTGCATTTGCAATAAAGTTGGACCACTTTTTCATCGGGAGGTTCTTCTTCTTGTTTATGATAATCTTCCATTTCGCAAAAAAACTTATTATTAATGCTTTGGATTATTTTTGCCCTTAAGCTTTTCTGATTATATGAGGCTGTCGCCGGGTTCCTACCTGCTGCAAGAGTTGCAGCAAAAGCAACACTAAACGGTCCACAATCTGCTGAACCAACTTGTTGCTGTACCTTATGCTGTTTAATTGTTAATTCAGAATTCTTGAAATTTTTATTTAAATAGCAAACTGTTCTTATTTCTTCATCTGACAGGGTCCTACACAATGTAACATGTGTAGCGTGTCAGCTGGTCAGTATCGGCTTTCAAAGTTATCGAGTGTTTTTTGAAATTGAATAGCGTTCTATAATGCTTCAATGAACCTAATTTTAATCCGACGTGTTCTCTATCAATGGATTGCAATTTGTTTTGTTCTTAAGATTTTCCTTCAACACATCATTTTACATTTACACAATCATTTTATTATAACATATACATCAAGATGATTTCCGCCGATAGGCAAATTTATTTTACTAAACAACTTTTCAAAAATAACTATTGATCCCATTTTGATAATAAAAAGTTTTATTTGGATAGTGAAGGACATCTTTTCAGTTATTTCTGTCTTTAAAATTGTTGAGTTTGTGTGCAGTTTGAGCATGTTTCGGATAAAGGCACCTTTCATTTCAAAGTGAAGTTTCAAGTCACGTCGACTGTTTAATTTAAAATTATTAAGATACTAGCTGACCCAGCAAACGTTGTTTTACCTTTTAAATTATTTAGGTTTTTTTACTAAGAGTTTAATGTACAAAATTACGACAATTTAAAAAAATCATTCTCGAAAAGCAATCGAGTGTACAATGCCCGGGGTTTTTGAAAGTTTTTCTATCGTTCTTCTCTCTAGCTCCTGTTTCCTTCCCTGCTTGCTCTACCCTTCTCGTTTGCTCTCCCGTTCCTGTTTACTATCCCGTTTCCGCTTGTTTTCACGTTCAGCTTGCTCTAGTTGCTCTCCCGTCAATTTATCCTTAATGTAAAGTTTTATTTGGCAAGTGACGACAGCTAAGTTGATATATGATGAAAGTAATTTAGGTTATGACATTTGATAAAGTTACTTTTAAAGGAAACGGTACATTTGTAACAAAGATAAAAATAACACACACACACACACATACATATATATATATATATATATATATATATATATATATATATATATATATATATATATATATATATATATATATATATATATATATATATATATATATGTAAATATATATGTGTGTATATGTATATGTATATGTATATGTATATGTATATGTATATGTATATGTATATGTATATGTATATGTATATGTATATGTATATGTATATGTATATGTATATGTATATGTATATGTATATGTATATGTATATGTATATGTATATGTATATGTATATGTATATGTATATGTATATGTATATGTATATGTATATGTATATGTATATGTATATGTATATGTATATGTATATGTATATGTATATGTATATGTATATGTATATGTATATGTATATGTATATGTATATGTATATGTATATGTATATGTATATGTATATGTATATGTATATGTATATGTATATGTATATGTATATGTATATGTATATGTATATGTATATGTATATGTATATGTATATGTATATGTATATGTATATGTATATGTATATGTATATGTATATGTATATGTATATGTATATGTATATGTATATGTATATGTATATGTATATGTATATGTATATGTATATGTATATGTATATGTATATGTATATGTATATGTATATGTATATGTATATGTATATGTATATGTATATGTATATGTATATGTATATGTAT
>OZ022242.1:11565440-11657940 GCA_963978895.1 Erpobdella octoculata
ACACACACACACACACACATATATATATATATATATATATATATATATATATATATGTGTGTGTGTGTGTGTGTGTGTGTGTGTGTGTGTGTGTTAGTGTTAGTGTTAGTGTTAGTGTTAGTGTTAGTGTTAGTGTTAGTGTTAGTGTTAGTGTTAGTGTTAGTGTTAGTGTTAGTGTTAGTGTTAGTGTTAGTGTTAGTGTTAGTGTTAGTGTTAGTGTTAGTGTGTGTGTGTGTGTTTTTCTGTTCCATTTTCATATAAAAAGGACATAATTGCACCTTATTGTTTTTTCAAAATAACTTTTTTAAATAATTTAAAAAAATATTCTAAATAGCTTAGGACCTATCCTCAAACACACCAAATGTACACAAAAAATGTAATAAAAATCGGTTCAGCCGTTTCAAATAGTGACTGATAATCATATGCTACAAACTGTTAACATTGGACAGTGAAGGTCGAAAAACTATTTACGTAAAAATTTAGATATGGATGAAGATGAGCTGAAAATATAATAATTCTTATATATAACAAAATTTAACAAAAATTATAGTTATCCACACCAGTAGAATTAAACATTACCACACGTTGTTCTCACGCTGTGTAAGAGGTTGACCTAACAAAGGTCACAGATCAGATTGGAAAATGAAATGAGATAGTGTATAGTATTTCATAATATTAATCATCGGTTCCACTCTTTTCTTATTAAGACCAGACGTGCTATATAAAAATTGTGATTGATGGACATTCAGGGCCTCTTCGGAAAAGGGAAAGCGACCGAGAACGGGAAACGACCAAGAGCGGGAAAGCGACCGGTAGCGGGAAGGGGCCGGGAACGCGATGGGAAAGCGGAGAAGGAAACGGTAGCGAGAGAGACAAACATTAGAAAAACCTCTAAAAATCCCGGGCAACGCCGAGTGCCCCCGCTAGTATATATATATATATATATATATATATATATATATATATATATATATATATATATATATATATATATATATATATATATATACAGTTTTGACTGATGGGCATTACACGGGACGCGAGCCGCGGAAACCCCATTAAATACGCCACTGCTTACTAATATGATCATAATATAAACATGTTTCTGTTTTTCTTTAAATTGTTGTCATAGTATTAATAGATAAGCTAAATTTGTATTTTAACTCCAAAAACTTAATATTTTAGGTTCTATGTTTTCTTTTGTTAAAAGTGACGGTTTTTACACACTTTTATTACTTAACTTGATTTCTCTGTCTGTATGTATGTATGTATGTATGTCTGTCGTCAAACTTTGCAATCGATTTTAAACTAACTTCCCAATGAGCTAGAGACTTAAAATTGTAAACATACCTCCGAACTGATGAACAATGCATTCTATCAAATTTTCGGACCGATCGGACAAAATTTAATGAAATAATTATTTGTGATATTTTCGTCGAACTATTTATTGTCTGGTCATTCAGGAAAGAAAGAAAGCCGTCGAGTCCCAGAGAATGATTAAGTTTGTTCAGTTATCTCAACAAGGAGATTGGACGACATACATACATACATACATACATACATACATACATACATACATACATACATACATACATACATACATACATACATACATACATACATACATACATACATACATACATACATACATACATACACACACACACACACACACACACACACACACACACACACACACACACACACACACACACACACACACACACACACACACACACACACACACACACACACACACACACACACACACACACACACACACACACACACACACACACACACACACACACACACACACACACACACACACACACACACACACACACACACACACACACACACACACACACACACACACACACACACACACACACACACACACACACACACACACACACACACACACACACACACACACACACACACACACACACACACACACACACACACACACACACACACACACACACACACACACACACACACACACACACACACACACACACACACACACACACACACACACACACACACACACACACACACACACACACACACACACACACACACACACACACACACACACACACACACACACACACACACACACACACACACACACACACACACACACACACACACACACACACACACACACACACACACACACACACACACACACACACACACACACACACACACACACACACACACACACACACACACACACACACACACACACACACACACACACACACACACACACACACACACACACACACACACACACACACACACACACACACACACACACACACACACACACACACACACACACACACACACACACACACACACACACACACACACACACACACACACACACACACACACACACACACACACACACACACACACACACACACACACACACACACACACACACACACACACACACACACACACACACACACACACACACACACACACACACACACACACACACACACACACACACACACACACACACACACACACACACACACACACACACACACACACACACACACACACACACACACACACACACACACACACACACACACACACACACACACACACACACACACACACACACACACACACACACACACACACACACACACACACACACACACACACACACACACACACACACACACACACACACACACACACACACACACACACACACACACACACACACACACACACACACACACACACACACACACACACACACACACACACACACACACACACACACACACACACACACACACACACACACACACACACACACACACACACACACACACACACACACACACACACACACACACACACACACACACACACACACACACACACACACACACACACACACACACACACACACACACACACACACACACACACACACACACACACACACACACACACACACACATACATACATACATACATACATACATACACACATACACGCATACACGCATACAACACGCATACAACACGCATACACACACGCATACACACACGCATACATAAACGCATACACGCACGCATACACGCACGCATACACGCACGCATACACGCACACACACACACACACACACACACACACACACACACACACACACACACACACACACACACACACACACACACACACACACACACACACACACACACACACACACATACATACATACATACATACATACATACACACATACACGCATACACGCATACAACACGCATACAACACGCATACACACACGCATACACACACGCATACATAAACGCATACACGCACGCATACACGCACGCATACACGCACGCATACACGCACGCATACACGCACGCATACACGCACGCATACACGCACGCATACACGCACGCATACACGCACGCATACACGCACGCATACACGCACGCATACACGCACGCATACACGCACGCATACACGCACGCATACACGCACGCATACACGCACGCATACACGCACGCATACACGCACGCATACACGCACGCATACACGCACGCATACACGCACGCATACACACACGGATACACACACGCATACACACACAAACATACACATACATACATACATACATACATACATACATACATACATACATACATACATACATACATACATACATACATACATACATACATACATACATACATACATACATACATACATACATACATACATACATACATACATACATACATACATACATACATACATACATACATACATACATACATACATACATACATACATACATACATACATACATACATACATACATACATACATACATACATACATACATACATACATACATACATACATACATACATACATACATACATACATACATACATACATACATACATACATACATACATACATACATACATACATACATACATACATACATACATACATACATACATACATACATACATACATACATACATACATACATACATACATACATACATACATACATACATACATACATACATACATACATACATACATACATACATACATACATACATACATACATACATACATACATACATACATACATACATACATACATACATACATACATACATACATACATACATACATACATACATACATACATACATACATACATACATACATACATACATACATACATACATACATACATACATACATACATACATGCATACATACATACATACATTGGAAATTATGTATGTAAATATTGGAGCTATTAATACCAGATTATGAACAAATGAAGCAAAAACAAAGTTTTTTAAAAACACACTTTTATATTTTTATTAAACAACGAGTATATTAGCATATCACAAATAATTATTTCATTACATTTTGTCCAATCGATCCGAAAATTTGATAGAATGCATTGTTAATCAGTTCGGAGGTATGTTTAAATTTTGAAGTCTCTAGCTCATTGGGCAGTTTATTTAAAATCGATTGCAAATTTTAACGACAGACAGATAGATAGACAGACTGACAGACAGACAGACAAAGAAGTCGAGTTAAGTAAAAGTGTGTAAAAAACATCGTTTTTCCTTAGAATCCGTTCCCGTAAAATTTAGTTGTTGTTTGTAAAAATATAAATTTAAGACATAAAATTGAGAGCGACGAGGTTTAACATACTTATAATAGGAAGATAGAAATAAATAGAAACTGAAATAGTATGTGGTTTCCTTCACAGATCGAACTGACTTGTAGGTCGGAAATAACGGATAATGAAAAACTTTACGCTTGCATGCTATCTTAGATTCAATAATAAATAAACAAGTAAATTAAAAACGAATTTTTAAAACCCAATGCTTTTATATGTAATTAAAACACAAATTTTGCAATCAATTTTTTCTTATATTACTCTTTTATTTTATATTAAAGTCGCAAACCTTGGCAAACTTCCAGAGTACCACATCATGTTAAATAAACAACTTAGCTAGCTTCCCATGAGACAAATTTTATTCAATTTGCGGTTTCTTGTAGACTGTTAAATAAACAAACTGCTTATTAACTAAATTAATTGACTTATTGTAAAACTAATAATTGAATATTGCATTGTCTTCTATTTAGTATTTTGAGCATGTATGCAAAATTTGAAAAAATCTATCATCAGGAAGTGACTCAAAAATTGATTGCAAGATTTGAAACAGACAGAGAAACAAACAGACAGAGAAACAAACAGAGACGACGAGTAGATAAAAGCATTGGGAAAAAAGTCAGTCGTCTCTCAGTTTTCAGGTCGATCTAATAAATATAAAGGATATAAGGTTGAAGAATGACGACTGCGTTAGAGATTAAATTGGAAAAAATCGCTTTGTACTAAAATGGCAGATGATGGAACCATTAAAATAAATAGAGTTGCGTGGGGCACGGAGAACGGGTAGCTGAATCATAGTAAAGTTTATTTTTATTGATTGATTGAACACAGTGAAAATAATATAAGGGATTTGACAAACAAAGTTGAATTATTTTAAAGGATTGAAAGATTATACTATCCCAGATTTCAACAGCATTAGATTTACAAACTTTTATTCAATCTCTGTACGCAAATCTTGCAAGTAAAATTTAACAAGTTTTTTGATTAGTTAGTAAGCTGAAACTTTTAGCATAGCTTTATTTATATTGGATGAAAATGCATGATTAAATTGAAAAAAAAACCGAAAAACCTAATTTGAATATCTTTCGTATTTCTAACCCTATTAAAATAAAAGTTTGTGTTGAAAAACTCGTTTATTCCTTTACTTGTTTGTTTATAAAAATACCTCCAAAGTACAAAAACGTTTTCACTAAATTATTAAAAAATATTGTTTTCTGTTTTTCCATGGAAAACAAAAATGACAATAATTTGGTACAATTTTTTGCTACATACATAGTAGCCTATTTTTGAACATTATTTAAAATTGCCAGACTGGTTAGAAATATTGTGCACATTATGAACTTTATAAATATGTTTTAATGAGTCTTACCAGATTTGGTTTTAGGCAACATTTTCAGGACACTACCCAAATCAAAACACCAACATTTGAAACAAATTACTAAACACCGGGGAAGAGGGTATTCGCCGGGAAGGCATTAAAAATTCCATAAATATGCCTTGACGACACACACCATGATTCTGCTGAGGAAAAACAAAGAAGATTTTCCAGCATCAAGATACTTCCAGACAGCGAATAGAGTAGGACTACGGGGTCACAGGTACAAGATCTTCGAACAATCGGAGGGGAAATTTAAGCAGAGATTCTTCAGCAGCAGAGTCATCAATGCCTGGAACCAGCTGAGTGAAGAAGCAGTTTCTGTTGAGTCGATTAAACATTTTAAAATTATGCTTGGACAAATTGGTTTTTAAACAGTATTGGTTATCACACAGGCTCTTTAGTCTTCTGGACCACTTTAAACCATGTTATTATTATTTATTATTATTAATTGTCGGCTTCTGAATATTTGATATTTTGTAGCAACATGATTGAACTAAATTATAAAATTAAATAAAAATTTTCACAATAATAGTTACCGAGATATTAGCTCTGCAATATCGGTGTTGTTAAAGCGTAAATCAGAGAGGGGTCTACTACCTGAGTATCTGCTAGGTAGTAAAAGTAATTGTCGGCTTCTGAATTTTTGATATTTTGTAAAAATATGATCGAACAAAATTATAAAATTAAATGAAAAATTTGACAATAATAGTTACCGAGATATTAGCTCTGCAATATCGGTGTTGTTAAAGCGTAAATCAGAGAGGGGTCTACTGCCTGAGTGTCTGCTAGGTAGTGAAAGTAATTGTCGGCTTCTGAATTTTTGATATTTTGTAGCAACATGATTGAACTAAATTATAAAATTAAATGAAAAATTTTCACAATAATAGTTACCGAGATATTAGCTCTGCAATATCGGTGTTGTTAAAGCGTAAATCAGAGAGGGGTCTACTACCTGAGTGTCTGCTAGGTAGTAAAAGTAATTGTCGGCTTCTGAATTTTTGATATTTTGTAGAAACATGATTGAAATAAATTATAAAATTAAATAAAAATTTTCACAATAGTAGTTACCGAGATATTAGCTCTGCAACATCGGTGTTGTTAAAGCGTAAATCAGAGAGGGGTCTACTAACTGAGTGTCTGCTAGGTAGTAAAAGTAATTGTCGGCTTCTGAAATTTTGATATTTTGTAGAAACATGATTGAAATAAATTATAAAATTAAATAAAAATTTTCACAATAATAGTTACCGAGATATTAGCTCTGCAACATCGGTGTTGTTAAAGCGTAAATCAGAGAGGGGTCTACTACCTGAGTGTCTGCTAGGTAGTAAAAGTAATTGTCGGCTTCTGAATTTTTGATATTTTGTAAAAATATGATTGAACTAAATTATAAAATTAAATGAAAAATTTGACAATAATAGTTACCGAGATATTAGCTCTGCAATATCGGTGTTGTTAAAGCGTAAATCAGAGAGGGGTCTACTACCTGAATGTCTGCTAGGTAGTAAAAGTAATTGTCGGCTTCTGAATTTTTGATATTTTGTAGAAACATGATTGAAATAAATTATAAAATTAAATAAAAATTTTCACAATAGTAGTTACCGAGATATTAGCTCTGCAACATCGGTGTTGTTAAAGCGTAAATCAGAGAGGGGTCTACTAACTGAGTGTCTGCTAGGTAGTAAAAGTAATTGTCGGCTTCTGAATTTTTGATATTTTGTAGAAACATGATTGAAATAAATTATAAAATTAAATAAAAATTTTCACAATAATAGTTACCGAGATATTAGCTCTGCAACATCGGTGTTGTTAAAGCGTAAATCAGAGAGGGGTCTACTAACTGAGTGTCTGCTAGGTAGTAAAAGTAATTGTCGGCTTCTGAATTTTTGATATTTTGTAGAAACATGATTGAAATAAATTATAAAATTAAATAAAAATTTTCACAATAGTAGTTACCGAGATATTAGCTCTGCAACATCGGTGTTGTTAAAGCGTAAATCAGAGAGGGGTCTACTAACTGAGTGTCTGCTAGGTAGTAAAAGTAATTGTCGGCTTCTGAATTTTTGATATTTTGTAGAAATATGATTGAACTAAATTATAAAATTAAATAAAAATTTTCACAATAATAGTTACCGAGATATTAGCTCTGCAATATCGGTTGTTAAAGCGTAAATCAGAGAGGGGTCTACTACCTGAGTGTCTGCTAGGTAGTAAAAGTAATTGTCGGCTTCTAAATTTTTGATATTTTGTAGAAATATGATTGAACTAAATTATAAAATTAAATAAAAAATTTCACAATAATAGTTACCGAGATATTAGCTCTGCAATATCGGTGTTGTTAAAGCGTAAATCAGAGAGGGGTCTACTAACTGAGTGTCTGCTAGGTAGTAAAAGTAATTGTCGGCTTCTGAATTTTTGATATTTTGTAAAAATATGATTGAACTAAATTATAAAATTAAATAAAAATTTTCACAATAATAGTTACCGAGATATTAGCTCTGCAACATCGGTGTTGTTAAAGCGTAAATCAGAGAGGGGTCTACTACCTGAGTGTCTGCTAGGTAGTAAAAGTAATTGTCGGCTTCTGAATTTTTGATACGTTGTTGATACATGATTAAACTGAATTCTAAAATTTAAATCAAAAATTTGACAATAATAGTTACCGAGATATAAGTTCTGGAACATCGGTTGTAAATCAGTAAGGAGTCCGCTTTGGTTCTAAGTTTTGAATTTTGTATATGTTGTAAGAGTACAAATAAAGTTAAAATAGAAACTTAAAATTATTTATAAAACGTTTTAGTAACTGAAAATGAGTTCCTAAAACATTGGTGGTTCCGTACATTTTTGTTTACTTTATGGTAAATGCAAATTAAATCTCAAATATCTTTTCAAATTGTTGTTGTCGGTTTTTTATTTCAACCCTATCAGTTTTAAAATTTTATTGTCTAACATTACCGATATTTCTTTTTTATATTTAAATAAAATAATTTGAGTGTCTGCTAGCTTTCCCCGTGCATTTCATAAGCTTTTCACCGTGTTACGAGTGTCTGCTAGCTTTACCGCAGTTAATTGCCTGACGGCTATTTTGGGAAAGATTAAATCTTCTGGGTCGCGGCATTGTTTTGTTATGAATAATGTTTTTGTTATTGTTAAAAGTAATAAAACTTTAAAACTCGCAAATTAATTCCAACGAACAAAAATATAATATTGACAGAACAGCATTGACACTTTGTTAATGCCAAATGGAAAACGGAAAATGCGAAACTAAAAATCATATATCTATGCTAAAAATATCTTTTATATTTTTATGGCCCATAAACAATTATTTTATTTTATATTTTAATTGAAAAAGATATTTACTTAATTTTTTCTGTGAGATTTTCAATTGTAAACAATGAAATACTCAGAAAATTTAATAACATGCGCTCTACCCCATTTGCGCATAAATGTCATGTCGCGGAAAATTAAACATCTGTATATCTCGATAACTCAAACTCCAAATTGAAAATTTATTTTGTCCGTAAGACCAAATAGAGGGTGCTCTACAACTTTGCCATATGAAGTTTTTTTCTAGGACGCACTGTTAAGGCTGTATAGCTACCAGGGTACATACTGCGGTCCCCATGGGCCACTCCATGATTCAATGTCAATTTTTTTTAGTTATTCTAGGGCCCCCCTTAGAGTTTTCAAAAAATAAAAAAAATGTAATATTTTGCTAAAAGTTTTTGTCTCTGTATCCTGAGGCTTTATCTTTACTAAATTCACCTCTCGACCATTAATAATTCTGATAATAGGCAGATATTTAAGAATTTCTGGGTTTTTTTCAAACCAATTCATTACAAAATATAATTCAAATAATATATAAAAAAACCATTTAGACTTTCACGGGCAGGCCCAGCAAAAAAGTTGAAAATGACACCTACCTTTTTCTAAATAGGTTTAGACGGCTCAACAACAAGTTCTTAAAACAGTAATCATTTGTAATATGAATAAAAGCTGTAAGTTCATGGACGTTAAATTGGAGGGAGCAGAGAGGTATTCTTCTTCTGACTTTTCAGAGGGCCCCCTGACGTAGTTTTGGGCCCCCAGGAAATAAAAATGGGGCCCCAAAATTGGCCTAAGAAGTGTAAAGTTGAAGATTCAGACGTTTGAACTTTTCTGTAAAGAAATGAACCACCAGTTTTTAGTTTATTTAAGGAAAGCGATATTTGATTTTTTAAAGTAAAAAGTTATAATAAAAACTTAGTTTTTTCCATGTTGATTCGAAAGTTTCTTATATTTTCAATTTACACATATTTCAGATAAGTATTTAGAAGAACGTGGTCAAGGGTATCATCTCGCTCCAAGTATCAGTTTGTAAATTTTCACTTCCAAGATATTTCCACAAAAAGAAAGCAAGGAGTGAAGTTTATATCAAAATAATTCTATACAGTAAAAATCTATTTTTCTTTTTGAAAAAGTTTCTGTTGTTTTTCGAATACATTTAAGACAGAGAAGTTGAGAGAAGCCAAGATTATGATGCAGTTGTAAAATTCTTACAATGCAGTTGTGAAAGTTCTTACAAAGCAGTTCTAAAAGTTCTTAAGCTTAGATTCTGGAACCAGTTGGCACCAAAATTATGCCGAGCCCATGTAGTTAGATAAGTTGAACAGTCAGGAGATAGCAGTTGAAAAACTTGTAAATTAAAAGTACCACAAATGTATTGAATGCAAGTATTACTAAGGATAGAAAATAAAGTTATAGCAGCTGTTAAGATTTTGAAACCAAAAATTACCTGATCACAACTTCGCACTGAACTGAACTTCTAAACTATATCACGGAAATTGTCGAATCATTTATAAATAACCACACAAACATCGTAAAAAACAAAAAAAAGGAAATGCAGATGAATAATGAGAGATTACAAAACCACCAACGCAAACCTCATTTGCTTCGAAATTAGGCAAAAAATGTTTTGGTTATGGCTAGAGAATAACTTCTACATTAAAATAAATAAAATAATTTAACTAATATTAACTATTTCTAACTAGTTATAGTTTATTCTCAGCTAACTGTTGAGCCAGCTAGCTAATAACAGACAGCATGATTTTATCAAAGTAGACATTTTATGCTTCGGTTATAACTTAAACAGAATAATTATTTCTCGCAGTTCATACTACCACTGATATAAAAAGCTCCAGTTGCAACAGTTTTACAATGTTCTTCCTGGAAATGATTTTCAATAAAATTCTGCCAGTCATGCAATGCTAATGAGCATGCATTTTTGCTGAGATCAAACTTCATTCTGACATTGTTGCAGCTGGTACCACTGTGAAACTGATTCCACCAGTAGCATTGACAGACTAAATGATGCTGCTGCATTGCAGACAAGTGAGCGAATTTGCGACTGTTGACAAATTTTGCGAGATCCCCAAGATAGAAGTCAGCAAGACTTGGGCCGAGTGGATTTTCGAAAATAGCCAAAAACTGGTCATAGGCCGTGTCACCTTTAGAGAACCAGTGACTGAAAACTTTTTTTATATCTGAGTTGACTCGTTTTAATTGCTTTAAAAGCAACTTAGTTTCTTTTTTCTTGCTACTGTTTTGAGAATATCCAACTGCATCTAAAGCACTCTTAAATAAAATTAAATTTATTTTGAGATTATTAAAACTTTCAAAATTCTTCAAGTTAGGATTGTGAGATACAAACGAATCAATAAAGTTAAACAGTTCCACTTTAGAATCTGTCTCATTTTTTATTTGTAAGACCTCTCTGTTGCCCAGCTTGCTAGAATTCTTTTTGACAGGTTTTAGAACTTTCATAGCTAGATCGTTAAATTTGTCAGCAAAACCTTTCAGTTGAATCTTAGATTGTTTTCTAGATTCTTTGGTTGTATCATCTTTAACAGAGGTGACCACAGAAGACTTACTTTCTAATTTGAGATTTAAATAACTTTGGAATTCAGAAACGACTCTCACGAGATCACTTTCTCTTGTAAACTGCAAGTCGGCTTTCTTCACAATAACTTGAGAATTGTGAACATCTTGGAGTGGCAAAACAAGATGCACATTATGATCATCATCATCACTCAGCAACTCATTCTTTACCTTGTGGTACTTGCTGCTGCTCGTCCAAATATTCTGGGCAGAACCATTCAAATTCTCTAAAGTGTTTTTACTAATTGTTTGATTCAGTAAATGCAAAATATTCTTGACAGCTGAACAGTCAGAAGCATTTCTAGAAAGATCTTTGTTTTTCTTTCTCTCGGTTTGCAGTTGCTTTCTCAAAATTTCTATCTGTTTCTGTAAAGCTAACAAATTTTTCAGTTGCAAGGGCATTGTTTCGTTGCTTTTGTTTAGCTGCAATTTAAAAAAAAAACTAAGCAATATAAATTACCAAAAAGTAATTACAATTGAGTCAAGATTTATTCACACAAGATTTTTTCAACATTTGTGTTATGCAATGACATCCTAGCCCATGGTAGAATTCTCTATCATTTTTTTAAAAGAAGTGAATAAATTTTCAGATTAAATACTTATTACTTGAAATAAATACTTTTATGCTACAAAAATACCAATCTGGATCAGAAAAATACACACAAAAAAGAATGTCAACTTACAAGTTTGGAAACCTGATCTTTATAACATGTAAAATTTGAAGGTAACTCCATTTTTTTAATGTATACTGAAAATTAAATTTCAATGAAACAAATTTTCCAAATAAATAGAAAATCATACGCTTTACAAATAAGAAAAAATGCAGTGACTTTTAAATCACATATTCTTTAAATCACAGATTTAAATTATGCTGCTAACATAAAAAGCTAAAAAAATTTTTTATCTGTGATTAAACAATTACTAAGGTAAACAAATTATTGTTTAATAGCAAGAGTTCAACGTAACGTACACATGGTGATGCAGCATATGATCAGCATTCCAGCTACTAAACCTCGAAAGACCCATTTTGAAATTCCGTAAAATTTTTCTTCAGATGATAAAGACAACAGCAAACTCCTTAAGTTGTCAGAATCACCTTAAATAAATTGAAACATTTAAAGTGAAAACCCTTTTTGAACCTTAAAATTTTTTAAAGTCAAGTTTGGAATAAAAATAAGTTTACAAAAATAATGCTGCATACATAAAGAAAAATTCTAGCTAACTTTAATTCTTTTTCATTTCTAAAAAATAATAGTTTTAAAATTAATAAAACTAAAAAAATTCCAAATTAATTTATTTGATAAAAATTTATTGATGAAAATGCATTATATAGTTCTTTCTTTATTAATACAATTTAATCTTGTTTTAGCCTTTATACTAATTCAGTTTAAACTTAACTTGATATATCATTTGTACATTCACAATTTGTTTGTAAACTTCAAAACAATTAGCAAAATAATATATAACCCATGCCAAACACGTAACGATTTGCCATGATTTTTTTTTATGCATCTTGTTCCATACTTATTGCCAAATACCCATACCCAGAAATAAAAAAAATCATATTATTAACTCAAGGTTGTATCATCTTCGTGGACATCTGATGCTCTTCTGGTTCTTGATATCAGATCACATCCCACATTTTCCCAACAGTCATCAAGACAATCCTGGTCATCCACCACATCGACACCTTGGAATAATTTTAAATACTAATTTATTATGTGTAAAATCTATTAATACACAAAACTATGATTTAGATTAAAAAAAATTTGATAATAGATAAATAATAATATTTAAACACTAATGAACATTTTAAATTATTTTTTTAAACCAAAAATATAATATACATACTAGAATCAGAATCACATCCTTTGACACTGTTAAACGCTTTATCTGAAAATATTAAGACCTTTTTGTAAAAAGAAATCAAAAAATATTTACCACAACAAACCTGCTGGTTCATCGTTTGGAAACTTCATTTCAGTAATTACATTATTTGAGGTTTCACAATGTAACTCTTCGCTCTCCTTCTCCTTCAAATTTTCAATCAAATAAACTTTAATAATCCAAAAATTAAAACTGAACTTAAAATCATTCAGTGTGGTTAAGAAATTGTATATAAATCACTTAAAAAAAGTGTCAATATTTAATTAAAGTTGTGTTATATATAAAAAGTGTGGGGTCGCAGAAGATCAGTGCCACCAAGCTCTGTAGGAAGGGCTTTATAAATAACATTATTGGTTGATTCACCTTCAAGTTTCAAGAAAAGAGAAGTGCATAGAAAAATCATAACCAGACTGGAAAAGATGATAAAAAATAAGCAGATTATGTTGCTTGTTATGTGAATGAAAGACGGGTAGAAAACTCACATAAGTTTCAACAAGAATGGGAAAGTTGATGATAAAATTACAAAAGTAATAAAAGCTTAATGGTTATTAGAGCTAATTTAATTATTACATGAAAGAGTACTCTTTTGGCATCTGAGACACAAAGTATCTTATGCATTTTTCTAGTTTTTAATATATGATTGTATTACAAATTATATATTAATTCAAACTAGGTTAATAGAATTAAATTTTTTAAACTTTCTTACCAAACAAACCCTAACCCTAACCGTCTAACCCAACTACTTTAAATAAAATAGAAGTTTACTTGTGTTTTTTCGTCTTCCTCCACAAAACACCAATCTTGTTCTTGTCCAACTTCATCGAAATTATCCATCCTAATTTTATAAGTATTAGAAGACGAGTTTCACCAAAAGTATATTTCGCATCAACATCAGCTGATCGAATCTGAGAGTTTTAATTTAATAAGTTTTCCAAGTCTCTATTTTAATGTTCGAAATTTCTTTTTTATGGTACTAATAATTTGCTATTCTTTTCATTCCAGGACTGAACAGAAAATTAAACTACGCTTTGCTTTAACGAATGATTACTCAACAATTAAATACAGAGTTTACAAACTGAACGCGCTGGCTGCTGCGTGAGCATTCTCATCTTCCAGCATCAAATTTCTTCAATGATGACTTTTTATTAATTACTAATGTAAAACTGTTAGCTGGTTGAATAAACTTTGTTCAAACTGAATACTATTCCAATTGGACTCAGGAACATGTCGCTAAAGTCAACTATCTATGCCGGTGAGCACCTGTGTTTATCTTCGTGTCGTTCCGCGCGATAATAGGTCTTCGTCGCCATAAATAAGTGGTAATGTTGCTAGCTAGTAACATTGGTTTTTAAAGCTTAGTTTTCGTTAGCTTAACCACAGAACGGGTGCTAGTTTACTGTTTTAAATTTAATTCTATAACGACGTCATGACCGATGATAAAACAAACCAAGCCGTTCTTGTTGACGAGGAAACTGAGGATGATGATCCACTTATAAAAATGATAAAAAAAACTGGATGTCTGGAGAGGCACAACCGAGTTCAGGTACCGGTGCTAATTCGCAAAACAGTAGACGTCTTATTGACATAATTCTATAACCTATCAACGTGTGTGAAGTTAGTTAGCAATATTGCTGGCCTTGCAAATTAAAAAAAAAATTGTGTGTGCACTGGGGCTTTGCTATACATCGTTGGATGGAGTTTTGAAAATGGAATCTTATGGTGTTGGTTTTTCTTCGGTTCCACAAATAAAAAAGTTATAAGCCAAAAACGACGATTTTCTGACGAAAATTGCATAAAATTGATAAAATAAACCTTAGCTCTTCTTTGAGAAATTATAACTTTTTTTAACTGCTGCACTGGGAATATCAGAGACCATTGTTTTTAGATAATTCAATTTCAAATCCAACGATGTAACTCTCGCTTCTATAACTTAATAAATAAAAAAGTTATCAAAACGTTGGACCGTATACCAATTTCTCCCAGCAAAATGAAACGTAAACAAGCAAAACGATTGGACAAACGAGTCTGGCTCACTGCAGCTATTATGCAAAGTGGCTACTCGTTAACACCTTCTGTATCTCCCCACCGAAAAGTGGTGTTAAGAGAAAGTTCAAAATATTTAGATTATGTTATGAAATTGGTTAATTAGTGGATTAATTTTAAAAGTTTGCACACTGTCAATAGCACAAATGGTTATTGACAGTGAACAGCTTTTGCCACACTGCCACTATTTTTGTTGGTGTTGGCAGTGCTTGAATATACTAAAAACTTACTGTTTGGACCTAGTAAAAACTAATTTGGGATATAGTTTCAAAGATTAAACCTGAACCAGATGAGTCACTAAAATATCAAAACTGAAGTTACACAACATTCTCTACAAATTACATTATATAATGCACCGCCTAATATTGTTTAGCTGCTGCGTCATTGTAAATTTTATTTTCTATTTGGATAAAGAATTGCTGCATTATCATTTATTTTTATGCTAAACTACGATTGGATGATTTCTACAGAGTCTAAACTAGGTTTGAACATATTCTCCATACCATGTTTCCTTGCAATTCCATATCCCATTAACACATTTTCACCAAGTTTTCCTACTTATACCTATCATCCTCAAAACCTACATGCTAGTTATCAATGTTCCAGATTTTCAGACCGCCTCAATCTGCCAAACTGCAGGCACAATCACTCAATGACACATCATACATCCATCTAACCATCACATTCTTAGCCTTCTTTATGCTTTTCAGATACTGCTACCAACTTCATACTAATTGTTTAAATTCATTTAGTCACAATCTATTAATGTATGTCAAGGTCCAAATCAAATTACTGGAGGTTTATTCATAGTTTATTAACCGTTCATTCATAGTGATAGTAAACTCATTAGTGGAATTTTCAGTAGTTAACTTCCTATCTAAACTGTTTAAGCATAGATGATGGAGCTGTGCTATTCTAATTCATCACTCTATAAAACAAACAAATCTGTTGACTAAAATATGTATGATTAAATTATTAAAATGTCAAGCCTCACTACAATCAATTCAACCAGTATACTGAAAATTAATTTGTTCTCATTGTCTTAAGCTGCTATTTTTCATAATTATTATGTTTTTGCATATTCTTAATGTAGATTATGGTCTAAGACTAATCATTTTTATCCAGGATTGCATGTTTGAAAAGCAAGATTGGAGATTCTGTCAAGAAGAAGTGAAAGATTTTAAAAAGTGCATGGATGATTACCAAAAAAGGAAATTTTCTAATTAAAATGCTTTTTAATATTTATTTAAAAGTTTTTCACTAAAAAATTAAGTGTTTTTGGTACTGTGTATTTGGCGAGTGTTGCATTAAAATTGCATACATTCTAAATAATTCTTTTAAAAAATGCAAATGCTCAAGACCAGTACAATATAGCAATATAGGTGCTGATAAATATCAAACTATTTCTTAGTGTGCTAGAAAGTTGTAATACAATTTCGGTTGAAAGCATGTCATGACTGCATGGTTCTGTCATTTCTAGGCCATTAAAGTATCGTTTTAAGGCTGTTGCTCTGTTTGGGTTTTGAAAAAAACTTGCGGGTCCTAGGTGGATAGCTTAGAAAATAAAAATTATTCCAAAATTACATACATAGCTATCTGAATTTTCATATCTCAGGTCTGCAAAAATAAAGTTGAGAGTGTTGAGATTTTTATTAAGAAACTATGTTATATTTGACTTTTATGTCTATGTTGTCTATGGTGCATGTTAGGTGTATAATCTACTTCCTTCCTTTTTCGATGTACGAGTTGAAGTAGTTGTGTATGTTCGATATCTATTATTTCGTGTTCTTTTCGATCTAATAAAACTCTAAAAACTTAACAGGTTATGGCACCAGATAGCGTTTTCTGCGTTTAGAAGTTTAGATCAGTTGACGAAGATTAAGATTAAACGAATTAAAGAAATATCGATAAGTTTTAAAGTTAGCGTGTCTCGTGATCTGACATCGAAGAATTGTTAGTCTAGCACGTTTATTCTTATTAGAGATATTTTGCTTTTGTTTGTGTCTTCAGGTCAATCAAAGAAAAGAAAAGTAGCACAAGTAATGGATTTCACTAAAGTTCAACTCAAGCACTTGGAAGGCAGAAGTAATTGGCTGAATTGGAAGTCAAGAGTTTGCATATTACTACGCGGCATTTCTGATGCAATGGATGTGGTAGATGGAAAACTTGAAAAGCCAGATGAACTAGATGAAAGTGCAACTAGAATCCAAATAGAAGGTTATCAAATTGCTTTGAATAAATTTAATAAAGCAGATTGTAATGCCATGATAATTCTAACATCAAATATGACTGATGAAATATACGAACAAGTCCGTTCGCTGGTTAACTCAAGAGACGTTTGGCTAGAACTTCATCGGTTGTATGATGATGTGCACGAAGATCGAGCGTACAACATGTGCATGAAATTTTTCAGTTATAAAATTGATGATAATGATGATGTAGTTACTCATATTACAAAATTAAAAAATATTTGGAAAGAGTTAAAAGTTGACTTAGAAAAAGATGAGAACAAAGATTTATTGCTTATGTGTAGAATCATAGAAACTTTGCCAGATAGGTTTTTCTCATTTTCTGCAAGTTGGAGATTGCTGAACAAGAATGAAAGAACGGTGGAAGCTCTCACAAATCAATTGTGTAGTTATGAAAGAGCGTTGGCGAATAAAAATGATTCCAGTAAAAACCAAGAGGTGTTATTTGCAAAAGCTTCAAGTCAAAAGCCATTGCAGAAACTGAAATATCAGAAACAGAATAAGATGCTTAGTAATTCAACTAAAGTTTTATGTCATTACTGTAAAGCACCAGGACACATAGTTAGAAATTGTGAAAAATGGCATTCTGATGGCAAACCACCTAAACCAAGAAATAGCAATCAAAATGAAGTCAAGAAGGAATCAATGGTTGTAATGGAATCAAGTGTTTTTGTTGTTGATGAGTCAGAACATGCTGATGAATGGTTTTTCGACAATGGTGCAACGTGTCATCTGACATTCAGAAAAGATAGATTCCAGAGTTTTGACAGATTTTCTCAACCGAAAAAACTGTATGTTGCAAATGGAGATTTTATAGAAGCTGTTGGAAAAGGTACTGTTCTACTTCAAGTGAAAGTGAATAATAGATGGAAGACAGTAGAATTAACTGATGTTTGGTATGTGCCAACAGTTAAAAGAAATCTATTTTCAGTAATTGCAACGCAAGATAAAAACAAAAATAGTTCTTTTGTTTCTACATCAAGAGATTGTCATCTAATTGTAAATAACAAGAAAGTAGTTGTTGGAACAAGAGAAAATAATGGAGGTTTATTTAAACTCACAGCCAAAACCGTTCAACCACTCAATTCTGATGCCGAAGTAAATTTTGTCAATGATAAAGATGCATTACAGTTATATCATGAACGAATGGGACATCAGAATAAGAAACATGTTAAAGTGGTTATTAAAAGAGAACTGAACATTGATGTTGGTATAGACAGCGAACTATGCGAAGGCTGTGTCTACGGAAAGTTACATAGATTAAAGTTTGGAACAAGAGTAAGAGCATCAAGACCAGGAGAACTAATTCATGCCGATGTCTGTGGTCCATTCTGCTTCTCGTTTTCCAATTTTCGATACTTTGTTCTGTTCAAAGACGATTTCAGCAGTTATCGGTTTGTTTATTTCCTAAAAGAAAAGTCTGAAGTATCGCAGAAGCTTCGACAAATGTTTGCAGAATCAAGAGCAATGGGTCATACAGTCTCTGAACTTTTAAGTGACAATGGAGGAGAATTTGACAACAAAGAAGTCAGATCAATCTTGCAGAAAGAAGGAGTTCGACAGCGTCTAACTATGCCATACACGCCGCAACAGAATGGTTGCAGTGAGCGTGAAAATCGCACACTAGTTGAAGCTGCTAGAGCTATGAGGTTGGCTCATGAAGAACTGCCCCAGGCACTTTGGGCTGAATTGATCAATACAGCTGCCTACATCCTCAATAGAACTGGACCATCATCAGTGGAGGGAAAGTCGCCATATGAGTTATGGTTTGACAGGAAACCTAGAATTAAACATCTTCGAGTTATCGGTAGCACAGCTTATGTTCATATTCCTATGCAGAAACGAAAACAATTTGATACCAAAGCTGAGAAGGGTATTCTCGTTGGATATGAAGGCGATGACGGCTACAGAATTTTTGTTCGACAAGGAAATAAGATGTATCGATCAAGAGATGTTGTTTTCAATGAAAGAGTTATAAAGTCAAACGTCATTGATTTACAAGAACATGATTGTCCTGATAATGTTATTTCAGTCGACAAAGAAATTAAAGATGATAACGAATTTGTGAGTGAAGATATTTCTAATGATGTTTCCAATAATAGTTCTGCCTCGGCTGATGAAGAAGATGAACAAAAGACCAAAGGCATGACTCTACGTGATAGAAAAAATATGAAGAAACCATCCCGTTATGATGATTTTGTTATGACAGCACTGTGTGATGTATGTGAACCAGAGAATTATGATGATGCCGTTCACAGTAAGAATAAAGATGAATGGTTGAAGGCCATGAACAGTGAAATGCAGTCATTAAAAGAAAATCAAACATGGGACTTGGTGTATTCTCCAAAAGATCGTAAGATAATACGATGCAAATGGGTCTACAAGATAAAGAACAATCCAGATGGTTCTGTCGAACGTTTTAAAGCCAGGCTTGTTGTAAAAGGTTTCTCTCAGAAAAAGGGCATTGACTATGAAGAAACTTTTAGTCCTGTGGTTAGAAGTGCGACAATTAGAACATTGTTGAGTGTTGCTGCAAGTGAGAAAATGTCACTCATGCAGTTTGATGTATCCACTGCATTTTTGTACAGCAAATTAGATGAAGAAATTTATATGGAGCAACCAGAAGGTTTCAAAGATGATTCAGGAAGAGTTTGCAAGCTCAAACGTGGTCTCTATGGGCTTAAACAAGCGCCAAGATGTTGGAATAAACGTTTTGCTGAATTCCTGATCCACCGAGGCTTCAAACAAAGCGATGCAGATCCATGTCTGTTCATCCGAAAGCAAGGAGCAAGGAAACTCATGCTTGCTCTGTACGTGGATGATGGGCTGGTTGCAGGTACGGACAGGAGAGAGTTGCAGGAGTTTGAGGAAGAACTGAAGTCAGAGTTCAAGATAACAGCAAAACCTGCATCGTATTTCCTTGGATTAGAGATAAATAAAGATAAAGAAGGAAATGTTAAAGTCAGTCAGTCATCTTACACAAGGAAGATCCTTGAAAAGTTTGGAATGAGTCGATGTCGACCCTGTTCAACTCCTATTACAAAATCTGAGAAGGATTTAAGTGGAAATGAAGCTGAAACTGAAGATGTGAAATTTCCTTACAGATCGGCGGTAGGTGCATTGATGTACTTGATGACGGGAACAAGACCAGACATAGCCTATGCAGTTGGTGTAGCATCCAGAAGTTTGGAAAATCCCAGCAAGTCAAATGTAGTTCAGGTTAAACAAATCTTCCGTTATTTGCAAGGTACAGTTGATATTGGTATCATTTATAAATCTGGACAGAGCAATGCATTGACAGCCTACAGTGATGCTGATCATGGAGGAGACAAGACAAGTGGAAGATCAACATCAGGAGTTTTATGCATGTTTGCCGGAGGAGTGGTCAGTTGGTCTAGTCAGCGTCAAGCCTCAGTCGCCATTTCCACTACTGAAGCAGAGATTGTTGCAGCAAGTGAAGCAACTCGTGAAGTAGTATGGCTCAAACGATTATTGAACGACATTGTTGAACTAAAGGAGAAACCAGAAATTTTAGTTGACAATGAAGCAGCAATTCGTTTAGCACATAATCCAGAACTACACAGACGAACAAAGCACATACTTATCAGGCATTTCTTCGTCAGAGAAAAGGTCTCAGAAGGAGAAGTTTCAGTGGAGCGCGTCACGACAGAACTCCAAGTTGCCGATGCCTTAACAAAACCGTTGTTGGGACCAAGACTGAAACATTTATGTTTTATGATGTGACTTATGTAACATTTATGTTTTATGTTGTGTTTCTTTATAAAATGAGAAGGTGTTGAGATTTTTATTAAGAAACTATGTTATATTTGACTTTTATGTCTATGTTGTCTATGGTGCATGTTAGGTGTATAATCTACTTCCTTTCTTTTTCGATGTACGAGTTGAAGTAGTTGTGTATGTTCGATATCTATTATTTCGTGTTCTTTTCGATCTAATAAAACTCTAAAAACTTAACAGAGAGCTGTTTTTTTTTTGCATAATTCTTATGTTTTTGGGTGTGCTGAATCTGAAAATGACTTTCATTTTGTCATAGAACGTCACGTTTTCTGACAATGTAGGTATCTATGTTAAACAAGTTATCGTCCCTGCTGGTATCTTTTTCCATCTCCTTAATATCTTGGTGAAATCGTTCACCTTGCTCTTCACGCACATCTAAATTTTCTGGAAAGTAGTCCAGGTAGGAATGAAGAAAAGTACTTTTAAACTCATTAGGCAATCCGAAGCTTGAAATGCTTTTAACATTCTTTTGACGATTTGTTTGTAGTTAGGGTTTTTGTTATTGCCTTCAAATTTCTTTATGACCTCTTTAAAAGCAATCCACCCTTTTCTTTGAAGATCCGTCATGGTTGTGATGAATTGTGGAGCAGCATATATAAGTCGTCTAATGTCTGGTCCAACTAAAACACTTTCTTTCCACTTTGTCTAAGAGAGACCTAGAAGTTTTGATATTAAGTATTTGAAGCAATTTCCATCTCTTGGAAGTGACTTTATTTAAAAAGTAATAATAGTTATGATCTGTATACATTTAAAAACAGCATTCAAAATAAAATTTATTTATTTACTAGCGGGGTTACCCGGCGTTGCCCGGGGTTAGTAGAGGTTTTTCTAATGTTTGTCTCTCTCGCTCCCGTTTCCTTCTCCACTTTCCCGTTTTCGTCGCGTTCCCGGTCGCTTTTCCGCTCTCGGTCGTTTTCCAGCTCCCGGTCGCTTTCCCGCTCAGAAGTTTTGTTATCGATTTTCTCTCTTGCTCGCGTTTCCTTCCAAGCTTGCTCTCCCGATTCCAGTCGCGTTCCCGGTCGCTTTCCGCGTTCCCGGTCGCTTTCCCGTTCCCGGTCGATTTCCCGTTCCCGGTCGCTTTCCTGTTCCCGGTCGCTTTCCCGTTCCCGGTCGCTTTCCCGTTCCCGCTCACGCTTGCTCTCCCGTTCCCGGTCATGCTTGCTCTCCCATTCCCGGTCACGGTTGCCCTCCCGTTCCCGTTCCCGCTCATTTTCTCTTTTACATTCTTTCATAACTTCTGTTAGCCTATAAAACGCAAAATAGATTTGCTAAGACTATATATATATATATATATATATATATATATATATATATATATATATATATATATATATATATATATATGAATGTTTGTGGGTTAGTTTGTCTATTATAGAAACGGGAAAGCGACCCGGAACGGACAGCGAGCGGGAACGGAAAAGCAAGCGTGAGCGGGAATGGGAGAGCAAACGTGAGCGGGAACGGGACAGCGACCGGGAACGGGAAAACGACCGGGAGCGGGAAAGCGACCGGGAGCGGGAAAGCGACCGAGAGCGGGAAAGCGACCGGCAGCGGGAAAGCGACCGAGAGCGGGAAAGCGACCGGCAGCGGGAAAACGACCGAAAACGGGAAAGCAAACAGGAGTGGGAAAGCAGGTGGGAAAGGAAACGGGAGAGAAAGAGACAAACAATAGAAAAACCTCTAAAAACCCGGGCAACGCCGGGTATCTCCGAGAGTACATACATAAACACACACACAGACACACATACATGCACATCAGTGTTATTTTAGTTCAGTAAATAATTTTAGTTCTTATTTTTATTCTATTCTTAAATTTTATTTATTATTATTATTTTAGTTCATCAAATAATTTTAGTTCTTATTATTATTTAGCTCTTCAAAATTAAATTTAGTTTTTATTTTATTACAGTTCTTGAAATAATTTTCGTTTTTATTCTTATTTTATTCAGATAAAAAAAATTTCGTTTTTATTTGATTTTAGTTCAATTTTAGTTCATGCTCTAATTATTTTTCTTACTATAGCCAATTTCATGCAGTACGGAAAAATAATAATTTTGTAACACAGGAAGAGGGTATGATCAAAATTTCAAACCAAAAATATACATATAGAGTCAACAATTTTTATTTTATTTAAATAATCACTTTCTTCCTCTTCATCAGAAATCTCACCGGAAGGCTGTGAATACTGTGACTGTAGCAATTTGACAGCTTTGATCATGTTGGTTCCATTGTCTGTCACAACCAACAAGACCTTCTCAGAAGAGATGCCCCATTTTCTTAAACACTCATCCAGGCAGCCAGCCAGTTTTTCACCAGTGTGTGGGTGCTTGATTTCCATCAAACTAAGGAATGCATGGACTGGCTTTTCTGACAACTTATCAAAAAAACATGCTGATATCTCTAAAAAAGAGGCTGTG
This sequence comes from Erpobdella octoculata, assembly GCA_963978895.1. Taxonomy (NCBI): domain Eukaryota; kingdom Metazoa; phylum Annelida; class Clitellata; order Hirudinida; family Erpobdellidae; genus Erpobdella; species Erpobdella octoculata. The sequence goes on from OZ022242.1 coordinate 11,589,847, forward strand.
AGACCTCTCTTTGTCCAGCTATCAAGACATATTGGACATGTCTTGTAACTGCAAGGAGGTTCCTCAATTGCTCTGATTTTAATTCAAAGAGATCATTTATGTGTTTTGAAAATGAAGCAAATCCTAAAGCAAAGTAAAATGTTTAAAATTGAAAATGATTCAGAAATCATAAAAACATAATATGAATTAAATATTTAGTGTAACTTTATTGTTTAAAGAATAATTCTAAAACCTGACTACCTGGCAGATTGAATTTCGAATCCCCAGCTTCCCACATGTACCGAAAGGAGGGTTTATCGACATGCGTCACCGGATTACAAGTTTCGATTAACATGTCGACGATGCTGTTCACTCGATCTTTGTGTTCTATTGAATCAACATGCCAATGCCAATCAACTGAATTCCGTTGGAAACACTGCTTGATTGTTTGCTGGTCTCCTTCTAATTCAGCCTCGGCTTTACGTTTGAGGCTTGATTTTCATTTCTTTCTTTCTCCATAATCTCGAGCTCAACAAATTCAGATTTATGAAATCTCTTTAGATGCGAATTCAAATTTGTGGGATTTTTCACGCTAAGTTGGATTCCACATTCTTTATTTTGAGAATCCATTGCCTTACATTTAGATTTGTTGGTGCTGGAATCGTAAACAAAAAATTCCCACACGGAACTATCTTTTTTCGCCCAGCAAGCATTTTCGCAAGAGAACTCATAATTATTTTCAATGATTACAACGTTTATGATAACACGAAAATTAAGAAAGAAATGGTTGTGTATATCAACAGTTGCACAACCATAGAAATCTATATCATAGATATTATATATTCACAGATATTGGTTATCTTGGCGAATATCTATGTACAAAACTTTCAATAATTTTCGTTCGAAAATTAATTTTTATTTTTATTCAGTTTGCATGATTTAAATTTTATTTTTATTTTATTATCGTTCAGAAAATAATTTTCGTTATTATTATTATTCAGTTTGTACTATTTAAATATAGTTTTTATTCTATTTACGTTCTTTAAATAATTATAGTTTTTTTTTCGTTCTTATTAACGAATACAATAAAAAATTTCGTTTTTATTCAGTTTTCGTTAACAAAAATATCACTGATGCACATACACATACATACATACGCACAAACATATATATATAGTTCCCGCTCGCTCACCCGCTCCGCTCCGCTCATTTTGTGACGGATTTCAAAAATTTTTTCACTAAATTTGATTCCCCTTGACTCTCAAGGTTGTGTGAAAATTTCATTACGATCGGATGAATGGTGTAGCAATGAATAAAGGACATTAATATATATACATACAAACATTCATTTTTATATATATAGATGACTGGAAATTAGCTAAACAAATCCTTTTTATATGATAAAATTTTGCGTTTTGCAAAATAACCTGACGTTCTGGAATTTTTTGAGTATTTTTTTTTAGTTTTCAGAACACCTGCATACATAGAAATAGAAATCAGTTGAAAACATCCAGACAGCATTTATTTTTGTTGCAGACCTGTGATTCATTTGAAAATTAGACGAGCACTGTGGGTGAATCCCCTCGAATTGGTCGTATATGAATCCGATTGGTTGATTCTCAAAGATCATTTAAATAAAAATTGTCAATGCCTTACGCCCAAAACAGTTGTGCATGTGTTATTTTCTTCACAACTAGCCAAACAGCCATCCAGCTCTCGCTCTCACACTAACTAAATTATTTTAGACCATGTAACAGCTCGAAATGCGCCTAATGAATTGAGCTTTTTTAATTGAATCTGGACTCCCCCTGTATCCGCCCCTTCGTATTGATGTGACCCACTCCCTAATTGTGCGACGTCATATAAAAGTACCTGCCTGTCTAGACCAAGTTGTCCTATGGCTTCAAAATTTAGAACTCCATTGGCGGATTGGGTTGAGTCGAAAAAATTATTTATGTAGTTTTACTGGAAATTAAATTAATTTTAATTGTCCTATAATTTTAATTGTATTCTTTTGAATACAACATATAAAAATATTGAATATATTTTTCTTCTTATTTACAACTTTAATGAATAACTTATTGGGTACAGGTCGATGTTGTTCCATACTAGATCAGTCAAATTGAATTTTCGATCACTAATTTTTCCGACCTCGGGAGAACTAATAGTTAGCCAATTATTTCATCAGTAAACGATAAGCTAAAAAAGTCGAACAACAACGAGCTTGCCAGGATTCGAACCTGGAATCTTCTGATCCGTAGTCAGACGCGTTATCCATTGCGCCACAAGCCCCAGACGTTTAACTACATACGTTTTTAATTCAAATCACATCTACATACATTTTGTATGTATGAATGTGTTGAAAACTTTCAGAAAATATCGTCGGGAAAATTTCCTCCAGTGAAAATTTTCAAAAAATTATTTAAATAAAATTTATTTTAATTTAATCATTTTCAAATATGAAAAAATGCCAGCAATAATGCACTTGAAAAAAGTGTTGGATTCAAGCGAGGGGTTTACACTCTCCAGATGGGTGTAGCCTACCAAGCAAAAATTCCAAAAAATTCCTTAGGAATTAGGAATTTTTTGGAATTTTTGCGGTTTTTGGAATTTTTACGTTTTTTAGGATTTTTTTATTTTTGCTTAATTTGGAATATTTCGTCATTTTTTCGAAGTTTCTGGATTTTTTTGGAATTTTGCGTTTTTTTGGAATTTTTAATATTTTTTGTGTTTTTTTAAATTTTTTGCGTTTTTTTTTTAAATTTTTTGAATTTTTTTGAATTTTTGGGTGTACAAAGCAAAAATTCCAAAAATTCCTTAATGAATAAGTTACATACACACACTCATCCGATCGTAATGAAATTTTCACACAACCTTGAGAAAAAAATCGGTCACAAAATGAGCGGATCGGGAGCGGGAGAGCGAGTGGAAACTAGAGAATGAGCGGGAACGGGAAAGCAAGAAGGACCGGAAAAGCGACCGAGAGCGAAAGAGCGAGCGGGAAAAGGAAAGCGACCGGTAACGGGAGAGCAAGCGGGAACTGGAAACCAACCGGGAGTGTGAGAGCAAGCGGGGAAGGAAATGGGAGCGAGAGAGTTAGTTTATTATGAAAATTATGTCGAAATCAATTGAATCATCCAATATAAAGCTAAGCTGAAAATGTCAGCTACCTAGCTAGTCAAAAAGCTGGTTTAAATTTTACTTGCAAGATTTGGGTACAGATGAGAAACCCACAAACAAACAAACAGAGAATAGAAGTTGAATAAAAGTATGTAACAAGTAAATGAAAAAACGAGTTTTATAACACAAATTTTAATTTCAAATACACTCGATTTAGAAATACGAAAGATGTTCAAACTTTTTTTTTAATTGAATCATGTATTGTCATCCAATATAAAGCTATGCTAAAACTTTCAGCTTTCTAGCTAGTCGAAAAGCTGGTTAAATTTTATTTGAAAGATTTGCGTCCAGAGAAAGCCGCACACACACACACACAAACAGAGATTGTAACCTAAATAAAAGTTTGTAAAAAAATGGTGAAACACGTATTTCATTATTTTTGGAGTAGAAACTAAATACTAATTTTTACTTCTGTAGCATTCTCAGTTTTTGAGTAGCAGCTACTTTAAAAACCAAATAACCCAATTTTCCACCCAACATTTGAGGTCCGGAAAACCAAATTTTAAAAAAATGGTGAAACACGTATCTTTTTATTTTTCAAGAAGAATCCATATACCAAATTTCAAAATCTCCTGATTTTTGGTTTTCGAGATATACATTGTTTTAGAAAAAAGTTTGTTTTCCAGTTTCTTCCCCTCAGGAGCAAAATTTTTAAAAATCCTTTCTTAGTGGATGCTTACGCAATAAAAGTAATATAAGTTCCAGATTTCACGTTCCTAGGATGAGGCGTTTGAGCTCGGCGTTGATTATCAGTCAGTCAGTCAGTGAGCCAGCCAGCCAGCCAGCCAGCCAGCCAGCCAGCCAGCCAGCCAGCCAGCCAGTCAGCCAGCCAGTCAGCCAGCCAGTCAGCCAGCCAGTCAGCCAGCCAGTCAGTCAGTCAGTCAGGACATGTTCTTTTATATATATACTAGCGGAGGTACCCGGCGTTGCCCGGGGTTTTTAAAGGTTTTTCTAATGTTTGTCTCTCTCGCTCCCGTTTCCTTCTCCACTTTCCCGTTTTCGTCGCGTTCCCGGTCGCTTTTCCGCTCTCGGTCGTTTTCCAGCTCCCGGTCGCTTTCCCGCTCAGAAGTTTTGTAATCGATTTTCTCTCTTGCTCGCGTTTCCTTCCAAGCTTGCTCTCCCGATTCCAGTCGCTTTCCGCGTTCCCGGTCGCTTTCCGCGTTCCCGGTCGCTTTCCCGTTCCCGGTCGCTTTCCCGTTCCCGGCCGCTTTCCCGTTCCCGGTCGCTTTCCCGTTCTTGGTCGCTTTCCCGTTCCCGCTCACGCTTGCTCTCCCGTTCCCGGTCATGCTTGCTCTCCCATTCCCGGTCACGGTTGCTCTCCCGTTCCCGTTCCCGTTCACGCTCATTTTCTCTTTTCCATTCTTTCATAACTTCTGTTAGCCTATAAAACGTAAAATAGATTTGCTAAGACTATATATATATATACTAGCGGGGTTACCCGGCGTTGCCCGGGGTTTTTAGAGGTTTTTCTAATGTTTGTCTCTCTCGCTCCCGTTCCCTTCTCCACTTTCCCGTTTTCGTAGCGTTCCCGGTCGCTTTTCCGCTCTCGGTCGTTTTCCAGCTCCCGGTCGCTTTCCCGCTCAGAAGTTCTGTTATCGATTTTCTCTCTTGCTCGCGTTTCCTTCCAAGCTTGCTCTCCCGATTCCAGTCGCTTTCCGCGTTCCCGGTCGCTTTCCGCGTTCCCGGTCGCTTTCCGCGTTCCCGGTCGCTTTCCCGTTCCCGGTCGCTTTCCCGTTCCCGGTCGCTTTCCCGTTCCCGGTCGCTTTCCCGTTCTCGGTCGCTTTCCCGTTCCCGGTCGCTTTCCCGTTTCCGGTCGCTTTCCCGTTCCCGCTCACGCTTGCTCTCCCGTTCCCGGTCATGCTTGCTCTCCCATTCCCGGTCACGGTAGCTCTCCCGTTCCCGTTTCCGTTCCCGCTCATTTTCTCTTTTACATTCTTTCATAACTTCTGTTAGCCTATAAAACGCAAAATAGATTTGCTAAGACTATATATATATATATATATATATATATATGAATGTTTTAACTCCGCCTCGCTAATTGCGAGCCAGTCCCAAGCCTGGATGAAGGAGGAGGGACAGTTAAAAGGATCAAACTTTGATCCACGACAGGAAGTACTTATGTGCTTCCTACATACAGCCAATTCAGTCTTAAAACACTTGGTGTAAAGGACTATAAACTATCATAAAAAAAAAAAAAAAATATATGAATGTTTGTGGGTTAGTTTGTCTATTATAGAAACGGGAAAGCACCCGGAACGGACAGCGAGCGGGAACAGAAAAGCAAGCGTGAGCGGGAATGGGAGAGCAAACGTGAGCGGGAACGGGGCAGCGACCGGGACGGGAAAACGACCGGGAGCGGGAAAGCGACCGGGAGCGGGAAAGCGACCGGGAGCGGGAAAGCAACCGGGAGCGGAAAAGCGACCGGAAGCGGGAAAGCGACCGGCAGCGGGAAAACGACCGAAAACGGGAAAGCGAACAGGAGTAGGAAAGCAGGTGGGAAAGGAAACGGGAGAGAAAGAGACAAACATTAGAAAAACCTCTAAAAAACCCGGGCAACGCCGGGTATCTCCGCTAGAACATACATAAACACACACACAGACACACATACTTGCACATACACATACATACATACACACATACATACGCACATACATATATATATAGTTCCCGCTCGCTCACCCGCTCCGCTCCGCTCATTTTGTGACGGATTTCAAAATTTTTTTCTCTATATTTGATTCCCCTTGACTCTCATGGTTGTGTGAAAATTTCATTACGATCGGATGAATGGTGTAGCAATGCATAAACGCCATTAACATATATACATACAAACATTCATTTTTATATATATAGATATATATATATATATATATATATATATATATATATATATATATATATATATATATATATATATATATATATATATATATATATATATATATATATATATATATATATATATATATATATATATATATATATATATATATATATATATATATATATATATATATAGATGTATGTATGTATGTATGTATTTATGTATGTTGGTAGAAGGCAAAGACAATTTTGTAGAACGTTACGTTGTTACATAAACGTTAATTGCACACTGTAAAATTGTGTTTTCAGGTTTCAGTGTGTTATATCTACTTTACAAACTTGAAAAAGTTTTTAATAAATGTTTTAAAATAAATTCAATTTTATTGCTATTTTTGTTTGAGAATCGGCTGTCCTGTGGTTCGCCGGTGAAAAGCCCTGAACTCCTTCATAAATTAATTATCTGGTTATCAACTTCACTTGAACTCATATATAATTTCAATTAAAATCAATTATAAAGCATTCTATAACTATAAAGCAGCGAAATTAAAATCTCAACATGGATAGCTTGTTGAACAATACGGCACCGTGTACTACTTTATAATTTGCGGGAGATTGCAGTCTTCCTTTGGCTTTACTGGACCCGCACTCAACTGGCTGCGATCTTATCTCAACGGTCGAGAATGCCAGATAAAAATTTGCGACTCTTCTTCCTCTTTGAGAATTCTGTCTGTTTGAGGTGTTTTTCATGGATCGGTTCTTGGCCCAACTCTCTTTTCAATGAGAAACAGACTATCTACAGCTTTGAAGGGGGGATGGTCCCAAAAAAACATGGAAAGAGCAGTAGAAGATGTTTTGAAAGCTTGCTTGCCAGTTAAATCTGCAGCCTGTTTATGGAATATAAAACTAAAGAAGAAGTTCAAATTCCCAACAGCTCTATGGTCGTTGTCGAACCCAGTGGATCAGAGTTATCGGCAAGCTTCAGATGATCCGCCCTTTTCCGAAAGCTGCAGCTCGCAAACGAGGTGGGGGTCGGAAGAAACTGTTTTCTACCATATTGACAGATACTCCTGTAAAGAATGTTTTGCAGAAAGAAAGGACAGAAAGAGATTTGAGGAGATGCAAGTTAAAAACATCAAAACTTGCAGCATGAAGGGATATTTCTAAAAGCTTCCCAGACATCGAGCCTGACGGGAAATCAACATTTAAAAATATGCTCACCAGTAAAGATCCTCATTTTGCCCTTGACCGCGCCAAGATAGAAATAGGGGATTGGTGTCTTTTTGAATATGTTTTTGACTCAAAAACCTATTATGTAGGCAAAATTGTTGAAGTAAAAGAGGATAAAGTTTCGGCTGATTTTTTGAAATTTGTATACAAAGATAAAGACACCGAAGAGGCCAAATTTTTATCTAAAGATAAAGGGATTTGTGAGGTCGATTTGGATCAGATTGTTGTAAAACTAGGAGATCCAATCCTTCAAAAATATAAGCGCAGAAATGGACATATAAAATTTGCTTTTGACTTTTCAGCATATAGTCTTAGTTTATAGGCTACAACTTTTCAATGAAATGACAAAAAATTTTTTTTTGATTTTTTAATTAACATTAATAAAGATTTTTCTGTGAAATAAATCATTTTGGCTTACCATTTGTTGAGAATTGTGTCTTCTATAATAAAAATTGCATGAGTGGCCATTTAGTACTAGAGGGTGTCCATTCAATACTACCAGGTTGTACTGAATGGCCAGCCAGAAATTTTGGAAGAGGTTGCGTTATTTATCGTTTTTTTATAAAATTGTTATAATTTGAAAAGTTTTAATGAGCGGTTTTTAGTAGTGGAATGTTTTTGCTTTCATTATGTGAACATTTTTTATTTCTATCACTTATTGTTTTTTTGTATGACTGATTTGAATAAAAGTGTAAAATTGTGTGGCCATTCGGTACTACTCTCCCCTACACTGCAGATCTTCCAGGCATCATCGTTAACCACGGCCTGCGGTCACACTCCTACGCCGACGACATGCACGTCTACGGCCATTGTGATATCAAGAGCGTCACTGCGCTTTCTGCGTCGGTCTCGTCGTGCCTTGACGATTCCTACCAATGGATGAAATCGAGTCGCCTCCAGCTCAATTCCAACAAATCAGAAGTAATATGGTTCACAAATCGCCGTCGGAGTCACCAGTCTCCTTCCGTGCCTGTCCTCCTGGGAGACAATTAGATTTTGCCATCGTCTTCGGTTCGAGACCTCGGCGTTTTTTGGACTCCGACCTAACTATGCACACCCGCGTTAGTCGTACTACACACATGTGCTTCATGATGATACGACAGATCAGAGCAGTCGCACCACACTTTCCTGCGTTCGCAACCAGAACACTTGTTATCTTATTGGTTCTTTCCAAGCTCAACATTGCCCTTAGGTCCATTGATGGACTTACGCCACCCCCAAAAAAATCGTCCAACATTCATTCATTCAACCAAACATGAAATAAAACAAAGTCAGCAATCCATATAATGTTTACAATTTTTTCAAACTATCAAATTCAAACTTGTTATTCTAATAAAGCAAAAAAGATCATATAGGAAAATAGAGGCAACAGTCAGAGCCAAATTATAATATTGTTAGCGCAATCTGCATATGCACTGCATATTGATGAGATCAATTGGTTTGTTCAGTCCAGGATTACATGTCGTTTTCAGTCTTTCAACTCTTTAAAGTGATGACTGAACGAAAATAAAGCATCCTTCACGCTCTGACCTGAATCGTCTGCAAAAATAAATATCCCAATCATACTTAATATAGTAGCACTATTTCTAAAATTATACGTAATGAAATAGCACCATTTTTAAAATCATATGTAATATAGCATACTTTTTTAAATCATACATAATATAATATCACCATTTTTCAAATCATCTACATATATAAAATGACTGTTTGTCTGTCTCTTAATTAAATCCAAACCGCTGGACTAATTTTAACAAAATTTGTCATGGAGGTAGACCTCAAAGGGTAGAAGGCAATAGGGTTTTTTGAGATTTTTAAAAAAATTTTATGACCAAAAAACTTTCGAGGCCAAAAGTGTCTAAGTAAGAACATCAAAGGTTAAATCATAATAAAATTCAAATTTAGTTTACGTAACGTTTGAAGGTTTCTAGCAACTTTTAGCAAGTCTAATTTATGTTTTATGGGCTGAAAGAAGTTAGGAGAGAGTTCAAGAAAAAAAATTAGCGCGAGAGCAAGCGGGAACGAAAAAGCAAGCGAGAGAGCGAACGGGAAAGGGATTGGAAGTGGGAGAACAAAAAGGAGCAGGAGTGCGAGAAAGCAAGAAGGGAAGGAAATGGGAGCAAGAAAGAAAAACGATAAAAACCTCTAAAAACGCTGCTAGTACATAATATAATATAATATAATAGCACCATTTTTTTCAACTCATACATAATATAATAGCACCCTTTTTCAAATCATACATAATATAGCAGCAACATTTTTCAAATTATAGTTTCATTTAAAATCCTAATATATTTTCAATTGATTAGAGAACCTCTCTAAACAACATGTGAATTTCATGATACCAATAAGTAAATCCAACCATATTTCTTAAATGGAACACCAAGAAGACGAAGGTAGTAGACTCTCTGATATTCAGAGATGCAGTTCTTGAAGATGCTATTTGTCTTTAGGCAGGTCAGAACCAAAGGCTTGTCAAAACCATCATCATCTGAAGGCTCATAAGCTATTACAAAACTGCCATTGCCTGAAATATTAAACCTGAAGTAATAGTCATAAATAGAAAAGTGAGAAAAATAAAAATAAATACAATTAAGTTTCTAGATTATTGCATTTAGAATAACACAGGAGGAATTCATGAACTCCAAAAGAATATTTTTGTTACTGGAATAATCAACTTTGTAAATATCTAACATTAACAATTAAGCCTTAGAACACTTATTCTATACTCAACAAACCAAACTTACATGATTGACCAATTTATATTTTTATTCAATAACCCTTTGTTCACAAAAAAAATAAAATTGAATTAAACGACATGCTCACTTATTTTAGCTAGTTTGTTTTGCATTGAAGAAGAAAGATTGTAAGAATGTATTTCTGCATCAGAAAGAACTGTGGTTATGTCTTTTTTTGATGCATGAACAACCTGTTTGGTCATGTATGGATAGACATACTGGACACCCTAAAATAAACAAGTAAATAAAACAAAATTTAAGACAAGCTTTTTCCAGAAAATTATTAACTAATAAGTTTTCATCCATTTTACATTTATTCTGAAAGCTGGGAAATTTGTTAAAAACATAGATTAAAAGATTCTACATTAAGAAGTAACAGATATCTGACAACAAACAATTGAAACTAATTAAAGCATATAAAAAAGAGTAATACTTACAACTATATAGATTCATGACTTCAGTAACTTATGAACTGATTGCCACTTACTCATTAGAACTTTTTTTAAACTTAAAAAAAAATAACATCGCAGCAGCCTGTTCAATGACATGGCTGACAAAAGAAAGAAACACAAATACTTGAATATGAATTTTAATTTCGAAATGAGCAATAAAAACTGGGTAAGTATGACAAATTTCATTAACATTGGTGCAGTCCTATTGAAATTATGTAGAGTTACAGACAAATGATAAAAGTAGATAACTCAACCAACTTCTTGTGCAATCCTGAACCTACAATCAACGTCATATCGACTCGTGTAAGCAAACACTTTAACTCCGGTCTCTACGAACTACAAGAAAAATAACAATAATAATAACAATAATAATAATAATAATAATAATAACAATGGTTACAGTAAGAAAATTACTCTCAAATCAATAAAAAAAAACAACTAACAATAGAGCACAATTTATTACTGCAAGAAAGCATTAAATTAATGACTTTTTGAAAACAAGTACTAAATAAACTGCATTGAAATATCAGAACTTTAATCCACCGTGTATTTTGAGAGATTAATAACTAGAAGTTCTTTCAGCAATTGAGAGACCAGGTAGCAATAGAATGGAACTTCTTCAAACATTCTCATGTATAACAAATGAGAAGGAAAACCGGCAGACAACCCGAAAAATGTCCTGGCGACGAAATTCGAATCAATATTCCAAAAAACTTGAAATTTTTGTAGCAAAAATGTGTAAATTCACAAACAACAAAATTAAACAAACTTGATTTCAGATAGAAAATAATTTTCAGGATCCATGAATTCAATAGGAGCATCTGTAATTCTTTTGAGTTCATCTATAGTTGTAGAGATCCTGTTTGATAGGAATAAAACCAACATTTTTAACAAAATTCTAATTAGATTATTGCAATGTTTAATTTAAATTTTAGCCACTATATATGAGCATAAGTAGGTAGATATAAACATAATGTTTCATTAGGCTCAAATTTAAAACTTAATCAGATAGCAGAATATAACAAATTATATACATTATTTATTCTTCATGCATTTATTCTGACCTACCAGCAAGTACAACCATACACACCCATGATACACTTTAAATTACCTATTCACATAACAGTACCACACACACTATTAAATTTGTGTGGCAAATTTATCATTGCTTCTACCATCAGAAAATTAGTACATTAAATCATAAGCAGCCACTTTGACACACCTGTGACCAAAATGTTATAATCAATTCCCTGTAAAATTGTCACACATAAAACTCAGCAATCAGATAAACTCAATCAATATAAAATCAATTGTAAATACAATATTATTCACACTCACTCTTCTTTATGGACATCAGACTCCTTTTCCATCCCAACTTTTATGAGGTCATGATTATCATTTAACGTCATCACGTGATCAACAGTTTTGCTGTTTTGAGTTTCTTTTAATTCCACTTCATTCGAACGATCCACGTGTTCCGCCAGCTTGTTATGATCGAGATTTTCAGATTTTTGTTTCTTCTTTTCAGGCTCAGCTTCTTCGGATGATTTCACAGTTTCTTGAACAAGTAATTCAGATTTCTTTGCTTTTTCTGATTCGTTCATTACATCAGCTGAACAGCTACCAACAGCCGCTGTTTCATCAATATTTTCCTCTTTCTTGTTATCCAACGTTGAAGAAGATTCATTGCAATATTCCTCATTTTTGTCTCCCAGCAATTTTTTCTTTTTTTCCAATTTTCTCTTTCTTTTTTCTTCAAGCCTATGTGCTTCCTCTTCCTGTTTCTTTATTTCCTGTTCCTGGGCTTTAATAACAACAAAATATTTTAATTTAGTCACAGTAATTTCATTTTTTTTCTTCAAAAGCTTTATATCATGTCAGCTGAAGTAAAAGCAACATTTTCCTTGCCTAAAAACCACTGACTTACAATTTTTGTGTGTGATTTTTCGAAATAGTCATATCATAGTTTGCTTAACATATACAAAGTTGATCAAGTAAGTTAACTGACATACTTACCTATGCATCAACTTAATTTTCATTGAATTTAACAACTTAACAGCTGATTTGCATCCAACTCGCAATATCTCAAATTCCTCTACAAGCCCATTCAACTAGTCATCCAGTCACTCCAGTCACCCAGCTACTCCAGTCAGTCAATAGCAACCATTCCAACCTTCTTCCCATGCTTTTTTATTAGCTTCATCTTCTTTTTTGATGGCATCTTCAAGGTATTCAATTCTCCTCAAAACGGCAACAAACATTCCCGAAGTGTCATTTTTGTGAGGGAGGATTCTGATACTGGAAATTAAATTAAAAGTAATTTTTAAACAACTATGTATAATTATCATCTTTCATCAAGACGTTCTGCTTCACCAAATAAATAAGCAAAAATATTTCAAATAAATCATAAAAGTGAACCATCTATTGAGATTTTGTTGACTGGCTAATTCAGCTGAGGGTGGAAACATAGAGGTCCACACCTGGGACCAAAGGTATTCAGGAACGTCTTCAGCTTTGCTGAACCATCTGTTTTGATTGGCCAAAACCTTGATAAGTCGCAAACAGAAAAGAAACAAATAAAAATTTTTAAAAAATCTTCGTTTTATATCGAAGGGATTTCAGCCCATTTTTGACTATTGCATTAAAAATTTTTTTATTTATTAAAAATACTTCCTGGCGCTATCGTACATTGTTGTTGCTAATATTGGCAAAATAAATCTCAAATATTTTTTTAAATAGTCATTGTAAGTTTTTTATTTTAATTATGTCAGTTTTATAATTTAATTGACTAATATTACCAATATTTTAAATTTATTATTATTTGCGTTCAACAGTAGCTGAGAGGAAAATATTTGTTTCATATACCTAAGAAACAAATAATAATAGCTGAGAATAAACAAGTAAAGGAAAAAACGAGTTTTTAACACAAACTTTAATTTCAATACACTCGATTTAGAAATACGAAAGATGTTCAAATTAAGTTTTTTTTTAATTGAATCATGTATTGTCATCCAATATAAAGCTATGCTGAAAGTTTCAGCTTTCTAGCTAGTCAAAAAGCTGGTTAAATTTTACTTGCAAGATTTGTGTACAGAGAAAGCCACACACACACACACACAATACACACAAACAGAGATTGTAACCTAAATAAAAGTTTGTAAAAAATCGATTCTGGAATAACTTTGTGGCACAAATCTCCCTTTTTAAAACAAATTTTTAAAAATGTGCTAAAAATACATATTTTTATTCATATTCTCATTTATGAAAAATCATATTTTAAGTTTTCAACCACAAAATAAATATCTTTAAAACAAAAATAATTTTATATAAGTTTCAGTACCTTCCATTTGGTCAGTCCTTTTTCATAAACATCAGGAAGAAGTTCACTGGAGACATCCACTAATTCTACACTGCCTTGATATTATTAAAATTAAAATCATTTGGGACATATTTTCTAATAAACAATTTTTTAATTTTAAAACCATCATTTCACATGGATGCGTAACTTTAAGTAAATCATATAAAAGATGTGAAAACTATTTTTGGAAAAAGCACAGAAAAGGTTGTGGTTTTCCTGCAGAGAGAGTAGAGGACATACGTGTTTCAGGGCCTCTATATGAAAGCTACAGCCTTTATAGTTGAAGATATGTGGCAGTCGAAGCGTTGATGATTATCCAGAGTGACGCCTAGCAATTTAACGTGTGAAGATATTGGAATTTTGTGTGTGCAGAGTGTAAGAAATTGAATCATGTTCGGGGAGTCATCACAAGAGAGAGCAGTGAAAAGGCAGGTGTCGTCAGCGTATTGGTGGAAAGAAACATTTGATTGTTTGATGATTGCACAAATTGGCGTGGTGTATGTTGTGAATAGAAGAGGTCCCAGGACGAGCCTTGGGGAACACCCGCGTCAATGGTAGAGCATGCAGATGAGTGTTTGCCCATTTCTATGAATTGTTTTCTTTAGTTGAAATATGAAGAGATCCATGACAAGGCAGAACTAGTAACGCCAAACTCGTTGGCAGGTCTGGTAGTGAGGATGTCATGACGAACGTTGTCAAAAGCAGCCGAGAGATCGAGGCAGACCAACACAACAACTTTATGGTTGCCACAGTTTCATAGCATAGAATCAAGTACGTAGAGTAGAGCTGTTTCTGTGAAGTGACCAGAACGATATGCTGGCTGAAGTTTTGTGTTATTGCAGGATAAGGTGATGTGAGGTCCTAATCTTTTCAATACAAATTCTCTCAAGTAGTTTTGAAATAGTGGATAGTTGGATATGGGTCTGCAGTTGGATGAGATAAAGGATCGAGGATGGGAACTTGTCTGCGTTTACCTTCATTTTTTAGATTCCCACATTAGTAAAGTTTCCACGTGTTTTTCAGTTTTTTGCAGCGATAAAGTTCACCCACGTTTTGAGAATTTCTATGTTATAGAGTATTTCTGCCATTCTCTGCATTTTTGAGTTTTTTCACGTTTTCTAGATTTCCAGCAGTTGTATCATGTCAGGTAATTGGGAGTGTTAACGAGTTGGCTAATAGCAATAATAATGATAACCGCAATATAAATGAAGTAAAATTTGAAATAAACCTTTTTGCTGATACAGAACAGTAGAAATAACAGCTTCTCCTTCAATCGGATTCATTGAATTGACGGCGAACACAAGTTGACCTCCGATGCTCAATACTCCAAGACCAGAGTTCAACATCTCACAAAGATTCCTTAAATTATTAATATATGGTATAATCCTGCTATTACATACCCTCAATATAACATACTGAAATTGTGGACCTGGCACGTATATTAGTAATTTATTTCTATCTATCTCTCTATTTCTTTCATTCTTGTCAAAAACAACACAGATTTATCTTAGTAATGAATAATTTTGCTCTGGCTAAATAATGTAAAAAAATCAAATTTTATAATTTAGTGGAGAAGTAATTTAGTCAACTGTTAAAACGCAAAGCAAATGTTTTGTATTTCATGCTGGTTATCAAGAAAAGCTAGAAAGCTGCCATCTAGCGAGTGTATATGCGCATACCTTAGCATAATATTTATATGGATAGAGTGTCTTCATGATGTTGATAACTTGATGGTCTGATCTTCTTATCACCTGCAGTGGTTTTATAGTTTGGCTTTTTTCTTTGTGTTCAGATTGTATTGATGGTAGATTTACTCAGACAATATGGCCAAGAAATTTTAACTTGTGATTATATTTTATTTTCTTACTGCTCACATAGTTTTTTTATTGTTTTGGAGCAATTAAGGTATATGCCTCCAGAGATACTTTTTGGCACAACTCATGCAAAAACCCCGAACTCTCCAAGGTGACTAGTTTTCAAGATTATTTTCCTATTGGAGAAAAGTTTCCAAAAATTTTCCATTAACTCTTGAGATGAAATAAAACACGTGCTGACGGCCCCAACTCTTATTTATGGCTAATAGATGCAAAAGAGCGTCAACAACTTATTCTCGAAATTGGGACACCAAGCAATTGATAACTTGAGTATCTCATTTTTTATTCTCACTGTTGCAAGAACCGTTTATTATGACGACCATGCTTTGTAAATGAGTTGAAAAATCCATTATATACATAGGAAATAATTTAATTGGAGCCAAATGTAAGTTATATCAAAATACATTATAGTCAGGGTAATTTAACATGGGGGAGACGTGGCAAATGCACAGGACCAAAGTTTTAGTATGTTATATCCAATTTTACGTTATATATCCAGGGTATGCTATAGTGGGATTATACTGTAAGAATATATATATATATATATATATATATATATATATATATAGTAGTCGAAGCGTTGGAGGTGGCCGGCTCCGTAGTTCAACTTAGAAAAATTTTGATAATTTTCTTAAAAAGTTCAACTTAGAAACTCTTTGATAATTTTCTTAAAAAGTTATATTCTCAGGAGGACTTCATTTGATAAAGTTGAGTTAAGTTGCTTCTTGTTTTCTTATTGCACTAGAAGTTTTCTCTCTCTTGATTATAGTTACTTTTTTTGCTGGTTTGTAGATTTTTTTGTCCGAAACCACGTGGTTAATTGCCTACACTATCACGTGTTTCATTATTACTAATCCTATTACATAAGAGAATAATTTTTAGCTCTATAACTTTTTTCTAGTGTTTTTTACTTAATCCTATTTCAATACTTTATTACTAATCCTATTACATAAGACAATAATTTTTAGCATTATACTTTGCTCTAGTGATTATTGCTTAATCCTATTACGATACTAGATTAATCCTTGCACGTGTTAGTTATATCTTTTGGTTTTAACTTTAACAAGCGATAAAAATGCTATCAGCTGAGGATAGTAAGAATCTTGAGCAAATAGCAAAAGATGCAGCACTATATGCCGTAAACCAATGTACCTCCACCAGTGGAACATTTGTTAGCACCTACCGATCCCCTGTGAGCCAAATGATAGAATCAGCTCTCTTCTCTGCATTAAAGGCATTCAAACTGCAGGCAGATGCAAGAGAAAAAATTTTATTGGATAAAATTGACATGCTCTCCAAAAAGGCAAACACAAATCTGGAAATTAATGGAACCAAATTTGAACCCACTGAGACTCTGTCTGAAGATCTTTTACTAGAAAGTATGCAAGCTACCATACCAGACCAGAACAAAATCAATAGGACCTCGAATCAGAAAACCAAACCCCAGGTTTCCTGGGCTGATAGAGTAAAAGAAAATAAAAAAGAATTCATGGATGAAATTGTTCCTGATTTTGAAGTTGTACAATCCCGTAAGAAAAAAACTGAAAAGATAACAAAGAAAATAATAGGTAAAATGGAACAAAAAGACACTTTAATAAAAGCCTCAAAAGAATTTATTAAGAAGAAAGTCTGCTACCTGGGAAATATTTCTCCTTGCTCGGTAGACACTATTAAAGAACATCTAAGCAAAATAAATGTCAACTTCATAACTTGCTACCCAGTTTTCAAAAAAACAAAATCCTCTGGCAACTCTAACACTAACTTGGAACCCAATGATGAAAATGTCAAAACGGACTCAATGGATAAAGCAAGGAACAAAGATGAAGCCTTTTCACCAACCGATATGAGCTCTTCTTTCAGATTATGCATTACATCTGAAGCAACGACCAACATGTTCAACCCTGATAACTGGCCTCGCTATGTCGTTGTCCGTGAATGGACTTTTAAACAAAACAACAAGCAATAATGGAGGCTGCCACAGATGTAAATATTTTTGACTTATTTGAAAAAGAAAACAAAAACCAGTTTTTTCTTGAAGCTCATGATCCTGATGTCAACTTTTTTAGATCTCTTAAGATTACTTCCAAATATTATAATAACAAAGAATTGTCCAAATTAATTGAAACTTCACCCAATAACTCATTTGCTATTTTACATATAAATTCACGTAGTCTGTTTCATAAAGTTCCAGTCCTTGAAATTTTATGTTACAACACAAGAAACTTTTTTTCAATGCTACTGATAACTGAAACATGGCTTTCGGAAGATACTGCTCCATTAATAATTCTCCCTGGATACTCATTTGTATACAGAAACAGAATAAGTGGTAAAGGTGGTGGTGTGGCTATTTTTATTAGAAATGACATACATTACAGAGTGAGAGATGATTTATGTATTGCCAATCCTGTTTTTGACTGGCTGGCAATTGAAATGATAAATAAAAATGGTAAAAAAAATATAATATTGAACATCTACAGACCTCCTGACTCTGATGCGGATGTTTTTCTTGGCAATCTAAATGAATTTTTAGCATCAATAAACCACAAGTCTGACATCTACATTGGAGGAGATTTTAATATCAATTTGCTAAATTGTGGACAATTAAGAACAAACTTTGAGAATACACTACTGGAACACAACTTACTACCTACAATAACTAGACCTACTAGAATGACCAAACACTCAGCTACACTCATTGATAACATTTTTACAAACAGGTATAGTAACAACGTGAGTGGCATCTTGCTGGATGACTTATCCGACCACTTTCCTATCTTCACTATTTTCCAAAGCAGGTTAAATCTAGATAAAACTATTGCTTCCAAAAGAAACTTAAAACCTATGAATGTATTGTCTTTGACTCTCGGACTTCAGCAAGTAGATTGGTCCAATATCTTGTCCAGCAATGATACTGACGAGGCTTTTAGGATTTTCCAGGATCATCTTACCAGGGTGCTAAACTCAACCTGTCCTTATCATACTGTCGATCGTAAAGAACGACGTCAGGAGTGGATCACGGAAGAAATTCTCAAATCATCTAAAACCAAACATAAACTTTACGTGAAATCAATCAAGCATCCGACAACTGAAAATATAGAAAAATACAAAAAATTTAGGAATATGTTTACATCGATCAAACGTGAGGCCGAAAAGAGCTACTACAACACATTGTTTCAACAGGCAAAGAATGACATCAAAAAGACTTGGACAATTATTAGGAAAGCCTTAAATAAATCTCGTCCTGAATCTATTGAAAGAATTTTTCACAATGGTCAGCTAGTTGAAGACAAATTATTATTATCCAATATCTTCAATGAATATTTCACATCTATTGGTACCAATACGGCTAACACCATTCCATCTATAACTACTAACAATTATAGTGATTACCTGGTCAAACCTGTTTCAGATTCAATTTTTCTTGAAGAAATTACTGAAACTGAAATAGTGAGAACAGTCAACAGTTTCAAAAATTCAAGAAGTACAGCAATAGATAATTTAAGTAATTTTTTGCTCAAGTCGATAATAAACTCCATATCCAGTCCTCTTTGTCATATTTTTAATCTCTCATTCAAGAAAGGCATATTTCCCGAGCCATTAAAGACATCAAAAGTTATTCCAATTTTTAAAAAGGGTGACAAGGAATCCCTTGATAATTACAGACCTATATCACTCTTGTCTCCAATCTCAAAACTCCTGGAAAAACTTATGTTCAATAGAATCACGTCTTTTTTCAACAAGCACCACGTCATTCACAGCAACCAATTTGGATTTAAAGCAAATAGTTCCACTGATCTTGCTCTCATTAATCTCACCCAGCAACTACTACAGAAAATGAACAACAAGCATCTCACAGTGGGTGTTTTCATTGATCTTAGCAAAGCTTTTGATACTATCAATCACGACATTCTGCTGAATAAGATCTCACACTATGGTATTCGTGGGACTGCACATTTATGGTTTGTTAACTATTTGAAAGATAGAAGTCAACTAGTTTCTCTTGGCGACACAAACTCTGCTTTGAGGGGCATATCCATAGGAGTTCCACAAGGTTCAATCCTAGGCCCACTACTTTTCAACATCTTTGTTAATGACATATTTGAAACTTCTAAACTGCTCTCTACAATATTATATGCTGATGACACCAATTTGTTTTATTCTGGAAATTCTATAGATGAAGTTACAGCTGTGATGAACATTGAATTAGTGAAATTTTCTCATTGGTTCTCTGCCAATCGTCTCAAAATTAATATCAGCAAAACAAACTACATGATATTTGGACCAAAAATTAAATTGAATGCTCTTCCTCTATTTCGTATTGAATATGGTGGAACTTCACTGCCTAGAGTGGGATTCACAAAGTTTCTTGGTGTTACCATTACGGAAAGTCTGTCTTGGACAGATCATATAAATGCTGTTAGAAGAAAAATGAGCAAATCTGTTGGATTATTATCAAGGTTCAGAAATCGTTTGAATCATGATATTATATGTCATCTTTATTACTCTTTGATCTACCCACATATTACTTATTGTAATTTGATTTGGGGAAACAGTCCTGTTTCCTCTATGCGTACCCTTTCAGTAATCCAGAATCGTTTTGTTAGAATGCTCTACGGACTTGGAAGAACGGACAATGTTGATAAATATATCAATACACTAAATATGTTAACACCAAGACAAGTTCACTGCTATAGCATCTTGGTTTTCATGTTTAAGCTAATTAATAATATTATGCATTGCCCTGTCTTTGATAATTTTATGTTATCATCAGATATAAAGAATAGACAAACAAGACATACAGGTATCTTTCATTTACCTTACTGCAGATTGAAAATACTTTCTACAAGTATTTACCTCATTGGACCAAAATTATGGAACATTTTACCAGAAGACATCAGATGTGCATCTTCAGTTCACATTTTTAAAATTCTTATCAAGAAATTTATTTGTGAACATAATTTACAATCGTTTCTATGAAAAACTGAGCATTGTGTTTATATTTGATTTTGTGTGTGTATGTGATTTTTGTTTCTTTTTGTAAAGGGTGGCTACACTACAAGCATTGCTTATTAGTAGTCTCCCTGTTGACATTTCATTTTATTATGCAGATATGTTGACAAATAAACAAATAAATAAATAAATAAATAAATAAAAATAAATAGTGTTGTATAGTAATCAATTACGTAATTGATTACAAGGGACAAGTAATTGTAATTGTAATCAATTACTTGCATCTGGAACAGTAATTTGTAATCGTAATTGATTACATATCATGAGTAATCTAATCATGTTTTTTAATTACTTTCGCATGATTACTTTGACATATTTTGGTGTTCCAATATTATCCAGGGTATGCTATAGCGGGATTATACTGTAAGAATATATATATATATATATATATATATATATATATATATATAAATTAATAAGATAATTAACAAACCCGTGATGACCTAAGGGCACATTCCATGTCCATTCTTTCACCAGCTCAGGGTTTTTTCTAATAAGACCATCGTTGCTGATACCAAAAAATTAGTATAATCATCAAACTGATTTAATCTTACCTTATTCATTCTAACAATTATCAAAAAATACAAATCAAAATATCACATAAATAAAATTATTTCCAATGAGTGTAAGAAACAAAAAAATTGAAATTGAAAAAACAGAGATTACAAATACTACTCTATAGAAATAAACCTGCTAGGAAGGAAGCAAAGAACTCGATCATAAGTCAAGAAATTATGAAGCTCATCTTGTAGACCTGCCTTAACATAAAAAAAACTACCTTAAATAATTTATACATAAATTAATTGCTATTTATACAAATTGTTCACAAAATAACAATAAAATTAATAAATATATAATATACATATATAATAGAAATAAAGAATTTATTTTATCTTCATTCTTATGAGCTTATGAAACAGACAAACAAATATAGATACATCTACTGAAGGAGTTGGAAGAAACATTAAAGGAAGATATTTGGTATCCATATTGACAAGGCAGAAATGTGGAGAAACATGCTTATACAGAGCATCCGATAGTTCCTGACACTTTGTTGGATTGGTTTCAGCAAGGACAAGCAGTCCATCTGATAAAAATTAAAAGGTTTTTAAATAAAATGTTTAGAAGTTGAAAAAAAGAAAATGTTAGAAATTTTATTTAAAATTTTGTTTACTAAGAGCTGTAAAATAGATTTAAAATCCTGCAAAAACAAATCAACCTGATAATGTTGTAGTTCTCAGACGTAAAACATCAGCTAGTTGAAAGAATTTGTGATTCATCTGACCGCTCATATCCAGAACCTACACTCCATGGAACAAATTTTAATCATGATTTTACACATGTTACTACACAAAACGGTTTTTATGTTCATAAGATTATAAATAAAAATTATACCAGAATTATATAAATAATCATATTAGACTAAACCATTCTAAACTTCAAAGAAAATTTAACTTTTACAACACGGCTCATATTACAATTCCAGTAAAACTTTTTTTAATATTACGAAAAAAGATACTTTTTTCAAAAAACTCGCTTTTATTTATTTGTGGAAAATGGACTAAAAAGTATCAAATAATTTTTTTCCTTTCCTTCTATATGTCATCAAATAATCTTTGACTAAAAATAACAGCGTGGGAGCTCATCCTAATCCATCTCCATTTCCATCATAATCCATGGATTATGTTATGATGAGCGTCCCACGCTTTTATTTTTAGTCAAAGATTATTTGATGACATATAGAAGAAAAAAAAAAAAGATTTTATAATTTTTAGTATATTTTCCACACATAAATAAGAGCGTGTTTTTTGAAAAAAGTATCTTTTTTCGTAATATTATTTTATAATTTTTGGTCTTATAAAAATTAAAAATGATTTTTCAACCATGCTACACTCTTGAAGTCTTCGTTCAAATCTTCTTGTTTACTAAATTTGTTTGGGTCCGTCTAATTATAAAGATAAACCACACGTCTATCATGCAGATTTCATGGCTATTAATGTAGGTTGACTCCGCCCATGTAGGCCTGAATCCACCCTGCTTATTGATTGCATTGGCGTATTTTAGTTAATTATAGTTTAAATAAATATTGTTATGATATGAAAATATTAAGATATTGCATTGTCATCGAGAATACATGTGTTTTGAAATTTTCAAGTTAATTGGAGGTGTAGAAGTGATCGAAAAATTGATTTAAAAAACCTGAAAATACAACATACAGTGTGAGGTAAATAAAAGCGTGTAAAAAAACCTTATGATGGGGCTGTGCATCAAGCAAAATGATAGGAAGCATGTCTAGAGCATCTTGACAAATTATATTGTTCTAGAAGAAAAATAATTCTACAATTTAAAAAAAAACACTTTTATACTATTTTAAAAAATAAAATGTTTGAATGTTTACACAGACAAAAAAAAACTCTTTAATAAATATAATACACCAACACAAGCTTTCTGCTGATAGAAAAACTTCTTAAACTCCGTAAAACATTCATCACTGGAGCATTCAACTATTTCTTTTTCTTTCCATTTCCAGACGCATTCGTTCTTAATCCTTATAAAATAAATTTATAAGATTAATATATAAAAAACAATATTAAGAAAATAGTAAATGCAGGGGTTCTTTCCAATGCAGAGGGGCTTGTGGGGTTAGGGTTATAAAATTTTCTATAATATCTTTAGAGAATTTTTTGTAGTTTTCTTTTATTACCAGTCAACAATAGCAGGAGGAATATCAAAATTACTGCTATCCTTTGATGAATCAGACAAATACTTCATAATTGTTTTCAGCTTCTGAACACCACTAAAATAAAAAGTAAATAACATATCATTAATTAATAACATTTATTATTAAATCAATTATTTATTAACAAACTAAGTAGGTTAATCAATAATTTTATGAAACAATGAATACAAATTTGTTGAATGCAACAGATGGGTTACTTGTAGTTGTTAAGGGAACTTAATAATTGTGATGATCACCACAATATATATATATATATATATATATATATATATATATATATATATATATATATATATATATATATATATATATATATATATATATATATATATATATATATATATATATATATATATATATATATATATATATATATTGAAAAATTTAGAACGTCTGTCGAAAAAATTAATAAACGCAAAATGGTCTATTGTCTTTAATAGCGCGTGCCTGAAAGAAAATATTACACCTAAGTACGTCAATATATCTATATAAAATTATATATATATATATAAAACAAGCATGTGTGTGAAGTTAGCAATATTGCTGACCATGCAAATAAAAAATTTGTTTGCACACCTGGGCTGTGCTATATATTGTTGGGTGGGGTTTTAAAAATGGAATCTAATGGTATAATTGGGTTTTCTTCGGTTCGAATAATAACAAAGTTATAAGCCAAAAATGATGATTTTCCAATGAAAATTGCATGAAATAAATGTTAGCTCTTCTTTGATAGATTATTACTTTTTTCATACTGATGCACCCGGAATTTCCAAGATGCTTGTTTTTAGATAATTCAATTAAAAATCCAACGATGTAACTCTCACTTCTATAACTTAATAAATAAAAAAGTTATCAAATAAAACGTTGGACCATATACCAATTTTTCCCGGCTAAATGAAATGTTTATTTTATGCAATTTTCATCAGAAAGTCATTTATGGCACAAAAATTTTTGTTATTATTTGCACGGCCAGCAATATTGTTAACTTCACACACGTATAACAAACTGTATAGCTGTCTAACAAGTTGTTATATAAAACAAGCTGCATGATATTTAATCAATATAAGAATCTAACTTTTCATGATATTGATTTATGAAATAACTAGGTGACAATGACTTCTTCATCACAGCTAGAAACTCATCATAGGACTGTTCATCAATAATTCCCTGTTGCTGCAAATATAACCAAAAAACCTGTTTATAAATTATCGAAATTGTAGCTAGTTAACCAGTTAACTACTGGTACTGCTGTGGTCAGCGTCGCTCTGCGTCCACTTCTTGTGGTTTTTTCTTCTTGATATTTTTTCGAGCTTTTCCATACAATAGATTATTTTTTAGTATATTTATATTATATTTAATATTTTAAATATTATATTATATATAATATTTAGTTATTATTTTAGTTAAAAAAACTTTTAAAAAATATTTAAAAATTATTGTCACAAATTTATTCTCAAGCACAGGAAAATAGTTTTGTAGTTTCCAATTTGCTACCACACAGTACCAACTTCGGTTGGGAGTTAAAGTCCTTTGTGCGCTTGTAAAACTAGTATGCAGGGCTGCCAACATTGTAAAGTGGCCGCTTGTTAGTGTCTGTTAGTGTTAGTGGCACTTTAAAATAAATGTACTTTAAATTTAACTTCACTTCTGGATGATCCTTCTCTATAATTTCTAGTCTCTTCTCTCATTCTGTCTCGAATTGATTACTGCAATTCTCTCTATTATGGTCTCCCTTACACTACCCTTCATCCTTTTTCTAAACTAAAGCCTTCTATTCTTCCGTGCGCTTAGTTTCTCACACGTCTTACTTTTCTCATATCTCTCCATCTCTTGTTCTTCTCTATTGGCTTCCTCTTATAATATATATAAGACTTATATATAGTTGATTTTTAAAATTTGCTTACTAATATTTAAGATTAAAAATTGCCCTTCTCCACTCTACCTAACTAACTTAATACAAATCCCTCCTACTTCTGGTCTTCGATCTTCCTCTCTTAGTCACTTTAGTATCTTTACTGTTAAGTTAAGCATTCTTTTGCTAAACGTTTTTTTAATACTCTCTCTGGTCCCTTTCTCTGGAATTCTCTTCCTATATCTCTTATTAACTCTAATTAATTCACTGTTTTCCGTCGTCTACTTAAAACATATGTTTGATCAGTTCATGTCCGAGTGCTATTGAACGCCACGTAGATAGCTCTATATAAATTTATAAATAAATTGATTGATTTAACTTTTAACACTACACGACACACACCTTGTAATAATCTGAAAAGTACTTATAGTGAAAACTGTGTTCCCCGGTTTCAATTTTATTTGATTTGACAGTTATTTCACTAGAATTCATATTTTCCTCTCTTTATTATTAGTACCAATTCTAAATAATCGGAGGCACTGTTTTTGTTATTATTATTTTATATCTTACATCGCTAACTGCAAAGATAAAAAAGTATAGGTTGTGTAACAACAACAATTTGCAAAATTGCTATAATACAATACAATTATTATAATATTTAAATCTCAGTACTTATAGGCAATGGCGGATTCAAATTTTACTGCGTAGAGGAGAGCTTCACGCACGGTTCGACTCCCACTCACTGCCTAGTAGCAGGCCCGTAGCTAGCGGGGGGCTGGGGGGGCTGTAGCCCCCCCACTAAAAATGTTAGCCCCCCCACTAAAATTTTAAATAAAATTAAATAAAAATAAATAAATAAATAAATAAAGGTAAATTTAAATATAAAATTAATAATAATAATTTGCATGCCTGTAGAATGAATAATTGGTAAAACCCATACCAAAAAAGAGCAAAAGTACAGATTAGCACGCTACGTGATTCTGTAATGAGCAATATAGTGTTCACCAGAGTGGAATCAGCTTTGTGCTGTTTATTTTAGCATGTTGGTTGGTATATTAGGAGAGTTGATGAAGAGCTTTATTGATAGTTATTTAAGTTATTCTAAAGGTTTGACTTGTGCAATGTTTGCCCTTTTACCAACATCAGACAAGTTTTTAGATGTCAACGACCTTAAACCTTAAACCGTTGACGCAACTGCTAAAACAAGACAGGCATGACGATGTTGAAAAATATATTGCAGACGAGGCTCTCATTACAAGTAGGTTTCTAAAAAACAAATTTCAACCAGGCTACAGTCTCTAGAAAATGATGGATTTTATGCTGGACTATAAAGATGCATTTCCTACTCTAAATTGGCACTATTTAGCTGCAATGACTCTCGGCATCTCGATTGCCACTTGTGAAAATTCCTTTTATTGTCTAACACGAGTACTACAACCACAGAGAAGATCAATGTCCCATGAGAGAAAAAGCAAACAAGTACTTCTGGCATTTGAAAAATCGCTCTGTAAAGCAATTGATATGGATACCTATCAAATACCAAGAATGCAATAAAATAAAATCGGATTCAAATAATTGTCTTGACAATGATCAAACCATATTATAATGAAATGGACTTTTTACTTTAGTTTCTCATTTCAAGCTACTACACATCCATTCATGTTTTACACATGAAAATTGTCATGAGTTTCATAATCAGTGCTTGGACGTAGTCTTACAATATTACAATAACTTTAATCTTACAGTTTTAGAACAGAGAAAGAAGCTAATTCAGCTTAGCTGACAAACTTTGGTTTTTGATTTTTGAATGACTCTCAATAATTCAAACTATTTTCATAATTTAGTATTTTTTAGTGATAGTCTGACACTGCAATACTATTAACCCCAATATTCTGAACTGATTAATTCAAAGAAACAATTTAAAGCTTACTGTCAAACCACACAATCTTTTCAACAATATAAGTTTAATGATAGACTTGATATATAATCTAATCTTCTATTTAGATTGTTTAGAAACTAATGACAAGTTTTATGGGTAAAACATGAATGGATGTTTAGTAACTTAAAATGAGAAAGTAAACTAAATAGTACATTTTATTATAATGTGGTTTGATCTTTGTCAAAACAAATATTTAAATCCGATTTTATTTTATTGATTTCTTGGCATTTGATACAGATGTACAAGTTTTTATCAAAAATAAAATAAGTAAGTTATTGTATTGTGGACTATAACGGTTGTCTTAATCAATAATTAAACTTGGACAATTTGATTCAGTGCTGTCATCCCAGTGGCGTGCCATGCACGCATCAAAAATCAAGATTGTGGATAACATCAAGCATACTGTTATTTGACAAAATTGCCTGTGGAAATTGTTAATTTTTGTTATTACGAGCAACATATTGCAACTCTTAGAAAATCTCAAATTAAATAATAGGATATCCAAAATTGGATGCCATTTTTTGTCAAAAGCTACAAAATGCTTTGGCGAATCTCCTTATCGCGAGGGGCTTCGCACCTGCTGCGCTCGCGCTCAGGCTTCTTCAGTGCCTTCGTTCGTCAGTAGCCCCCCTACTAATTTTCATAGCCCCCCCACTCACTAAATCCTGCCTACGGGCCTGCCTAGTAGCCCATGTCAACGGAAAACTTAGCGGGTAAAATCGTTCTCTCCGTGGGGCATGTAAAAGAACAGCGTCTTTGAACTCTGAAAAAGGCGCTTTATAAATTATCAAGCATTTACTATTTACAAAACATTTACATCATAATTTTTTAAGAGCGCCAGAGGACCTGTTAGTTATCAGAGTCACTGATCTCTATAATATAACTGGATTGCGCTTAGCCCATTATTTCAATAGAAATGTTGTCGCCAGTTTGCCAGTGGCGTACCGAGGGGGGGGGGCAGGGGGGACAGTTGTCCCCGGGCGCAGGGCTGGAGGGGGCGCAATATCAGTGACCAAATTTTTTAAATAATTAAAAAAAAATTTAAATTTGTTGAGGATCTTTTCAGAAATTCACAAACTTAAAGAAGCAGTTACCATCACAGTCAAGCGTGAATCAGAAACACGATGGAGTGCTAGAGCAGAATGTGTTAAATCAATCCATGATGGACTTGATAATATAGTTAGTCTACTGGAAAAAATGTCTGAAGATACAACTGAAACACAAGAAACTAGAGGCGATGCTGTAATTCTGTTACAAATATTCTGAGTTTCAACTTCTTAGTTTTCCTTCCTTTCTGGCATGACATACTCAAAAAAATCGACCGTGTTCAGAAAAGACTTCAAGATCCAACAATGAATTTTCACGAAGCGTCTTTGGATATTGAATCTCTGCACATGGATATTACAAGAATCCGTGAAGACATATGCCATGATTCAGTGCTAAAAGCAAAGGAAAGATGTGAGCTATGGGGTGTTGCTGTAGAAAGTAGAATCAGGCGACGGAGAAGGATGCCTGGAGAACTTGCCCGAGATGCAGGACTTTCGGCAGAAGAAGAAATTGTTCGGATCATGAAGAGCATTTTAGATCGACTTCAACAGGAGATGACAGCAAGGTTTACTCGTCTCAAAGATCTGAACTTCAAATTCGGATTCTTACTTGATGTAGACAAACTTTTGAATGACAAAAATCTTGACAGTCTCCGTCATCATTGTATTGAATTTGGAAATTTTTATGACTCGGAAGTATGTGACTGCAGAATGCTCCTTGAGACCCGCCAGGATACTGCACCAAAGACTCCTACAGAACTCTTGTCGTTCATTGTTAGTTACGGAGAAGATGTTTTTCCAAATTTGCGTGTTGCTCTACAAATCCTTCTTACCATAGCTGTCTCGATTGCCAGCTGTGAGCGATCCTTCAGTAAATTAAAAATAATTCTTTCCTACCTTCGAGCATCCATGGGACAAGATAGACTTAGCGATCTGGCCCTAATGAGTGTGGAGAGGGAAGTTCTTGAACAGATTGATTTTGATGATATAATTAACCAGTTTGCTGCAGTAAAAGCAAGAAAAATAAATTTTGTTTAAAACTCAGCTCAATATGCATATAGAAATTTAAATAACCTGAAATGCATGTATATAGGCGCCAGAGACTGTAGTCTACATGCAAATACTGAGTACGACAGTTATTATATTTTATATAGTTCGACAGATTTTATGTAGGGGGGGCGCAGATTTTGTGTTTTGTCCCCGGGCGCAGAAGACCCTAGGTACGCCACTGCAGTTTGCCGCCATGTTACCAATCCAGCCGTCGTGTTTACGTCGGTCGTCGCATGATATACGAACAATTAGGGGGTTTTAATTAAATTAAACTATTTTACTTGAAAATAAAATTTGTTATTTAGTTATTCGGTATTTTTAACATTTTTTTACTACGGTCATTATGATAGTTATTCGGTAACACATGCAAAAGATTTGGCAGTCACACAGATGAAACGCGCTGCAGATCACCGCAAGAAAATCGCTCCGCTATGAAATGACTGTTTTGCTCCCTTATATTTTCTATTAAAGCAATTACAAGCAGCGCAATTCGACATTTTTAAAACTTCTAAAAAGATTCCGTCAATAGCATCAGATAGTTGGCCTTCCAAAATGGCGACGAGCGGCGACTCCCAGACAGGTCTAAGCACAATCCAGTTATATTATAGAGATCAGTGATCAGAGTGGAGTGGACCTCGATTTTAGAGTTTCCAAACAAGCCTGAAATTTTGGCGTATAAAAGGAACCGGGATGCACCTTTATTTTTTACACCAGGTGCCAGAAAACATTAATAATTAATGAGATGCAACAACATCAGATTGGTTCCTGATAAGAAAACCGGAAAATATTTGTCCGAGTTGTCAAAAAATTAAAAATTTTCAAAAACGTTATTGTAAGAAGATATTGTATTTGTTGAAATCAGTAAATACATTGATTAAAATTCTTATTTGGTTTTGGTATCGATGAATTATTGTCTCTAGTCGCTATGTTAATTTATTTCCCAAACATTTTTGTAAAAGAAAAAGACGTCCAAGTGGGGAGTCTGACATTCTACGACTCGGTTTTTCTCATAATTATTAATGTTCCTAATGGCTACCCAGCGAATACACCCGCACGGGACGTCCCAGCTCGCTGGGAGAAAACACCGGGATAGAGACGGGACCCGTGCGGGGATCCCGGCTGGTAATAAATCATTTAAATGAGCATTCATCCCGTTCGGGTCCCGTGTCTAACCAGGCTGTCTATCCCAGCTCTATCACGTGACATTTTAATGCAAGAATACATACATACATACATACATACATACATACATACATACATACATACATACATACATACATACATACATACATACATACATACATACATACATACATACATACATACATACATACATACATACATACATACATACATACATACATACATACATACATACATACATACATACATACATACATACATACATACATACATACATACATACATACATACATACATACATACATACATACATACATACATACATACATACATACATACATACATACATACATACATACATACATACATACATACATACATACATACATACATACATACATACATACATACATACATACATACATACATACATACATACATACATACATACATACATACATACATACATACATACATACATACACACACACACATACATACATACATACATACATACATACATACATACATACATACATACATACATACATATATACATACTGAAGTTGATTAGAAATGAGCGGAAACTGGAACGAAAAAGAAAGAGAGAACAAAAAAGCAACTGAGAGCGAAAAAGCGAGCGGGAAAGGTAAAGCGACCAAGAGCAGGAAAGCGTCCGGGATCGGGAAAACGACCGAGAGCGGGAAAGCGAACGAGAGCGAGAAAACGGCCGGGATCAGAGTTTTACCCGTCACGACTATGAGGCTATTGGCCGCGGAAATGGGCGATTTTACCGCGCTCCGGGCCGATTCGTCGCATGGTTGGCGTTTTCGTCGCGACTTAGCGACGAAAATGCTCACGGCGACGAAATGGCTTTCGCGACGACTTGGCCGTACCTGTATGTGTGTGTCCCCCGTGATTAATGATGCCGGGATATGGCTGGGTATCCCGAGCTGATCCCGTGTTTAATGATGCGGGATTTAGCTGGGTATCTTTTAGTTTTGTTGATGCCGTGCTAATGATCTGGATATCCCGTGCGGGTCCCGTGTAAATCCCTGTGCTGAACCCGCTGGGTTCCCCGGTTCTATCCCGCGTTGGTCCCGTGCGGGTATTTGCTGGGTAGTGTAAAAAAATAAAGGTTTGCCGAGCCCGGGGGACAAACCCACGCTACGCCATACGCCACTGGCTGAGAGATTATTATTTGTCTTTCTCTGTACGCAAATCTTGCAAGTAAAATTTAACCAGCCTTTTGACTAGCTATGAAACTTTTAGCATAGCTTTATATTGGATGACAATACATGATTCAATTAAAAAAAATTTAATTTGAATATCTTTTGTATTTCTAAATCGAGTGTATTTGAAATAAAAATTTGTGTTGAAAAACTCGTTACTTACATGCTTGTTTTTTTAGACAAATAACATTTTTTTTATAAATTATTAAACTTTTTTAAAAGAAAATTAAAATACAAGGTTTTTTGTAAAAAATAATTTGTTTTTCTTTGGTTCTGCAATTTAATTTGTGATTGTTGTCGATTTTACTTTTCAAAGCTGATTAGTTAGTCGCTTGATTTTATTTTATTTTTATTGATTGATGAATGTGGCCAATGGTAGATACTAAATTGTAAGCTAAAAGTTAAATGTTTCTTGTAAATTTGGTTGATTTGTTTCGGACAGATTGATTCTTCATTTTTATGTTAATATTTTTATTATTCTTGAAAGAATCCAAAAATACTCAAAGGCAGATAATTAATTATGTTAACAATTTTTAGGCAATTTGTTACCCCTCCCCCTTGTCAACAACTGTCAAACTCTCAGTCACCCCCTAACAAAATTATGTCAAATAAATTTTACCCCCCACAAAAAAAGAAACAAAATAACTAACAATATTTTATATGGCTGGCTTTTATGCTAAAAATAAAATTGTATATATTAAAAGTTCTACAAATAAATTTTTAATACAGTTTTTTAGTCTTGTGTAACAGATTTCAAAGTGACTTTAATAACACTTGAACTTCATGAACAAATTGAGAATTTATATTCTAGCTTCTCTAACATCTTCTCATGGGAAATTCAAATGTTCCTCAATTATTATAAATAGGCATAGTGATTAATTGATCAATTTCTTGTGGAATCGATATACACGACAAGCCAGCATCATCTTCATCTAACCATTCTGCGCTTCATCTCTCCATGCTCAATAATTGCCATCAGTTCTTTCTGTCTTTTGGCAGCCACTCGCTTTGGTCGAATTCTTTGCGGTCGACGAGGAGCATGTGGTAATTGCCTAGCCCAAGATCGCATTGTCGGTGCTGTTGAACAGGCTTCTTCAACATGACTTGTGAAACAACATTGAGGTGGCAAATTTTACAGATCTGTTCAAACAATGGCAACTGAATAGAAGGACATTATATATATATATATATATATATATATATATATATATATATATATATATATATATATATATGGGAACGGGAGAGCAAGCGGGAATGGGAGAGCAACCGGGAGCGTGAGAGCAAGCAGGTAAGGAAACGGGAGCAAGAGAAAAACAATAAAAAAATCTTTGAAAACCCCGGG
The DNA here is from genome assembly GCA_963978895.1 of Erpobdella octoculata. Taxonomy (NCBI): domain Eukaryota; kingdom Metazoa; phylum Annelida; class Clitellata; order Hirudinida; family Erpobdellidae; genus Erpobdella; species Erpobdella octoculata. Next base: position 11,622,832 of record OZ022242.1, read on the forward strand.
CAACGCCGGGTACCCTGCTAGTATATATATAATATATATTACAAATATATGTTTATTTCTATATATTATGTTATGTATATCTTGAGTATATAAATTAATGACTGACTGTCTCCCTGACACTCTTTCAAAAGCTTTAAATTCTGCCGCATGCTTAGTCACTCGCCCCTTTTACTTTTCTCATATCTTTCCATCTCTTGTTCTTCTCCATTGGCTTTCTCCTAAATATAGGGTGATTTTTTAAATTTGTCTACTAATTTTTAAAATTAAAAGTTGCCCTTCTACACTTTACCAAACTAGCTAAATACAAATCCCTCCTAAGTCTGGTCTTTGATTTTTCTCTCTTAGTCACTTTCATATCTTTACTGTTAAGCATTTTTTGCTAAACGCTTTTTTTACAAACTTTTATTTAGGTTACAATCTTTGTTTGTGTTTGTGTGGCTTTCTCTGTACGCAAATCTTGCAAGTAATATTTAACCAGCTTTTTGACTAGCTTGGAAGCTGAAACTTTCAGCATAGCTTTATATTGGATGACAATACATGATTCTTATTTCTAAATCGAGTGTATTTGAAATTAAAATTTGAGTTGAAAAACTTGTTTTTTCCTTTACTTGTTCCTACTCTGGTCCCTTTCTCTGGAACTTTTTTCCGGTTGCTCTTACTAACTCTACCTCACTCACTGTTTTCCATTGTGGACGTGAATAAGTTCATGTCCGAGCGCTATTGAAGCCACGGAAATAGCGCTATATAAATTAACGGGATTCATTGATTGATTGTCTCTATTTCATCTATTGTAAAAATGTAACAAATGTTTTTTTAAACTTACTATAAAATACAGTCTAGGAACTTTTTTCATTGGAACTTTCTATTATTAAAATTATTATCACAAAAGCAAATATCTGAGATTCTGTGTGCTATTTGTATCTTATCTTGAACCATGATATTACATAATATTGCATAATATTAATGCTGAGTGGTTCTAGATTAATAGTATAATTAAATTTTCAACTTTTGTTTTAAGAACATGGAGGAGGACAAGGTTGAGAGAAAACGTCGACTACAAAGAGAACGATCTGCAAGATTTAGAGCGCGACAAAATGCAGGAAATTTAGAGCGTTTAAGAAATGAAAATCGTGAAAGGAGAGCGCCGAGTCTCAGATTTGAAACAGCAGAGCAAAGACGAGTCCGTCTTGATGCAATTGCCACAAGGATTGCCACACATCGAATCAGTGAGACGATTAAGAAAGCCCTGCCTTGTCTCGAGGGTGAGGTAGATTATGGAATTGATGAAGCAATACAGGAGGTTCTTTTTTGTTCTTATATATAACTAAACTATATATATATATATATATATATATATATATATATATATATATATATATATATATATATATATATATATATATATATATATATATATATATATATATATATATATATAGAATGAGAAAATATATAATTAAGAGATAATTATCTCTTAATTATTCATATTTTAGAAAACTAAGCGTATATGTTTTCGGAAGGCATTTTTGATATGCAAATTCTTAGGTAGCGACCCCTAAAACATAATTTATTCAACTAAACTTTTCAGAACATTTATATTCTCATAAATGTCAACCATTTGAGAGGGTACCCTGCCATAAATTTTTTTGGCCTTATAAGGACCACACTATCTTGGTTGTTTTTATAATGGCTCCATAAGTGAATAAGTAATAAGTAATGGGGAAGTTTTTTTTTAACATTGTAATGTCAATATAGTAGTCTCAGGCGGACTGTGATAGTTGATAATAAAGTTGATTTATAAGATTGACAATGACGATAAAATAACTTAAATTATTTCATCTTAGAAAGAAAGTGATACATTGCAAGAAGATGAAGAAGAAGTTGTACATATAAAAGAAGAAAGATCAAACTCTCCATGTCTTCCTTCCACATCATTTCGGGATCACACCACCATGGAAACACAATGTTATAATAGTTTACCACGATCAACTACAAACTCAACCAATCCGATCGACTCAGAGTTTGGATTCCAGGGCTTTCCCAGAATTAAAATGGAAAATGAAGATTTTGCTGTGCTAGACAGTAGATGTGGTACAACAGTTTCAACTTCATCTAGTCTTCAGTCGCAGAGCAGTTCAACTAGATCTTTAGTAAGACTAAATTGTAATGAAGAGAATTCTATTTGTGAGGATCATAACGACAGTATGACCGATCCTGACAAATATTCCAGACTGATTGTGATTGCTCCTTTTAATCCTCAGAATGAACCGAAAGATGCGGATTATTCATCTCGTTTGTCGACGTCCCCATCCAGCGGCCAATGCAATAATTTTCAGAGTACTTTCAACTCGCAGTCTTCCTTCGAGGGACAAAACACATCAAGTCCTGAGATAAAAAATGAGCCTCTAGAAACAATTGAGGATCAGATTGGGCAAGGACTGGTGTCGAATCAATCGCTACAGTTGCCTCGATCATTACTCTCAGACTCTTTGAGTTATCCTAATTTTTTTACTGATTTACATTCCATAATTCCTACAGTTGGGAATCAAAGGTCCTTTCTAGAAATAGCTTTTCATCACATGCTGGGTGTTGCAGAAGCTCCAGAGGAGAGAAAACAACGATTAACAAGGGAAAGAATAGCTTGGTGGAAAGCCAATTTAGACCAAGAAACCATCAATCAATTATGGTTAGAAAGTCGAGAGAGGGTGACAAATAGTGAAATGCTATTTGTTGAGGAAACACGCGAAGAAAGAAAACGGCGATTGACCAGAGAAAGAGTGGCTCGGTGGAGAGCTAATCTAGATAAAAAAACGATAGACCGGTTGAAGTCAGAAAATCGGGAAAGAATAGCCAAATGCCGCACGAAGCCAGAAACACCAGAGGAGAGGCAAGCTCGTCTTGATGCAGATGCTAAGAGGAAGGCTGAACATCGCAAGCAGGAAACACCGGAACAGCGCCGTGCCAGACTTGATGCAGATGCCAGAAGGATGGCACTTCGTCGCATGAAATTAACACCAGATGAACTGCAAGCCCGCCGAAAGGAAAATGCAAGGTGGGTTGCCAACCGTCGCAAAAATGAAACGCCAGAAGAAAGGCGCGCCAGACTCGATGCAAACGCTCGGTGGCAGGCCAATCGAAGAAAAAATGAAACGCCAGAACAAAGAATGGCTCGTCTTGAAGCTGATGCCAAGAGGATTGCCATTCGTCGAAGGCGCGAAAAGCTTGAAGAGGCTAAATCTGTTTTTGCTGTAAATGCCTAACTTTTTTTTATGTTATATGATATCGTAAAGTGTAAAAATTTTAAAAATGTGTCTAGTAGTTCTTTCAGCATTCAATTTTATATATATATATATCATCACAGTTATCTATTTGTAAAATGTGTTCTTCAACGTTTTGCTAGTGCTGAATATTTTTGTGTTTTGAGCTCCAAGTCATGCTATGATGTGGAATTTGGAGCAAAATTTTACATAGATGCCCTTTCTGAAGACTTCTCTTTAATTGCCATTTATTGGTTCTGATATTTTTCTCAACTAGGAATCCAATGGGTCACTCCAGTGATATGAGTGTAAACTCTATACTGTTGATGATGACAGTGATTGGTTTTATTTTTTAGGGTTCAGAAAGTGCGTTACCGCCGGCCGAAGATCACATCTCTACAAGAGCACAAAAAGCGCATTTAAAAACTGCTTTTTCCATCCCTGATCCTAAACTATCATCATCTTCAATGGTTCCTGGAGTTCAGTCTAATAGGGATCAAACTGAACCCACTGGTTTTTCTGAAGTTAAAATAGAAGATGAAAATTCCTCTTTTCTGGGAAGTGTATTTAGCGACTCAGTTTCTGCCACATCCAATTTACATTCGTTAAACATTGAATTTTTGTCCGAAGAAGAAGGCGGACAGTTGTCAAATTGGGGCTCACCGAACTATTCTGATGCGAAAGAACGGCAACGAGCTGATGAAACTGCGAGCACATTGTTCTGCCTGAGAGAGAACGTGCTGAAACTTTTGAGAAAGGTGATCCCACACTGCCCAGTTTTTCAATCAGCGGAACAAGTGCCCCTCGAGTCTGTTGATAAAATCTTGGAAGAACTTTTGGCAAATATGAACAGTGGTTCTCAAAAAATGCAACCTTTGATTTCAATTCCTGATGTTTGAGGTAAGAGTCTGACTTTTTACTATTTCTTTCCATATATTTTTAAGCATTTTCGAGGCCAACTTTTACTTTTTACAAACTTTTATTTAGGTTACAATCTCTGTTTGTGTTTGTGTGGCTTTCTTTGTACGCATATCTTGCAAGTAAAATTTAACCAGCTTTTTCACTAGCTAGGAAACTGAAACTTTCAGCATAGCTTTATATTGGATGACAATACATGATTCAATTTAAAAAAAAACCTAATTTGAACATCTTTCGTATTTCTAAATCGAGTGTATTTTAAATTAAAGTTTGTGTTATAAAACTCGTTTTTTCATTTACTTGTTTATATTTTTGTCAGTTAATTTACACCAACACAGTAATATGTTTAATCAATATACAGTATAATCCTGGTCCATCATTGGTTTGGAATATCTATACAAATACTACTTAATCTAATGAAAAACTTCTAAGAACAGTTTTTTGCCAAATATTTATATGAAAAACTCCAACTAATTTCTTGAAAGAAATAATAAGGATGTACTATAAAACACATAATGGCTAATTAATAAAGATAACTTTACATCAATCATTCTATGAATTTTAGCATTACTTAAACATGTTTTGTGATACATTTTTGTGCAGTACAATTTTGGAATATTTTTTTTTTTGGTGGGGGTGGGATGTTTAACTACAAATTTCACCTTTGATGGTAAACAATCTTAACTATTTTTACAATAATATTCCTTTTTTCAAATCTCTTATTTTACATCAATCATTCTATGAACTTTAGCATCAGTTAAACACATTTAGTGATATATTTTCATGCAGTACAATTTTTTTGAATATTTTTTTTAGTGAGGTGTGGGATGTTTAACTACAATATTTCCCTTTGATGGTAAACAATCTTAACTATTTTAACAATAATATTCCTTTTTTAAATCCCTTATATTAACTTCACCATTAGTCTTGATTGCTTGCTTGAATATTTGCCAACTTTGAAGGTTAAATTTAACTAACTTTCCATCATCCCATCGAGTTTAAATTTGAAATATAGGCTTGCTCCTCATGAAAATAGATTCTATTAAAGTTTGAAAGTTTTCTGTAAAAACATTGTTTAATTAAAAATAGTGCAGTTGACGTTAACGGTAACGAAAGCCATCGTTAACGAAAATAAATTGAAGCCGTTAACGAAACGGTAATAGAAACGGAAATAATTCCATAAAACGACAACGAAACTAAAACGAAATTATAAATATTTTTTTAAACGACAACTGAAACTGAAAAAAAATTGAATTTTTTTTTTAACTACGACTAGCTGCTCAAATTTTTAAGCTATGTATTTATTTTCTTTGGTGACTATGATTATTTATTATTATTATTATTATTAAATAATTAGGAAGAAGTTGTTCTTTCTACCGATTCCAGTTCAATTTGTAAGGTTGCATTGTTTCCCTCATACCCTGCAGCTGGTGGTCAGAGATCTAAATAAGTTTAAATCATATAATGATTTATGCTCTAAAACAAGGACACTAGTGGGCAAAATAAAAAAGTCATCAGTGGCAAATCAATTACTAAAAGAAAAATACCACTTGACTTTAATAATTGACTGTCCTACTAGATGGCCGAGTACATTTTTCATGATAAACAGAATGATCACAGTGAAGGACGCACTGAATGATATTATTAATCGTCAAAACCTAGATGGACTGATGAATTGCGAGTGGAAAAAATTGTAAATAATTAAATTCTTGCTGGAACCATTCGCTCATCACACTAAGTTGGTGGAAAATGATAACATGTCACTTTCTTTCATGCTTCCTGCAGTTTTGGACCTGGAGGAACATTTAAAAAAGTGCCAGAGTATGACTGAGCTCCATAATGAAATTTTGGAACAACCAATTGTTAGTTTCAACGAAACATGTTCTACGTTTCTTTTAAATTCTCTTTCAGACCGTTTCAGATATATCCGCGATGTTACTGCTTCAAATTTTGTTGTTTTACCAGCTGCAGCAACATTGCTAGATTTAAGAAATTTATTTTTAAAAAGACACAAAACTTCAATGCAGAAATTCCAGTTGAACAACAGCAAGAAGCAAGATCGAGGCAGCCAGGATGAAGACTTAGATACACGACCTGCAAAACACTTTAAACATTTAGCCACCTTAGTTGTCCCCTCACACATTCAACCGGTAATGGCTAAATCTCATACGGACATTGAGTTGACAACATAATGGAGAACATAACCCATTGCCTGATGAGGAGAACTGCATAGCTGAATGGTGAAAAAGACAGACTTTCTAGTTTTAAAAGATTTCGCCTAGAATATATTATCTCTGCCATGTTCAGAAGCGTTTATAGAACGTTTGTTTTCAACATGTGGGATGCTCACATCTGGTAGACCTAACAACTTAAATAAACGTGTATTTTTGAAACATAATTTAAAATTGATTTAAATGTACCTTTTAATAAGTATTTCATGTTAGCAGTAAAAAATTGCATCAAGTGTTTGTTTTTTTTTAATTTCATTAAGCATTTTTTAAAATGGAAATGAAAACTGAAACTACAATAAATGTGTCAGAAACTGGAACTAAAATAATGATAAAACTATAACAGAAACTGAAATAGAAATAAGCTCTTTGAAACAAAATGGAAACTAAAACTTAAATAAATTCAAAACTAATTAAAAATAATAATCATCTTTATTTTAAAACAAGAACAAATCAAACACAATTATATAGATGTTTACATATATAAACTCAAAAAAATGTCGTTTTAAAAGAAATATTTGCAATGAATGAAAAGCCGGCAAAATTCAGAAATATAAGGGATTTGTGAAAAAAACTTTTTTTACGGCTTACTTGTTAAGTTACTCTAAATCAAGCCGAGTAATATGTTTTATGCGTTAAAAAAATGTCTGGAAAACTTTACTTTGCGTGTGCTCTTAGCAATACATACATTTAAGCACACCAAGTATTACGTTTCCATACATTAAATTTTTTTTTAGAATCCCCCTCTTCGTGGGTGCACCAATGATTCAGTTTGTTTATGTTTAATAGTGTTATCATTGACTGTATTTCAGGGCAAGAAGCGATGGTATCAAATTGTTCGATTCAAGCAAGCTCCGGAATTGAGATTTTCATAATCTTTACCAACCGGACAAAAAAGTGAGGGATTCTGTTGAAATAAGAACTGGTGAATATCTGTCACTGATTCTAAGAAAAGGATTTTATCACAAAAAATGACTTGGGTCAAGTTAAAAAAGTCATTGTGGAATTAGTTATTTTTCACGTCTCATGTTTTTCTTTCATATAAGACTACTTACCTCTTGTTTTAGTTTCAAGTTATTTATTTGTTCTTAATTTTAATTTGTTTTTTCATAACTTTAAGATTGTTTGAATTGTATTTATTAAGTTTTGCAGTTAGCTGTCTACTCAAAAAAGCCTATATGTAAGTGTGTTACGTTACTGAGTTGGTCTGTAAATGTTATTGCCTCGAGAAGAGAATGGTTTGGCTTTCGCGTGCTTCTTGAACATGGTAAAATTGCTAAGCTATGTTTTGTTGACTGACAACAACTAAAAATATCTTAGCCTGATTCCTTATAAGAATCATATTCTGTTGTGGCTGCAAAGATGTCAGGATGCCAGTGAAAACACAGAAATAACAGCTTTCTTAATGATGTTGGTAACCAGGGACATAAATTGGGGTGCAGGGTGGGGGGCATTTGCCAAATTAATTTTAATTTTCAAAACTTAATTTTTTTACCTAGAGTTTACTATATATGTTTTTTTTTATATTTTAACTTTACTTAACCTAGTGATGATTTAATGCATATTGGAATCTTTTTTGTGCATGTAGACAATTTTATATCTGAGCTCGATGCTACATTTACCAATAACTGCAGAGTAATAAATTGTGTATCAGCATTCAGCATTGATCCAAAGTTTAGCTGTTTTCGGTCCCAAAATACAATCAGCGAACTCGTGGAACTTTACCCTATTAGTGGTACTGATACAATGTTGATTGCCTACATCAAAGTTATTATTTATTACATCAAAAATTTAAAAAATTCTACCCACCCCATTTTAGACTCCCATTTTTTTATTTGTCGTAGTTTCCCCTGCAATATGATTAAATCATTCATCCCCCTTGTACTCAGTGGCGGATCCAAAAGTCCTGGTGAGGGATGCACTTCAGAAATATTTCACATTCTCTTCAAAAAAGCTGATGACTGGTGAGGTGTAGTAACAAGTATTTTTCCAATTTTTTTCAAAGACTTCCACTTTCTCCACCCAAAACAACTATGGTCATTTTCCAAAAGCCAGGTATTATACACAAACAAATTTCAATTGATACCCTGGGGAGATGCATCTCCCCTCCCTCCCTGCTTGTATTCCGTATTTATATAGATGTATGTAGGGCATTCGCTTATCACTATCACATCCAAGCCGCAGGAGCAATCTAAACAACATTTGGCATGCGGGTAGACTTCATTAATGAGAAAATTTTGAAAAATTAAACAAATCCGTTATTTGACGTTTCATTCGCAAAAAAAGCAAAAAAACCTGTCATTAAGTTATATAATGACGGGAAAATCCCTCCTTGAAATTGCTGAATTTACGTCCCTGCTGAATTGCTGAAAACTTAAACCAAACAATAGCGTTTGAACTACAACTCTTAACTTTTTTTTTATAATAGTTTATAGTCCTTTACACAAGGTGTTTTAAGACTGAAATGTCTGTATGTTGGAAGAACCTAAGTACTTCCTGTCGTGGATCATAATTTGATCCTTCTAACTTTTCCCTCCTCCTTTCTCCAGGCTTGGGACTGGCTCGCAAAAGCAAGGCGGAGTTAACTCTTAACTTCTACCTCCAACTTCATTAAAGCAGTGACTCAGAGTGAGAGAAAGGTGATTTTGCTAGTTTTGAACAGACTACATGGTTAGTTTTCAGTTAAAAGCTGCATATCAGACTTCAGTTTATGCACTCGGTTAGTTTATAAAAGTTAGCTAATCTAAGGTATAGACATAGGCTCAGGGTGCGAACACAGGACTCTGAGAACAGGGGGCGCCATGCATTTGCATCTAGGAAGTAAACGTTGTTAAACTTCACTCAATCGACTATTTTCAGAGGCTTAACTAGGGAGGACACGTTCCTCCGGGCGCCATCTGAAAAATTACCTAAACGACTACCCCCGGTCATCAGCTACTTTTGAAAACAAAAGTATGAGGTTTGGGCAAATTAGCGGAAAAATTACCTACGACTATACCCTCCTCTTTACAGATTTTTCTCGGAAGCTGATATGACCAGTTTGCAGAGTGGAAAATTAAAGATGTAGGTATAGGTAAGGTTTTTACAAGTGAATTCAAAGGCTCCCTATCTATTTGTCATATATGCAATCATTAACTCAATCTTGTGTGTAGTGTGTGTGTTGTTGTAGAGGGTCAGGAGGGTGCAATACGTTTCTCTTTTTTGAAGTAGGGGAGAGTGGTACCAAATGGTCACACAATTTTACACTTTTATTCAAATCAATCATACAAAAAAACTATAAGTGATAGAAATAAAAATTTTTCACATAATGAAAGCAAAAACATTCCACTACTGAAAACCGCTCATTAAAACTTTTCATATTATAACAATTTTATAAAAAGCGATAAATAACGCAACCTCTTCCAAAATTTCTTGCTGACCATTCAGTACAACCTGATAGTATTGAATGGACACCCCCAAGTACTCAATGGCCACTCATGCAATTTTTATTATAGAAGACACAATTCTCAACAAATGGTAAGCCAAAATATTTTATTTCACAGAAAAATCTTTATTAATGTTAATTAAAAAAAAAAATTTTTTTTGTCATTTTATAAAGGCTTGCACCCAGTCTTTTCTAGCTTGCTTATTCTTCACCCAAGGGCTTTCGACACTTTTCCTAGAATGAGGTAGCCTCTTCTTTACTCTGATAGCAAATTCATATGCCAGTGAACGGAGCTTAAGTGTACTCAACCCATAACCCATTTTTGAGGCATGTATTAAATACTCTTTCAACTGAAGCTCTTCTTTTGAACTGAAAACTCTCATCGATGATTGAGAATAAGCTTTACTTTCAAAACTATCTCCTCTGCAAATTGCATCCAGTCTAGCCTCAGTGATGTTCTACTCACTTGGTGCTTCTCTGCTGCAGATTTAACTGGCAAGCAAGCTTTCAAAACATCTTCTACTGCTCTTTCCATGTTTTTTTGGGACCATCCCCCCTTCACAGCTGTAGATAGTCTGTTTCTCATTCTGAAACAACCATAACAACATTAAGTAGTGATTAATATGTATATGTCTTTAATATATTAAACAATTTCATTATATTACATTAACATTTTGATCAATAATGAACCTAAACACATTTATGAAAATTTAAACATTCAGCAATACTGAATAACTATGGTCATTCAGTACGACCTTACAGTGGTCATTTAGTACGAACCGAGATGTACGAGCATTTTAGTCTGCTACGAGCAAAATAATAATTTTTGACATCCAAACTATAGATTAAAATATTAATCAAAAATCTCTCTATTTACTAAAAAAATCTTACAAAATATAAACTTAAATATTTGATAAGAATAGAATAGTTCTGACCTGACTCGTTTTCACTTTTTCGTGCGAAAAAACAAAAAGCTCTATAAATGCTGAACGAAATACACGAGAGACAAAAGAAAAACACTGAACAAAGAGTTCATATATATACGCATTTTAAAAAAGAGATGGGCGTAAAAAATAATTAAACAAATGAGAAAATCTCAGTGGCCGTTTTGTACGGTGGCTATTCAGTCCGGTTCTCCCCTACTGAAATGAAATGAAAAAATGAAATGAGTTTATTTATATAGCGCCAGATAAGTCAGAGGCGCTTACGAAGGTTCCTATGGAATAGGAAACTTCGAAGAACATGCTATTTACATAGACATGAGAAGTTAACCCTAGATAGCGCTGAGTTTACGTGAGCACATGTGAGTTAGTTTCTTGCTCAAGGAAATTACGTGCCTGTACCGGGAATCGAACCCGGGTCCTACGACTCTCAAAGCCGGTATCTATACCACTAGACCAACACGTCCCACTGCTAATTTATGCGGTATTTTCTGCTTCATCAGGTAGAAAATCCAGTGTCCCGTTTTTTGTGAAGTCTCAGTTTCTGATGCAAGATGGAAAGACCGAAATAGTATAAATTATAACTGCGCTAGACCTCTGCAATTAGCAATTACTGGAAAAACTTGATAGGTTATGTAAGAAAAACCGATGCAATTACAGTAACAGAGGCAGACTAATACAGGAGTGCAACTATAGGGACAGGGGGCTTGCGCCTCCCCAGGCCAAATCGGAGGGCCCTGCAATTTTTCCAAATTCGATGTTTTTCTTTGGGTGGGGGGTGGAGGTGCTACATTTGCTTTAACTGGTTTGAGACTGAGTTTGATTAATTATCTTCAGTTTGCAGTTTTTATTTTCTATCATTAAGAAATTCTTAAAGATAGCACCAAAAAAAGACTGCAGACTGAAGATAGTAAAAAATTTTTTTCGCCTGCTGCGGGCTTTCTTCTCTTATTTAAACACGAGCCCTACCAGCATTTTTTGCTGGTTGTGCCCCTGGGCTAATATGTAGTTTAATTCGCCACATAGCTTTCCATATTGTCAAATTTTGCCCAGTGATTTAGCCTGATATTTCGTTAAAATAAATTATAATGCAATTCATTTAAAAGATGCGCTAATTTCGTTTATCTAATCTAAAATAATTAATAATCTAATCTGACATCTCTGATATTTGTAAAAGGCGCTTTGGAAATTTTCCTGAACGATTGATTTTTGTTTATTATATCTTTCGAAATCAGAACAGTGTGAGAGACGTGACATGGGCTCAGTGAGTAATGGCTTTGTTTATTAATTTAATTTTTTTAAAGTTCTTCTGTCTCACTGTCTGTGACATGTTGATCCAAAGCAGGCATTAATTTTAATTTAGAGACGGTTCAACAATGTTGGGCATAATGTTATCTGTTATTATTATATATGTCATTTCTTCACCCACCAGGAACAAGAAATGAGTTTTCAGCGCCAAATTTGAATTTAAATAATTTATTCTCTAACTTGTTTTTGTTGTATAGCAAATGTTTTATTACACTATTTGATAAACATAGGTACAATGATTTTAATTTTGTACAGTCGTTTGACTTTTATTCTTAAAGTCTTAAATTGAATTTTATTCTAAGACAGATGTTTTATTACATTATTTTATAAACATAAGTAAAATGATTTCAATTTTTTACAGTCTCAAATTGACAATAATAATGAGGATGGAATTCTGCTGTCTCAGGTTAGTAAAGAAAATTTTTTTTTATTTTTGTGGCTTTATTCACACTTTTTTCCAAATGTCATTTATAAAAGTCTTCTAAATAACTATAAAAAAATTATGTTCATTTTTTTTAAAAATTGCCGTTTGACAATTTTTTTTATAATAAACGAATATACGATACGAATTATAAATTTTTCCCAACATTAAAGTTTCTCAAACAGTTTGTATTCAAGTCACAAGTTTGAGTTTGAACTTAAAGCCCAGTACACACTGACCAGTTTTTGCTGGTACCAGTCGTTCGACACCAGAATCTGGAGTGTGTGTCACGAAAACCGCGTCCAGAAATTATGTTAATTTATGCACGTCCAGATTCTGGTGCCAGATTTCGCCGGCCGATGCATGTTCTATTTCTCTTCAGAACTGGTTGAGAAACTCATGCTCTGATTGGATGATTGGTTTGTTTACTCTTATTTTAATAAATAGAAGTTACGATGGAGTGGACCGATGATAAAGTGCTTGAATTGATCAGACTGTTTGACCTCTTTATGACAAAATATTGAAGCCACAATAAAAATGATTACATAAAAATACTCGTACGATGTTTTCTGAACCAAGAAAGTCTATTTAAATAAGTTCAGACAGTTAATTTTCTTTGAAAGTCTATTTAAACGAGAACCTTTCGAGTTACACAATTTCTTGTAAAACCCTTTAAAGAGCTATCTAAATCATAGCGGGCGGTCACCGGCAGGGCATACAAAAACAACCGGCTAAGCGTGACATGTGCTCTTGTACCAAAATAAATTATCATAAACTATGCACCAGTTCTGGCGAACAGGAGCTGGTTGAAAAAACTGGTCAGTGTGTATGCACCTTTAGAAACAATTGCCAAAAACTTAAAAAAATTGTGATGCTTTATCATGAGAATCAAGTTTTGTTGGGGAATCAAATTTTATTGACTAGAGTTCTGGATTTAGGCTGAGGCATAAAAAGATTATAAAGGGAGTGGAACTGTCAATTTATCAAGATATATTTTAACTCAAAGCTTAAGTGGGTGATAGCTATACTTCTGCCCATAATAAACAAAGGCTTTTTAATTTGTTTTGATTGACATGCTAGTGTAAAGTAGTAAATTACCAATAAACTGAATTTATATATTTAGTATAAAAGTAGGAACTTGAGTCTTTCTGGGTGAAAATATTAAATGGTTACATGAAGAAACTTGTAATGTAAATAAAACTTAAAGTACTAGAACTAATCAAAGAATTTTTGTTTTGTGAGAACTCACTTTAATTGTAAATTCAAGGAAAATAAACTTGGAGAAGCTGTTTATTTTTGCAACATCAAATAATAGTTTTTTAATCAGTATTGTAAAGTAACATTTTTTATGTTGGCCCAGGAAAATCACCAGCTAAAAAAATGTCTGCACAACATGATCTCTATTTTTTTTAAACTTACCAGTGAGGGTATTGAAAAAAATACCTGACTGTGCCAAACTTTAGTTTAATTTTAGAATTAGTTTTTCTTGCAAATCATGCATTTGTGGATGCCTTGTCTTAGTTTTATGAAAACATTAGTAAATTTATGAGGTAGTTATAATTAAGATACAATTTTGTTTTGTTATTTATTTAATCAAACAACCAGTTAAAAAAATGTAACACAATGAAGATTCCTCAGTTAATTTTTTTGAATACAAACCAAAGAATTTGTATCCTTTTAAAATAAGATCTTTTCCTTGTTTTATCAAATTCTTGTAAGCAGATCTATCTTTTTAAATGAATTAATAACTCTGGATTAGCTCATCATAGTAAAAGATTGCCATAAATTTCATTGAACAATTTCAGTTATGTCCAGCATATCTGCATGCCAATAGTACAAGCCACACGTGGGTTTTTAGTGCAATTGCTGAGCTCATAGGTTGGTTCTGTTTAATTTGGTTATTTATTGGCTCATTTTATTCAAGTTGTTTCACAAATATATTTTTAAATTGAGCTTTTTTCATTTTTTTTGATAAGCAATAATTTTAAGAACTTTTTTATTTAGTTTTTGCGGTTGCTTGTGAAACGTGCAAGTTTTTTTTTCGGCAGAGAAAGTTTTTTTTTAGAGGTGTACTAATAATCAGCATGTAATCATTACCAGCCTTTTTGCTGATAATCAGTGTTAACTGTTTCACAATTAGTGTCGTCCGATAGTCCGTACTGGCCAATTAATGCTATTTTTATTTGTGCTAGAAGTAAAGACAATGCATTCAGTCTATACACATTGACAATTAACTTGTTGTACTACTTTTATTCAAACCAACCGATAGATGGAAATAAATGTAGGTAATTCAGTTGAATGACCTTAATTTAATGTTCAATCATATTAATATCATTAAAGTTCTAATGTTGCCATGTTAGTGCATATAAATCTATGATTCAGGGCTTTTTCTGCAGCCAGGGTCTGTCTATCTGGTAAATGATGTCTTTATGTGCTTTTTCTGGTTACATTATTTAATCACAGTTTAATGGTAAGGGCTAGTCATTGCAATCTATAGCAGAAATTACGTGACCATAATTATCATTTGATAGTATGCTAAACTTTTTAATGAACAAACAAGTTTTATAAAATCAATAATCAGCAATTGGTTAATATTTTGTTACCATTATCAGTGCACCTCTGGTTTTTTTTTTAAACTTTTTTAAGAAAGTTTCTGTAAGTTTGCTAGTACTCCTCACTCATATATTCAAGTAGTCTCTTATATGAATCGGTTAGTAATCGTTTATTCAAGAATTATCTTTTAAATGTTTTGTAGACAATGCCTACGACACTGGCATTCAAGCTTCGGAATTCAAAATTGATGTTGAGAAAATCAGTGGGATGACATGCCTGACATTTACTGACAACGGTTGTGGTATGAAACCCTCGCAGTTGCACAAGATGCTCAGGTGTGAATATTAAGTTGATTATCTTTGAAATTATTGATTGTTTATCTTTGTATGAAGTGGTAAACCTGATTCATGACAGTAACATTGTATCATAATTGTAATAAAAGTCCTAGTAAGGATTAACAGATCATATATGTAAAGTGTGTTTTGAGTGCATGTGTCGAGTATCAGTGTGTTTTTGTGCATCTATAAATAGATATTCATGTTTTTCATTATTCTCAAATATAAATTTGAATTTATTATAATTTCTACATTATGAAATCTTCTGGACTCTTGCAATACAAATACAGTATAAACCCGCTATAACGTGTACTTCTAGTAATGGGTATTTTATGTCCAAAGTCCGTTATATGAAAAAACAAATTGCACTTATTGTACATGTAACGTCAGTGAACCAGTAAAAATTGCAGTATTATAGTCTAGATATATGTCACTTTTTTTGACTGGTGGTCCACTGACTGGGATGCTTTGTGATCTGACTTGGACCAACCGATCTTCTTATCACCTGCAGTTGTTTTATGGTTCGTCTTTTCTCTTTGTGTTCAGATTGAATTGACGGTAGATTTAATGAAACTATATGACCAAGAAATTTTAACTTGTGATTTTGTTTCATTTTCATACTGCTCACATATTTTTTGTTTTAAGCGTGATTGATTTACGTTTCCAAAACATTTAAAAAAAAACAAAAGTCCTCATGTTATATCTTATCGCATTTCTGATAAGGCAGATTAGTATTTTCAGCAAAATCATTGATTTGTCAAGTTTAATATTGCTGATAACATTTATTTAAAGACTTTTTATTATTTTTTATTATTTTGCAGCAATTAAGCTAGTTGCCTTCAGAGTTTTTTTGGCCCAACCTAATGGAGAGAACCCGAACTCACCAAGGTGATGAGTTTTCGAGTTTATTTTCTTATTAGAAAAAAGTCAAACTTGCACATTTTTCTGTTTCAAATACGTGATGACAGCTGACATGCAATGCTGACTAATAGCTGCAAGAAAGCATCAATAACTGAGTCTTGAAATTGGGACACTAGACGATCAATAAATTGAAAATCGATCTTATTTATTCCCACTGTTGCATTAAGCGTTTATTATGCCGGCCATGCTTTGTAATTGACTTGAATAATCCATCAATTTCATATTTATATATGAATACTAATGAATAGGAAATATTTTAATTGGGACCAATATTTTAGTACATTATATCCAAATACGTTATAGCTGGGGTAATTTAACATGGGGGAGATGTGGCAAATGCACGGGACCAAAGTTTCAGTACATTATATCCAATTGTACGTTATATCCATGGTATGTTATAGCGGGATTATATTGAATTTAAAAGATTTCTTTTTCAAAGATGTAAGTATTTTATTTAAAACTTAACTTCAATAAATACCGAAGAATTAAACAAAACATTTACTACTTTGAAAAAAAACATATAATCTTTAAATATTTGAGGTACCAGTAGGCCTGCTTCTCTCTTCTACCAGGAAAGTAGTGAAAATCAATTAATACTATTAAAATATCTTTCAGTTTCGGCTTCTGCGAAAAACAAACTGCCCGGGGCTTCAAAACGGTCGGGAAGTATGGGAACGGTTTCAAGTCCGGTTCAATGAGATTGGGAAGAGATGTTATCGTTTTCACCTGTTGCGATGAAATCCTCTCTGTTGGACTGCTCTCTCAAAGCTATCTGGAAGACATCCGGGCTCATTCTATACTCGTTCCCATTGTCCAATTTGTTCTAAGAGATGATATCTTTTTGGCATTTTCATCTTATGTCTGATCTGAATTCTATAAACAATTTGATGCACTGAAATGATATTGAATATTATTTTAGGCAAACAGCTGAAATATTTTTTATTTATTGTTTACTTTTAAGAAATGATAATAACATGAATTTTAAAGCTGTTATTCTTAGTTATATAATCAAGGCAGTTAGTTTTGACTGAAGGCAACGATGCACTGCAAGCCATAATGAACCACACCATTTTTACTGGTCTGCCAATGTTGCTCCAGCAGTTCTTGAAGATGGATTGCAAGAGAGGAGGAACAAGGATCATTGTGTACAATCTTCGAAAGTATTGCTTTTGTTTACATTGTTGTTCTAATTTTGTGAACTGTTTAAAGAATTGGCTGAAGGATCAGCTGTATGCATGTTGCAGTTAGTCTAAAAATAAGGAGGATTCAAATGCAACTATTGTGACTAAGTGGCCTTCAAACAAAATTATAGTATTATAATTAATATGAATAAATAAATAAATAGATGGTTGTATAATTTGAATATTCAAAAGGTCATCAAATGATATGTTCGAGTTAGACTTCCAGTCAGATGCGGAGGACATACTAAATTCTGAAAACATCGAGATTGACGAGGAATATGCATCTATGAGAGTGGCCGCTCATATTCCTCTGTTTAGGAAGTCATTGAGGGTGGGTTAGCATGTTTTTATTTACATGCGTGTTTTCAATTGTGTGTTTTTTGTTTTTTCTTATATTTTTTAAAGTGATGTCATATTGTGTTGAGTCATAGTCAAGCTGCTGCCAAACTCATATTTGTTCTCAAGTAAGGATTAATTTTTTTGAATATGTGTGTTATTATGTATATTTGTAATTATTGCAGGTTATGATGATATATATATTCAATTTATTTTTTGAAAATTTGTATAAGAGTAATTCTACAAATAGGTTGTAAACAGGCTTGCGGAGCCGCCATTTTTTTGTGGCTCGGCTCCGGCTCCCGAAAATTTGACGGCTTGGCTTCCGGCTCCCTGTAAAGAGGGTGTCACACAAAACAAACTTGCGCAAACTTTTGACTGAAACATTTTTAACTGTTTATACTTACACTTTATTAGTTTATCTACTCTACTTATATGACAATTGTTAAATATTAAAACCGACCATTTTGTTTTTTTTTAAATGTATATGAAAGGGTACGTTTTGTTTTCTGGCGCAGCAAAAATTTAATTTTAAATGCTTGATAAAATTATTTCACAGAGTTAAAATGTTTTTACTATAAAGTTAACAAAATAATATGCAATTTAAAAAATTGTAATTATTTTATAAGAATATAAACACTCATCTAACAAAAGCAAATCTTGAAGTGCATTTTTTTATTACAACTTTCATCTCGAGTGCGTATTTGGAACATAATTGTATTATTTTTTAATGCAATTTTAAAATATTGAATAAAATAAAAAAAAGTCCAAAAATAACGATGTAACCGAAAACAGAGTTTGGCAGGTAAACAAAATAAAACGAAACAAAAACAATTCATTAAAGATTTCTTGTGGCGATGTGCACGCGCGCTATCATTTGATTGAAGGCTGTTGCTGTTGTGACGTTCGTAAAATATTAAAAAATTTGAAATTTGAGGGAGATAAACAATCAAATAATTTTAGAATTTCAAAGCTTTTCACATGAAAAAAATTCTGCTCATATAAACAAATTTTGAGAGCCGGAGCCCCCAGATATTTTCGGCTTCGGCTCCCACAAAAATTAGCGGCTCTCCTGCTCGGCTCCGCATGCCTGGTTGTAAATGTTCATGTGCAATAATGTGCATATTATTGTATTTTAAAAATTATATACATTATACATGTTAGAATGTGTATATCAAGGCTGCCCAACCAGGCGATCACGATCTATCAGTTGATCACGACACGAAATTTGGTCGATCGTGAGCAAATTAAAAAAATATGTTTTAAGTAGGAACGGGTGAAATAAAATTTCTGTAGGAGTTTCCAAGAGGTAACTCAAATCTGTTTGTCTCAGAAGTATATGTAAATGTAAATATTTATAGATTTATAATAATTTATCTATTAACAATTATATGATTATTAAAATTAAAGCTTAATGGTACATAATTAAACTGAGAAACATAAACTTTCTGTTGCAGTTAAATTTATTTTTTGTAGCTCTCATTTTAGTTACACGAATGACACTTAAAATGATGTCTTGCATCGGTTCCACAAATTTGGCAAAATCCGCTATTTCAGACATGAATTTTATTAAATAGGAAATCAGAAATTCTTCAACAGATCTTCACCTTGATCAATGTTTAAGATTATCAGTGTCGTCATATAATCCCGATTTTTAAAAAATTGCTAAGTTAAACCAGTGCCAAAGATCACATTAATATCTGTTTTTTTAATTAGCTATTTATTCTTTGTTTTTTTTTTAATTTTTTGTTTTGTTATTATTCTTTTTGTATATATTTTTTAAATTTTAAAATGAAGTGAAATAAACTGAAGTTATACTAATTGAAGATCTAAATTATTTGGACATGGGTAGATCTCGAGGTAGTTGGATTAAAAAAAGTGGATCTTTAATATAAAAATAAAAAGGCTGGGCAGGCCTGGTGTATATGATGGTATATTAACATATTTAAAGGTGTTTGTGATGGTATGTTTACAATTATGTAATTTAAGGTGCAATGGATTGCTTATTAACAATTATGTCATAGATAGTGCATTTGATGTATAAAAAAATATGATGTTCAAAATGTGTGAATAGTTTAATTCAGACATTAAGAAGATACTAGAAAGTATTTTAAACTCTTGCTTTGAGGTGCATAAGTTTCAATTTTAAAATAAGGTAGAATATTATTGTTGTTTTGTTTTATTAATTAACCTGTTTACAGGAATACTGCAGTATATTGTTCCTAAAACCAAAGATGAAGATTTACATAAAAAATGTGAAAGTAAAAATGAAACTAATCTCGAAAACTTTGCTGCAAAAAAGTGTTGTGAAATATCAACCGACTTTTCTGGTTATTGCAATTTTTACATTATACTAATTTTATTCTTTCAATAATATTTTTTTGCAAAAGTCAGTTTTTTAGTAATCATTTAATGCTTTGTTTTTAAGATTTTCAAAAAATACAAGATGTCTTTATTGTTAACACAAAATTGTATGATTCATTCAGTCTCCACGAGCACCTCCAATCAAGTTGATATTCGGGTTCAGTGCAACAGACCAGGATACGGGGTTGATGATGTATTATCACAATAGACTCATCAAGGCTTATGAAAAAGTTGGACCACAAAAACAGGTCTCTATTGAAGTTTATTTTGCATTTAGTTTTGTCTCACTTAAATGTTAAAGTTGTTCGATTTAATTTTAATCTGCATGATGTAAGTTGTAATTATTGGTCATAGTAATTGTTTATTAAAATTATTATAATTAATTATTAACAAGAAGTTAAATCTTATTTAAACAGTCAAATGTTATCTCATTAATTTGCAGATGTCAGCTCAAGCAGTAGGAGTGGTTGGTGTGGTGGAGGTGGATTTTTTGGAGCCGATTCATAACAAGCAGGACTTTGAAAAATCACAAAGATACAAGTATTTTTTTCATTATTTTTTTATCCTTCATATCGGGTATGTTTGCTTGCTTGAATGCTGTGGAGTCTTGGGACGCTTAAAAACATACTGTTCATCGTCCAATCAAGCTAAAATTTGATTTATTGAATTGTTGTCGATGACAATGCATTATATAAAATTTTCTGAATGAATGGACAAAATTTGATTGAAATATAAAATAATGAAGTAAAATAATTAATAAATATGTAAAAAAATTAATAAGTTTAATCAATGAAAAAAGACCATAAGTTTTAAGTTTGTTCAAATAAAGGATTTATATTAAAAACTTTTTTATGAGTTGATTTTTTTATTTAGTGGTACAATAACAGTTCAGTGGTCGTTTTAGTTCTATGAATTCCTACTGTCATTTTAATATGCAAAATATTGAAATAAGTCCTCTAGCAACATGCCAACATATTAAGTGAAGCATTTGAGGTGTTTTTTCTCAAATGTCCGACAAAGCTTTAAATCTAGGACATCAAAACCCCTTATGTTGTGTGATTGGAAATTTTTTGATTTGTAAACAGTAAGCAGATTTCTCAATTACCAGCAATCAAAAGGAACCGTCCAGCTCATTTCAAACTGATATTCAATTTTGTTTCTGCTCTCATCAACATATTTTTTGAAATTCATCGTCATTCATTGAAACTACGTTGCTTAATAGCAGCATTGCTATTTTTGTGTTTTGATTGCTAAGCCAGAATTTCATTTTTCTGCAGTACTTTCATGTTTTCAATTGGCATAAAACTGAAACATTATTGGCATGATCAGGGCCAAATGGTTAACGAAGAAAGGTTAGCTTGTGAGATTTATGAAATTTATTACTCTAGTGTTACATGTTACTATGTTAATGAAAATAAAAAGTATTAAATGTAACTATGTCATAGAAAATTTCTCTGGTGTTACATGTCATTATGTTTTACTCTGCAGAAACTTTATTACCTTATTAAATGCCAGCATAATTATCGATGTGATGAGCTGTATTTTGTAAGAGTCTGCTTTCCATCTAGTAGACCATCAGAGACATGGACTTGGGCTCAGTGCGACAATTTACACTGCCTCAAATGGAGAAGACTTCCTCCAGGTGAGGGTGGAAATCTTCCTGAAAAGTGGTTCTGCCACATGAACCTTGATCCCATGCACAAGTTAGTTGTTTGTATCTAAAACGTATCTCGTCACTGTTCATAGTATCTGAAATACGTTATGAGTTTGCTCATTTGTATCGAAACAGTCGATGTGAAATAGAAGAAGAACCAGAAGATGAGGATGCTCTCTGTTCATCTGCAAGGAGGAGGCAACGGAAGAGGAAAGAGTGAGTTTCGTTGCTGCTCTTTCTATTTCTGTTGCTGAATTGTTAATTGAAACATATTTTGATGTTTTATGTAATTTTTTTGTTTTTTATATCATTTTACAACATTTTAGTTGTTTGAGACGGTGTCTGTCCGCGAATATAGAAATAAATTAAAATGTTGCATACATACTGCACATAGATGTCTATTTTTACTAGCTTATATATGTTACTAGGTGTCGAATCCAATATGATGGTGTTTTTTTAACATGTAACCGAATTTATCACCTAGCGAAAAAAAGTTATAAGATTTTAAATTCAACGGGCACCTAGCTAAAAATACTAAAGAACCTCAAATGCTTACAAATATTTACCCATAAAAAACGAAAAAGTAGAAAATAATTTTTACATCATAAAAAATACATTATTGCGCCCTAAAAAGTATAACAGTGGGGCTGTTTACCTTGGAATTTCAAACCTATTGTGCATTTTTTGATAAAATAGAGAATATCGAAAATATCTTTTTAATTGTATGGGATACAACAAAATTTACAATGAAACACTAATTTGGAAATTGGGGATAACCTTTCAGAATTTTTATTTTGTTTTGATAACAGGCGGCCCCTAGCGGACAAAATGGCATATTATATTATTTTAGTAGTGCCGTAACGCCATTTCTTCCGCTAAGGGATGCTCCATTCAAATTAATACATCCAATTCAAGCTCAAAATATAGCCCATATAAAGAAGAACGCAAGGACATTTTAATCGTTTAAGTCGAACAAGCGCTTCAGAAGATATAGGGATGCTAGGGTCAAGCCGCATATCGGAAGGACTACCTCTGTAGAAAATTTGGTGCTTTTATCAAAAATGCACAATAAGTTAGCTAACCTGTCCCACTATAAAATAATATTCCTATAATTCATATACAACGGAAAACGTTGCGGACGCATTTTAGGCTACATCAAAACTTTAATAAAAAAAATCGTTATAAAAAATAATGCTCCCGCAACGTTTTTTGTTGTATATGAATTATAGGAATATTATTTTATACTTTTTAGGGCGCAAGAAAAACGTTGTTTTTTAACAAATGTATTTTTTATGATGTAAAAATTATTTTTAATTATTTTCTGTTTATTTAATTAGTTTCCTGTGTTATGTTTTCATTGAAAAGTTTTTAGTCAATGCTGGTAAGCAAATTCAGTTGGATTTAAGCAAGCAGACTTATTTTTCTTTTTTTTATTTAGTTTTGTTTGTTTGTTATTTCTGTATTATTAATTGAAACAATAATATGTCATTTGATGATTTGAAGATCTTCTACTAAAAAACAACAAGAAAAAAGAAATGATGTTCAGATGAATGAGTCGATTTTGAAGTTTTTCAACGTCACAAAAACGGTTAAAAATTTGTTGACTAAAATGTTGATTATGTTATTACTGTAGTCTCTGATACTTGGATTTATTGAGTAATCCCGGGAATGTTATTAGAAAGTTGTTTGTAGATCTGAGATGTAATTGCAACTATATGTTTATTAACCATGCTGAAGATGAAACAGGAGGGGATTTCCATCTAAATTAGCATACTTATGATAGAATCCAGAATAGATAATGATGATGATTTTGATTATTTTAGAGTTCAACGACATTTTCCGACAAAAACGGAACAGCAGGCAAAATTCAGGTTGTTTATTGGTTGGAAGTTTCATTTTTAATTTCTTATATTATTTCATTTATTTCAGTTTGTACTAAATTCTTATCTTTATAATTACATTTTGGTCTTGTTTAATCATTTATATTAATTTTTATGCATTTAATGCTTCAATTTTTTATATTATTTTATTGTTTTTTAGTATTTTTTTTATATCATAGATTAATTATTATATTTAGTGTATTTAGTTTTGGTTATGAGTTTATTATAATTTAGTAAAATTTATCAACATGCATAATTTCCTATTTTTTTATTATAATAGTTTATAGTCCTTTACACCAGGTGTTTTAAGACTCTAATGGCTGTATGTAGGAAGCACTAATGTACTTCCTGTCGTGGATCAGAATTTGATCCTTTTTACTTTTCCCTCCTCCTTTCTCCAGGCTTGGGACTGGCTCGCAATTAGCGAGGCGGAGTTACATAATTTCCTATGTCTGTATGTATCTTATATATAAAAGGCAATGTTTGTATGTATGTATGTATGTATGTATGTTTGTATATTCAAGCATAAAATAAAAACCGCCAAACCGATTTTATTGAAATTTGGCACACTTATGGGAGATAACCAGCCAGTGGTTTGTGTGAAGTTTGAAAAACGTTTGGTAATCCGTTGGTGTTTTATGGAAAAAAAAAACGTTTTGGTCAGCGGTTGTAAGTTGCATATATATAAATATATATGTATATATATGTGTGTATATGTATGTATGTATGTATGTATGTATATATATGTATGTATGCTGCCAGATAAATAAATTTCTTATGAAGGGAAACATTGCGTTGAAATGTTTCGAGAGCCTACAAATAGAATGACTATATATATATATATATATATATATATATATATATATATATATATATATATATATATATATATACATATATATATATATATATATAGTCATTCTATTTGTAGGCTCTCGAAACATTTCAACGCAATGTTTCCCTTCATAAGAAATTTATTTATCTGGCAGCAGACTAACTGTCGAGCCGAAGTAAGGAGTTCTGAGCCTATCATAGTCGTAGTCTAATGTTAAGTAGCTCCGAAAGACTGAGACATCTAGCCATCCTTTTTTGGTGATGGTCGGTGGCTCAGTTGGTAAGAGCGCTTGCATTTAGGCGAGGCGGTGTTGCTGTAGACACGTGGGTTCGATTCCTAGTAGAGTCGTATATATATATAACGGAAAACCCACTGTGAGCAAAAGAGCGAGCAGGAAAAGGGACCAGGAAAAAGAGAGCAAGCTGGAGCGGGGAAGCGTAAAAGGGAGCGGGAAAGCGACCGGGAATGGGAAAGCGAGCGGTGAAGGAAACGGGAGCAAGATAGAAAAACCTAAAAACCCCGGGCAACGCCGGGTACCCCGCTAGTGTGAATTAAATATGAAACATGGGTATAATTTAGTTTTTGTTATTAATTACTATATTTTGGTGTAACTTAATTTGTTTGATCACGTTTAATATTTATTCTTAAATAATATTAATATATAATCATTATGAACAGCTAAATAATTTTCTATCATGATGTCATGATTAATCATTTATTTAGAACATTCCGAATACAACAACTGAGTATGTTGAAAGCAAATTATCTTGAAACAAAAATAACTCAGTGTCTTAATAGGTCAATACTTTTGTTGTTTTATAAGTCAATATTTATGTTGTTTTAATTAATTTTAGGTTTTAGAAAAATCATTAAATGGGAGGCATGAAAGAGAAGAAGTTCAGGTTTCTTAAGTTTTTTTTATTCATAAATTATTTAACAAGTTTGTTCTTGTGTTTTGATCAAATTTATTATTTTTTACAGCGAGTCTCGTCAGGGTATTTATTTTATTATTTTCAGAAATTAAATTTTTCAAGTGTTTTTTATTAGTTATATAAATTTGAAAAAAAAACTGTTGGCAATTTCCACTTTTTGATTTCTCAATTACTTATAAATAACTAATTTCTTTTCAGTTCAATAACTCAATCCATTCAAATGGCAAATTCAACAGTTCAAAATCTTCCTGGAACGTCAAGACTTTCTTTCACTTTTTTGCAAGATCAAGTTGATACAGCCTCCTCAAACATCTCCAATTCCCAACCAGAAGCAGTAGATCTGCCTTTAACTCAAAACTCTACTCCCATCATAAAATCTGAGGTGAAGAAAAGAAAAAAAACACCAAATGAAGTCATATGTCTCGACAGTGATGACAGTAATGATGGTAATGTGATCGATGAACCTTCCCGAGTGATCGCTGAACCTTCCCGAGTGATCGCTGAACCTTCCCGAGTGATCGCTGAACCTTCCCGAGTAATTGTGGTTTCCCCTCAAGTCGAGGATTTCACTGATGCTACCTCAACTTGTTTTTCAGTTCTTTCTCCACTGTCTTTTCTTTCTAGCAGTCAGTTTAACAACAGAGTATATGACAGCTCACCTGAAAGATCTCCTTATGTTGAACTGGATATAGCAAGTCCTGAAAAATCCGAAGTGAACGTGTTTCCGACGTGTCAAAAAAGTTCAGAAGTGACGCCTCAGACTCCTGGGCCTTCGACCTCTGCGTCTTCCTTGACCAGAGGTCAAAATCCAAAGTCCAAACAGAAAAAACTTTCCCTCAATCGAAAATTGGACTTTGGCAAGAAGCCTTCTATGGAAATTGACATGAATTGTAATTCTGAAAGTGATTTCGAGATTGAGCCAGTCAAGAAAAAAGCTGTTAATAAAAAAAATACTGATGGTTCTCAAGCAGCACTAAATCGAATGAGAGGAAATGTATTTAAACTTCTTAAATTTGTTATGCCAAACCATCCAGTTTTTTGTTCAGGTGAAACAGTGTTTTTGGAATCTGTTGATAAAATCTTGGAAGAGCTTGTGGAAAATTTAGACAGCGACGTCCAGCAATTGTCTCTCACTTCGTCTTAATGTTTTATATGATTTGTATCTTTTTTCACACCGTGTGCTTTTGATATTAATTTTTATGGGTTGTTTGCCTCTGTGGCGGGTATTTTTTTTTTTCTCTGATATTTAGTGTGGCTCAATTTTTAGTATGCAGGGAATAACAACTTGAAATGCATGTTCCGTATCACTCATTAATACCATTTGACCAATTTTTTTTATAAATTTGTTGCTGCTCATTTTGTCCTGTTAATAATGTATATTCATTGATTTGTATGTGTTCAGCTTGCTTCATCTCTGTGACCTTATACACTTTTAGATATTATTGTCAATGTTTTTGAACAAAGCTGAATTGATATTTAGCTGCTATATTAATTTAGTTGAGAAACTCACGCTTTGATTGAATGATTGATTTGTTTACTTTTATTTTAATAAATAGAAGTTACGATGGAGTGGACCGATGAACAGGAGCTGGTTAAAAAACCGGTCAGTGTGTACGCAGTACGCACCTTATGACAGGCCCGCAACTACGAGGGGGCGGAAAATTTTAAAATGTAGTTTTTTGAACTTCATAAACCTGTTGACCGTTACACAAGTACATGGCTGGATAAAAAGCAGCGTATTTCGCCCCCCCCTGAAGTCATGTGCTTTTTTACAAACTTTTATTTAGGTTACAATCTGTGTGTGTGTGTGTGGCTTTCTCTGTACGCAAATCTTGCAAGTAAAATTTAACCAGCTTTTGACTAGCTAGGAAGCGGAAACTTTCAGCATAGTTTTACATTGAATGACATTACATAATTCAATTAAAAACAAGTAAATTAAAAACGAATTTTTAAAACCAATGCTCTTATATGTAATTAAAACACAAATTTTGCAATCAATTTTTTATTATATTACTCTTTTATTTTATGTTAAAGTCGAAATATCTTAATTATATCGAAATTAATTAAAATTATCTAAATTAATTGACTTATTGTAAAACTAATAATTGAATATTGCATTGTCTTCTATTTTAAGCATGTATGCAAAATTTGAAAAAATCTATCATCAGGAAGTGACTCAAAAATTGATTGCAAGATTTGAAACAGACAGAGAAACAAACAGACAGACAGAGAAACAGAGACGACGAGTTAATAAAAACATTGGTAATAATAATAAAAATATCATCAAAAAGCATAAAATTTAAATATCTCAACTATTTTCATGAAAATTTCGTACACGCTTGAGAATCGCGGTCAGTGAGTGTGGTTCGTGTTAACTTGGTAAAATAGTCTGCCAGTCGGTTAGCGTTTTGTGGTCAAGAAACCCCTCGATAAAATCCTCAAGAAAATTAATTGACTTATTGTAAAACTAATAATTGAATATTGCATTGTCTTCTATCTTGAGCATGTATGCAAAATTTGAAAAAAATCTACCATCAGGAAGTGACTCAAAAATTGATTGCAAGATTTGAAACAGACAGAGAAACAGAGCCGACGAGTTAATAAATGCATTGGTAAAAACTTAATTTGAATATTTTTCATATTTCTAAATCGAGTGTATTTTAAATAGAAGTTTGTGTTGAAAAACTCGTTTTTTCCTTTATTTGTTTAACTTTATAAACATGTTAACCTTTAGCCGAAAAAAGCAACGTATTTCCCCCCTCCCCTCGGAAAAATTCTAAGATATGTACTTTTTGAACTTTTAAACTGTTATACAAGTAAATAGCATGGTATAAGCAGCGTATTTCGTCTCCACCCGTAAATAATTCGGGAGAGCAAGTGGGAAATGAACGGAAAAGATATCGGGATTGAGAGACAAAAACCCCGGGCGACACCAGGTACCCCGGTAGTATTCTATAAAAATCCTTTACTCGCACTTTAACTGCATAGATTATAGTCTTCAGGAATGGTCCCAAAATTTGGAATGTTGGAATTACGAAAAAATCACCACACCAGCAATATAGTGCATTTGTATCCAATGAACCAATACGGTTAAATTTATTAACGTATCACTGCAAACATTTTAGCAAAACCTTGGGGTGCACTTGTTCTCAAGGCCCACCTATTTTCCAAAAAATCTAAAATTGTTATAACACTTCTTTAATTTTACATCAAAAAAAAAAACTGATGACCGGGGTGGGGGTTAGAGTCGGAGCTACTTTTCCAAAACCCTTTTTCATTTTTTTTCTCAAAAAAGCTGATAACCGGGGGGCTATGCGAAGGTAGTTTTACCATTTTTAATAAACCACTCACCATTTCACCATAAAAAACTTACTCAAGCCTCAAAGGCTTACACTTTACACTTTTGAGGGCATTTCTGGGAGCCCATTTCTATCTTTTGGAGACCCCTGCATTCCGATTTTTTGTCCCTGCCAGCATCTCCCTTTGTTGTATTCAAGGTTTTTGCTTCAAACGAATTATAGAAAGAGGAGACGACTAGCAGACAGAATCAACTACGAACTAAGTGTTTGTTACTTTGGTCGGTTATTTCATCTTTTGCTTTTTATCCATTCCATCTATCTTTAGATACATGGAATGGATAAAAAGTTATATTGTCTTTTTAACTCCCTATCTAAATATCCCTATTGTTTAATTCAAAAATACATTGAAAAATTGCAAAGTATTAAATCTGAACATAAAATCTGGTAAGTCTTCAAAAGTATGTGTTTTCAGTGTAGGTACTTGTTATTGTTTTTTTCCTAAAAATGACATTTTTAAAGAATAAAAATTGTTTAAACACTGGTATAAAGTCAATGGTTACATTAGCAGGCATACATAAAACTATTCCAGCCAATTTCAAGTACAGATCGTAGAAATCCAAAATGAGGTCATGGAAATAATAAACGATATGAGTGTTGCTGATGCACCTTGAGTTTACATATAATGTTTACATTGTCTTTTTAACTCCCTATATAATTTTAGTGTTTTTAATCTTTTTACACACTTTTACTTAGTTTGACTTCTCTGTCTGTCGATCTGTAGTCAAAATTTACAATCGATTTTGAACTATCTTCCCGATGAGAAAAATTTAAAAAATTTAAACATACCTCCGAACTGATTAACAATGCATTCAATCAAATTTTCGGATCGATTGGACGAAGTTTAATTAAATAATTATTTGTGATATTTTCGTCAAACTATTTATTGTCTATGCTAATATGCTCGTTGTTTATGTAACAGAATGTTGCCTACACAATCGATTATATAAAAGTGTGTTTTTAAAAAACTGTTTTATGATTCCCTTGTTTATTTTGCCTTCTTGTAGCGATAGCTCGCCCCCATGCGTGACGTCTAGTTGCAGCATGCAAAGTAAAGTGTCATTTTCATCTTTTTTTTAAATTCTTAAATATCCGTCAAATATAAGAAATATTGATGGTCGAGGGGTGAATATATTAAAGATAAAGCCTCAGACTTCAGTTTAAAAAAATAAAGTTGCAAGTTAAGTAAAAAATTGAAGTTAATTTTATTAAACCTCTATGGGGGTCCGGGCCCCCTGTTTCCTGGATCCGCCGCTGGCTACTGGAGATATTAGAATGAATCGTCGGCGCATTATAATATTTAGAAAACCATAAATAGATACACAACATTTACCATAATGAGACCATTTCTGAAGTCAATAATCTATGCACTTATAGTGCTTGGAAAAGGCTCTTATAGAATATTTTTTTTTTCAATCTTTCTCCTTATGGTTTCAATATTTTTAAGTGGGACCAGCTAATCACCAATTACCAGTACTAAAGTAAATTCTAACTTAAAAGTTTTATAAAGGAGTGAATAACGCTTCCCTATCCAGTTGTGTACTTGTATGAAGGTTAACAGGTTTATAAAGTTCAAAAAAGTACATATATTAGAATTTTTCAGATGAAGGGGCAAATACGCTTCTTTATCCAGCTATGTACTTGTATAACCAATAAAAGGTTTATAAAGTTCAAAAACTACATGTCTTGGAATTTTTCAGAGTAGCAACATACACAGCCTATTCAGCTATGTGCTGTATAACGTTTCACAGTACAGGTTTATAAAGTGGAAAAAACTATATATTAGAATTTTTCAGAGAGGGGAGAATTTTTAGGAGGCTTAGACCCCTCCTTTTGCCCCAGTAATAATTTACATAATCTGCTACAGCTAATAGTAAATAAACAATGGCGTATACGTTATGTGCAGTACATTGGACAAAATGGGGAAAATTTTAAAAACTTTCAAAATTGGTGGAAAAATTATTATACATATTAATTTACATTGTTTATGTTAAAACTACAGAGTGGTAGCAAATGATTTTGGTGCCCATGGACAAAGTATAAAAATGTGCTCCTAGAAATTCCCATCTGTAAACGTTTTCTTCAAAAATCGCTGATGAACGGAGAGGAGGATAACCGTATGTATTTTCCAAGACCTTATACACTTATTTCTCCAAATATAGCTGATGACCGGGGAGTTGTCTTATGTAGTTAGTTGTCCAAAAGATCCTCCAAACAACTCAAGGACAGACTTAGAAACTCCTAGGTAAATCAAAATAAAAAGCACTTGTTGGTCACTGATATTGTGCCTCTCTGTCCCGAGGAAAACAGTCATCCATGCCCTCTTCCTCCCTCATTGAACTAGAACTGTCTTGTCTTATTTCTGGTTAGAAGCTGCATACTTTGTAGCAGTGTCGTAGCGAGGGTATCTGGCTCATGGGGGCAAAGTATAAAAATGAGCCCCATCTTCCACTGTCCTCTCAATTGGACTACCAAAACAGATGAAACCAAAAAATACTTCAATACAAAATAGTACCAGTTTTGGTATAAAAAATGTATTGATGCAGTTTTTTTTTAACTATAAAATATAAGCCTTTAATTTCAAAGAAGTTGAATTGACGTGGATGGATTGAAAGCTGAATGATAGATAACCGAGAGATTTATTTATTTCTATTTGTTTCTAGCGTTTTTCTTTTTATCATTACAAAATTATTTATTGAAAAAAAAACACTGAAGTTTTTATATCAAAAAACTAAATCAACATTAACTACGCGTTTTCATAGTTTGTGATTTTTTTCTGCAGATGAATGGGTCAGGGGTCAATAGTTAAATGGGCTAGCTTGGTCATAGGTCATGAGGAATAACTTATTGTCATCTCTGATGGGAATAAGAAGAAGTGTGATGGGATCGGATTAGATGACAATTTTTCCCCTATCCTAATTCATTTTATTATTACACGCTTTTATTTAATTTTATCTATTTGTCGTATATTTAATGGTTCGTATTTTCAAATCGAATTTTAGTTCACAAACCTTTATCCAATTGAGCTGAAAATTAAAAAAGAAATGTATTATCGTTGACAATGCAATATTTTGATAAATTTGAGTCACAAAAATGTTTAATAAAAATGAAATTAAGAATACAATCTTTAATATGGATGATATAATTCAACGTCATTTACGTACAAAAATCATATATAGAAAAATTAAATAAAACGTACTTTAAAAAGTTTATAACTTAAAATTTGCTTAATTGATATGACTTTGACTAAAAAGTTGAAAAAAATCTATTATTTTTTTTTAAACACGCTTTTATTTAAATGCACTAAAAAGGATAAAATAAATTGTAAACATAAAAGAGTGGGATGTTGCGATCGTATTGGTGCAAAAGAACGTGCAGTAACTTTTATGTTTACAATTTATTTTTTTCTGTTTAGTGCATTTAAATAGGGGCGTGTTTTAATTTTTGTCTATTATGATTGCCTTGTTATAAAGCCACACCTACGCTACCTAGCACGCCTTGCTATGAATGCCACAACTGATCGACCTTGTGAAAAGATTAAAAGTTGTCGTTATATTAACAGTGGTATAGTGTGAAGGATAATACAAAATATAAAACCCTTCACGCCTGAAGAGCAATTAATGTTAACTTCCTCCATCCCGAGAAAAATACATGTATCGCCACTGAATTCATGCAAAAGTTTTGCCGAGGTTTTAAGCTGTTAAATAAATGTTTAGAAAAATATTTATTGTAGTTTTATTATAAAAAGTCAAAAATACTGTTATATTTGTGCGTTTTTTAAATATTGAAGGATAATAGAATTAGAAGTGGATAAAAAAGTAGGCAGGTAAGCCGTTCCCAAATAACAATTTCGTAGAATTCAGCAAAAACTCGTCTTGCAATCGAAAAAATAATTCACTGTTGAATGGGCAAACCCACACATTCCCATCATGCCATTGAGGTCAGTCACCCGCGCTGCCAGCCAAACCACATCGGAGAACATTTCTACAATCGTGCACGCACATACACACAGACGAATACGCACACACGAAGTAGCTAATTAAAAACATTATTAAAAAACAAGGATAATCGGAGCGTAGAGGTTTGATAAATTGGAGAGACGTGAATGAAATTCTGCTGCTCTGCCATTTTTTCCTTCCTCTCTCTCTCTCTTTCTTTCTCTCTCTCTTTCTCTCGCTCTCTCTCTCTCTCTCTCTCTCTCTCTCTCTTTCTCTCTCTTTTTCTTTCTGTCTATCTTTCTGTCAATCTCTCTGTCTATCTTTCTTTCTCTCATTCTATTTTTCTCTCTCCTCTCTATCTTTTCTCTTTTTTCCACTTCTTTTACTTTCTCTCTATTCCTTCTTCTCCATTTCGCTTTCTCTACTTACCACTACCACTCCTCGCCATTCCCATTTCCTCGTTACCAATTTGCGCCCGTTCGTTAGATGTCGGCTTTTTATCGAGCGTGCCCAATGGTTCGGAAGTATAATGTTTTTATCGTACACGGCAGATATTGCCCACATCTCTCATCTACTCTCTTTTCTGCTGTTATTGTTTTGTTCTTAATTTTTTATCACTATTCTCAGTTAATTAATCGAATAATTTATGAGATTTTGTAATAATTTCAACCATTAATTTAAAACCAGTAATTTGTGAGTTGTCGATTGCTCGCCAATTCGTCAATTGTGGTTCCGCTCTGCTGAGGATGGTCATGCATTACTACATAACAGAATCGGAGAAAAATTAAATAAATATAAAATCGTAATAAAAAACCAGTTTAACACACAAGCATAAATATACAAATATAAACCTTTTTCTGTGATTTTATTTGGTTGAAATCTACTCACAACTTATATATTATAATCATTTCACCATCTATCAAGACCACCTTCATGTTCAATTATAGATATAAACGTGCGTTGATTGTATAATCAAACGTTGTATAATTGCTAGTTTTGTAAAACTATTTATCAAACACACACACAGACAAATACATACATATGTTTTATATATATAGAATAAGATGAAATTTATAAGGTATGTAATTAATAAATAAATAAACAAAATGAAAATTTTGTGTTAGTTTCTTATAAAAAATTTAACGACTCAAACGAGCTAATTGCAATTTGAATTTGCTACATTAGAAGAATGTAACTACGAAAATATTTGTCAAGCGTTTTCTTTTCAGTCTACTTTTACGTAGAAACGTAGATGTATAAAAAAAATATTTTCTAGGATTGATTCATTTCCAGAGGCATAACTAGGGATCAGGGGGAACATGTGTCCATGGGCGCCATTTGAAAGAGAATGCCAAATCCTTATCGAAGGAGCGCAAAATATTGTTGAGAAAGTATTTACGACTACTTCCCACGCCGGTCATCAAAAACGTTTATACAGATGGGAATTTGTAGGGGCGCATTTCGTGAAATTCTTAAATACATACATATATTCAGACATAAGAAATTATGTAAGTTGGTATGATATAAAACGAAGATTTGGTCTTCCACGTCAAATAAGGGAGTAGGGAGCCAACCCTCCCCGATTTCATTGGGTCCTCCTGACGTGATTTTGAAGTTTTACCCCCCATGATTTTGAAGTAGGTCCTCCCACTCGCTATGTCGTTCTTGCTCGCTCTCCCGTTCCCGCTCGCTTTCTTGTTCCCGCTCGTTTTTCCAATCCCGCTCGCTCTTCCATTTTTTCTCCCGTCTGCTTTCCCGCTCCCGCTCCTTTTCTTTTTTCACCCTCACCTAACTCTTTTTGCACAAAAAACTAAAATGGATTTACTAAAAGCTCTTGACACCTTCAAACTTTGTTACGTACACTAAATTTGAATTTTGTTACGCAATAACCTTCGATGTTCGTACATAGGCACTTTTGGTATAGAAAGTTTTTTGGTCATAACAAAATTTATTTTTTTTTCAAATTTAAAAATACCCTATAAATTTCTACTTTTTATATCTATCTACAGTATAATATGATTGAATTAAGGTTATTTTATTAAATAGGTAAGTAACCTTTTAAAAAAGCCCACATCATGAGGCTCCCTTAAGTAATTTGTTACTGTGCTAAATATGTTTCTGCTGCTGAAAATGTTAGGTGCTGATTTATAGGTGCTCGATCGATGATAACTGCATATGATATTCAAATTTATATTTCATTCCTAGGTGTTTTGAACCCATATTTCAAGTACATCTAAATGCTACCTTGCATTTCAGTTACTTCTAGTTGTGTTGACCCCATAATTTTGGTTACATCTAGGTGTGTTGGTGTTGACCCGATATTTCAA